>CM076572.1:820700441-821392122 GCA_034641835.2 Pinus albicaulis | reverse complement strand
GTTCAAATCTCCTCCACAAGTCTGCCTGCCTCTACTGCGCAATCCAAGATGAATAATGATGAGATCCAAGTTCGAATCCCACTAGCTTGAACTTCGCAATCCTCATTAGCAATCTCAATCAATGTGTGTGCAAATCTCATGCACAGCCATAGTCACAACTGATAGTAGACTCACCCTTTCACCCACCTCTAACACTGGTCTCCACTGAACTGTCCATGCATTGCAGTTAACTGATGTATTCTTTAGTTAATTTATGAGTTAATAATTAGTGAATTAATTAATAATTAATTCACACCACTCATCACTAGTGTATTTATCAGTTAGACTAAATACAACTAGTTCAACTAAGTTAAACCGAACACAACTCCATCAACTGTCTCATCAACTCCACCAAACTCTGCCACATGAGTTCTAACTGAAGTCAACCATGCGATAGCTCAACTAAACCTTAGGAATAGTGTATTTCCTTCTGTCAGCTACATGTGCCACATTCGTAGCTCGAACTGAAGTGCTCCAAGAGGATAAGATAATGTTTATAGTCCAAATATTATTAAGAGCTAATAATATTCGACTGATCTATTTTTAGACTGGCATTCTAAAAATAGACTCCGCCCAGTATGTCTAAAAAAAGAGGTCCATCTATTTTTACCAACTTGACCAACCATCCATAAATAGCATCCTGCAACTCATAGACCATGATCCATATGTCTAAAAATAGACATAGTCTAAAAATAGACTTTGCGACAAAAAATAGCCGCCAGGCCCTTAGTAGAGCGCTTCTTTTCAGCAAGCTCCATCATCTTGTTGCATTTTCAAATAAAAACACACTCCAGTCACTAGATTATCTAGGGCCTATCATATACGTGGTATTCGAATTTTCTCCTGGTGAGCGCCTTCGTCAAGATATCAGCATCCTGATCCTCCGTGAGAATGTATGAAAGTAACATGATTCTCCGCTGCACACAATCTCTGATATGATGGTACCCGATGTCGATGTGTTTGGATCTATCATGAAATACTGGATTAGCCGAGAGTTTAATGCAACTCTGGTTATCACAATAAATCACAGTAGGCTCAGGCAGCCAGGAACAACCGAGCCGGGATCTTCCTGCGTCCATATGGCCTGCATGTGACCAAGCTTACTACCATATACTGATTCCTGTGGGCGGGTGCTACGGAGGAATAGGTGATCTCTCTGGCGGTATCACGACCCGATACTGAAGATCCCTCGAGATGTGCTCTTTCTGTCCGTTGGGCTCCCTGCCCAATCTGCATCCATGAAGCCACACAGCTTGACCTCATCCTCCTGTCTGTACCACAGACCATATCCCGATGTGCCTCTAAGATAACGCAATACATGCTTTCCTACCTTCCAGAAGAGCTTGGTAGGCTTAACCATAGCTTGCGAAAGATGGTTAACAGCATAGCATATATCGGGTCATGTATTGACCAGATACATAAGCGACCCCACCAACTGTCGATAAACAGTGGCATCCACTACCTCCGCTGAAGTAGCATCCTCCTTCCTCCATCCACCAGGAAGAGGAGTATCAACAAGCTTGCAGCCATGCATGTTGAACTTCTCCAGTATATCAGCAGGGCATGTACCACAAGAAGGGGTAGCTCCATCTTCTGTGCAAATTTCCAATCCCGAGGGAAATAATGAAGGAGAACCCAAGTCCTTCATCTCAAACTCTCCTAGCAAGATCCTCTTTGCATGAAAGTATCAACAGCTCATCACCCATCAAAATCAAATCATCTACATACAGTACAATGATCAGCAACTTCCCCTCCACCACAATCTAGTACAAGTTAGGATCCGCCTCACTCTTGGAGAATCCAAGTCCGGTGAAATAACTGTCTATCCATGTGTACCAAGCACGAGGTGCTTGTTTCAACCCATACAACGCTCTCTTGAGCCTGCACACATGCGACTCGTTGCTGAAGATCTCAAAACCTTCGGGCTGCTCTATGTACACCTCCTCCTCAATGACTCCATTGAGGAATGCAGTCTTCACATCCATCTGATGAATGTGCCACCCCATCTGCGCTGAGAGAGCTAGGATCGTCTGTATGGAAGAATACCTTGCGACAGGTGCAAAGGTCTCCTCATAATCGATCCCCTCTATCTGTGAGAAGCCTCAGGAAAAAAATCTTGCCTTTTACTTCTCCACACTCCCGTCAGCCACCTGCTTCACTTTGTAGATCCATCTAGAACCCACCACTGATTTCCCTTCCGGCCTTGGGACAATCTCCCATGCACTGTTTCTGACAATCGAATCATACTCTTCCACCATGGCATCTACCCATGCGAGGTCCTCCACAGCTTCCTCGAAAGAGGATGGCTCTGTCACGACACATTTGCTCACAAGAGCCATGTATCCAGTGTACCGGTCCGGTGATTGTCTCTGTCTGCACTGTTACACAGCAATTTGTCACCGTCCCTGCCATTCTCCGTCCCGCACATTGGAGGGCTCATTCCGTGACCTGTGAATAGAAACAAGACTTGAAAACACTTTCATTGCATCCCTCTGAAGATGAGCTTTCATTGCCCTGAAGACATCTCCCTGCCAAAAACCCTAAAAATAGCTCTTTTTCCATTGGCGCGGTTCCACAGTTCAGCCCTCGCGCCAAGGAGGCAAATCCTCCAAAGAGGGCGCGCCAATTGGCGCTCTGTCATAGAGCCGCACCCGCGCCAACCATATTAAGAGGTGTTTTTTTAAAATAAATGGCGGAAGTTTCGTGTGAATTCTGGTGATTCATCTTGAGTTGGGAGGGGTTGTTGCGGATCTCATGAGAGAGTGGTTTGCCACCTCTCATGGAAGCTTCCTTGATGATGAGGATCACTCCATAGTATAAGGGATCCAACTCCATACTCCTTCTATTAAAGCTTCTCTTCTCCGCAGCAAGCTGTCTCCAAAAGTTGAGCTATCACACCCTTGCACTGCAAGAGCCTTCGTGATTCCCTAAGGCCAAATCCAAGCAAGGAGACTATTGCCAAGTATCCAGAGAGAGAGGCTTGTCCCATCCTTAAAAAGCTTTATCGAGACATGTTTTGCTGACGACCCGCCAAAGGAAAATTCGGCGTCGAAGCTTTGGTTGTATTCTTCTTTTGACTCATTAATGTTAAGTGACTATTGGTTATGGTTCCACTCTTGTTCTTGATCATGTTCATGATTTATGTCCTCTTCGACTGACATATAGTTGTATATACTGGATTTTATGCTTGCGTTTGTTTTTTTTCTTGCGTGTGCAGGTGTCCGATCACGGAGATCGTGGGGATTGTGATCTGCCAGGGCAAAGGAACGGGAGCACCACCTCTTCTACAAACGACAGCGTTGGATTCCAGGTAAGCCTTCCTCGCAAGTCAGTTTATTTACAATTAGGAACCTGCACTGTAGCGTGTTTGATTGTTGCTATACCCGATCTGGGCTAGTAGGGATCGCCTCTGTCCACAGAGGGGATTTACCTCTCCAACAATTTGGCAACTCCACTGGGGACTCAGCTTGTTGTTTGATTTGTAAACCAGAGACGGAGCCTGAAGTACAGCCAGATAGCCTTCGAAACGCTTTTGCTCTGCATTAGCAAAGTAGATCAACGCTGCTTCAGTCAATGTCCGGTTTGGTTTGCGAACTGAACGACTTGGAGTGTTGTCTTCTCTTTTTCGGTCAATTGCTTGGCTTTGCTTGCTTGGTTAGCTCTTTGGACTGGTTTTTCTGTTTGTTTGGCTTTGTTTTAGCCTTGTCATCACTTGTCTGTGTTTGAGATTGCTTATTTTTTATTTTCTCATAGTAAATTCGGCTGGCGCGCTTTTTAGTGTGACAGTCGCGCCAATTGGCGCATGTTGCTTGTGTATCACTCACGCCATTGCCTTTCTGGCGCTAATTTCAAGCTCACAGTCGCGCCAATCCTGTGAGCTATTAGGGTTTGCTGTGTTTGATGCTTTTTGGGACTGACTTGTGATTTTGATCTTGTTTTTTCGGCTGTTTGAGTGCACTGGAGCCTAGTTTGACTGGTTGTAACCTTCATCCTTTGGTTGTTTGCTTATTTCTTTCGATTTTGCGTTCAAGCCCTAGGGCATCTAGGTGCTTTCGTGAGTCGAGCCTCCCTTGGGTGTTTTCGGTCCTCGTTTGTCCAGTCGACCTTGGGATTGCTTCTTTGCATGCGTGTGACAGTTGTCTATCATTTCGTTGCGCTTTTTGAGTGACTGATTTTGTTTTCATTCGAATTTCGCTTTGCTTCATTTTGGGCCTGGATCACACGGCTCATTAGTGTCTTTGGGACTTTTATTGGTTTTTGAGAGACTGATTGGTCAGTTTGAGATCTGATTGTTGCGTCTTTGAGTGAAATTTGTTTGTTTTGCTCTCTTGTTATCATTTCTTGAATTGCTTCTCATTTGTTTGTGATTTGTTTAGTGCATCTAGCTATCAAACATTGAAAATACAAAAATCTCTTTTGCTTTTGATTGATTAGTGCAAATTAAAAACTTTTCGTTGTTATTAGTGATTAGTGACTTTGGAAGGAAAGTTTTTGTTTCATTAGTTGCATTAGAGATATCACTGATTATCTTCTGATCGTTTTGTTTGTGTAAAAAGCTCTCAACTCTTCTATAGCTAGCTTTCATCGAACGAAATGATATACTGTGGCATATAGTTTGCATTAGGAGATTTTTTGAGACATCACATTCGTTAGGGCCTGAAAACTGAAATGTAATTGAAGATAAACTTTAAAATTTACTCAATTTACACTAAGGCAACATTGAAATCTAACGAAACACATTTAGAGGTCTAGGCTAGAGACGTGTTCCGGCGTCTTAAAACCTAGTAGCTGTCGTTCGCCTTTTGGCTTTAGGCAGCGCTAGTACGGACTTGTGCTCCCCGTACCGTCGCGTATATAAAGGGAGACCCCACTAGGTTTCTATCCTTTATCCACAGGAAGCCGAGTCTGCCGCCCTATACCCGTGATACACCGGACACAGCATTCGGGGAGATTACTCTTGTCTGTGAAGATCCTTGGTCGAGTTCTGTTTCATTATTGAAACCAATGTGTATATTGCAGTTCACGGATATTTGGTACACCCTTTGTGCCTAGTTTTTCCTGAGCAGTCATTTGGTCTTTTCTGACTCCCTAAACTTGAAAAGACCGTCAAGCGCTTGTCCCTTCACGCTTGTGTCAACTCTGAAAGAGATAGAGTCATCTTTTTATCGTTTCTCGACTCTTAAAATATGAAACGGTAGAATTTCTTACTTTCCAATGTGGTAAAATTAATCGCCCACGATTACACACCTGTTTAGACATTGCTTGTTGACCATTTGATCGTGTGTCTTAACTCGTTTTCAGCCCGTGTGTGTGTTTGCTCTTTTTCTCTAGTCTTTTGCCACGGTGGCGGAACCTTCGATTTCGTCTACTGGTAGTCCTTACACAGACGATTCTTCAGAAGCTTCTCAGCCTTCTGTTGAACCACAGCAGCCTGTTGTTTCCGAGTTTCCTGACGGGGGACCGGTTCTCGCGAGCAACCCTTTGGGGAACCAGTTGAGTTCAACTGGCCCTTTTCGGACCCTGTGTCTGAATTGAGATTAGGAGCTGATTTCCTTTCTCTTACATCGGGTTCACCGTTTATTGCTGCTGTTTTTCCTCCTAGTCCTCGCGTACATTTTCCGATGCAGCAGTGGCGAGCTCAACCATGAGTGATTCTGGTGAGGAAATCCCAACGTTTGGTGAATACTATCAGCTCTTCCCCCAAAGATTATTTCCAGGAGACAACTCTGAACCAGCTATCACATCAACATCTAGTCCCTCATTACCAGCAGGGCATAGATCCCTGGGTCAGATTATTTCCGTCGCAGCCTCTATGGGAGTGTCAGCTCCTTCTCTGAGGCCGGCTGCTCCTTCACCGGGGGTGTCCCCTCAGACACCCGTCACTTCTGTACCCACTCGGCCCACTGTATGTGTGGCCGCATCTTCACCCGCTGTCACGGCATCCTCCGCGAGGGCTATGCCGCCTCCTGAAGACGTTTATTTAGCGACTACTATACCGGAGAACATCTCTTCGGAGGAGTATCGGTTGTCCCTGCAACAGCTGAACCCCAAGGTTGGACCCTCCTCCCAAGATCCCAATCGCTCTTATTTTTCGCACTATGCACAGGATGGTACTCCCGTGTATGCATTTCTAGGTCAGTATGATGAACACGGGGACATTTTACGTCTACCCGCTTCTGAGGCTTACCTCCATGCTCAAGGTTTACCTTATAACTAGGCTTATAACCCACAAGGGCAACCTTTCCAAGGCCAACCTTCGGGCCAACCTAGTTATCCTTATGACCCCCAGGGGCAGCCCATCCAAGGCTATCCTGCGGGACAACAAGGGCCACTGTACGGTCCGCAAGGACAGTACTACAACCCTTCCGGTCAACCTATGCAGCCTCAGCCGGGGTACCAACCAGGACCGGTCTATGGTCCTGGGGGGAAAATCCAGCCTTCTCAACCTATGCAACCGCAGTATCCTGTTGTTTCCAACGTTGCATATCAGCCGGGACCATCCTATGGTCCTGCTTCAGGTCAAACCGGTTACCAGCAACCACTTGGCTCTATTCCTCCACCGGGCCAACCGGTCCATCCGGTACAACTTGGTGTTCCGCCTCCAGGCCAACCGATTCATCCAGCACAACCTGGGGCTCCTTTACAGCTAGGCCAACCTGCGCAACCGACTCAACCTGTTTACCCGGGGCAGTCCCCTCATCCAGGGCAGTCCCCCCATCCAGGGCAGCCCCCTCACCCAGGGAAGCCCCCTCACTCAGGTCAGCCTGCTCAATCAGGCGAGCCCGTCCATCCTATTAACCCTGCCTAGCAGCCGATTTATTCGACGCCGCAGCCAAATCAACAGCTGCGCCCTACTTATCAAGCCCCGCAGGGTTCCACCTATCAGCAGCCGACTCATCCTCGGGGAGGTTATTATCCACATGGTCAATCTCAACCGAATTATAACCAGCCCCGAGGTTCTCAGTATTATCCTCAACAACCTGGTTATACTTATGCTCAGCAGCCAAATCCAAATGCTGCCTATACAGGGCTGACTCCTAACCAGGGTCCATACTCTGGTTATCAGCCCCCGTACGCTGGTTACCAGCAGCCAAATCAGTCTGGTTATACCACCTACCCCCCTTACGGTCAGAATCCTACAGGACAGAACCCATGGGGGCAAGGATATTCCCAACCAGTGTGGAGTACAGGTACCGGTTCGTATCCTGGGCCTGGCATGTCGGTCAATCCGCCACTGCCGTTCCTGGCTACCTTGGAGTTGCCGGATGTTTCAAAATTGACCAATGATCCGATTTTACATAATCCTTATTGGTCTCCGGTTCCTACCAAGATACCAGGTGATTGCCCCAAATTTGAGGGAAAAGCTGGGGAGGACCCCCAAGCGCATGTGATGACGTATCATCTTTGGTGTTCGTCTAACTCTTGGGTCGATGATTCGATTCGTTTGCGCCTCTTCCAGCGCACTTTGACTAGAGCTGCTGCTAAGTGGTACATCGAGTTATCCCGTGGCATTTTCCAAGATTTCAACTCTTTAGCCATGGCTTTTCTGACGCACTTTCAGCTACCAGTTTGCTATGAAGCCGGGACGCACCTCCTGACTTCTTTGAAGCAGAACAAAGCCACTCACATTTCTGATCACATTCACGAGTGGCGGTGCCGTCGTAGACTGATCAAGTTTCATATACCTGATCAGATACTGACTCACTGGTTCACCACCTTCTTTGTGAACAAAATCTCTCAGGATATTGCAATGGGAGCGTGTGTGATGGAGGAACAAGCCATTGCGCGTGCCCAATATCTGGATCTTGTATATTCTCAGTCCGGCACGCTCTATGATATCTTGCCTGATGCTCCACGGCCCGGGACCTCTAAGGCTCCACCCACCCCTATGGTAGATGGTGTCATTGGTTCCGTTTCTCAGAATTCGAAGAAATCTTCGAATGGGAAGCAGAAGTCTAACTCATCCCATAATTCTGCTTCTCCCACCCCTACCGATTCTGGAAAAACTGCAGAGGTTAACGCCGTTCAGGCCAATCCTATGGAGAAAGCCTCCAAAGGGAAGAAGAAGGGCAAAGGTAAATCCAAATCCGACGCCCCAAAGCCAAAATCCCAAACTCGTACTGAGGATGGTTCTCAGCGTAAGCCGAAGTATCCTTGCCTCATTTGTGAAGGAGACCATTATACCAAAGATTGTCCACGACGATATGAGGTTAGTCAAATTCTCAAAGGCTCTAAAGGAACTCCAGCAGTTCTTAAAGAACCATTCCCCTCTCAGTAGACCCAGATGGTTGAACAACCGTCACCTTCTACACCGTTTGGGTCCCAAGTTTTCATGATGAATGGTGCTGCACCTGTTTCTATCGCTACGCGCTCGAAGGATTACAACGAATCGCGGCAGGCACCCGGGAAGGCAGTTGCGGATGGACCGCCTCCCCCACCTGTCTCCGGGCCATTAGAAATTGAGAAACCTACCCTTGAACCGGTTGTAAAGCCACCTTCTAAAGGTGTTTTACGAAGATCTTCTTATAATCCAAACGCCCGTGCTGCCCAGCACTATAGCATTGTTGAGGATTTGGCACAGGCGCCTTCTGCCATGTCTGCGTTAGAAGTTCTTCAGAGTTGTCCTTCACAACGGAAGGCTTTACTGTCTGCAATCGGTGGCATTGATCCCGCCGATTCGAGTCTTCTCACCTTCGATTTAGAGAATTTCACCCCCCGACTTCCACATGAGATCGCCCTGGTTATTCAAGTCGGGATCAACGGTCTTAATATCCATAGGGCCGTTGTCGATGAAGGTGCCTCAACCTGCGTCATGTCGTCCGCTTGCTGGAAGGCCATTGGCTCTCCAGCCCTTTCGTCATCTCCCAATGCCCTGGAGGCATTTGATGGTCGGGAATCTAAACCCCTGGGTGTTCTCGAGAGTTTAGCGATCACTTTACAGGGGAAGACTGTCAACGTAGAAGTAGAAGTAGTGGATGCCAAACTCAACTACAATATACTTCTTGGCCGCAGCTGGACCCATGCCATGCTATGCGTGCCGTCCACCGTTTTTCAACTCCTTAAGTTCCCTCACGAGGGCAAAATTGTCACGGTGGATCAGTTGTCCTTCTTCACCTCTACCTCTGAGAACAACGTGCCATACGTGGATCAGATTCCAAATCCCTCGGACAGTGCAGGGCCTGGTCTCTTCAAAGACCCAGTCCTCATGGGTATTTTTCCCGCACCGCCACCGCACACCGCTCAAGTTAACATGATTTCTAGGTCTGATGACCCCTGGCTTATCCCTACGCTTGAGCAAGTGTTTGAGTTTGGAGAATCAATGCCCTTGACTCCAGTAGAAATCAACTACTGTGAAATTGTTGCCGCATATGATCCTCCACCTCCTCAGCATGCTCCTTTGAGCATGGCTCTCGACACTTATTCTCAATCCCCCTGGCTTGGTCAGGCCGATTCACCTGATCCTCTCAAAGAGACGTTTCCGTCCGATGAAGCCATTGTTGAAACAATGTCTCTCGAGGAGCTGCCATGGAGCGATGAACATCATCGTTCCTCTTTCATGCCTAGCTTGGGGGCAATGTCTGAATGTCTGGAGGGTTATGCATCTCAGGTTCCCACTCCTCCTCTTCAAATGCCCATTTTGACGCATGAGGTCTTTTCGGAGGGAAACCTGAGTAATATCACTCAAACCATCCTGATCAACATCTCCGTTAAACCGGGGATCGTTGAGAATATTCACGTGGGAGTGACTTGTTCTCCCGATGAGATTCAAGTCTATACTGATATTTTTAAAGAATTTAGAGATGTGTTCGCCTGGTCCTACGAGGAAATGCCGGGGATTGATCCCAGTATCGTAGTGCATGAGATTCCAACCTGCCCAGGAGCGAAGCCCGTGCGCCAATGCTTACGTCCCATGCATCCTCGCAAAGCCGCCGCAATTGAGGCAGAAGTTGAAAAAATTCTGAACGCAGGCTTTATTTATCCCATCCCCCTCACAGAATGGGTTTCCAACATTGTCCCTGTTGATAAAAAGCAGGGTACGATTAGGGTCTGTGTTGACTACCGCGACAGCAATCGCACCTGTCCCAAGGATAATTATCCCACTCCGTTCATAGACCATATCATCGACGAATGTGCCGGAAGTGAGATTTACTCCTTGATGGATGGTTTCTCGAGGTATAATCAGATCAATATTGCACCTGAGGATCAACACAAGACAACATTCATCTGTCCGTGGGGTACTTTCGCTTACAAAAAGCTCCCGTTCGGCTTGAAGAACGCTGGAGCCACTTTTCAGCGTGCGATGTCCTATGCTTTTCATGACATTCGCCATATCATTCAGCCTTATCTGGACGACTTTCCAGTTCATTCAGCTAGGCGAGAGGACCATCCCGAGCATCTCCGCCAGATCTTTCTTCGTTGCAGGCGCTACAATATTAGGCTTAATCCTCATAAATGCGTCTTTTGCGTCGATTCTGGCCGTCTTTCAGGATTCATAGTCTTAAAAGACGGGATTCGCCTTGACCCTTTAAAGGTTGAGGCTATCATTAACCTCCCATCACCCTCCTCCCTATATCAGTTACAGAGTCTACAAGGGAAAGCGAACTTCCTTCGACGCTTTATCCCGAATTATGCTGAGGTGGCCAAAGGATTCACACGCCTATTAAAGTAGAACGTTCCCTTCCACTGGGACGAAATTGCTCAGCAATCCTTTGAGAAGATGAAGACGTTACTTGTTAATGCTCCTTTGCTTCGTCCTCCGGACTACCATCGCGACTTCACTTTGTATCTCGCCGTCGCATTTAGCACCATAGCCATGGTCTTGGTGCAGGATGACGATGACGGTAATGAAAATGTTGTTTATTATCTGTCACGGAACCTTCTCGATCCAGAAACACGTTATGCTCATGTCGAGAAGTTGGCGTTAGCCGCAGTACACGCCGTGCAGCGTTTTCGCCATTACATCCTGTTGCATACGATAACAGTGGTTTCGGATTGCAACCCTATGACGTATATTCTCTCTCGACCATTACTGGGGGGAAAATACTCCAAATGGATTTTCATCCTGCAGGAGTTTGACTTAGAGTTCACTACTGCTAAGTCAACCAAATCACTCGTTTTCACGAATCTTATATGCTCACTCCCAACAGACTCTGCTCCTTCATGTTTCAAGGACCATATCCCGGACGAAACTCTTTTCCTCATCAGTACTCGTGACCCTTGGTACGGTGACATAATTGTGTATCTTCAGACCTCGACGTTTCGGTCTAAGTTGGATAACGCTGCTTGCCGTCGGATTCGGCATTAGTCCCAACCCTACCGTATAGTAGGAGATACCTTATACCGCATTGGAGTAGATTCGATGCTCCGCCGGTGCCTAACCTTGGAAGAGGCTGAAAGGGTCCTAAATGACTGCCACAGTGGCGCCTGTGGTGGACATATGTCCGGATATGCTACTGCCCAGAAAATTCTGCGAGCAGGTTATTTCTGGCCGTCCATATTCAAAGACTGTATCGTTGCAGTTCGTAAATGTCATGCATGCCAGATATTCCAGCGCAAGATGCGCGCGCCGCCTCTCCCTTTGCATCCTGTTATTACCGTCGGCCCTTTTGCGAAATGGGGCGTGGATTTTATGACGTGTAACCCTCACTCAGCCGGGGGGCATGCGTATATAATTGCCGCCGTCGACTACTTCACCAAGTGAGCCGAGGCGATGCCTACACTAGCTGCTGACGGTAAAACAGCTGCTCAATTTATATTCAACCACGTTATTGCACGTTTCAGCGTTCCTCAGGCCATCGTTACCGAACATGGTACTCATTTCCGAGATTATATGATGGCTGAGCTGACTTCAAAGTTGGGCTTGCGCCACGACAGCTCAACGCCATATTACCCTCAGGCGAATGGTCAGGTTGAAGAAGTGAACAAGGTTCTGGTCACTATGCTTCAACGAACAGTTGGTATTCACAAATCCAATTGGAATCTCCAACTGTTCTCAGCTCTATGGGCATACCGAACATCTGCAAAGAGTGCAACTGGATTCACACCATTTCAACTGGTGTATGGTCTGGAAGCAACTCTTCCGGTTGAATGCGAGATTCCTTCTTTGAAATTAGCTGTGGAACTTCTACCTGATACTTCTGCTGAGGAAGAGTGTCTTCTGTATCTGGAACGGTTAGATGAAACCCGCCGTCTGGCTGCTTTAGTTATCGAAGCACAAAAGAAGAGGTCAAAACTCACTTTGATCAATCTATTTCCCCCCGTTCCTTTATTGAAGGAGACCTCGTCCTCCTGTACGATCAAGCACATGACAAGCTTGGAGCCGATAAGTTCCAACCTATGTGGCATGGGCCCTATGTAGTAAAACGCGTTTTGAAAAATGGGGCTTATGAGCTTATAGATTATGAAGGAATTCCGCTGGCGCAGCCCAGAAATGGGCTGTACCTCAAAAAGTACTATGCCTGAAGTGATTTTTGGTGTGGTGTGTGTACATAGGTGTGTGTTTTTCATTTGTGTGCATGTATGGTGTGGTGTGCCTTGTAAACATCTTTCTGCTGATCGGGTCTTCCTGGTTGTGCAGATGTCCATTCATCCATTTGTTGGTTTCGCGGATGGTGCCTCCCGCAGTACCAGGAATCTGTCTTCGGCAGCCTGGGTAATCTATGATCCTGCTGGTGAGTTGGTAAACCTGCAAGGTGTGTGTCTAGGACGTACTACGAACAACATCGCGGAATATAGTGTTGTGTTAGAATTATTAACCGAGGCGGTAAACCTTGGTATCCGTGAATTTCTTGTGAATCTGGATTCGCAACTTGTAGTGTTACAATTGAACGGACACTATTCGGTAAGAAACCCGTCCATTTTACGCCTGTATTTGCGTATTTGATTACTGGAAAGAAATTTTGACTACATTACATATCAACATATACATTAACAGATGCAATAGCTAATTTGGTGTTAGACAGACATTTGCGCAATTTGTAAATTATAATCACGTGTAAAGAAAGATCCATCCAGAAATAGATATGCATATATATATAGATATCGAAATGTTTACATAGCGTGTGTCACATAAAATAAAAAATATACATGTTCGTCTTAATACATCCGGAGACGATATGTCTCTCAAAAAATATGTGTGATAAAAGCCCTAAGAGTCTAATCCGCATGGTGCTCATGATAACATGTAACTGCAAGCACTAAGCGTCTCAGAAGACGGTGGAGTCGACTAGGTACTCCCACCGTATGTCGCTGGTATGCCATCGGTACATCCGCCAGCCGGACATAGTCTGGGATCCCTCGGGCAATACCCTCAAGATTCTGGATCAACTCCTCCCCTCCTGTACCCTCCACCTGAGGATCAGGTGCGGGAAGAGTCCTCCGCGCAACAGGAGACATACCGGCTGGTCTCTCTGGGCCCACATCTGCATACATATAAAATGTGTCAAGACGGACGTGTATTAACAAAAAATCATAAAACATAAAAAATCAGAAAGAGAAGAGGTCATACCCAACTCCTCGTCCCAATCATCTCCTTTTGGCAGTGGGAGATCTGGGTCTCCGGTGAAATCGGTTCCTGCATATGGCCAGTCCTCCACTACGATCAACTGGCGCCGCAACCACCCAAAAAACTCCGGCCTCTAGGACATCTGTTGGCCTCCTCCAGCTCTGAGCATTAGTGCTGCCCAGCGAGCCATTCTTGGCTCTCGTGGAATCGGATCAGCTACTATGGCCCCTTGGCCTTGGAAGATTGGTAATCGTTCCAGAATGAACGATACCAGGATGGAACCATAGCCAAATTGTTTCAGTTTGGCTTGCTTGCACTTCGTGAGCTGTCTCTTCATATTTATTGTTACTACTGTAGCCCAGTCAAACAATAGGGGACTCATGCACTCTGAGGCCAGTAAGAGTTGGGCCTTTGTTGCCTCGTGCGGTGCTTGCGATCCTGCAGCCCGCGTGATGGTATGGAGCACTACTCTGAGTGCTAGATCGGGAATGGTATGGATGTCCACCTTTCCACTCCCTGATCCCAGTCGTGCCCTTGGGCACACTCGTGCCATCACCTGCTCCATTTTCTCACCAGACGGTCTGCTCCCTGTCAATATGGGCACCGGACCTCTGCGCGATAATCCGGTTATGAAGTATATGTCAGAGACCTCCAGTTCTAGTACTTGGTCCCGTAACTTGAACGCATGTTCATGTTCGTCCCATATGCTGATCAGGTATTGCAAGAGCTCAGGCTGAGCTCGTAAACAGGGTGTCGGAAGAACTTCTTAAGCCCACAGTTTCTGACGGCATTCATGCAAGTCTCATTTTCTATGACATGTTCATCCTCTTCCCCGTGCTCCCTCTCTTTCCACTCAATGACCATTTTGATCTGTTTCCTGCATTCACATGGTCCAAAAACATCAATTAGACCTCTGTTATCTTTAAAAATTCATGCAATTCTTTCATTGTGAGAAAATTTCAAGCGGAAATTTGAGTTGCGTCGTTGGCGTGACTGTTTTTCGGATAGTCGCGCCAGTTGGCGCGGGCCCTTTGGAAATAAAACTCCATTGGCGCGGGTCCGTGCCGGATACCCACGCCAATGGGCGGAGCCCTAAAAATTCAAAAAGTCCTCATAGGAAGTCTAATCTGCAATAAAAATCTATAAAAAACGGATTGAAATGGAGTACAGAGAAGCGCCTCTTACCTGGAACTGACGGGAATCTGAATGGTACCCCGGATCGGTCGCAATCACTGTCGGAAGATCGCACACAAAATGGACCACTGCTGCTCTTTAATGAGGTAAATAGTAAAAAGTAATTTTATTTTTACCATTTGACATATTTATAACTCAAAATAGGTTTTAAAAGTTATTTTTCTGAATATTTTGATATATTTTGTCGAAAATGGGTTTTACACTTGCTTTTTGTGCAGCAACAGGTTTTCTTGTGACTTTGACGGTGAAAACGAGTTGTATTTTATACTTTTTTCGGACTCGGTAAATACACGAAAAAGTCACTTTGGAGTCATCTTTCAGCTCTTTTCTGACTCTCTAAACATGGAAAGATTGCCGAGGCCCTTGTCGTTTTGATCTCGTTAAAGTGGACACGAATCGACATCTACCCAGTATACGTTTACCCCTTTTTCGGGCTGGGATGGATTATTTACGAAAAGGAATACTATTCTCGCGAGGAGGTTTCTCGGATATTGTTTCTAACCTTTAGAATTAAGAACTTCTTCTGAAAAGGGACACCACGGAGTTTACTTTTGTTTTTCCTTTCAAACTCTCTAAACATGAAAAAGTAGTAGGGTTCTTCCTTTGTACCATCGTTCAAACCTGACGTGATGACATTGGATTAGGTCGAAATGACGTTCTTCGAGTCGCTCCATTCGAGTCGCTCCTTCACAGGGCTCGTTAAATGTACTAGGATGGACTTATATTACAAGCATATGCTATCCCCTTCAAGCTTGTTATCAAAAATAATTTGGGTACTCGCCAGAAATGGTGGGGTAAAATGGAACCAGTATCATTGTCGTGTCGGCAGAATGTCGCTCTTGAACATGGCACTTGTCTGCATTCGTGTCGGGTTGGGGACATCTCATCTCGTTCTTCACTTGCCTCCGTGGGTTTCGATAATCCCTTTTGACCTCTCATCTGCTCATTGCCTTGTCACCATGACCTGCAGTCGTTGATGAAATCTTGCCCAAACCAACGTAGTGTAGATATGTCATTCAAAGAGAGTTAAACCACCGCAGTATCAACCTTCCTCTGATTCTCATATGATCCTGATTCACAAAAAGATTATGTTCCTCTGTCTCGTGTCGATGATGTGGGAAACATTATGGCCCACCTTCGATCAAGGTCACTTCACGTCGACTTTTGAGCTCATTATCCGGGAAAGGTGATCTAGAGACTCCTTTGTACCATGAGTCACCGCATGCCTCATTAGCAAGTTAAGCTAGCATTGACGTGAGAGAGTTTTCATCATTGGCCTCCCGATCGAGTGATTCTCTGGTCAACAGCGCGAAACATTTAGGGATTCACATCATAGTGAATTGTACCAGCAGTACCTTGAGGACCATTGGCATTAATGGTGGTACCTCTCGCATCTGTTAACAACTTTCATCATTGGCTGGTAATCAGGCGATGTTCTTGCATGTTCGACTTCAACTCACATATTCGCATGCTTGAACTTGTACTTTGTTCGGGTCGAGATGGAGCGCAAGACCCTGTATTGTGTCTGTTGTAATCCAGGCTGCGATATTGTGGATTATTATCATTATGTACATGACTCACTGATTGGATGGTTGCGACCATACCTGAGTCTATTTATCAATCCTCATTGGACGGTTGTGTCCATGCCTTGGATCTCGATTATTGCATACTCTGTTATGGATGGCTGCGCCCATACCACGCATATATATCATGTATCTGAAACATCAGTTGTATTTCGCTCCGCAGGTTTTCCGATGGTGGTGTTTTCAGTCGGCATGTTCTCGTAAAGCATTTCGCCCCTCTCTCTCTCTCTCGGGCCTCATGCTTTAGGGGGCATCTGTTACACAGCAATTTGTCACCATCCCTACCATTCCCCATCCCGCACATTGGAGGGCTCATTCCGTGACCTGTGAGTAGAGACAAGACTTGCAAACACTTTCATTGCATCCCTCTGAAGATGAGCTTCCATTTCCTTGAAGACATCTCCCTACAAAAACCCCTAAAAATAGCTCTTTTTCCATTGGCGCGGTTCCACAGTTAAGCCCTCGCGCCAAGGGGGCAAATCCTCCAAAGAGGGTGCGCCAATTGGTGCTCTGTCATAGAGCCGCACCCGCGCCAACCATATTAAGAGGTGTTTATTAAAAATAAAAGGCGGAAGTTTCGTCCTAACAAATTCCTAGATTGATTTCTATCTTGAGTTGAGAGGTTTGGCTGCGGATCTCCATAGAGAGGAAGTGGTTTGCCACCTCTCATGGAAGCTTTTTTGATGATAGGGCCAATCCCATAATTATAGGGATCCCAAATCCCCTTCCTCCTTCTATAAAAGCTTGCTCTTCTCCATGGCAAGCTAATCTCCAAGTTCCCAAGAGCTATCACACCCTTATGCTGCAAGAGCCTTCTTGATTCTTTAAGGCCAAATCCAAGCAAGGAGACTATTGTCAAGTATCCGGAGAGAGAGGCTTGTCCCATCCTTGACAGGCTTATCGAGACATGTTGTGCTGACGACCCATCAAAGGGGAATGTTGCGTCGAAGCTATGGTTCTATACTTCTTTTGACTCATTAATGTTAAGCGACTATTGGTTATGGTTCCACTCTTGTTCTTGATCATGCTCATGAGTTATGTCCTCTTCGACTGACATATAGTTGTATATAATGGATTTTATGCTTGCATTTGTGTTGTTTGTTGCATGTGCAGGTGTCTGATCACAGAGATCGTGAGGATTGTGATCTGCCAAGGCAAAGGAACGGGAGCACCACCTCTTCTACAAACGACAGCGTTGGATTCTAGGTAAGCCTTCCTCGCAAGTCGGTTTATTTACAATTAGGAACCTGCACTGTAGCGTGTTTGATTGTTGCTAGACCCGATCTGGGCTAGTAGGGATCGCCTGCGTCAACGAGAGGGGGGGGATTTACCTCTCCAACATGCGCTGTGCTGTAGGGGTGAGGTCTATAACCTTCTGCATCTTGAGCCAGTTGCTCAGCTTCTGTAGTGCGCTTCTGCCCTCTGATGGTTGGCGTTGCATGAGTGGTCTCTTCCACTCCATGAACCTCATCTTGTGGCTGATCCACATCCTGAGACTCATCCTTAGGAACTAATAGCTCCTCATTTGCATGCAAGTGTGGCTCCCTCTCAAGCGAACACTTCATGGCTTTCTCCTCATGAAATTTGATATCCCGTCGCACAACAGTCTTGCGACTGTCTGGAAAATACACACGATAGTTGTGGGGTGTATCAGTGTACCCCAAAAATATACCAACCTCTGCGGTTGGCTCCAGCTTCTTCCTGGCATCCTTCGTCACATGAATGTAAACAGGTGAACCAAAATCCTCAAATGGGAAATATCAGGCCTCTTACCCGACACTCCTCGGGTGTACTCATGCCAAGTATCTTGCCTTGGACAATGGTTCTGCACATATCACTGTGATGTGCATGCCTCACTTCAAGTGAATGGGTAGGCCCTGATCCATGCAACATCTTGTGTAGCACCCACGATGGTTATTCTTTCACTTAGCAACCCCGGTTCTCATGGGTTATGAAGTCTTATGAGCTCTCTTCAAATTCCTTCTGCACTGCAAAAGTCCTTGAATTCGCCATAGATGAATTCACCACCATTGTCGCTCCTAAGCGTTCTGCTGTGGGTTATGAGGTGCTATGACCTCTCTTCGAATTCCTTTTGCGCTGCAAAATTCCTTGAATTCACCATAGATGAATTCACCACCATTTTCGCTCCTAAGAGCCTTCACCTGCTTCCCCGATTCTTTCTCAACCAGTGCTTTTAACTCACATAACTTTGAGTATGTCTCGCTCTTCTTCCGCATGAAGAAGATCCAGCACTTCCGAGAAAAATCATCAACAAAGATCACATAGTACTTGTGCTTTGCTGTCGAAGCTACTGAGAAAGGTCCACACACGTCTGTGTGAATTCTCTCAAGGATCGTCGTGGCGCGACTATCCTTCTCGTGAAAGTTGGCTTTCACAAATTTTCCCAAGGTACACCCCTTGCACTGATCTGACTGCGCAAGAGTGCCCTTAGGAAGCCCAGTAGAAATCTGCTGCAGTATCTTCAAAGCTCCATGGTGAAGGTGGCCCAATCTTCGGTGCCACAACTCGCCATCATCCCGGCTCACCACTCCTTCTGCCTTGCCTGCCATTGCTGCGCAGCCATATACCTGCAATTGATAAAGGTTCTTAACTCGAACCCCTATCCTCCGGGTCTCACCAGTTGCCTTACTGTGCAGGAAAGCCTTTCCCTCGCTAAAGACAACATCATATCCCTTGTCTTCTAACATCGCCACAGAGATAAGATTCTTCTTCAATCTTGGAACATGCATCACTTCCTTCAATACGAAGGGTTTACCAGACTCCCTCTCAAAGGAAATGGTACTGATACCGGTCGCACTGTATCTACCATCATCGCCCATCTCGATGTGCACTCCAAGATCTTTCTCATCCATATCTGAAAACAAATCTCGATCTCCTGTCATGTGAAAAGACGCACCACTGTCCAAGAACCAAACTGAACCCATCACACTTGATACCAAGCATGCGATCAGTGAAAAATCCAGCTCAAACTGCGAGGCTAAGGCCTCTCCAGCTGCAGATCCAGCAACCTTCTTATTTTTCTTCTTCTGCAAACAATTTGTGGCATAATGTCCGTGTTGGTGACAGTGAAAGCACTTCACCTTGGACATGTCCTGCTTCTTGCCTTTCGCACGGGAATGAGAAGCTTTCTTGCTCTTCCCCTTCTTTTCTTTGGCAGCCAAGCGCAATTCTCTTCATCAGATGCCTTTGATGAAGATCAGCTATAACAGTACTCCACCTTATCCTCTCCAAGATCAGTAGAATGGCTCCCATCACGAATTTCTCCCGCCCATTGGCCAAGTCACATTATCTATGCCAACTCTTCGGAAGACCAAGGAGAGCCAAGTCCACCAAATCTTCCTTTCATCACAGTCACCCCCACTTCCAGAGTCATCCATTAGGTGAACCGTGAGGAATTCTTGGAGCTATCTTGTCGCCTTTATCCGCATCTTTATGTTACGGGTTATCCTTGAGCACCAACTTCCTTTTGTCACTCTTGCTTTGGAACAAATCTGTCAAAGCTTTCCACATCAAGAATGGAGAAGCTTTACCATTCAGGCTGGATACTATGTGATCCTTCACGCCCTCCAACAGAATCCTTCGACACTTTGCTGTCTTCTTTTTCCAAGCCTTAACTTGAGCAGCATCAGTAGGCTTTGGGACTTCATAATCTATGAACTCCTTCAGCCCATTGTCATCTAACACCGCCTCCATCTTGTCCTTCCATGCAACATAATTCGAGCTGCCCTCAAGGGCATACTCCAATCGCAATCCGTTGAAAGACATTTTGACTTCGACACCAAGAAAACACTGCTGCAAATTCGAATTCCACCAGCTCAAAACTCAATCGCTTCTGATCTGTGAGAACAAAGTATTTCTAGCACAGAGATCGACTGTAGGGGAATTTACTGGATATATCACCTTTCAAAGAAAGGATGGATCCAGAGGCTACTTGGCCCTCGTACAGACTCTGTCTACCGAAATAAAATGTAATCACTGTAATAGATCCGATGATCAATTTCGCTCCGATACCATGTAGAAATTTGAATAATAGATGAATTGTTCACAGAGATTATTCTGATTACACACTATTTGAGCTTCATGCATAATACATAACCTCTTCTACAATTGATCACCAATTTTCGGAAATTAGAAGCAGTCGCATGCGCACATTAAAACATAATAAAGCACACATATAACACAGTATGTAATGGGGAAAGATTACAGATGAAAACCCCCAACTATCTGTATATTATAATGATAGAGAACATGTAACAATACATAGCACAAAGCTCCTCACAGCTCTCAGCACTATCTCACATGCTACACACAAACTAGCTCAGATATGAACAAGTCACAAGTTCAAATCTCCTCCACCTGTCTTCCTGCCTCTACTGCGCAATCCAAGATGAATAATGATGAGATCCAAGTTCGAATCCCACTGGCTTGTACTGCGCAATTCTCATTGGAAATCTCAATCAATGTGTGTGCAAATCTCATGCACAGCTATAGTCACAACTGATAGTAGACTCACCCTTTCACCCACCTCTAACACTGGTCTCCACTGAACTGTCCATGCATTGCAGTTAACTGATGTATTCTTTGGTTGATTTATGAGTTAATAATTAGTGAATTAATTAATAATTAATTCACACCACTCATCACTAGTGTATTTTTCAGTTAGACTAAATACAACTAGTTCAATTAAGTTAAACCGAACACAACTCCATATTTGTCTCATGACTCCGGCAGCCTACCTTACATGAGTTTTTCTTTGAAGTCAACCATGCAATGAACTCCGTGACCCTGAAATAGCGTAATTCCTTACATCAGCTGTTGTGCCACCATCCGTAGCTCAAGACTGAGAAATTATCGAGAGAGATGAATAATGTTTCTAGTCAAATATTATTAAGGGCTAATAATATTCGGCGGTCTATTTTCAGTGGCGGTCTAAAAATAGATATGTCTAAAAATAGAGGTCATCTGTTTTCACCAGCGACCAATCATCCATAAATAGCATCCTGCAACTCATAGACCATGATCCATATGTCTAAAAATAGACTTTGCGCCAAAAATAGCCTGCAGGCCCACTTAGTGAAGGCGACTTCTTTTCACTAAGCTCCATCATCTTGTTGCATTTTCAACAAAGTGTATCAATTTCATTCACTTCTCCTTAATCTTTTAGTGTATCAAGTTCATTCACTTCTCTATTGTGCATTGAATCTTTGAGAAAAGTCCCTTGAGAGACCCCTTTATTCCCTTGCTCTACAAGAGGAAGGAAATCAAATTGTAATAAATAAGAAAAAGTTTCAAAATCAAATCTTCCTTTGGATATTTGAGCTCTTTGAATGCATTATTGAAAGGGGATTGTATTACAATCCAGTTAAAAATAATGTGTTGTTTATTTTTCAACTAGGCAATCAATGTGTAAGAGTTTACTCTTATATGTGAGAAGTCAAGCTAAAGTGTAGATGTAACAGAAAGCATTGGAATGTTTTCTCCTTATAATTCGTGGGAGGATGAAAGACCTGCAAGTGGTGGTCAAACTCCTAAAATTTTGTACTATTATGATATGTGATTCAATTGAAGCCTCCTTTAATATAAGATACAACCATTTATATTAAAAATAATAATAGTAATGCATGTAGAGATAATAATCCTCCTAATAATATAAAAGTTGACTAGTTGTGAATTAAGTATATTTGCTTAGCCTCCCCTTGTCCTTATATGTGCAACAAATAAAATAAAATTTTATAACCATATTCTATAACTCATTTCCTATATATACTATGTGATTAGGAATGCACGTGGCCTCTTTCCTAAAGTCTCGGTAATGACTAGCATGCCATATTGACTTTCCTTGAGAAGTAGGGGATGGGCTGAAACCACCTTGGTCCTGGACTATGAACAAAAACAATTTATAATTAGATAAGAGCTTGTATTCTTTGAATGTATGGAATTACTCACTTGAGACCTAGAGGCATTTGAGAGGAGTGAAAGTTTTACCTCCTTATGGACCAATAATGGCTTATTTCAGATGGCTAAGCTTTGTTTGCACACAATAATGTTCTTACATGTCAAGGTCTTGAGATTGATTCAATAAAGGCTACACTAATAGTGTTAGTATTTGTCTATTTTTTCTTGATTAGTAAATAAATACACACACAATATGCAATGGCTTCATCTATTCTTGTCCCATGTATCCTTTATAATACCCTCCTTTGTTCCTTTCCCCTCTACTACTCTATAATACCCTCCTCTATTCATTTTATGTATATGAGGGATCTTTTGCAAGTAGACCACCAAAGAACGTAATCATGATCCACATGAGAGGGAGTGACAAGCAAAGTTTGCAAGTGGAGGTTTTTCCAACCTTTAATGTTAATGGGGTGTTCCTTCAACAATTCAACTTGTGATACGGAATTTTCAAGCATCAATACCCTCAATTGCCTAAATTATCCATTTTGCACATAGAGGAACATGATCATTAAATGAATTATGTGACCACTATCCACACGAGAGAGTGACAAGCAGCATTTGTAGATAGATATTTATGTGAGATTAAAAACCAACGAGGGGCTTCCTAAATAATGCATTTACCGAGAATATTTTTTGAAGCTTCACTAGCCTTGATTGCCTAAATGATCTATTTTTCACATAGAACTTGAACTCGAGGGTGAGTGCAAAAGATCCCATGACCACTCCATACACAAGCAATGAATGTTTTAGTTCACATTATGAAATCCCATTTTCCCTTGGGCATAATCTCAAAGGAAATTTTGAGGAGATTCTTTAGCGTTTAATAAACACTATAAGAGGGAACCCAATAGAGGGAGTTGTAAATATGTGTAGCCACTTGTTATGTGTCTTTTGGAGCAAGGATGTACAAAATTCCACTCTATTACAAGGTTGTTATTCCTTGCATAGAATCGATGACCATATGATTAGTAAGAAAAACACATAAACAAATGAACAAAGCAACTAAATCTAAACAAGATCATTAGTTACAATGTAAAAACTAAGAAAACTAAGAAAATGAACAGTGGAGGTTGGGAAGTAAGAATTATCTTTAATGCTTGATGAATAGAGTTACAATGTTATCCTAAAGACACTAAAGGGAGATGATAAGACAATGCACCCTAAGAATCTCTTAAAGAAAAGGTCTCTTTCCCTCTCCTTGCAAGAATGATATCTCCTCAAAGAAGTATTTTGGGAGTTGTCTAATGGTGAGCTGTACGAGCAAAAAGTAATGCTAGTTTACTAGGCAATTTGGTAGCATAAATTTGCTTGGGCTTCCCTCTAATTTTGGTCCCAAATGTAGTGATATTTATAGACCCAAGCTCATGCCTTGCCTCCCCTTAACTCATTGATGAGATTTATCTTTGAGTGAGCTAGCAAGGGACAAGGGGAGTTCTTTGGAGGCTCCTTAATTCCACTTCAATGGTGTAGTGGCTAAAGATTAAGCACTTTGACCTTGTTCTTTCACTTGGTGGTTTCCAATTTATTTTGATTTGCCTCGCAGAGTGTTGAGATGTCACTTCTATGGATTCATGAGGTTATCAAAGAAACAATTGTATTGATCCATGCAAAACTATTGAGGTAACTTTGTGTGATTTGATTTTTTAAATGGCAACATTAGGAATCTTTAATTTTTTCTTGATTTTTGATGTCTTCCAACAATCATTATTTACACATGTCATATTTCAGTGTTGAGTGCCTTGGCTGGTGTAGTCGAGTACACGATGAGTCTCGTTGACTTCTTGGGAGAGAGATCTTATTTGGAGATATAGTAGGGGGTCCTAAAGGAGAGACAATAGAATCCATTGCTAATAGAAAATATTTATAATATACATATGAGATGCCCATGTCCCATGCTCATGATCATGAATTTGACAAATATGGTTATTGGTACACAAGAAGAATATTGTTGTTGATGCATAATTTACGTTGTTTAAATAGATGACAACTTTTCCCTCTAGGGCGTCTCTAATAGAAGGTGGTATGGCTAATGCTTATGTCCCCATTACCAAGCATGATGAGTGATAATGATACTGTCAGTGGAAGTGTTGTCTTAGCAGATGGTGTTGGGTGTGTGTTATATTCTTTCCACAATTATTCGCACATGCGGGGGATGTTAGTACACCCTGTTCGTTGCACCGGTGTACCAACCCCACTACATGGGGTTCGATGTAACACCCCGGGAAATTTTTTTGGACCCTATAATAGGTGGGTGGTACTACCTATGGTTTTGTGCATGGGTTTTGCACATGGTTTTGGGCACGATGGTTTTATGCCCATGGTATTTTGTAGATTCGGTCAAGGGAACTATGGTTATGTTCTAATCCATATTAATGGATTGGGGTTTATGAATGCTTCGGTATGTATATATACGCATTGTAACATTGAAAGGAATACAAGGGAGAATCAATTTGGTATTCCCGGTTTTGGAATCCAGGGGAAAATCTCTGTGTATATCTATTTCATGTTTTATGTTCTCACCATTATGTATTTTATGTTTTAAGAATTCGTTTGCTGGTAATATCTGTACAGGGTTAAATCAACATATGGATCTTCAACCAAAATGAGAAACTGCAACTATTGTGAAGTACGACACTTCTCGACATGAAACAATGCTAACGTTGAATGTCAAGAGTGCCAATGAAATCAATGGGAAATGATGAATCCCTTTATTTCATCAAAGGTTCAAGTTGGATGGGAATGAGTACCAAGATAATGCTTCTTTCATAAAAATGGGAGTTGACGTCATAAGAAAGGAAGTCACAACCATTCGGAAAAGAGGTTTTACAGGAAATCCACTTGAGGCTAATACATATATGAAAACCATGGAGTGATGAAAAAGGTAATGAGTGAGGTTGATAAAATGTTATGGAGTCTATAAAACTCCCAACAATGGAGCATGATGCGAGTGCAGGAAATTAAAACAAATTGAGGTAGATAAGTCCCTGGAGTCAAGAGGACATCTAAGGGAGTGATAGATGCCTGCTTTTACTGGGTGATTTGGGTGTGAAACAATACAATATTATGGATATAAGTGATGAAGGGTCGTGACATGAAACTGGTATTGAGCAGACGGGTATAAAAATAGGTGCTCCAACCAAGGGCAACTTGGGACTGTCACTAGGTAGTAGGTGTAAAAATGAGTGAATTCCCTTCTCCCAAAAAGAATCTTTGTACACTTTCCAAAAGAGTGTAAAAATGGTTTGGATGCACAAACACAGAGACAGGTGCCTCAATGTGAAATAGCTTGCGTGATGGTGCAAGGGAATGACTGTAGAGGGTGGGGGTCCCATTAAATGGTCTTGGTGTGGGGGAATGAATGGGGGGTGACCATGCAAATGGAATACAACATTATTGAGGTGTGAAAGGAAAAATATGAATGCATTGGTGGATTAATGATGATCCAAAGTGCAACAACCCCAGGTTAAAGTTCCATGTAATAGAGGGGCATTATAAAAGGCAAAAATAAAACCAAGGTCATGGGACACATATTCCAAGTTGAATGAGGGGAAAAAATTATAGTGGGCGTGACTTGTGGTTAATTACTGGCTATGGAAATTGGCATTGGAAATGGAAGAGGCAAAGGGAAACAAATGGAAATTAAAACAATAAATAAATGAAAAAGAGAGAAAAGGAAGATGAAGAGACAATAATATGCATCTAAGGGAAAATGAAGAAAAAAGGGAAAAGGAAAATAAAATAAAAGAGGAGAGAGAACATTCTAACAATCTCTCTAAACACCACTCTTAGACACACTTGGACATTATAGTATTCTCACTTGGACAAGGAAAGGGAAGAAACAAGAGAACACTACAACAAGAGAAGAGAGCTCTTGGACATAAGAAGACACAAGCAAGCAATCTAGGAACAAGCAAGGAAAGCAAAGGAACCTATTAGGAATTGTATCAGCACGAGGATTTGCAGGTAATAGGTTGCATGCTTGATTACCTTGCTGAGATGTGAATTCATGGTTCATGCATTTGATTTATTGGTTATTTTGTTGTCATTGGCATGGATTTTGCCTGGATTGACAGTGGTGTACAACCTTGCCTATGTCATTTCCTGGATAGCCATGATGTAGTGGGTTTTCTATTTGGTTGAGCTTTGGATTTCTAGAATCTTTTGGAATTGGGTTGAGGTGGTCTCGGGAAAATCCCAAGGGTTTGGGGTGGAGATGGTTTTATACGAGAATCCCTTGACAAGTGGGCGAAGACAGGAAAATTCCTCTGGGTATGGTGAAGAAATTTTGAGGCATCCAAGCTTGTGTTCGTTTTGGTGATCTTTGGATCAATTTAGGTGAGCTCACTATGGCTTGAGGGTGGAGGTGGTTTATCCTGTGGAATCCCTGTTTGCTTATGTTTTGGTTTAACCCGTGAGATCCCACATTTATGCTTGGAATATGGCACGAGGGTGATTGGTGTTGGGAAATCTATAGGGCATTAGTTAGGATGATTTCTCTTTCTATGATAATTGTTTGTGATGTATTTTCTATCTTTTCTTACTTATTATATTCTTCACTTATTATTGTGTTATTATATTGTCAAACAACTACCAAAAAAAGAAGAACAATAATACAGAAGAACACATAATGTAGGCTGCAATCCAGGGCCAAAACCTCTCCACTTGATAGGAAAACCTGTAAAATCTCTTCTCTTCTTATAGATTCTTCAATTAATTAATTCCAATACCTTTAGACCAAGACCAATTCCAACCTTTCTAGATGATGCACTTTCATTGTCAAATTCAAACCTAGTCAAATCTCTTCCAGTAGCACAAATTTGATCCCCAACTTCAGAATTTCGGCTTCTACAATAGGTTTGAAATTTTAGGTCCCCTGCAACTGCTACTGCATCCATGTGTGTGACCAAAATAACCTTCTAAGGCCTCCCAACAAATTCGCCTGCCTTTCTTCCTTATATAGGGCTATTAAGTGACCCATTAGACCCTTCTAGCATATTTGATCCTCTTCCAATAGATAGAGAATTTCATCCTTGAAGCAACAAAACCTATCTTCACTTCTTCGCACGTGTGAGAGAGAATTAGCCCATAAACAATATTTCTTCGTCCTCTTCCTTCTTCGCTAGCCTTCTTGCTCTTATCCTTTGCTTGAATGAGTGAGTGATGAACGTGTTTCGAGGAGGTCAAGTTGCCTCCTTTGTATAGGTTTCTCAAGGTGGAAGTGGCTCCTCAAAATAGGTTGACTTCCTAATTCCCAAGCCAACTTGGTCTTGAAGGGTATTTTGACAAAAATATTTTTCTTTACAAGTTACAATATGCCCGATGGGGTCTTCAACTTATGATAATGACTCTTTTGACTTCTTGACCTAGGACAAACCCTATAAGCATTCAATAGGTGCTTGACCTTTAAAATAAAATACCTTGAGCATGAAACCCATGCTCCAAAAATAACAATAATATTTTTTCTTTCGTTTTACAAAATACAATAATCAAAAGTACATTTCATATTTATGAATACTGAACCTAGTTACACATTTTTTAGCACTCCCTCTTAACTATGGAGGTATTCATAATGGCACATGGACATTCTCAATATTAATAGATCTCGTAAGAAGATTCATATTGGTAACCCATTTGTTTAGCATCATAACAACCAACATTGTCACATAGCAAGGCCTTGCCTAATAAATTTATCTCTTCATAAAATCAGAGCACAATGTCGGCGAGACCAATGATTTATAGACACCATCATCATTGTCTCTCAAGGCACATACCCCACCCGGTGTTCACAAAGTATGTATTTCCTTGGATTATTCATATCTTGGATAGCTAGTCCTCAAAGAATATCGGTCCTCAACTACTCTTATCTTGGATTCCCTACCTCATCCTCAAAGAGTATCATATGCCCTATGTTTACCCAATCCTCCATTTTATCTTCCCAAATGAAGACAAAAATGATGTGCCTATCTCTCCCTCTCAACTAGGCAAGATATATCAGCCAAACCAAGCTTGTCTCTCAAATACACAAGCTTCTTATTAGGAAGAAATTTTGTCAATATGTCAACTACATGTTCATTGGTGGAGATATACTGTAGTTGCAATACACCATCTTGTACCAGCTTCTGAATGTAATGATACTTGTTGTTTATATGCTTTGTCTTTCCATGAAACATTGAGTCTTCAGACAATCTTCTACAACTGGTGTTATCACAATGTATCATTGTAGGGTCCATTGGTCCATCAAATAAGTTGGACAACAACTTCCTTAACTATACAACTTCTCAGCTCACTTCACACGCTACAATATATTCAGCCTCGACACTATTCAAACTAAAACATGTTGACACAATGGAGGATTCCAAATTAAAACATCTTCTTGTAGTGCTTCTTCCATCCAACTCACTACCTCCCAAGTCAGAATTTGTATATCCAATCAAGTGGACATCATTCCTCCTTTCATAGTTTAGGCAGTAGTGGATTGTTCCTTGCAGATATTTCAGAATGTGCTTGGATATTATCCAATGATCATGCTTTGGATCCACTTGGAATTGACTAAGAACATTCACTCCAAAACATATCTCTAGTCGAGTATTCAACAAGTACATTAGCGAGCCAATCAATTTTCTATACCTGGTTGGATCTATTGGGCTTGATTCAGAACTCCCTAGTCTTTTCAAGTTTGTGATCATCGGGGTTGTCATTGGTTTGCAATCCATCATGTCAAACCTCTTCAACATCTCAATCACATACTTTTCTTTACCCAAATAGATCTCATTGTTGAGATTCAACAAGATGATGAGCTTAGTGAAAAGAGTCGCCTTCACTAAGTGGGCCCGCAGGATATTTTTGGCGCAAAGTCTATTTTTAGACATATCAGTCATATTCTATGAGGATGCTATTTGTGATTGTGGATATGGTTGGTCAATGGACTAAAATAGATGGACTTCTATTTTTAGACATATTGGGCAGAATCTATTTTTAGATTGCCAATCTAAAAATAGATATGTCGAATATTATTAGCTCTTAATAATATTTGGACTCTAAGCATTATCTTATTCTCTTGGAGCACTTCAGTTAAGTGCACAGATGTGGCACGGAAGCTGAAAAAAGGAATTACGTTATTCCTGAGGGTTTCCTGGAGCTATTGCATGGAGGACTTCAGTTAGAACTCATGTGACAAAGTTTGGTGGAGTTATAGAAGTAGTTGGTGGAATTGTATTTAGTTTAACTCAGTTAGACTCAGTTGAGCTAGTTGTGTCTAGTCTAACTAATTGATACACTAGTGAGAGTGGTGTGAATTAATTAGTTAATTAATTCACTAAATAATATCGTTAATGCATTCAAAGAATACGTGATTAACTACGATGCATAAGCGATTTAGGTAGAACCGATGGAGAATGATGAAAGAGCAAGTGTGACTATAAGTTGTGACTATAGTGTTGCATTGATTACATCAACACTCCGATGGAATCCCAATGATTACTATGATGCAAGCTTAGTGGTCAGGATTCATTGAAACCTGATGTATTGAGGATCTGCCGATGAAACAAACTAGCAATTAGCAACGAATCAGGTGCATGGATTTGCAAGATCAGGTCTAATTAGTGTGTAGCGATTGTATTGTACTGCGAGCTTGATATGATCAACTTTGTATGAGGATTGTTACATGATCTCTATGCCATATATTATATACATATAGTTGGGGTTTTCAGCTTCAGGCTTTCCCGTTAAAAAACTATGTTCATATGTGTTAATTTTTATTGTTTCATGTGTGCATTGCTATCTTGATTTTATTTCCGCAAATGATCAATGGTGGAATAGATTCTGTATTTTGCATGAAGTTAAAATAGTGTGAGATCAAGAGAATCTTGGACATATAACACATAAGTTATAATTTCTACACTCATCAGGTCCCTGCTAGACTTCTAGTCTCAAATAGTACTGCATCAACCCAAGATCCTTCATATCAAATTTAGCTGCTAGTTGCTTCTTGCATTCTTGGATTCAACCTTCCACACATGTCAAGAGAAGATCATCCACATATAGACGAATAATCGCAGTATCACCTTTTACAACCTTAATGTTGAGATTCAGATCAACACAACTCTTTTTGAAGCCCAATATTTGTAGATATGCATCCATCCTTGCACACCATGCCCTTGTTGCCTGGTTGAGGCCATGTAATGGCTTTTTTAAACCTACAAACATATGCCTCTGTGTATTTGACTTCAAATCTCAAGGGTTGATCTATACATACTTCCTCATCAATTGTGCCATTCAGGAAAGCAATTTTGACATCCATTTGATGTATATTCCATCCCATTGATGCTACCAAAGAGACCAATGACCACATAGTTGTATACCTTGTTGTTGGAGCAAATGTCTCTTCATAATTGATTCTTTTTTGTTGAGAGAAGCTCCTAGCCACAAATCTTGCCTTATACTTGTCATACTTCCATATGTCGCATGTTTAATCTTGTAAATCCATTTGGAAGTTACAACTGACTTGTCTTCAAGCCTAGCTACGATCTCCCATACCCCATTCTCCATTATCGATTGATATTATTCATTCATGGCATCTTTCCACTTGATGACTGACAACTTCTTCAAAAGTGGATGGCTCTGCTTCTATTAGTTTCGTCATATATGTTGCATACCCATAATACCTTTTGGGTTTCTCACTTTCCCTAAATGTGCCTTTAACCACTCCATATCCCTCTACATCTAATAGAGTAGATTTCAACTAGTTAGGTCTCTTTATAGTCTCGGGGATTACCATAGGTTGTATAGGTTCATTGGTACCTTCATATTCATGATTTGATTCTTATTCCTCCCTAGTAACTTCCTCTTCAAATACTAGATGTTCTTCATCATCAGAGTCCATAGGGAGATCCTTTGATTTCTTGAATGCAATACTTTCATCAAATATCACATCTCGACTAACTTCTATTCAATGTCCTTCTTTAATGTAGATCCTATAGTCCTTAGAATAATTATTGTAGCCAACAAATGTTCCTCTCATGCCTAATGGATCCAACTTCTTTCTCTTGTCCTTCAATATATGAATATAGACACGACATCAAAAAATTCGTAGATGATCCACGCTTGGTTTCTTCCCAGTGAATACTTCTCAAGGAGTCAAGTTATCTAATGACCTATGGGGACTTCGATTTTGTATGTATACAATTGTCTTTGTTGCTTCACCCCACTAATTTTGGCAAATCTTGATCATGTAGCATAGCTTTTACACTTTCTTCAATGGACTGAATCTTTCATTCTGCAACTCCACTTTTCTCATATTTATATGGGACTATCAGCTCCTTATTAATCATAGTCTCCTTAAAAAAGGCTATGATATCCTTGGATGTGTATTCTCCTCCCTTATCAGCCCTTAATATCTTGATCTCCTTTCTGTAAGTTTCTCTACTTCAACTTTGAATTCTTGAAATTTGGTAAATACTTCATCATTGGATTTCATTAAGTAAACCCAAGTTTTCCTTGAATGGACATCTATGAATGTGACATAATTTAGATGACCTCCAAGTGCCTTTGGAGTCATAGGACCGCAAACATAAAAATGAACAAGATCCAATATTTATTTTTACCTTGAAGCTCTACTTCCAAATGGCCTCTTGATGTTCTTACCCAATGCACATCCCTTGCATAATCCTTGATGATCTTCTTTTAGTTTGGGGATGCCATTCACTATTGAATATAGGGTTCGTAAGATTTTTGTAGTGAACATGACCAAATATTCTATGCCAAATTTCACATGGGCTAACTTCAATGTGCACCAAAGCTTGAGCGAGGGGAGTTAATAATTTGTAAATTCTTCCTTCACAAATCCCAACATTCTAACATCTTATATGCTTGATTTTTTACCCCATACTACAACCTGTCCATCAATGAAATAAATTCGATTACCCTTCTCTTCTAGACATGAAATGGAAAGTAAATTCTTGTGCAAACCTAGAACAAATAAGATATCGTTGAGATGAATGTTTCATCCATTATCTAGCTCAAGTGAAGTTGATCCAATTCCTCTTAATTGGTAGCTTTTATTTTCACCAAGTTTTATAGAGTAAGACTTCCCTTTTGATAGTGTCTTCAGTTGCTTGTGTTGGCCCGTCATATGTCTTGATACTCCATTGTTGATTACCCAAATATTTTCATCTTGTAATGTGCCAGTAAGTGCTGAGAATAGTCCTTCATCCTTTGTCAATGTCTTGGTGACTTCCTTCTTAGAAGAAAATATGATATCCCATGCTTCTTTGATGCCTTTCTTGAGTTGAATTGCCACACGTGTACACTTCTTTAGGAACTTCTTCAATGTAGTAGAGATCTTCATTATGTACTAAGGCAAGCTTAGGTCTGATACAATGTTGAGAAATCTATAGGGCAATAGTTAGGATGATTTCTCTTTCTGTGATAATTGCTTGTGATGTCTTTCTTATCTTTTCTCACTTATTATCTTCTTCACTTATTATTATGTTTGTATATTATCAAAAAACTACCAAAACAATAATAATAATAGTACACAAGAACACATAATGTAGGCTACAAGCCAGGGCCAAAACCTCTCCACTTGATAGGAAAACCCATAAAATCTCTTATATTTCTATAGATTCTTCAATTACCAAATTCCAATACCTATAGACCAAGACCAATAACCTCCAAGACCAACTGCAACCTTTCCAGATTATGTGCTTCCCTTTTCTAAGTCAAACCTAGTCAAATCTATTATAACAACACAACTTCGACCACCAGCTTGAGAATTTCGGCCCCTACTGCAGGTCTGAAATTTTCGACCCCCTGTAACCGCTACTGCATCGACACATGCGAGTGAAATTAACCTTATAAGGCCTCCCAACAACTTCGTTTGCCTTGCTTCCTTGTATAGGGCTAGTAGGTGACCTAATAGACCCTTCTTCTAGCAGATTTGATCCTCTTCTAGGAGATAGAGAATTTCATCCTTGAAGCAACAAACCCTAGCTTCACTTCTTCACACTTGTGAGAGATAATTAGCCGAGAAACAATCTTTCTTCATCCTCTTCCTTCTTCGCTAGCCTTCTTTCTTTTCTCCTTCACTTGAATGAGTGAGTGATGAATGTGTCTCAAGGAGATCGAAATCCCTCCTTAATATAGGTTTCTCAAGGTGGGCGTGCGTCCTCAAAATAAGATGATTTCCCATCTGTCAGGACGACTTGGTCTTGAAGGGTAATTTAACAAAAATAATATTCTTTACAAGTTACAATGTTCCCGATGGGGTCTTTAGTTTATGACAATGACTCTTTTGACTTCTTGACCTAAGACAAACCCTGTAAGCACACAATGGGTGCTTGAAGTTTAAAATAAAAGACCTTGAGCATGAAACCCATGCTCAAAAAATAAAAAAACGAATTTTTTCTTTCATTTTACAAAATACAACAATCAAAAATACATTTCATATTTATGAAGACCGAACCTAGTTATGCATTTTTCAACGCTCTGTCTTAACTAGGGAGATATTCATAAATGTTACATGGATATTCTCAATTTGAGGAGATCTCATAAGAAGAGTCAGATTGGTAACCCATATGTTTAGCATCATAACAATGAGCATTGTCACATAACAAGGCCTTGATTAACAACTTTATCTCTCCACAAGATCACAACACAATTCTAGCGAGTCCAATTATTTATAGATACCATCATCATTGTCTCTCAAGGCACATACCCCACCTGGGTGTTCACAGAGTGTGTCCTTCCTTTGACCATTCTTATCTTGGATAGCTAGTCCTCAAATAATATTGGTCCTCAATTACTCTTATCTTGCATGCCTACCTCATCCTCAAAGAGTATCAAATGCCAAATATTTACCCAATCCTCTTATTGGGTGATTTAATTGTGAGTCAAATCCTTGTCATTTAATTTTTAAACCTAGGGTTTGCGAACTAATGAGTAATATGTGTACTGTGTCAGGGTCCTATAATAATAGGATTCATAATTTTGAATTGAATTTGATTAGTCTTGTAATATGTACATACTTTGTTTTTTGCAAATTGTTTTCCCATATTAGAAAAATAAAAAATGTAAAGAGGGTAAAAGTCCTAAAAGAAAAATCAAAGGACTTGAAAGAAAAAATATAAAAAAGAATATGAAAATGGACCCCAAACAAAAAGAGATAAAAATAAAACATGAAAGTGATGCAAATCCAAATGCCACCACTATTTACTTTTACTGCAAAATAAAGATTGTGTGCAACTTGTTAAAATGCCACAATTCATGAAGGTCAAACAACTTAATCTTGACCTCTCATGCTTTAAATTTCATGTTGTTATATAGAGAATAAAGATCTAGCCAAACAATCTAATCTTGGCAGATCAATGGTTAGGTAGAGAATAATAAGGATCTCAATAGTTTAATCTGAGCTCTTGGAAGAAATAAGGACAAAATTAGTTTGTTTGTTTAAAAGAAAAATGAATAAGGGTTTGCAAGCTCAAATGCACCCATGTAAATGAAGAAAAAATGTTAGGGTAGAAAATGGGTAGGCAAAAACAGTTTTTCACAATCATGGATAAGCAGAAAATTGGTCATTTCATTTACTAACTTCTTTCAAAAAAATCATCCCCTTGTAAAAATACTCCATCCCCTCCATTTTCATTCTTTCCCCCTTGCAAAAAACCCATTTTGCTAAGTTAAAAACACATTTTATTTAAGAAAAGTGAAACCCTTTAACTAATTCCCCTTTTATTCAAAAATACCCAAAAAATACTTTTTACCCTAAGTATAAATGCTAAATGTTATATCGGGACCCACTATGAAGAAATCTGTCCCCGAAATCATGTTTTACACTATGCTTAGTGTATTTGACATATCCCGCATTACATTACTTTATTAACATTAACTTGATGTATTAACTCCTGTATTAACCTTTACCCCCGTATTAATATAATTCCTTTATGTATTATTCCCCACCCATATCTTTATTTTAACCTATGTTTTAAATTCCCCACATGTTATATAATCCCACATCCCATAGGTTAATATATTAAAAACCCCGTCTATATATATTGGTCCCACTTGCTTTAACCACTTTGGTTATATTATTTAAAAACCTAAACATTTAAATATATAACCAATAATATATCAAAACCCTGATTATATCTATTAAAACATAGTTTAAATACATATAACCTCCTGCATCGTTTAAACCCCGGGCCCCATGCCTTTCTAAAAAGCCAAGACTCTGTTGCATCATCCTAGTCGTCTGATCTTCACCCTTTAGATCCGACCGCTATGAAACCCTATCGCACATTTCATTGTCCAAGAGTTAACACACCTCAATCCTTGTGAGAAGCACGGTTTGCGGGGCTCTCCTCCCCTCTACGTGGCATCTTTCTATTGGATTGCATCGTCACAACATTACAATTAACTACCTTTGAAGCCCGCGAAAACTGCTTGGTGGTTTTTTCTCCAGCGCCCAAACCACCCGCCCATTTGAAATGACTGCCCTTTAATGCATTCACTGTTTGTTTAAAAAATGCATATAAACCGCTAAAATGCACCTTTTCATCCTTTCTGTTACCATTTTCACACAAAAAGATCTTTTTAGACTGAAAATATTGCTGCCGACTCCACTTTCAAGCCAAATTGAAACAAAATCCAACCATTTGCCGCTACAATCATTGCAGAAGCCATCCAAGTGCTATTAAAGACCAGCAAAGCTTCAGAAAGCTTTCTTCCACCTCAGAAAGCCTCTTTCACAGAAAATATTCAGTTTTCCAGGTATTCTTCAAAAGAAAAGACCATATTCCTTGATCTAAAGAAGTAATACAGCTAAATTGAATCATCTAGGAGCCTTTTGCAATCTTAAAAGCCCTGTTACTTCCTGAAAACCCTTTTTTTCTATAAACCCTGGCCATATTTTCATAGATTCTGAAGCCTTGGACTATTAAAGATCACAGATTGAATAAACTGAAGAAATTTAAGCCTTTGTAGATCTGAAAAATCCTCCTGTGCCTTTCAATTCATTTTATACAGACTATAGGTGTCTTTTTACCAAATTCCAAGGCCTTGAGACTACTTTTGTCATAAAAATTGCATTATAAGCCCTAGATATCTTTTGCAGAAACTCTAAGGTCTTGAGCTTGCCTTTTATTACACAAATTACAATTTAAGTTAATTGAGCAAGTTTATACCTTTGCAGACAAAAGATAAACCCTTGTTTTATCCAAATCCTTCTGCAAAATTGTTATATTTACCAGAGGTGCTCCTACAGGCCTGAATCAGTGTTTCTAAAGTCAAAAGAGTATTAAAATTGATAAATCAAGCAAACCAATGGCTTCCAAAAACATTGTGCCTATCAGTTCTCTACAACCCCTCTGTTGTAGATATAGAGCACATTCCATTAGCTGACACAAACTTCAATATTATTGATACAGTCACATAATTCAACCTTCTTGAGCTTCACTGCTGGAGCCAAGAAAAATCCCTAGATCAGGTTGATGAAGTGTTCATCTGAGAGTCTAATTTACCAAAATATGTTGTCCCTCAGACATACCAATGCCCAGAAGTAATTAGACTTTGTCAATCACATTATTTTCCTGATCAAAGAGCCATAGTAAACTCTGAAAAAGAAGTATTGTTTACTATTACAGCAGATTCAATTAATCAAATGCTCCAAATACAGCCCAGGCCTGATGAAATCCCTTTATCCATTGAGGCCCTCACTCAGTTATACCTCAATATGGACTTCCCCAAGAGGTTTCAAATATATCAAACCTTCATGCCTTCTTCTGTAGAAATTCCCAAGATAAATCCTCCACACCCTTCTGCAAAATTCTCTGAAAGGACAAGACATATCATCTATGTGTTGTCTTTTATTCTTGGCTACTTTATAGATGAACATGCTGATGTTGCAGTGTTATGTTTTTTATCTACTTTCACACCTGGTCAGCCTCCTGCTACCATTTTTAATTTTTCCCAATACCTTGCTGACAGTATTCATGAGCAGTTGGTAAAAATGCCTTCTGAAGGGGTTTTCAAGTATTCCTCATTCCTATTCCACATGTTCTTATACTTTCAGTCTGAGAAATTCAATATAAACCTTCAGAAGCTTGATGTGGAAGGAAACCCTCAATCAGTAATCTTTTGGACTTCCTTGATAAGGAAAGACTCCAATGAGTTCACTTATACAGATTTTACAGATTCCTTCATTTATCCCATGGTAAATTTGTTGAACAATAGCATGCAGCCCATAATTGGTGAAGAAATTAAGAAGGTCTTGCAGATGTCAGAGCATAATAGGACAGGTGATTGGTACTTATACCAAAATCACACTAAAATAAGAGTATATGGATCAAGTATTGTTCCATATAAGCTGCCTAAATACCTCCCTATGAGGGTATTTGCCCTGGAATACATAATGCAGATTCTAAATTCAGATGCAATTAATTTATTGGCAGCAAAGAAAAGGACACAGTTCAAGTAGAAGAACCAGGTTGGCCCATTTATCTGTAACAATAGAGATGCAGGTCCAGAGGCTGAAAAAAATTTGCAGGAGTTCAAGTTTAGTCCCAGTTTCTTATGGTATTATGATCCCCTTGGAGTTATTAGTAAAATGAGAGTTAAATGCAAATTGACTCCATGTGTACATGAAAAGAAACCAAAGATAGAGAAATTCTCCAATCAATCTGAATGGGAGAATACCTTGATAGAGGCAGAGAAGCAAAGTAATACTAGTCAAACTTTGCAAACTCTAGCCCAAGAAGATATAAATGTAAAGAGAAATAGAGAGGAAGGATCCTATACTGCAGAGACTACAACAGAGACCAAGTTTAAATTGAGATACAGTAAAAAGCCAAAGTTAAATTCTGCTAATAAAGAAGTAGAAACAATAGAGGTGATTGATACAGAAATTGCAACAAAAGACAATGCATCTCCTACAATAATTGAAGAAGAACAACAGCCTGCTACTTCAAAGACTCAACTAATTCAAAAGCGAAGTTTCTTCATCTAAAAAACCAGCAGAAAAGGACATGGATATCAAGGAAAGGTACAAAGAAATCAAAGCCAGAAATTAAGACTGAAATATATTCTCAATATCTGAAACAAACTCCTGGTATCTAAAATAGGCTATTTCAACCTTTGACTACAAGAATAAAAAAATGCAGATGACATTTCTTCAACCTACAGTTCAAACTCCTGAGTCATCCTCAGATTACAAAAAGATATATTTTGAAGTCTTGGCCCAGGATGTTCATCCTTTGGACCAAATTGAGTTTCATAAGCAGGCAGGGGAGATGATTTATTCTACAATGACCACTAAGGCCATGAGTGCACAGAAGCTGCAAAACACTCTTGTAAATATCAGAGATCAACTCAAATTGGAAAAAGCATCTTCACAGGCACAAGACACTAGAATTAAATCCTTGGAAGAGCTAGTAATTGAAGTAGGATATGATCCTAAAAATGTAAAAGTTGCAGAAGAATTAATCAAGAAGAAAAATGCAGACATTATTTGCATTAAAGAAGCAATTAACGCTGCCCCCTACAGAACATATTCAAGCCAAGGAAGTCTTACAGGATACCAATCATAAAGATGAGATGATGAATCTCATTTTGCAGTTGACTGCTCAGATAAAGGAAATGGAGAATGAAATGGACAAGTTGGTCCAACAGAGAAAAGATAAAGAAGAAGAAATTCTAGTCACAGTGATTCCTATAGTTACTATTGTTGTACCTTCTACAATTGCTGAATCACTGGCACCTACAATTCCCATGGCTACAACATTACCTATCACTTCATCAACCACTTCAGCCACAAAATCTTCAACAACAGCAACACAACATTCAGATGAAGCAAGCAATTTGGTAAAATCTATGCAAGACAAGTCTATTCATACTAATGAGATAAACAGACTTAAATAACAGCTTAAATGTCTTGAAGATGAAAAGAAACTTGCCAAGATAATGCATAAAAATGAAGAACAAAGAGCCAACAGATTAAATGAGCAGTTGAAAAAGTTAGAAAAAGAACTAACATTGAAGGAATCAATGTCACATGTCAAGCAACAACTATGGTCCAATATCATTGAATCTGTCAATGATATTTGGCCATCCATACAGGTCATATATGAGCAAAAAGACTTAGTAAAATCAGCAAGAGAAGCAACCGAAAAAATAAAATAAGAGCTTGGTAAGAAACCTGAAGAAGCTCTTGAAATCATCAAATTTCTAAATTCTAAGAACATGCAAGAGCTGGAAGAAATTGGAATTAATGACAGGACAAAAACCATCCTAGAAGTTAGGAAGGTAATTTCTAAGAAGAATTTGATGATACAGTTAGAAGAGAAATGGCAGAACATGGATGTTGTTATTACAAGATTCATGATCAATTTTGATGTTCTAAGGAAAAAAGGCCTTCCCAATCCTCTAGTTATTAATGACACATTAATGAAACATGATGATTATGATAAAAAGGTAAGAGATTTCGCCAAGGATCAAGTGAACAATTCAACCTTGCAGGTAATCCCATAAGGAAAGGTACTTTACAAATGCTTTAAGAATTTGTTTTGCCTACAGCATGAGGTAAAACACATATTTATCAACAAGCCTTCATTCTCAAAATACACTGAAGCTGATGAGAATTTCAAGAGGATGATGAAGATCAAATTGCTAGAGGCTGAACTTTGGGAAAAATTAACTAATTTACTGTGAAATCAGATTGCAGTGAAAACATAGCAGTAAATGTTAAAACAACATTTACAGTTTTGCAGTGAAAGAGTATCAGGATAAAGAGTATCAGTTCAAGGTTAAAGTTTAAAATTACAATGCAGAGATAAAGTTGCCAGCGTGAAAGACACCTCACTGTCCAGTTGCAGCCTTCGTTGGACAGTAAAGAGAAAGCAGAAAAAAAATAAAGACAACAAACAAGTAATTTCGATAAAAAAAAGGACAACTAGCATTAGTTAGAAAACTGTCACTATCTTCTTGCATGAATATATTTCTTTTCCATGAATAATTCCTAAGTTTGTTTTAGGATATTTTGTAAAGAGTTTTTGTATAAATACTTCTCATTTAGAAGTATTGAGTGTGGATGAATTGTTGAAGATTTCTGTAGTTGTATTATTCTGAATCTAAGGGTGATTGTACCAATTTCAAGTCAGCAGACTAGATTAAAGCAATAAAGCATCATATTACAGTTTTCATGTGTTGGGCCAGTACAATGAAGTATTTTAACTTGTTTCCTTGTTAATTTCTTATGTTTTTCATCAATACTTGAATGTGTTCTAAATCTAAATGATAAATCAGGAATTGTTATTTCAGAATATGTTAAAAGCACTCTATCTTGAACTATTTATCATTTACATGTTTTCTACTGATATCTAGACTAAGGAACCCTTAATTGCTCCCTAGTTTCGATTGACCTTTTTCTTTTCACTCGTTATCCGGATTTGAGAACCCTTAATTGCTCCCTAGTTTTGATTAACCTTTGCCTTTTCACTCATTATCTGGATTTGAGAACCCTTAATTGCTCTCTTACCCCGATTGAAACCATTTTCACTATCAGCCTTGAAGATCTGAAGTAATTCATCTATCTTGCCCTGTAAACATTTCCCTTGAGAACTTGATCCTGATCTGATTGCTTGACACATTGACTCCACTAGCCCAATGGAATACAGAACTACATCTATCCATCTGAGTAAGTGATTTCACCACCAAATCAAATCAAAATCCAAAACCAATTTATCCTTCATAACTAGCCTAAAACCAAATACAATCAACAAAGATAAATCATATAGAGAGAGCCCTCTCTGAGCAGTAGGAAGGCCAGATCCTAAGGCTTAAAAGTAGGTTTGTGGTTACCTCTAATATTCTTTAAACTAAAATAAAAAATCTCACAATTATTAAGAATTATTTTAGTGATAACATACTAGGTGATTGTTTATCAGAATAGATTAATCTAATGCAAGAAACTAAATCAAATCAAATCAATCCAATCCAATCTGTTAGAGTCAGTCTTTTCATCCCTCCGTCAGAGATCATTTCTCTTATTGCATTTCATTTTTAGGTGTCTCATTCGGTTCATTCAGTTGCATTCCGTTAGGGGCATGCCATCATCTGACGGAAGGGCCTTCTCAGTCATACCCCTCATGCCTTATCCTGCTGGCTCAGGTCTGTTAATCAAATCAATTTTAAAGTCATTCATAGTCCTGTTTTGGCCTCTTGGTCAGCAAAGAGTCATTTTAGGGTTTTTAGGTCTTTTTAGGTCTAGGGTTTCGCAAATTTCATCTTCAAAGTGTCCAATAATGCCAGCAGGCCAGAGGGAGGTTCAAAATAAGTTTTCATTTCAAAAATTTCATCATAATAATGCTCGATCATGACTTTTCTTCAAAACTTTGTTTTGAAGATTTCGTTTCTTTTTGTAATCAATGCATGTAATTTTCAAAGTTTCTTTAGTTGTGAAATACTTCAGGCGCAGCCCTGGTCGCCTTTGCCAAATTTCATGCCAGCATCCCTGCAAAAAACGGAGAAAAGTTTCGTCATTCAGCTAAAAAATCAAAGGAAACAAGTAAAAACAGAGTTATGTGAAAATGTCAAAGTTCAAACATAGAGAGTGGGTTATTTCAAATCAACAAATCAAAGTCCATGATATATAAGACATTTTTGGTGTTTAAACAATCCATTTACACGCCAAAGACATCAGTGAAGCCAAGACAAAACGTGGAGGAGCAACGCAATCAAATTGAAGGCAAACTGTGTGTGAATTTAGGTGCGCGGCGCATTGGCTGAGTGGCGCGATGCACTGGGCGCGCGCGGCGCATAGGGCCATTTTCCTCAGTGTAAAATTAAACAGGCGCGGCGCACATGGCGCGCGCGGCGCATAGGGCCATTTTCCTCAGTGTAAAATTACACAGGCGCGGCGCACATGGCGCGCGCGGCGCATAGGCCTAAAACATTGATTTTTTATTGTTGCTTCCAAAAACTTCAATTGACTCGGTCCTTTCGCTCAAGTAAGTGCATGTCATCCTTTTAGTGCCCACGAACTCATGATTGATGAGGTTATATGGATCAATATGAGAGTTGGGATGCCAAATTTTTAAACCATATTCCCTTGTTTAAAATTGCTCCTTGGGGTTTGAAATTTGAGTTTTAAAGTTTGATCTTGGTGCCAAAATACTTCATTTCCCCCACATTGTTCATTCCTTTCCCATCACCGTCATACCATCATTATAGCCCCCCTCCTATTCCCTTATATCCTACATCATATCCCATCATCTTTTCCTTCCCATTTCATTGGTGAAATATCCCAAAACCACTCATATCACTTGTTCCCATCTTTCCCTATCCCTAAAACCTACCATTCCCTATCACTCTCCCTCTATCATTTCACTTAAAAAAATCCCCAAATCACATATCCCAAACATGTGAAGTGATTGTCCTACATTTTAAATTCACTTGACAGAAACCCTTTTTCCCACTGTCCATATTTCTCACAGTCTTGGCACACATTTGGCAATTGAAGAAACAAAGGCACCAAATTTTCATACACTTGGAAAAATCAACATACACCTTGCATGGATACCATGGAGACGAATACTTCTATGATCGAGATCACTGAGTTAAATGCGCCTATAAGGCCAACAAAGAGAAGAACAGGTTGAGGAACATGACATACCATTACTTGGCGAGAAACAAGGTGTGCAAAGCAAGAATTAGGAACTTAAAGACTGAGTTGTAGAAGGCATTGAGGAGGCGAAAAAGGCATGATCGACTCCAAATCTTGGCCGAAGCTTCTTTGGCTGAGCATGGCACTTGATGAGGGACCTTTAGACCAAATTTCAAGGAATTTTGAGAAAAAATTTTCATTTTTGAATTTTTTGTCACAAAACAGATTTTCCTGCCCAACGCGTAGCGCCACCTTGCGCGCGCTTACGTTTGAGAGATCTTCTGGAGAAAAACTTTACATTTTTGGATTTTTTGTAAAAATTTATGCATGCTCAGGAATGGCCTAAGGATTTCATCAAGTTCTGGGTGGCCTAAAGGGTCAAAAACACCTTGAAAATGGCCTTTCTGCCACTTTTTGCACACACAGGAACCAGTCTTGGGAGATTGAACTTTTGGAGGGGCAAATGGACACCAAATCCAGAAATTCCACTTGGGTTGGAAAGTAGACAGGCAGGGATTTCCAACGAGATATCATGAGCTCAATTTGGACTTCGGGAAGTGCCTCAAAATCAGCTCCAAAGTTGTGCTACGCATAGAGATTTTAGGCGCGGCGCATAGAGAATTTTGGCCTATTTTTCACTCTTCAGCTCGAAATTTCGCCCAGTTTTGACTAGTTTCACTTTTTCATGTAACTATTGATCTAACTTGATGTAATTTCATGACCATGATGTAAATTTGGCATATATTTACTTGTTCTAGAGGATTCATTCACTAAAAAGTGAAAATTAAATGAATGAATCAGTTTCCTACCATATAGAGGCAAGTTGTTTGATTGCCTAGATTTCAGTTCCTAGTTTAGAATTGGTTGAAAAAGCTCCTAGAAGGATGAGCTCGACCCCTAGAGGCATGGGAAGGGGTTAGTCTGGTCTATATTATGTATTTTCTGAGTCATTTTCAGGGTTGGACTCTTGGGAATAGTTTGGCACCTCATTGTATATTCATTTCAGCATTTTTGGCAAAGGAAAGACCGGGGTTTTGCAGCACTTGTTGGGATCCTTGTGGCTCTGAGTTTTGATGGTGTTTTTCTCCATGTAATTTTAAGTTCATTAATGTTTTATGTATGCCATTTCCCTTCTCTTTGCTTCTGAAATTAAACAAATGAGTGACTAAGGTAGAATTCATTAGTTTGCTGGTGCTCTGCCTTAAACTTTTGTTTAGTTTTATATGTTTTCATCTGTTTGAAGAGGATCCTTGCAGCCTCTTGCCCTCTTTAGCTCCTCAACAGTATTTTCTATCCATTCATTCAATATAAGGCATCAAATCCATTGCCTTCCTTGCCCCAACTTGAACTCTGCAAGAATTTGGCCTCATCCCCGAGCCCAAAACTACCTTTCCCTTTTTCCAACAAAAAACCCCTAAAAATCATTTCAAACTCTTTGATTTATATACCTAGCCTAAAATTAGCTTTTATTTCAGTTATCTCAAGCCCTATTGATAACTTTTCGCTGAGATTGACCCGGAGAGAGCCCTTTCCTGTTCTGGTAGGGCTAGCTACCAGATTGAGCGTGGTTTGATGTTACCCTGAACTTTGCCTTCTTTCAGCCTGAGGTAGATTTAGGCTATAACATAGTGGCGACCATACTGGGGAAAAAAATTGTTTGCTTGTTGGTGTTATTTGTTTTATAAGCTACAGACGGAGCCTAAAGTTATGCCAGGTAGCCTTCAAAACGCTCTTGCTTTGCATTAGTGGAAGTAGATAAACGTTGCTTCAGTCAATCTCCGGTCTAGTTTGTAAACGTGACACTTGACTTGTAAATTTCCCCAGTATATGTATCAAGTTAGATCTGATGGTTGATGGTGGACAACGATCAGACATAAGAAGGCTGAAAATCATTCACCTGGTGACTCCAACTCAATGTAGAGACTACACTAGAGGACTAACTCTTTCTCTGAGAAAATGGAAGGATCTCACACAAAGTTCAGGTATCCAAAGTGGAATGGTATTCAGGATCTAGTCTGCTTTCTTGTAAATTACTTCTTCGACATTATTGAAGCTATCCTGAAAGTTTTTCAGAATTTTTTGTATGATAAAGGTGATCAAAATCTTCACTCGACCTATTCAAAAAGTTTAAATACTGAGTTTCCCTTTGATCCTGGCCTCCTTACTTTTCCCACATCTTATGATGACTCTCTTCAGAGTGATGAGCCTAAAGAAAACCAAACTGATCCCGTAGCTCTTGTATATACTCCTACACCTTATATAGTCCCAGATAGGTATAAACCTCTTGTTTTACCTTCTGTTCTTCATGCTTTCCCTAAAAATTATGACCTATATCTACCAAGATTTGATGGTGAATGTAACAATGTCAACGCTGAGAAACATGTGCAGAATGTTGAGACTTTCCTAGACATTTTTGAAGTTAATGAAGAGGATGTTAGTATTAGGCTTTTTGCTCTTTCTTTGCAAGCCAAAGTCAAGAGTTGGTTCAAAGCCCTGCCTGATGCGAGCATCTCAGATTTCCAGCAGTTCGTCGAAGTTTTCCTCGACAGGTGGGTGATCAGACATAACCTTTTCTTGATTATAGAAGAGTATAACCAGCTGAAAAAACTGCCAGGGGAGAAAGTACAAAAATTTTCTACTAGATTTAACCAAGTATATTTTTCGATGCCAGATGATATAAGACCTTCTCCTAGATCTTCTCTCTTGCACTACCCAGGTGCCTTTGATCCGGAAATGGAGTTTCAGCTGAGAGAAAAGAATATTGCAACACTTCAAGAGATGCAAAACAGTGCAGTAAATGTAGAGGCTCATTTGCTGATCCGAAGGGCAAGGTTGAAGGAAGAAGAGATGAAAAACATGGATCCGGAGAAATCGACATCTCTAGAGGTAAAGCTTGACATGTTGGTAAGTGCAGTAGAAGAGATGATGCAAAAGAACACCACAAGGAATGAGTATAATGTTCAAGCCCATGGCTCGATGATTGAAGAAGAACAAGTTGTTGATCCAAAACATTTTGTTTCTTATTCCAGTTGTCATAGTGATTGTTTTATAGATCATTTTGGAGAAGAGAGAGCTGTTGATATGACATGTATGCTTGATGATGTGTTTTATACCGATGATTTGCCTCAGTTTGATCAGTATGATGATGATTATGTTCTCCAAACAGAAGCTAATCTTGCAGACAAATCATCAACTAGTTTGTGTAAGGAGGAAGTTCACTTTCAACAGCTCGAATACAGTGATAAACCGATGCATATCAGCTATGACAATGACGAGGAAAGTGCAGCAAATTTTGAATTAAGTGAAGGATCTTTGCCTTTTTGTTTTGATTTGTTTCAGTTCATCAGAGACAACTTCCATGCAATCAGAAATCAACTGTCAACAAGTCTTGATTTGGACCATCTTGAGCTCAATGAAAACCTTGTTCAAGACTTCTCATATTCAGATTTGCAGTCACCAAACACAATTGAAGGTCAGATTGCGAATGAAGGCGTGGAAACCGAAATACATGATTTAATGATGCAAGAGGATTCTGTACCCTTTTGTTTCGAAGCATTTCAGTTTATAAAGCAGAATCTTCGTAATATCTCTAAAGAAAAAGATGAACAGCTAGTAGGATGTCATACAGTTTCAATGGATACATCGCAGTAGTCTTCTCAAGTTTTTGATGATTCTTTTGCTCGTGTGTTGGATGATGTTTGCTGTAAAAGTTCTTCTTCATTGGCTAACCATGTGACAGAAAAGAATGCTGATAATAATCTTATTCAAAAGTCCCCTTCATTGTCTTGTTTAACAGATTTTTCATTACAAAGCTCACACCAATGTTTGCAGTTATATGAGGAGATTGATAAAGGAGACTTTTGTTCTGTTTGGAATCAGCAACAGAGTTTAGTTATGCACGAAATTCAGGATCCTTTTGACAACTTGCTGCTGTCACCAAAGAAAGATAGCACAAATGTGAGTAAAATCTTAATATCCAGCTATGAATATTACTTGCACCGAAGCAGTAATGTGTTAATGGAAATCAATAGCTATGTTTATGAAGATCCTTTCACAGTGTTCTTGAAGTCATCCAGTCAATTCATGTTTTGCAAGTTTATCAGCAGTCAACTTGATTCTCAGTTTCCATGGGAGTTGCCTTTCCATTCTTCCCTTTTCCTGCGCATCAGAAAGCATTTGGGAAGAAATCAAATAGCAGTCAGGATGCTTACATGGTTGCATTGGCTGTTTCATTTCACTTGATCAGGTGGTGAAAAGAACAATTAGAGTAGGTTTGATGAATAAGCTCAATTATGAGCATCTTTCCAGTTTTTCAGTTATGTTTAGTCATGTTTGGTTTTATTATGATTTTCAGTTTTAGCCTTGAGTCAGAGTCAGTCTGCATAATGTCAGTTTTCGTGTTTTGACTCCATTGCCCAATAGATGAAGGCACTGCCTGCTCTTCCATAGATCTGTAGTTCTTGGAACCTCCAAGGAGCTACCATCCCTATTGGAGCCAATGTTAGAGTCGGTCTTTTCATCCCTCCGTCAGAGATCATTTCTCTTATTGCATTTCATTTTTAGGTGTCTCATTCGGTTCATTCAGTTGCATTCCGTTAGGGGCATGCCATCATCTGATGGAAGGGCCTTCTCAGTCATACCCCTCATGCCTTATCCTGCTGGCTCAGGTCTGTTAATCAAATCAATTTTAAAGTCATTCATACTCCTGTTTTGGCCTCCTGGTCAGCAAAGAGTCATTTTAGGGTTTTTAGGTCTTTTTAGGTCTAGGGTTTCGCAAATTTCATCTTCAAAGTGTCCAATAATGCCAGCAAACCAGAGGGAGGTTCAAAATAAGTTTTCATTTCAAAAATTTCCTCATAATAATGCTCGATCATGACTTTTCTTCAAAACTTTGTTTTAAAGATTTCGTTTCTTTTTGTAATTAATGCATGTAATTTTCAAAGTTTTTTTAGTTGTGAAATACTTCAGGCGCAGCCCTGGTCACCTTTGCCAAATTTCATGCCAGCATCCCTGCAAAAAACGGAGAAAAGTTTCGTCATTCAGCTAAAAAATCAAAGGAAACAAGTAAAAACAGAGTTATGTGAAAATGTCAAAGTTCAAACATAGAGAGTGGGTTATTTCAAATCAACAAATCAAATTCCATGATATATAAGACATTTTTGGTGTTTAAACAATCCATTTACATGCCGAAGACATTAGTGAAGCCAAGACAAAACGTGGAGGAGCAACGCAATCAAATTGAAGGCAAATTGTGTGTGAATTTAGGTGCGCGGCGCATTGGCTGAGTGGCGCGGCGCATAGGGCCATTTTCCGCAATGTAAAATTACACAGGCGTGGCGCATTGGGCATCCTGCGTGGCGTACAGGCCTGAAACGCTGATTTTTGATTGTTGCTTCCAAAAACTTCAATTGACTCGGTCCTTTCGCTTAAGTAAGTGCATGTCATCCTTTTAGTGCCCACGAACTCATGATTGATGAGGTTATATGGTTCAATATGAGAGTTGGGATGCAAAAATTTTAAACCGTATTCCCTTGTTTAAAATTGCTCCTTGGGGTTTGAAATTTGAGTTTTAATGTTTGATCTTGGTGCCAAAATACTTCATTTCCCCCACATTGTTCATTCCTTTCCCATCACCGTCATACCATCATTATAGCCCCCCTCCTATTCCCTTATATCCTACATCATATCCCATCATCTTTTCCTTCCCATTTCATTGGTGAAATATCCCAAAACCACTCATATCACTTGTTCCCATCTTTCCCTATCCCTAAAACCTACCATTCCCTATCACTCTCCCTCTATCATTTCACTTAAAAAAATCCCCAAATCACATATCCCAAACATGTCAAGTGATTGTCCTACATTTTAAATTCACTTGACAGAAACCCTTTTTCCCACTGTCCATATTTCTCACAGTCTTGGCACACATTTGGCAATTGAAGAAACAAAGGCACCAAATTTTCATACACTTGGCAAAATCAACATACACCTTGTATGGATACCATGGAGACGGATACTTCTATGATCAAGATCACTGAGTTACATGCGCCTAGAAGGCCAACAAAGAGAAGAACAGGTTGAGGAACATGACATACCATTACTTGGCGAGAAACAAGGTGTGCGAAGCAAGAATCAGGAACTTAAAGACTGAGTTGTAGAATGCATCGAGGAGGTGAAAAAGGCATGATCGACTCCAAATCTTGGCCAAAGATTCTTTGGCTGAGAATGACACTTGATGAGGGAACTTCAGTCCAAATTTCAAGGAATTTGGAGAAAATTTTGTCATTTTTGAATTTTTGGTCACAAAACAGATTTTCCTGCCCAACGCGTAGCGCCACCTTGCGCGCACTTACGCTTGAGAGATCTTCTGGAGGAAAACTTTAAATTTTTGGATTTGTTGTAAAAATTTATGCATGCTCAGGAATGGCCTAAGGATTTCATCAAGTTCTGGGTGGCCTAAAGGGTAAAAAACACCTTGAAAATGGCCTTTCTGCCACTTTTTGCACACACAGGAACCAGTCTTGGGAGATTGAACTTTTGGAGGGGAAAATGGATACCAAATCCAGAAATTCCACTTAGGTTGGAAAGTAGACAGGCAGGGCTTTCCAACGAGCTATCATGAGTTCAATTTGGACTTCAGGAAGTGCCTCAAAATCAGCTCCAAAGTTGTGCTACGCATAGAGATTTTGGGCGCGGCGCATAGAAAATTTTGGCCTATTTTTCACTCTTCAGCTCAGAATTTCGCCCAGTTTTGACTAGTTTCACTTTTTCATGTAACTATTGATCTAACTTGATGTAATTTCATGACCATGATGTAAATTTGGCATATTTTTACTTGTTCTAGAGGATTCATTCACTAAAAAGTGAAAATTAAATGAATGAATCAGTTTCCTACCATATAGAGGCAAGTTGTTTGAATGCCTAGATTTCAGTTCCTAGTTTAGAATTGGTTGAAACAGCTCCTAGAAGGATGAGCTCGACCCCTAGAGGCATGGGGAGGGGTTAGGATGGTCTATATTATGTATTTTCTGAGTCATTTTCAGGGTTGGACTTTTGGGAATAGCTTGGCACCTCATTGTATATTCATTTCAGCATTTTTGGCAAAGGAAAGACCAGGGTTTTGCAGCACTTGTTGGGATCCTTGTGGCTCTGAGTTTTGATGGTGTTTTTCTCCATGATTTTGTAAGTTCATTAATGTTTTATGTATGCCATTTCCCTTCTCTTTGCTTCTGAAATTAAACAAATGAGTAACTAAGGTAGAATTCATTAGTTTGCTGGTGCTCTGCCTTAAACTTTTGTTTAGTTTTATATGCTTTCCTTTGTTTGAAGAGGATCCTTGCAGCCTCTTGCCCTCTTCAGCTCCTCACCATTTTTTTTGTGTCATCAATCTAGGACATCAAAGCCATTGCCTTCCTTGCCCCAACTTGGACTCTGCAAGAATTTGGCCTCATCCCCAAGCCCAAAATTGCCTTTCCCTTTTTTCCAAAAAAACCCCCCAAAATCAAACTCAAACTCCTTTATCCATACACCTAGCCTAAAATTAGTTGTTGTTTCAGTCATCTCAAGCCCCATTGAATACTTTTCGCTGAGATTGACTCGGAGAGAGCCCTCTCCTATTCTGGTAGGGCTAGCTACCAGACTGAGCGTGGCTTGGTGTTATCCTATCTCTGCCTTCCTTCAGCCTGAGGTAGATTTAGGCAATAACACAATCCAAACATAAATAAATTGAAATCACAACTGCATAAAGGAAATCACACTTGCTTGAAATTGATATCACACTTACATAATTGAAAGCACACCACACTTGCATAATTGAAATCACACTTGCATAATTGAAATCACACTTGCTGAAATGAAATCACACCACACTTGCATAATTGAAATCACACTTGCAGAAATGAAATCACACTTGCTGGAATGGAAACACACTTGCTGGAAAGAAAATCACCCCTGCTGAAATGAAACAACATAATTACACAATGTTACCAATATGCACAGAGATGTGCAAACTGTGGTTGATGGGGTCCCTCCATTTGTAAGCACACCAAACAACTATCACATATTCAAAGTAACAATATGTTGGAGAATATTGGACTGGACTATTTGATTTTATTGATTGGAAGAATAGAATTATTAGATAGATAGATATATAGATGGGCTCCTTTGAAAGATGCACCCCTATTTATACAAAAACTAAGGATAAATGATCAATAAATATAGATCCCCCAAATCTCTCATAAATCCACATTTATCTCTTGTGGTTACAACCAATCATCTAAAAATACAAGATACAAATCCTCTCCAAATTCTCCCATAGTTTCGATAAGGACACATATCAAAACATCCATGAGTCTTCTCCTTTGAATGTGCTTAACTTAATGATCCACATCTTTCTCAAATATTCTACAAATCCTCATGAGTTGGAATTTGAAATTCGAATTTGTAGTTAGGTGGCCAAATAGGACCCTTCTAGAATCTTAAGTAGGCATACAATATCATAAAACTCATACCAATTTTAGATATATATGAATTCATGTTAATTTCCGAATATTTAATCATAAATTCTCTTAAAACACTTAAAATTAATGACTTGGAAAATAACAATGATAAACCCATATGATTATGAAAATGGTTACTAATGTAGGGTTATGGAGCTATAGAGTTACGAAATGAGGGTAAAATGATGTAAATGAGGGTAAAAGTGGATGACATTTTAGAGGCCCAACATACCCCCCAACTGAAGATGTTGCATGTCCTCATGCAACTATTGCATTGATTCCCTTAATCATAAGTTGATCTTCTTGAAATGTTTTTCTTATATATGAGCTTTGGCTTTTTATTGATTCTCTTTTAACTTTTCATAATCATATCATTTGATAACTTTATTCTTTTTGCAAAGTGTACTTTGAAATACATTTGATTGCAACATATTTTTTATGGTTGGTTCTTATGTGACAACCAAAATTTATGAGTATTTATTCTCGTGTAACAATAATTTTCTTATTTTTGTTGCATCAAAATACTTCAAAACGTTGAGAATTCCTTTTTAAGTTCCCATAGCGACTGTCAACCATTTAATGTTTTCATCAATTGATCATTGCAAAACATATAAACTTTTGGAATCACAGTGCAATAATAGTTTATTGGGAAAAATATGTTGGTTACAATGAAATGAAATGTGACATCTGAATATGAATTGATATCCCTCTCCCCAACTAAATATGTTTTCATTTTTTGGCAAATGAGAAAAGGAATATAAATTTGGCGAGGGATTTTCCAAAATCACAATTTTAGCATTTAAGGAATTACATGATTAAAGTTTATGAAACAACATACCTTCACTTATCTGAAAGGTGAACAAGCTATGTATATAGAATAATGTGGCTGTTGTTGTTGGATCATGGAATGTGAACTAAAAGAACCCGATCTACTTCTTCTTTCTCTTGGTTGTATGAATATAGGATGAAATTAGAATCTTTATTGGTACGACTGCTAAATTTTGAATTGAGTCCTACTACAAGCTGCTGAAATCATATAGTCTTCATTCATTCCCACTCAGTGGCATAATTCTTATCTATGTGAATAGATGTGTCGATGTCTAACATAGAAAATAAATTGTTGGATTACTGGCCATTAATGAATGTCATTAACCAACACGAGACTACTCACCATTGATTTCAATGAGAGTCAAGATACCAACTTACTAGGTATGAATAGATGTGTCATAATTAAGTCACCTAGAAGATCCGAAAAATAGGGGAAATGATGTATTCCCACTATTTATTGGTGAGAGAACTTTTCATTAAGGCATGCAGCCTCAAGGTACTTGAAATATCTCTACTCTTGATCCCAGATGATGTGTCAGAGTTGATGGGTCAAAACTTGTTAGAAGGGAGGCCTTAGTGAATCCTCCATCATCTAACGCTAGTGTAAAATAGTAATTTTAGGGACTATGGATGAAAGATTTGTATTGAAGTAGGGTTTATTTGACAGAAAAGAAGAGGAAAATGGGGTGACTCGGCTTTGTAAGGGAGTTGGATGACTTTTATTTTTTGATTATGGGTGAATGAAAATGAGGCAAGAAAGTATGAAGATTGCAAAGGGGAAATGAGTTTTGAAATCATGGATTTTATGGATTGACTGTAGGCTTAAAATATGTAGTAATGGTAAAATGAGTATCCAAGAGGCCTTTTTGAGTAGCATGGTGTAATGGATCTGATTTTACATGGAATGATCATGCTCTTTTGAAAGAAACTTGGTATTTGAAAGGCACTCGTACATATAGTGATCTTCTTTCATCGTCCTGGAACCTGCAAAAACTTAACACTTTTCTACAATAAAATGTAAGACTATCGAGAGATAAATGATTAGTATCTCTTCATCTCATATATATACAAAAAAAACTCATAAATTGTTATGAAACCAACTCAAAAAATAGAAGAAAAGAGAGATCAACACCTTTTAAATAAGCCACTTCGAGGGGGCAACCTCCTTTACATTACACAAATGAACAATTCTTGGATGATACAAATGAAAAAACCTCGTTTCTATATATAGGAGTCCATGGGGTCACAATAATATCCTAGCCAACCTAACAATAATAATGTAAGGGCACAATAATAACATTATGGGGGTTATAGGGGTACAACAATAACAATAAGGGGGCTATACTAACAACAACAAGGGACTACATTAGTAACATAGGGACCTAACATACCCCTCTTCTTCAGAAAAGTGTTTTCCTCAACTCTTGAGTAGCTATAGATGCTTCTATATAAAATTCTCATCCTTCCACGTAGAATATTCAGTGGGTAAGTTCTTCCACTTGATGAGATACTCTGAAATTGATCGATTTCGTAGCTATCGAGTTCTGGTTTCCGTGATTGCTTTAGGTTCCAATATGATTTTTCCTTCCTCATCAAGTTTTGGCAATATTGTTTGAACTAGAAGTTTGTCACCTATAACCTTCTTTAAGCATGAAACATGGAAAACTAAATGCACCCGAGAAGAAGTAGGAAGCTCCAATTTGTATGCCATAGTACCAATATTTTGCAACACCTTGTAAGGACCATAGTACTTTGGTGATAATTTATTATCCTTCTTAGCTTGCATGAGGGACATTTGTTTATATGGTTGTAGTTGTAAAAATACCCAGTATCTTACATCAAAACTTCTCTCGCTGTGATGTTGATATGTCTGTTGTTTCATTCGATTTTGTGCCAAATTTAGGTTATCCTTTGAGAGTTGGAAAATTTGTTGTTGATGCTCGATGTGATCTTCCACAACTTTATCATCCATATTAGCTTTCATTTGATCCTTCAAACCGTCCAACTTAGCCTCCATTTTTGTTTTTAAACCATCTATGTCATCTTTGATTTCTCTTTGTAAGATTGAATTTTGGTGCACTTGGTACCGTAATTTTGATATCTCATCCTGCAATTCTTCCTTTTCATGCATCATAATAGAGCTTTTTGAGGGCTTAGTGGGTGTGGAATTGTTTTTGGGAGGCATTATAGAACCAAATACTGATAACAATGCTTTAATGTGCCGTTGGAATCACTTAAAACTGTTTTTTCAAACAAACATTATGCAATTTTAAAAAACAAATACACACTTTTTTCTTGCTTTTGAGGAGGTCGATATTGAAACTGAATTATCTTTGTGATTTCAGATCTTAAATATATGAAATTAGGTCCTGTAGTAGCACTATGAATCTTCTTTCGAATGCCACAGGTCTGACCTAATTTGGATTCTTCAAGGCAAAGTTATGCCAAATCTCCAACAATGTCCTAATTATGGATTGGTTCAGTAGAGTGAACTTGTACGACGTGCCATGTGTCACTGTTTCCTCCTTCGGCTCTAAAATTGATACACAAGATACTACAGTCTGTGTACTTTCAACCACTTTTTACATAATTCCAATCCGATGTTCAGAGAGAGGGTTATAATGATTTTCCCAAGGTCACCTTTTTTAGATGAAATTCGGGAGCCTGCAAAAACCCTAACTTCTACAGATCATATCTCTGAAATTATTGTGAACAAATATCTGAATTTTTTACACGAAGTTCCTCAAGATTTCTTTGAAATGGGTTTTCTTTTTAGTGTCTAAAGCATCGTAGAAAAAAAGTTATAGTGAAAAATTCCACGATGACCTATTTGAAGCAGTGAAACCCTAGAATCCAAAGTTCTGATACCAAATGTTATGAAACCAGCTCCAAAAATAGAAGAAAAGGGAGATCAACACCTTAGAAATAAACCACTTCAAGGGGAAACCTCCTTTACATTACATAAATGAACAATTATTGGATGATACAAAATGACAAAACCTCCTTTCTATATATAGGAGTCCATGGGGTCACAATATAATCCTAGCCGACCTAATAATAATAATGTAAGGGCACAATAATAACGATATGGGGGTTACAGGGGTACAACAATAACAATAATGGGGCTATACTAACAACAATAAGGGACTACACTAGTAATATAGGGACCTAATAAAAATAGTGCTAATAAAACAAATTCAAGGAAGAAAAATTAAATGCACTTTTACCTGTTTGGAAAGCAGTACCTTTGACTACCTGTTGGTGTTTTGTTGGTAACTTCTTCATTTTTTTATTGTCTTAAATGTTTATGAAAACCCTCTCATCGCGTATATCTTGTCGAGATCTTTCCAACAACGTTTGAATCATCGAAAACCGTTGTCGTATGAAAGAGGTAGATTGTTTGAAGTTTTTATGAAACAGGGAAAAAATTGTGCATGGGTGTCATGTGGAAGCACTAGAAGGTGCCATATGGCAACATGATGCTAATGGAAAAAATGTAGAATAGTTAACAATGTGTCTCTAGCCAATTTTGTAATTTAGACCTCTTCTCCGCAAACTTAATTCTTCACCAATAGACCACAAACCAAATTTGCATAAGCTATTGAATTGTTGTAATTCTACAGGAAATGATTTACTTTGCAGCTACCGGATTGCGACGATTCTGTAGCTGAAGTTTTGTTTCGAAATTCTAGTTGAAAAAGCGACGGAGTGGATAGATAGTTACTCCAATGTATGGACAGGTCACCAATCATCATTAAATCTGTGATATCAATTATGTTGGCACTAACAAACACTAGAGAATAAGATACTTAACCATCCTGATTCAATTCACAAAAAAATATGATTCATAATTGATTACAAAAAAGTATGGCAAACAAAACGAATCTGCCTAATTAACATATCGATCCAACAAATTTATCCATTCTACAAATTTTAGTTTCAGTTCAATAATCATCGATTTTTTTTAATTGCAGCTTTTACCAAGGCCGACACCGAGCATGGATTGGAACATAAGATTTGAAGCCATGACTTTGTCGTTCGTGACTTCTTCAGCAATGCACACTATGTTCTCAACCTTTTTAATATTCTTGGCCAAAGTGAATTTTAGTATGGTTTATTTGTTTCAAAGTTATTGTTTTAAGCCTACATGGGTGGAGTTTTATTGTTTTTACCCCTAGGTATTTTTTAAATGGTTAAATTATATATATATATATATATATATATATATATATATATATATATATATATATATATATATATATATAATTCTATTTTATTAAAAATAAATTCCTTTAAAAAAAAACAATTTTGTAAAAAGAATCTTTTTTTTTTTTTTAGATTTTTATTTTTTTAGAGAATTGTTTTTTAGAATTTTTAGAGAAAAATTCAATTAGATATATATATTTTTAATTTTTTTATTTAAAGAAAAAAAAAATTATTTGAGCAAATTTTGAGGCAAATCCAATTGAAATTTGTAGATTAAATTTTGAGTATTTTTAGAATGAATAATGAATTTAGATCTCCTATCCAATTTTTAGATCTATGATTTTTATTGCAAAATTTCAAAGCTAACTTTATTCAATTTTCCTTTCTGATCTTCTAGGTCGCACAAAGCGCAAAAAGAGAGCATACTCAGGAATTTTGTTAACTCTTTATTCTAAAATAAAAAATAAAAAATAAAACAAAGTAAAGAGATTTGATCTCAAGCCTTAAATTTTATCTCTCAAAACTTTGTTTGTTCTCCTCTCTTTCTAGATTTTCTTGCAAAATTATTAGTAAACGAGGTGGCTCTTACTGCACCACCAAAAATAAAATAGCAAGTAAAATGAAATCTAACTAAAAAAAAAACTTAAAAACATCACCAAACTTGGTTTTAATTATTGATTTTGTCCTACTCTATTGGAAATAGAAAAATTATTTCAAGTGTATGCATATTTCCAAAGTAACCATGTGTGTAACATAAGTAAAAAGGTATTCATGCTTAGTTTTGAAAATGTAGAAATTTGAATCACTATTAAATTATTCACCGAGATTATCCTGATCACGCACTATTTGAGCTTCATGCATAATACATAACCTGTTCTACTATTGATCATCAATTTGCGGAAATATAAACAATCGCATGCGCATATTAAAACCATAAACAATCACACATATAAACACAGTATTTATGGGAAAGATTAAAGCTGAAAACCCCCAACTATCTGTATATTATAATGATAGAGATCATGTAACAATCATTGTACAAACTCCTCACAAGCTCTCAGTACAATCTCCAATTGTTACACACTACACAAGCTTAGATCATACAAAACACATGCTCCAATCTGCTCCACCTGTTAGCGTGCCTCTATTGTGCAATCCAATATGGATAATACCAAGATCCAGGTTCGAATCCCACTAGTATGTACTGCGCAATCCTCATTGGCATCTCCGTCAATGTGTGTGCAAATCTCATGCACCAGTATAGTCACAATTGATAGTCACACTGCTCTTTCACCTACCTCTCCACTGGTCTCCACTGAAACTGTCCATGCACTGCAGTTAACTGATGTATTCTTTAGTTGATTTATGAGTTAATAATTAGTGACTTAATTAATAATTAATTCACGCCACTCTCACTAATTGTATCAATCAGTTAGACTAGATATAACTAGCTCAACTAAGTTAAACTGAACACAACTCCATTAACTGTCTCATCAACTCCACCAAACTCTATCACATGAGTTCTAACTGAAGTCAACCATGCAATAGCTCCACTAAACCCTAGGAATAGCATAATTCCTTCTGTCAGCTGCATGTGCCACATCCGTGACTCGAACTGAAGTGCTCCAAGAGGATAAGATAATGTTTAGAGTCCAAATATTATTAAGAGCTAATAATATTCGACATATCTATTTTTAGACTGGCAATCTAAAAATAGATTCCGCCCAATATGTCTAAAAGTAGAAATCCATCTATTTTTCCAACTTGACCAACCATCCACAAATAGCATCCTGCAACTCATAGAATATGATAGACATAGTCTAAAAATAGACATAGTCTAAAAATAGACTTTGCGCCAAAAATAGCCTGCGGGCCCACTTAGTGAAGGCGACTTCTTTCCACTAAGCTCCTCATCTTGTTGCAATCTCAACAGAAAAATATGCATTGAAACACATTAAAGCGTGAAAAACCAATTACTTTGATAATGCAATTAAGAAGTAAGGAAGAGTGAAAGAGTGACGTGACTTGATCCTTTATTGGAACCATCTTTCAATAAGGCTATGGCATTCCTGATTCCTTTCTTGGTTTAGATCAAATTGAATACTTGGTACATTAGCCATAGATCCTTCATATCGAATTATGTTGCTAGCTGCTTCTTGTGTTCTTGAATTCAACCTTCTACACCTGTCAAGAGAAGATAATCCACATACAGACGAATAATCAAAAACTCACCTTTTACAACCTTGATGTAGAGGTTCAGATTAAAAAAAACCTTTATGAAGCCCAATATTTGTAGGTATGAATTCATCCTTGCCTACCATGCCCTTGGTGTCTACTTGAGGCCATATACTACCTTTTTCAGTGTGTTAACATATTCCTCTTTATCTTTGACGTCAAATCCCAAGAGTTTCTCTATATAGAATTCCCCATTATTTGTGTCATTTAGGAAAGTAGTCTTGACATCCATTTGATGTATAATTCATCCCATCGATGCTACCAAAGATACCAATGATCATATAGTTGTATACCTTGTTTTTGGAGCAAATGTCTCTTCATAATAAATGACTTCATGTTGAGAGAAGCCCCTAGACACAAATCTTGCCTTATACGTGTCAATACTTCCATCTTCCACATGTTTAATCTTGTAAATCCATTTTGAATTTACCATAGACTGTCCTGAGGCCTACGTATGATCTCCCATACCCTATTCTTCATTATCGATAGATATTCTGTATTCATGGCTTCTTTCCATTATTGGTCATTAACAACTTATTTAGAGGTGGATGGCTCTGCTTCTATTAGTTTCGTAATATATGTTGCATACCCATAATACCTTTTGGGCTTCTTTCTTTCCCTAAATGTGCCTTCAGTCACTCTATGTCCCTCTGCATCTAATAGAGTATATTTCAACCAGTTAGGTCTCTTTCCAGTCTCGGGGATTTCCATAGGTTGTATAGGTTCACTGGGACCTTCATCTTCATGATTTTATTCTTCTTACTCCCTAGTAACTTACTCTTCAAATACCAAAATTTTTTCATCATCAGAGTCCATAGGGAGATCCTTCGATTTCTTGAATGCAATACTTTCGTCGAATATCACATCTCGATTGAGTTCTATTCGGTGTCCTTATTTAATGTAGATCCTATAGGCCTTAGAAGAATTACTGTAGCCAACAAATTTTCCTCTCATGCCTGATGGATCCAAATTCTTTCTCTTGTCCTTCAGTATATAAATATAGATAGGACAACCAAAAATTCAGAGACGATCCACGCTCAGTTTCTTCCCAGTGAATACTTCTTCGAGAGTCAAGTTATCTAGTGACCTGTGGGTAGTTCGATTTTGTATGTATACAATTGTCTTTGTTGCTTCCCCCCACAGAAATTTCGACAAATCTTTATCATGTAGCATAGCTTTTACACTTTCTTCGATGGGTCGATTATTTCATTTTGAAACTCCATTTTGCTCAGGATTATATGGAACTATCAACTCCCTCTCAATCTCAGACTCCTTACAGAAGGATATGATCTCCTTGGATGTGCATTCTTCTGTATTATCAACCCTTAATATCTTGATTTTCCTTTCTACAAGGTTTTCTACTTCAAATTTGAATTCTTGAAATTTGGTAAATACTTCATCGTTGGATTTCATTAAGTAAACCCAAATTTCCTTGAAAGGTCATCTATTAATGTGACATACATTATCTAGCTCAAGTGAAGTTGATCCATATCCTCTTACAGGGTAGCTTTTATTGTCACCAATTTTTATGGAGTAAGAGGAAATCCATTTTAATAGTGTCTTCAATTGCTTGTGTTGGCTCATCATATGTATTGATTCTCCACTATCAATTACACAAATATTTTCATCTTTATATGTGATAGTAAGTGTTGAGAATAGTCCTTCATCCTTAGTAGATGTCCTGGTAACTTCCTTCTAAGAAGAAAATAGGATATATCATGCTTCTTTGATGCCTTTATTGAGTTGAATTACCACTGTTGTACACTTCGTTAGGAACTTCTTCAATGTAGTAGAGATCTTCATTATGCCCTCAACCAACCTTAGCTCTGATAACATGTTGAGAAATCTATAGGGAAATAGTTAAGATGATTTCTATTTATATGATAACTGCTTGTGATTATTTTGTTTTATTTATTTATTTTAGCTTCTTCACTTATTATTATGTTCGTTTATCATCAAACAACTACCAAAACAAGAAGAACAATAATACACAAGAACACAAAACGTAGGTTGCAATCTAGGGCCAAAATCTCTCCACTCGAGAGGAAAATCCGTAAAATCTCCTCCCTTCTTGTAGATTCTTCAATTGAAAAATTCCAAGACCTCTACAACAAGACCAATACCCTCCAAGACCAAGTCCAACCTTTCCAGATGATGTGCTTCCCTTGTCCAAGTCAAACCCAGTAAAATCTTTTCCAACAACACAACTTCGACCCCCAACTTTGGAATTTTAGCCTCTACTATAGGTCTTAAAGTTTCGCCCCCCTACAACTACTACTTCATCCACACGTGTGAGTGAAATTAGACTTTTAAGGCCTCCGAATAACTTTTTTTACCTTGCTTGCTTTTCTAGGGCTAGTAGGTGGCCTAGTAGACCATCCTTCTAACAGACTTGATGTAACGTACACCCTCCCCTCGCATCTACCCACTTTGAGAAGAGGGGAAGCTATGACCAGAATCAACCTCCTAGGTCACCTTAAGAAAATGTAGTCAGCAAACAAACCTTAGTGACTTCCCTAAGGTGCCATAGGACCCTATAATAGTAACCCAACACCTCCAGGTATCCATCCCCTAAGCCAACTTGACTTTTCCATGAGTTTTACGCCGAGTTGTTCCCTTTCCAAGGCATCAATGCGACTGGGAACCCCTAGTCGCTCCCACAAGCCTGCATTAGTGCTATTGTGGACTTTTTTACTCAGTGAATGACTGCGGATTTTAAGGCTAGATTATAGGGTTGGGGCTAGACCTCTGCCCAAGAATCCCTTTAAGTTTCATAATTCACAAATTACACAAGGACAATGCTTGTAAACCAAAAACTAACACCAAGACTAAGCCTGACCATCCCCAACAAGGACTGACATTTTTTCAAACACTTGGCAACAATGCAATCTACAGGTCATGAATACAAGACTAAGCATAAGGGACTGGAAATTCATATGAAACTTATCAAGAAGGATCACCATCATCTCCCATTAGCCATGTTAACATTAGTTAGGTCTTGCATCCTTTATTATTTCAATTACAAGTAAAAACATGAATGAACCATGACTATAACCAGTCACATAAACATGATTCTAACCAGGATATAACCACATAAACAGCCATAAGATAACAACAATTAAAGCGACATAAATACAAGTACAAAGCAAGAGAACTTTTCTTTCATTAAACATAGGCAAGAGTCAACTAGGTTCCAGACTTCCACGTACCACCCAACCATAGACATGGCTGAACCAAATATTTCTTTCATCCAGTCACCCTCGTGCCATATTCCAACCATGAATGTGGGATCTCATGGATAAACCAATCAAAAAACAACCAAGGGAATCCAGATGGTAAACCACCTCCAGCCTCACCATACTGTGATCTCACCTAAACTGACGCCAATATCACAAACCAAACCGAGCTTGGAATGCCTATGAATCTCATCACTATCCTTGAGGAATATTCAGTCTCCTTGTATTTAGGCTTTACCGCAATCCGCACCAGATCACTAGCCCCTTACTGAGACGCCACCCTCAGGCTTTATCGTGTACCCTGCAAAACCGGTTAAGGGATTCCTAGGCCTTTGGGAATGTTCTTGAGACCACCTCTGTGTGGATTACAAAACCTTCCAGTATTTCCAAGGCTCAAAACTTAGAACAATCCCATCACACCATGTTTATTTGGAAAAAGGCAAGGCAAGGCTGAAAACCACTGTCAAAACCCGACAAAACCATGCCATCAACGACAAAAGAACAAAATACCAAGATGCAAATACCATGCATGTCAAAACTATATAGGAAATCATGCATGCAATCTGTTACCTGCAAGTATTCCTGCTAAAGTCACTTGATCCTACTCTTCCTTGCTTGATCTTTGCTTTCCTTTCCTTGTCCTTCATTTTCTTGCTGCCAAAAATACCTTTTTCATTTGCCAATTTCCCCTTAGCCATAAACACATCCAATGATTCCCACTAAGATATATTTTCCCAACATTAAGCTTGGAATAAGTGTCCCTTAACCGTGGTCTTATTTTTTCCTTTATTAACTTTTATTACATTAAATTTTAGCCTGGGTCAGTTACATAACCCTCCCCCTTGGGGAACACCATCCTTAGTGTTAAACCACACCTATACCTCAGCAAAACTGCTGAAAAGAAAACATATTTCCCATGGAGCTTTATAACTTAGCTCGATGCATTATTTACAATGAATAACGTGCTCAAAAGTAAAAACCATCATGACAACATGACAATATAACAACCATACTGCTTATTGGAGCTTTATAACTTAGCTCATGGCGATATTTACATTAGAAACAATACATAAATATGTACAAATACCAAAAATTCTTTGCCTCAACGAGCAAACAATGAAGGATACATAGCCTGCATCTGATTCGTCATTGCCCATGTAGCTTCTTTGGGCCCAAAGTGCTTCCACTGCACTTTAACTTGCTCTATGGCTCTATTTTTGAGCTTGAGTTTTTTTTGCTACAATATACACTGAGGTTCCGACTTTAATTCTCCTACCTACTCCACCTGCAATACAAACCAATCAACAACATGATCAACATCCTTTATATACCTTTTAAGTAATGAAAGATGGAAAACATCATGGAATTTCACTGTTGGAGGCAGTGAAAGTTGATAAACCATTGGTCCAATCCTCCCAAGGATCTCAAAAGGCCCACAATATCATGGTGCTAACTTGGCATATGATCCAATCCTCAAGGAGCTCTTCTTGGGATTTATGCACAAATACACATGCTCCCCGACCTGAAACTCCTTAAATTCCCTTTGCTGGTTTGCATAATTTTTTTGGCTATCTTGTGTTGCCTTTATATTATTCTTTATAACCTTCATCTCATGTTCCATTTCTTCCAACATGTCCGGTCCAATAAGTACCTTGTTCACTGGATCACTCCAACTGAAAGGAATATTACAACTCCGCCCATATCGTGTCTCGAAAGGACTCATCCTCAATGACTCCTCATAACCATTGTTATATGTAAACTCAACCAATGGAAGGTATTCCTCCCATTTCCTCTGTTGGTGCATCATGTACATCCTCAGCGTGTCCTCCAGGATCCTTTTGACCCTCTATGTTTGTCCATATGTTTGTCAGTGATAAACTGTACTGAGGGCCAACTTTGTCCCCAAACCTTCAAACAACTCCTTCCAAAACATGGAAGTGAACTTAGCATCCTTGTCTGACACAATGTTCTTTAGAACACCACGTAATCTCACAATCTCCCTTATGAAAACATATGCCACCCCACTAGCTGAATATGTAGTCTTCACTGGAATGAAGTGAGCCACCTTGCTCAACGTGTCGACCACAACCATGATAGAATCATGCTGCCTCACCATCCTCAGAAGACCTGTAATAAAACCCATGGAAATTACCTCCCATTTCCATTCCGAAATTAGAATCGGTTGTAGTAGTCCACCTAGATGCCTACACTCTGCCTTTACCCACTGAAAATCCAAATATATAGCCACAAACTCTCACACATCCTTCTTCAAATTCAACCGATAATAAAAATTATTTACCGCAGTCAATGTCTTCTAATATCCTGGGTGACTTGAATACGATTTCACATGAAACTCCCTCAATATCACCTTCTTGAGCTCAGTACTATCTGGCACATATATCCTGTCACTAAATCTCACCAAAAAATTTGTCGTGAGATGATAGTCTGCATCCTGATCACTCGTACCTACACTCGTATTTGTACTCTGTTGTAACCTGTGCCTGAGATCCATATACCTGTTATCTTGGTGTCCTGCCTATAAGATCCGATCTTGTAAGTCTATCCCATAGGAACTCATAATTGCTATATGGTTCACTTGTACTTTCCTGCTGAGAACATCTGCAACCCTATTCTCCTTTACCTTAATGTACCTGATCTCAAAATAAAACTCACTAAGGGTGGCCAACCATATAGCTTGCCTAACATTCAGATTTGGTTGGCCAAAGAAATATCTCAACACACCGTGATCACCCAACAATACAAATCTCCTGCCAACAGGATAATGCCTCCACATTTTCAACGCGTGAATAATAGTTTCCAATTCAAGATCATGGGTCACGTTGTTCTGTTCATGCTCATTCAATTTCCTGGACTCATATCATACCTCCTATCCCTCCTACATAAGGACTCCACCAAGTCCTCTTTCACAAGCATCTGTACACACCACAACTTCTTTATCCATATCTGCAATATTAAGAACTGGAGCATTGGTCAACTGCTTCAACTGCTAAAAACTAGCTACACATTCTTTTGTCCATTCAAATTTCTTACCTTTCCTCTGCAAATATGTAATAGGATATGTAATGCGTGAGAAGTTCCCGATGAACCTCTTGTAGTAACCTGCTAATCCCATAAATTATATGAATTCCTCCACATTCTTAGGAGTTCCCCACTCCATGATAGCTCTTATCTTTAATGGATCTAATGCTATGCTTTCCTTGGAAACAACATGTCCCAAGTAGTGTACCTCTGTCTGAAAGAAATTGCACTTCTTAAGCTTAGCATATAACTGATGCTCTCTTAGCAATCTCAACACTGTTGCTAAATGCTCGGCATGCTCTTCCTCATTCTTAGAATATACCAAGATGTCATCAATGAATATAATAACAAGCTTGTCCAAATAAGGATACAATAAACTATTAATCAAACACATAAATGTAGTTGGAGCATTAGTCAAACCGAATGGAAATACAACAAACTCATAATGCCCATACTTGGTCCTGAAGGTGGTCTTGTAGATGTCCTATTATTTAGTGCGTACTTGATGATATCATGATCTCAAGTTGATCTTATAGAACACTGTTGTTCCCTTCAACTAATCAAATAAGTCATTAATCCATGACAATGGATACATGTTCTTGATCGTCACCTTGTTCAGTTGCTTATAATTAATGCACAACTTGAGAGTACCATCCTTCTTCTTCACGAACAACACTAGTGCACCCCAAGGTGATACACTCGGCCTAATGTACCCCTTGTAAAGCATTTACTTTGGCTGCAACTTCAACTCTACTAACTTTGGCGTGCTCATCCTGTAAGGTGTGTTTGATGCTGGCGCTGCCCCTATTACCAACTCAATAGAAAATTCCACTCCCTGTGAGGAGGTAACTTTGGAATCTCTGTTGGAAACACATCCTAAAACTGCTTCAATACATGATATCTTTGGAATATTTCTGCATCCTCATCATCCTTACCCTTGTCACTAGAAACATGCATTGCAAACATCACACAACCTTTTCTGCAACAATGCTTAGCCTGCATAACGATGACCATCCTACTGATGTAGGATTATTCTTTCCCTGCAAAATTCTCTTTTTGCAATTATCATCTAGGCACTCAATGGAATTTTCATAATACTCTACTTTGGTCCTATGAAGGTACAACAAATCCATATCCAAAAGCATGCTATACGATCCCAATGGCAGTACATTAAAATGTGTTGTTGTAGGCATGAAATTTAACTCAACTGCGCAAGCTCTTACCCAATGGTGAACTCTCTTCTTCGTACCTGTAGCCAATTTCACTAACCAAGGTTCTGCATGCACTTCTTTTCTTAAGCCACACTTATCCACCAGTTCAGGATTAACATAACAATAATCTGATCTAAGATCAAGGAAAAAAGAAATAACTTGATCACAAAGCTTACCGTCCATCTCAATGATAGATGCCTGGTGACTTGCGTTTCTGTTGTCCAAAAATGCATAAATGGGGTCAACCACCCTGATACTGCAGAAAATTCCTCTTATGATGATCCTTTCCACATATCCAACACTGCAAAAGTGCTCTACCATTAGCTCTAGTCTGTTGTTCTCCCAATTGTGATCTATTATCACTCTCCCCAACTTCCCAAGACTAAAAATGGGACTGAAGAAAGGTGACCATAGACCAGGATTTAGGTCAAGTAGCTAGCCCTACCAGGACCAGAGAGGGCTCTCTCGTTGTCACTTTTGCAGTTAAAGGAATGACTGAGTAACTAATGATCTTAGGCTAGGTATGTAGGCTAAATAAATAGGATTTATTTGATGTTTTTAATGCTAGATAGAAATGTCAGTGAGAAAACCGTGTGTAGGGTTTTTTAGGTCTGAATTTAGAGGTTAATTTGAAAAGAATGTGTGAGGTTGTATAGGTAGTTTTAAAGCATGTTTAATAGTTCATTGTGTATAGGATGAAGTCAAAGATATTTTGAATGAGCACTGAGGTTCATTCATTTAGAAGCAAATACACATAACAATGTAAACCTTGCCTAAAACATAGCATGAACATACATGATTTATGCTTATAAACTTACAAGATAAACATATGGAAAGATGTATCTGAATTAAAAAGATATAACATATAGCATGAATAGATGAATATACATAAGAAGAACAAATGCTCCAATGCATACCACAAGATTCTCAACACAAGTTTTGCAAATTTGTCTATGATTTCATTCCAAAATGTTGGTTACAAAAGCTCCACTGCAAAATAAGGCTATCCAACACAAAAAAGACTAATTATAGAAAATATGGACTATGAAACCTCATTAGGTCGAAATCCCATCCAAAATGGATCATAAATACACAAGATGAGTCATTTCCTATATTCTAGGGAGGTTAGAAACCATTCCCTAAATTTCAGCTATGAACTAGGAATGTTTGTCCCTTACATTAAATTACACATTCCCTCATGATAGGAGGCAAAAACCAACTCAATAACTCTAATTCAAACTTGTAGGACAGAAAAACCTCGAATTTGTGACATTTTATGAGCTTGACAAGTGTCCTGAGGAATTCAATGCTAATTTGTAACATTTTTGACAGAAGGGTAGCAGAATTTTACAGAAGCATATTAAAAGTTTGAAGGAACTTTTGAGGCACTTTTAGGGGTCCAAATCCACTTCCGAAAGAATGGTCAACTAGCCCTATGTTTCTAGTTTCCCTAACATCTTGAATTTTTCAAAATGACCCAGGGGAAGGCCTCCAAAAATCCATTCTCCCAAGGTTACTCCAAAAGTGTAACAGAGGCTCCAAAAAGGTGGCAGAAACATGAAAATGAGTGTTTTTTGGGCTTTTCTTCAAAATTAAAGTTTGTAATGCCAAGGGGTTCCTAATCCATAATGTGCTCATCAAAATGCATCCATCCATGTAAAGAAATCATCATTTGGATGCCCCCAAAATAAATGTAACAAAAGTTTGTTACCCTTATGTGATAAGGAATTTCCAGAATAATTGTGAAAAAATCACAAAAAAGACCAAAATTGTTCAAACTTCTCAAAAATTGTTTTATAGCACCTGTGAGTGATGGGCTAAAAAACCAAGGAAGCTTCAGCCAACAAGTCCAATATGTCCTTCTCTTTAAGCTTCATTTGTGCTTCTTTTAGCCTTTTCTTCAATTGCTTTAGCCTTATTTGAGAAATTGTGTTCCTGGTGCGATAGTGATTTTCCACGTGTCTTTGAAGTTTATGGTCCCTCTTAGCTCTCTTCAATAGCTTCTCTAGATGTTCATTTACCCTTGACAACCAAAGTTCTATGTCTTTATTGATCTCCATGGCTATAAGCTCATCAAAGGTCAACTGTTCAGGTGGATGAGATGACTGTATTTCTAGCTCCAATGCTCTTTTAAGGCCTCTTGTTTTTGGCCTTCTTGGTTGTGTTTCAGCCTCCATGTCCTGCATTTGATCAACACCAATAATCTCCTTACCTTTACCTTTGTATGCCTCTAGATCTAACTTGGGCTTGCTTTGTAACAACTACTTTACCTTTCAATTGAAAGAAAGTGATTTGAGAATTAGCAATGGAGAACTTCCTCCTGAATTTTGCTATTTCCTCATCCTTCTCACTATGGATCTCCTCAGCTGATCTGATCTCCATTTTCTCTGTTACCTCAACCTCCAATGGCACTGATTCACTATGCTGATGCAAAAGAGGCCGCTCCTCTATCTCACTTTGTTCCACAATCGTGTCAAGTGTAAGAACACTTTTGGCAGTCTTAGGCGCAAAATTTTGTCTCTTCCCCTTCTCATAGGTACGAGTAAACTCAACAACCATAGGATCATCTAATTGAGTTGGCATGCTAGAAGAGACAACCTCTATTGGTTGTCCTGATGATGTACTATGCAAGATAAGAGGGCTAGCGGTAGGCGTTGCTGCTAATCTTTCTAAGAAATTTTCCTGAGGCATGTTGATGGATGAAAGGTGATGCAATACAATGAGCTTGACTAGACCATGATGAAAAAGACTAGTGTGATGATCTTTTTTTCTGCTCTAAACCTTCTAAGTCATCTTAATCAAACTCCTGTACAAGTAATGTGGCAAATCAAGTGTTTTGACAGCGGTGAAATGCACCAACAGCTTGATATGGTACCTATACAACTTGGAAAATCTTCCTTCACATGTGAAATACATTATCAAAGGAGCATATTTGTTTCTGAGGTGTTTGAAAGGGAAGAGGTAATCTTGTTCCTCTCTAGCATTAGGCTTGAAAATTGTTAGTAATTTTCAATATCTAAATCCATGCCCTTGAACCATTTCTCCCCATGGCAAGGAATACCTGTTGCTGAAGAAATTAGGTCTGCTGATAGGTTTATCTCCACACGTGCAATAGTGACCTTTCCCATACTGAATCTTGTGGAAAATAAGTTGTTCAATTGAAGATGATAGACCTCCTCCGTGAGTTTCTCACAGAACCTCAAACATTTAGTCCTCTCAAAACATCTTCTCGCCAAGGGTGATGCAACGAGTTCATGCATTGTGAAGGGTTCTAACCTAAGGTGGCACCCTCCCTTGAAGCTCTTCTTCTCACTCTCCATCTTGTTTGTGGCTGAAAGGATGAAAACCCTAGTGTTTTGGTGGAATGAGTATATGTAGTGAAATTTCGAAAAACAGAGTGTAGGAATAATGTAGGTTTAGAGGGTGAGATGGAGGTTCATGGAACTAGGGAAAATTCTAGGAAATTTTCAATAGATAGGGTTGTATGTTAGCTCAAAGTTGTGGGTGGAATGAAGTGAAATGGTTGTGAGTAAGGTGGCGAAATGATGAAAACACAGGAAATTTCCAATTTCAACACTGTGAAAATAGCTAGTGTAGAGGTGGAGTAAGTTTAGAAGGTGAAATGGAGGATCATGGAGCTAGGGAAAATTCTAGAAAAAATTTAGTGAATAGGGTGGAATTTTATCTCCATATTTTAGGTGGAATGAGGAGAAATATATGTGGTGAGGGTGATGAAATTAAGCAAACACAAGAAATTTCCAATTTTTTTGCTGTGAAAATAGCTAGAATCTAGGGTTTGGTGAAATTGACATGTTAGGGATGATATGGATGATGGGAGAACTAAGGATAAAGTATATCAGAGGTGTGGGTTAACGTGTAGGTACTAGTGTTAGGGTTCAGGTAGCTGGAGTAGGTTAGGGTTTGTCAAATGAAATCCTTTTATGTCATGGATAATTGATGATATGAAGAAAAATAGAGTGGGCATAAAAATGTTTGAACACTCAACAATTAGACAAAAATAGGGTATGAGAGTAGTGAATTACCATTTGTGAGGGGTTCAAAGGGTAATGATGACAGGGCTTGAGCATTTTTTAAGAGTTTAGAAGCCCAAAACCTAACTTTGCCCCCTCTCCAGAAACGTAACAAAGGAATTGCCAAAGATCTAGAATTTTCCAAAACATTTTATGTAAACATAGGGTGTATGATGGATCAATATCTCTCTAACCAAGACATTTTTTTCAAAAAATGAGAGATTTTGTTGTTACTTGGCATGTTATGAACAAAAACCTCCTCCATATTTCCAAAATACTTTCCCATTTGCTCATAATCCAAGTTTGAAGTTCATCACTCAAAATTTGCAGAAGCGTAGCACACTCTGAGCAAAAGCGTAGCACCTACTTTGAGAGGGTGTTTGGAGCCCTTCCCAGAGAATTTTGGGGCTAAAAGTGGTATGGATGGAAATATTAGGATGTCAACTATACAATGAAGTCATCAATAATTGCAAACCCCTTCTCCAAAACACTAAAAAATTGATGTGAAGACAACGTGTCCAAAAGTGAAAAAAATGACCTGGAGCAACAATATTTTGAGAATTTCTCTCAAACCATAATAACTGTGCATAAACAGAAGGAATTTTTTGTTCTTTTTCCAATTATTGACAAAAACCTCTTTCAATTTTGTAAAATTCATCTCCATTACTTCAAAAACTAATTTTGAAGCGAAATTGTCCCCGTGTGCAATGTAAACCCTGTCTTGATCACAAAGTTCTAAAAATGATGCCATGGGTTTGAGTTGGCTCAAACATGGAATGGTGACCTCCCTTATGGACCTTATTGTCACCCTCCATGGTTTTTTTCAACAAGGAAAGCCCTATCTTGATGTAGTGGATAGGGGAGGTGGAAAATTAGGAAAGACAGGGGATAGTGGCAGAGTGGTTTCAGGGACAAAAATGAAGTGGAAGGAAGTTAGGGAAAAACACCTAAAATTTGGGGAGATAGGGTGATGATTTGGCTACAGGATTCAAGTGGAATTTTTTGGAATGGGCATGTTAAAGGTACCCAAGGGGTCAAAACACAGGGTTTCACTAATTTTTTCTGCCAAAATGTAGTGAAAATTAGGGTTTTAATGAAATTTATGGAAAAGAGGGTTGTGAGTGATAAGATATGTTAGGGTATGGTGTATGAAGGTTGTAGATGGTTATATTATGGTTTTATCAGCTGAAACAAAGTAAGATGAAAAACACCAAAAACGTAGTGGAGGTAACCTAATGAAGGAAAACACTCATTTGCTGATTAGTTTTGACTTGAGAGAGGTATGGAGGGTGTCCACTTACTGTTTAGGAAGTGTATTAACCTTTGTGCAATGGTTTTGAACCTTGAAGAATTGATTTGGATCTCAAACACCAAAAGTGCAGCACCTGCGCAACACACCCAGAAGCATAGCAGCACACCCAGAAGCATAGCACAGGTAGTGTTGGCACAAATTTGCTTATTTTTCTTCAACCAATGGTAGTTGTGGATTATGATGGTGAGAAGAGAGGAGCTATTTACTTATTTACCTATATTTTATAACTCCCTATGAAAATTAATTGTATGGTGAAAATGAGATTTTTTCGCTTTCTTTTATGACATAATTGACTCTTATGGTGGCGAAACAAATGAGACCTAGACTCTCACCTAAATGAAGGTGTGGTGAATGACCTCAGAACCTAGATTATTGATGGATGACATGACCTCTGAAACAATAATGACCATGAATGGAGTGAAGGGAGTATAATTTCAAACCTATACATATTTAGTGAACAAAAGTTTATTTGAAAACTGGCTTGAAACATGAAATTTTGACCTAGGACCACTTCTAAGTAAACCTGAAAGAGTACATTTGATCACTGAACGTTTTGACACTAACATTGGCTCTAGCCAAGGATTGTAGCTCCTTTAGAAGGTGTCAAGAACACCGTAGATCAAGTAGCCTCATCCATTGGGAGATGGAGTCACTGCAGCTACAGTCTTCAAACTAATTCAAATCAAACTGAAAACTGAACTGTACATCATGAACTGCAAACTCTACTGGAAAGTAGCACTAAAAAATATGCATAGAATGTTGAGATTATTCATTACACCTTACCTACTCTAACTGGTCCATAAATCACTTGATCAAGTGAAGTTGAAGATTCAATGTAACCAATCAAGTAAATGACTACCTAACTGATGCTTGTATTCAGATCCACCAGGCATAAAGAAAGATTGAGTAAATGGAAACTCAAACTGAAATCTAAACCCAAAACTTGTGTTGGTGAACAAAACAAACTCCACCTTTTATGATGCTTACAAAAGACTGCCCAAGGGGTCTTGAAAATCATGAAAGACTACCTCTTGTTGATTAGCAAAAATAAGGGAGATGCTTTCAGATGTAATGGATGATTGTTCTTCTTCATTTGGTTGATCCTTCTTAAATAAAAATGCAGCAATGTTATTTTCCATATCATCGAGATCAGAGACAAAATTTGTATTATCTTGCATATCTTCAATTGACGTAGACAAATCAACATCAACACAAATATTTACATGTGGATTTTCACATATATCAGAAATAAAATTGTTTTGGCTATGAAAAAATTCTACATCTTGATCCTTTGAAGGCTACTAAACATGTTCATCAAAGTCAAGACAAACAAACATGTTGTACATTGTTTTTTACCTCAACGGATAATTCATGACTCTTTAGAGTTTCTTTACAAGTAAACTCAAAATTCCGATCTGCACATATTTCTTCTTGAATTAAAAACTCGGAAGAAGATGGGGATGAAGGGTAGCTGGACATAACATATTCACATATATCTCGATCGCTTGAAGATTGGCAAGATTATTGCAAATTATCATCAACTTCGAAAGATGGGAGATCAATGTCATCCTTTGAAGAATTCTGCTCAAGTTTGCTACAACACTGCTGCAAATTATCATCAACTTCAAAATATGGAAGATCAATGTCATCCTTTGAATAATTTTGCTCAAGTTTGTTGTCATACATGGAATAATCCATGATCTTCTCATGGCGGTGAAAATGGTTTTCATTCAAAGCATCCAAAAGTTCATCATCTATAAACTCTTCATAGCCATAAGCAATTTCTAGCTCTTGAATAAAATAATCAAAGTGATCACAACGATCCTCAATCAAAAGCAAATAAGGATAGGTTTCTCTATACTTCTCAAAATAATTTGAGTGAAAATACTGGAAATATTTTATACGAGCATGAGGAAAGCTTTCATACCAAAACCGCGCTTTTTCTTCTAATGTGATCATGAACAAATTCATTAAAAAATCTTCATGAAAAGTAATCTTCGGCTTACGCCATCATATGAAATCTTATTAAATAAAGTGTAGCATCATCACCTTTTCCAGCTCTGAATTTTGGCAAGTATGTTTGCCAATCTATTTGAGGCATAGGATTTGGAAAGCATGGAAAATGATCTCGATCCATAGGAGCATACCTAGTATTCCTTCTTGCAGTTGAATCCATCTTGAAAACATTGAAGTCACCAATAGTTCTTGAAGCTACTAGTTTTTTAACAGTGGAGTCGCCATGAAAACTCTTAACTTTTGGATTCTTCGCCGCTGGAGTCGCCAGGTGAAAGATGCGCAACCTTTCTTGTGCCTGACCACTATTCACCATCAGTAATTAGAGCTAATATTTGTCATTATTTCCTGGTAAAGATTTAACCTTTTCTCCCTAGCAACAACGACAAGAATGTTATCACTCTCCCCAACTTCCCAAGGCTGAAAATGGGATTGGAGAAAGGTAACCACATACTAGGATTTAGGTCAGGTAGATAACCCTACCAGGACCAGAGAGGGCTCTCTCGATGTCAATTTTGTAGTCAAAGGAATGAATTTGTATCTAGTAATCTTAGGCTAGGCATGTAATCTCAGTAAATAGGATTTATTTGATGTTTTTAGTGCTGGATAGAAAGATCAGTGAGAAGACTGTGTGTAGGGTTTTTTAGGTATGAATTTCAAGGTTAATTTGCAGAGAATGTGTGAGGATAGATAGGTATTTTTAAAGCATGTTTAATATGTCATTGAGCATAATATGAAGTAAAATAGAGTTTGAATGAGCACTGAGGTGAATTCATTCATTTAGAAGCAAATAGACGCAATGTAAACCTTGCCTAAAACAGAGCATGAGTAGACATGATTTCTACTTATAAACTTACAAGATAAACATATGGAAAGATGTATATGAAAGAAGAAGATATATCATATAGCATGAATAGATGAAAATGCATAAGAAGAACAAATTCTCCAATGCATACCACAAGATTCTCAACACAAGTTCTACATATCTGTCTTTGATTTCATTCCAAAATGCTGGTTACAAGAGCTCCATTGCAAAATAAGACTATCCAACCCAAAAAAAGACTAAAGAGAGTCTACTTATAGAAAATATGTACTATGACACCTCATCAGGTCTAAATCCCATCCAAAATGGATCATAAATACACAAGATGAGTCATTTCTAAGATTCTGGGAAGGTTAGAAACCATTCCCTCAATTTTAGCTATGAACTAGGAGTGTTTGTCCCTTACATTAAATTACATATTCCCTCATTATAAGAGGAAAAAACCAACTCAATAACTCTAATTCCAACTCATACGAGAGCAAACCTCGAACTTTGACATTTTTTGTGCTTGAAGAGTGTCCTGAGGAATCCAATGCTGATTTGTAACATTTATGACAGAAGGGTAGTAGAATTTTACAGAAGCGTAATAGAAGTTTGCAGGCACTTTTGAGGCACTTTTAGGAGTCCAAATCCACTTCTGAAAGAAAGGTCAAGTAGCCCTGTGTGTCTCATTTCCAAAACATCTTAAATTTGTTCAAAATGACCCACAGGAAGGCCTCCAAAAATCCATTCTCCCAAGGTTGCTTCAAAAGCATAAGAGAGGCTCCAAAAAGGTGGCAGAAACATGAAAAATGAGTGGTTTTGGGGATTTTTCTTCAAAATTAAAGCTTTTCATGCCAAGGGGGTTCCTAATCTGTAATGTACTCATTAAAATGTATCCATCCATGTAAATAAATCACCATTTTGATGCCCCCAAAATAAGTGCAGCAGAAGTTTGTTACCCTTCAGTGATGAGGAATTTCCAAAATAATTATGCAAAAATCACAAAAAATACCAAAATTGTTCAAAATTCTCAAAATTAGTTATGTAGCACCTATGAGTGATGGGCTAAACAACCAAGGAAGCTTCAACGAACAAGTCTAAGCTATCCTTCTCTTCAAGGTTCATTTGTGCTTCTTTTAGCCTTTTCTTCAATTGTTTTAGCCTTATTTGAGAAATTGTGTTCTTGGTGTGATAGTGATTTCCCATGTGTCTTTGAAGTTTATTGTCCCTCTTACATCTCTTCAAGAGCTTCTCTAGATGTTCATTTACCCTTGACAACCAAAGTTCTCTCTCTTGATTGATTTCCATGGCTATAAGCTCATCAAAGGTCAAATCTTCAGGTGGATGAGCTGACTGTCTTTCTAGCTCCAACTCTCTTTTGAGGCCTCTTGTTTTTGGCATTATTGGTTGTGTTTCAGCCTCCATATCTTGCATTTGATCAACATCAATAACATCCTTACCTTTACCTTTGTCTGCCTCTAGGTATGGCTTGGGATTGCTTTGTAACAACTGCTTTACCTTCAATTGAAAATTCTCCTGTTGTAAGAAAGTGATTTGAGAATTAGCAATGGAGAACATCCTCCTCAATTATGCTATTTCCTCATCCTTCTCCCTAAGGATCTCCTCAGATGATCTGATATCCACCTGCTTTGTTACCTCAACCTCCAGTGGCGTTGATTCACTATGCTGATGCAAAAGAGGTTGCTCCTCTATCTCACTTTGTTCCACAATGGTGTTAAGTGTAAGAACACTTTTGGCAAAATTAGGAGCAAAAATCTGTCTCTTCCCCTTCTCATAGGTATGAGTAAGCTCAACAACCCTAGGAGAATCTAAAAACTGAGTTGGCATGCTAGAAGAGCCAACCTTTATTGTTTGTGCTGATGATGTATTATGCAATATAGAGGGCTAGTGGTAGGCGCTACTACTAATATTTCCAAGAAATTTTCCCAAGTCATGTTCATGGATGAAAGGTTGTGCAATACAATGAGCTTGACCAGACCATGATGAAAAGAATAGTGTGATGATCTTATTTTCTGCTCTGAACCTTCTCAATCATCTTAATCAAACTCCTGTACAAGTAATGTGGCAAATCAAGCGTTTTGACAAAGGTGAAATGCACCAACAGCCTGATATGGTACCTATACAAATTGGAAAATATTCCTTCACACATGAAATACTTCATTATTAACATCATCAAAGGAGCATATTTGTTTCTGAGGTGTTCAAGATGGAAGAGGTAATCTGGTTCATCTCTAGCATTAGGCTTGAGAATTTGTTTGTAATTTTCAATGTCTAAATCCATGCCATTGAACCACTACATTCCATGGCAAGGAATACCTATTACTGAAGAAATTAGGTCTGTCGATATGTTTATCTCCACACTTGCAATAGTGACCTTTCCCATGCTGAAGCTTGTGGCAAATAAGCTGGTCAATTAAATGATACCTCTCCTCCTTGAGTTTCTCACATAACCTCAAACATTTAGTCCTCTCAAAATTTCTTCTGGCCAAGGGTGAGGCATTGATTTCATGCATTGTGAAGGGTTCCAACATGAGGTGGTGCCCTAGCTTGAATCTCTTCTTCTCACTCTCCATCTTCTTTGTCACTGAAATGATGAAAACCCTAGTGTTTTGGTTGAATGAGTATATGTAGTGAAAACTGGAAAAACAAAGTGTAGGTTTAGAGGGTGAGATGGAGGGTCATGGAACAAGGGAAAATTCTAGAAAAAATTTAGTAGATAGGGTTGTATGTTAGCTCAAAGATTTGGGTGGAATGAAGTGAAATGGGTGTGAGGAAGGTGGTGAAATGATGAAAACACAGGAAATTTCCAATTTCAACACTGTGAAAGTAGCTAGGGTAGAGGTGGAGTAAGTTTAGAAGGTGAAATGGAGGATCATGGAGTTAGGGAAAATTCTAGAAAAAAGTTAATGAATAGGGTGGCATGTTAGCTCCATATTGTAGGTGGAATGAGGGGAAATGGATGTGGGGAGTGTGATGAAATCAAACAAACACATGAGATTTCCTATTTATTTACTGTGAAAATAGCTAGAATCTAGGGTTTGGTGAAATTGACATGTTAGGGATGATATGAATGATGGGAGATGTGAGGATGAAGTATATGAGAGGTGTGGGTTAGGGTTTAGGTACTAGGGTTAGGGTTAAGGTAGCTGGAGTAGGTTAGGGTTTGTCAAATGAAATCCTTTTATGTCATGGATAATTGATGATATGAAGAAAAATATAGTGGGCATAAAAATGTTTTGAACACTCAACAATTTGACCAAAAGAGGGTATGAGAGTAGTGACTTACCGTTTATGAGGGTTCAAAGGGTAATGGTGACAATAATTGAGCTTTTTTAAAGGGTTTAGAATCCCAAAACCTAACTCTACCTCCTCTACATAAGTGTAACAACTGAGAACAGAAACGTAACAAAGGAATTGCCAAAAATCCAGAATTTTCCAAAACAATTTTTGCAAAAATATGGCTTAAAGATGGATCAATATCTCTCTAACCAAGATGGTTTTTGCAAAAATGATAGAGGTTTTTGTTCTTTGGAATGTTATGAACAAAAAAGGATCTATTTTTCCAAAATAATTTCCCATTTTCTCAGAATCCAAGTTTTAAGTTGATCATTCAAAATTTGCAGAAGTGTAGCGCACTTTGAGCAGAAGCGTAACACCTAATTTGAGAGGGAGTTTGGAGGCCTTCCCAAAGACGTTTTGGGCTGAAATTGGTATGGGTGGAAAGCTTAGGATGTATTCTATATAATGAAGTCATTAAGCACTGCAAACCCCTACTCCAAACCCTTGAAAATTTGATTTGAAGACAACCTGTCTAAAAGTACAGAAAATGACCTGGAGCAACTGTATTTTGAGCATTTCTCTCAAACCATAACACCTGTGCATAAAATGAAGGATTTTTTTGTTCTTTTGCCAATGATTGACAAACACCTCTTTCAATTTTGTAAACTCCATCTTCGTTACTTCAGAAATGGATTTTGAAGCCAAACCGTCCCTATGTGCAATGTAAACCGTGGCTTGATCACGAAGTTCTAAAAATGATGCCATGGGTCTGAGTTGGCTCAAACCTAGAATGGTGACCTCCCTTATGGACCATATTATCACCCTCCATGATGTTTTTCAACAATGAAAGCCCTATCTTTATGCAGTGGATAGGGGAGGTAGAAAATTAGGAAAACAGGGGATAGTGGTAGAGTGGTTTTAGGGACAGAAATAAAGTTGAGGGAAGTTAGGGAAAAATCCCTAAAATTTTGGGGAGATAGGGTGATGAGTTGGCTATAATATGCAGGTGGAATTTTTGGGAGTGGGCATGTGAAAGGTACCCAAAATCTCAAAACTCAGGGTTTCACTAGTTTTTCTGCCAAAATGTAGTGAAAATTAGGGTTTTGATGAAATTGATGGAAAAGAGGGTTGTGAGTGATAGGAGATGTTATGGTATGGTGTATGAAGGTTATATGAAGATTTTAGATGCTTAGATTAGGGTTTTATCATCTGAAACAAACAAAGATGAAAAACACCAAAAATGTAATGGAGGTAACCTAATGAAGGAAACCACTCATTTGCTGATGTATTTTGACTTGAGAGAGGTATGGAGGGTGTCCACTTACTGTGTAGGAAGTGTATGAACCTTTGTGCAGTGGTTTTGAACCTTGGAGAACTGATTTGGAGCTCAAACACCAAAAGCGAAACACTTGCGCATCACACCCAAAAGTGTAGGAGAGGTAGTGTTGGCACAAATTTGCTTATTTTTCTTCAACCCATGGCAGCTGTGGAGTATGAGGGTGAGAAGAGAGATCTTTACTTATTTCCCTATCTTTTCTAACTCCCTATGAAAATGACTTGTATGGTGAAAATGTTTTTATTTTTTTATTTTTATTTTATTATTTTATGACATAATTGACACTTATGGTGGTGAAACAAATGAGACCTAGACTTTGACAAAAATGAAGGTGTAGTGAATGACCTCAAACCCTATATCATTGATGGATGACATGACCTCTGAAATAATGATGAACATGAATGGAGTGAAGGGAGTAGCATTTCATACCTAGACATATTCAGTGAACAAAATTTTATTTGAAAACTGACTTGAAATATTAAATTTTGACCTAGGACCACTACTAAGTAAACCCGAAAGAGTACATTTGATCACTGAACATTTGGACACTAACATTGGCTCCAGCTGGGGATGCCATCTCCTTTAGAAGTTTTCAAGAACACCGTAGACCAAGTAATCTCATCCATTGGGCGATGGATTCATTGTGGCTACAATCCTCAAACTGATTCAAATCAAACTTAAAACTGAAATGTACATCATCAGTTGCAAAATTTACTGGAAACTGACACTGAAAAATATGCCAGAGTTTTGAGCTTATTCATTACACCTTATCTACTCTAACTGGTCCATAAATCACTTGGTTAAGTGAAGTTGAAGATTCGATGTAACCAATCAAGTAAATGACTACCTTAATAATGCTTATATTCAGCTCCACCGAGCATAAAGAAAGATTGAGTATATGGCAACTCAAAATGAACTCTGAACCCAAAACCTGCGTTGGTGAAAAAAAAAACTCCACATTTTTTGATGCTTGCAAAAGATTGTCCAAGGAGTCTTGAAAATCATGAAACATTACCTCTTGTTGATCAGCAAAAAGAAGGGAGATGTTTAATATATAATGGATGATTGTTCTTCTTCATTTGGTTGATCCTTATTACATAAAAATGCATCAATGTTATCTTCCATATGATGGAGATCATAGACAAGATTTGTATCTTCTTGCATATCTTCAATTGAGGTATCCAAATCAGCATCAACACAAATATCTACAAGTGGCTTTTCATGTGTATCAGAAAGATAATTGTCTTGGCTTTGAAAAAATTCTACATCTTGATCCTTTGAAGGTTGCTGAACATGTTCATCAAACTCAAGACAACAAACCTATTGTACATTGTTTTTGACCTCAACGGATAAATCATGACTGTTTAGAGTTTCTTTACAAGAAAACTCAATATTCCAATCAACATATATTTCTACCTAAATTAAAAACGCGGAAGAGGATAGGGATGAAGGGTAGATGGACAAAATATCTTCATATATATCTTGATCGCTTGAATATTGGCACGACTGCTGCAAATTATCATCAACTTTGAAAGATGGAATATCAATGTCATCCTTTGAAGAATTCTGCTCAAGTTTGTTTTCATCCATGGAAGAATCCATGATCTTCTCATGGCAGTGAAAAAGGTTTTAATTCAAATCATCCAAAAATTCATCATCCATAAACTCTTCATCGCCATAAGCACTTTCTAGCTCTTGAATAAAATTCTCAAAGTGATCACAACAACCCTCAAACAAAATCAAAGAAGGATAGGTTTCTCTATACTTCTCAAAAAATACTGAGTGAAAATCCTCGAGAGAATAAAGACAAGCAGGAGGAATGTTTTCATACCAAAACAATTCTTTTTCTTCTAATGTGATCATGAACATCTTCATTAAACAATATTCATGAAAATTATTCTTCAGCTTACGCACATGCATATGAAATCTTATTAAATGAAGTTTAGCATCATCACCTTTTCCATCTCTGAATTTTGGCAAGTATGTTTGCCAATATAACTTAGGCATAGGATTTGGAAAGCCTGGAAAATGATCTTGATGCATAAGAGAATACCTAGTGTTCCTTCTTGCAGTTTAATCCATCTTGAAAACAATGAAGTCACCAATAGTTCTTGAAGCTACCGGTTTTTTAACAATGGAGTCACCATGAAAACTTTGAACTTTTCGATTCTTCGCTACTAGAGTCGCCAGGTGAAAGATGCACAACCTTTCATGCGTCTAACCACTGTTCACCATAATCAATCAGAGCTAATATTTGTCGTTCTTTCCCCGGAAATATTTAACCTTCGCTCCCCAGCAACAACGGCAAGAATGTTATCACTCTCCCCAACTTCCCAAGGCTGAAAATAGGATTGAAGAAAGGTAACCATAGACCAGGCTTTAAGTTAGGTAGTTAGCCCTACCAGGACCATAGAGGGCTATCTCATTGTCACTTTTTCATTCAAAGTAATGACTGAGTATCGAATGATCTTAGGCTAGGTATGTAAGCTCAGTAAATAGGATTTATTTGATGTTTTTAGTGATGGATAGAAAGTTCAGTGGGAAGACTGTGTGTAGGGATTTTTAGGTTTGAATTTCAAGGTTAATTTGCAGAGAATGTGTGAGGCTAGATAGATAGTTTGAAAACATGTTTAATAGGTCATTGAGTATAGGATGAAGTGAAAGAGAGTTTGAATGAGCACTTAGGTGAATTCATTCATTTAGAAGCAAATAAACATAGCAATGTAAACCTTGCCTAAAACAAAGCATGAACAAACATGATTTATGCTTATAAAATTACAAGATAAACATATGGAAATATGTATATGAAAGAAGAAGATATATAATATAGCATGAATAGATGAACATACATAAGAAGAACAAATGCTCCAATGCATACCACAATATTTTCAACACAAGTTCTGCAAATTTGTCTCTGATTTCATTCCAAAATGTTAGTTACAAGAGCTCCACTGCAAAATAAGACTATCCAACCCAAAAAAAGACTAAAGAGAGTCTACTTATATAAAATATGGACTATGACACGTCATCAGGTTGAAATCCCATCCAAAATGGATCATAAATACACAAGATTAATCATTTCCTAGATGTTAGGGAAGTTAGAAACCATTCCACGAATTTCAACTATGAACTAGGAGTGTTTGTCCCTTACATTAAATTACATATTCTCTCATGATAGGAGGAAAAAACCAAATCAATAAATCTAATTCCAACTCATAGGAGAGAAAAACCTCAAATTTGTGACATTTTCCTATGTTTGACAAGTGTCCTGAGGAATCCAATGGTGATTTGTAACATTTATGATAGAAGGGTAGCAGAATTTTACAGAAGTGTAACAGAAGTTTGTAGGCACTTTTGAGGCACTTCTAGGAGTCAAAATCCACTTCCGAAATAACGGTCAACTAGTCGTGTGTGTCTAGTTTCTAGAACTTATCAAATTTTGGAAAATGACCCACGGGAAGGCCTCCAAAAATCCATTCTCCCAAGGTTACTCCAAAAGCGTAATAGAGGCACCAAAAGGGTGTTAGAAACATGAAAAATGAGTGGGTTTTGGGATTTTTCTTCAAAATTAAAGCTTGTCATGACAAGGGGGTTCCTGATTTGTAATTTACTCATCAAAATGCATCCATCCATGTAAATAAATCATCATTTGGATTCCCCCAAATTAAGTGCAACAAAAGTTTGTTACCCTTCTGTGATGAGGAATTTCTGGAATTGTGCAAAAATCACGAAAAATACCAAAATTGTTCAAAATTCTCAAAATTAGTTCTATAGCACCTGTGAGTGATGGGCTAAACAACCAAGAAGTGCAATCTATCCTTCTCTTTAAGCTTCACTTGTGCTTCTTTTAGCCTTTTCTTCAATTGTTTTAGCCTTATTTGAGAAATTGTGTCCTCGGTGCGATAGTGATTTTCCATGTGCCTTTGAAGTTTATTATCTGTCTTAGCTCTCTTCAAGAGCTTATCCAGATGTTAATTTACCCTTGACAACCAAATTTCTATGTCTTGATTGATCTCCATGGCTATAAGCTCATCAAAGGTCAACTCTTCAGGTGGATGAGCTAACTGTCTTTCTAGCTCTAGCGCCATTTTGAGGCCTCTTGTTTTTGGCCTTCTTGGTTGTGTTTAAGCCTCCATGTAGTAGCATTTGATCAACATAAATAATATCCTTACCTTTACCTTTGTCTGCCTCTAGGTCTGGCTTGGGCTTGCTTTGTAACAAATGCTTTACCTTCAATTGAAAATTCTCCTGCTGTAAGAAAGTGATTTGAAAATTAGCAATGGAGAACATCCTCCTCAATTTTGCTATTTCCTCATCCTTCTCCTTAAGGATCTCCTCAGCTGATCTGATCTCCACTTGATTTGTTACCTCAACCTTCAATGGCACTGATTCACTATGCTGATGCAAAAGAGTTTAATCCTCTATCTCACTTTTCTCCATAATGGTGTCAAGTGTTAGAACACTTTTGGTAGTCTTAGGTGCGAAAATATGTCTCTTCCCCTTCTCATAGGTATGAGTAAACTCAACAACCCTAGGAGCATCTGAAGACTGAGTTGGCATGCTAGAAGATCCAACCTCTATTGGTTGTGCTGATGATGTACTATGAAAGATAGGAAGGCTAGTGGTAGGCATTGTCACTAATATTTCCAAGAAATTCTCCCAAGTCATGTTGATGGATGAAAGGCGATGCAATACAATGAACTTGACCAGACCATGATGAAAAAGACTAGTGTGATTATCTTGTTTTCTTCTCTGAACCTTCTCAATCATCTTAATCAAACTCATGTACAAGTAATGTGGCAAATCAAGTGTTTTGACAAAGGTGAAATGCACCAACAACTTGATATGGTACCTATACAACATGGAAAATCTTCCTTCACGTGAAATACTTCATTATTAACATATTCAAAGGAGCAAATTTGTTTTTGAGGTGTTTGAAAGGGAAGAGGTAATTTGGCTCTTCTTTAGCACTAGTATCGAGAAATTATTAGTAATTTTCAATCTCTAAATCCATGCCCTTGAACCACTTATCTCCATGGCAAGGAATACCTGTTGCTGAAGAAATTAGGTTCGCTGATAGGTTTATCTCCATACCTGCAACAGTGACCTTTCCAATGCCGAAGCTTGTGGAAAATAAGCTAGTAAATTGAATATGATACCCCTCCTCCATGAGTTTATCACATAATGATCCAGGTGGACATTGGTGGCCACCCACCTATTCCATTTGGACCCGCACCATCAGTTCTTTCAGTTTTTCACTTTCAACACAACTTACTATTTTTAGCATGTTGTTAGTTCCTGAACTTTCGAAGTCGTTTGGAGGCCCTAATGAGCTACATGGATATTGGTGGCCACCCACCTATTCCATTTGAACCCCCAACATCGGTTCTTTCAGTTTTTCAATTTCGACACAACTTACTATTTTTAGCAGTTTTTCGGGTCTTGAACTTTCGGAGTCATTTTGAGGCCTAAATGGCATTTTTTGGGAAAATTGGATAGATCTTTCTAATGACGTATGATGCAAGTCAAACGGAGATCGTATGCCAAAGTTACGTCCCCAGGAAGTTGAAACATCAATTTACCCAAACGGGGCCCATAGTTTTGGCGCTTCATCTCCTACAGTTAGGCTTTTGGATGTTTAGGGTTTTGCATTGTTTCTCAACAATAAATAGGCCTTCGAACCTCACTATAACACAGTTCAGAGGCATCTAGCCGCCACATATTTTCCTAGAGATAAGCTACCAGCGCCCTAGCTATTCTATTTCCATTATGTTTGTAAGCATATTTCTGTTATTTGATATTAATGAAATGAAGCATTATTTCCACTGCATCTTTGTGTTTATGTCTATTTCTGTATTTTATTGCGTTCCTGCATAAATCCAGATCAGTGGTATCAGAGCGGTATGCTCTTTCTCTGTTTTTCTTTGCATGTCCCTAACGCTGTCAGGCTATAAGGAGTTAGGGCTAGACCTGGTTGAACCCTTACAAGATCAGCCTCACAAACCCCGACAATCTCCTATGGCGGAAGAAAAGAAACATGAGGGAGCAAGAGATCCTATCAAAATATTGCTCGAGGAGGCCCTCGAGAAATAAAGGAATGCGATGAGGGATAAATTTGCTCAGATCCTTCAACGATTGCCCACCTACGACACATCTGCATCCAACAACCACTCTGGAGGCACCACTCCCTTCAAGGTACAGGTAAAATTTGACATTCTTGTATTTGAAGGCCAGATATATGTAGAAGTCGTTGATAGATGGTTGAATTTGCTAGAAGGGTATTTCTTAGTCTATGATTTCTCCAACCGAGAAAATATTATTTTTTCACTCCTCAAAGCCGCCCCCCATGTCAAGGACTAGTGGGAAACGTAATGTGAGAAAAAGGACAAGGGGGAACCCTCTCTGTTCTTAGCAACGCCCACTTGGAATTCATTTTGAGATGGCATCAAGTAACAATATTACCCCGTGGGGAGCTATGAGGACAAGTACATCGAATGGACCACCCTATGGAAGCAAAGGAATGAAGATGTGCATAGACTAACGAATTTGTTCCATACCTTGCGCACAAAGTTGGGTATTAAAGATTCAGAGAGACATTTGGTGCTCAAGTACCACAATTTTTTGCATAGACACATTCAGGAGGAAATGGAGTTCCTCAACATTACATCGCTTGGAACGACATATCGCTATGCAGCCAAGATCGAGCAAAAATTTAAGCAGAAGAAGCGAGACTTTGGATCCACGAATCCGAACCCAGGGAAAGGCTCCCCCGAACCGCAGAACAAGGGGCAAGGGAAAAGCGGGGCGATTCAGAACAATACCACAAACCCAAAGAAGGACACAGGGAAGTGGTGTGAATTTTATAGTAGCCCCATTCACAGCACAAACGAGTGTCAGGCAAAATAGTCATTGGCGGATGAACTAAAGGCACCCGAATTAGATGCATGTTCTGATCTTGAGTCAGAACCAGACAAAGGCAATGACAAAGGGAAGCAGATCATTGATGTGGATCACAGTGCAATTTTTTCCACAGCTAAGCTCCATAGGGAGGATCCCGAGGATCCAGAAGAGGGCAAGCGCCTCTTCCATTCAAAAATGTGGGTGAAGGGTTCTCTACTGCAATTTATTATGGATAATGGAAGCCAAAAGAACCTCATTTCAGTAGAGGTTGTGAAGCAGCTCGGCCTACCGACCATAGCACACCCACAGGACTATACCATCGGGTGGCTTCACCCAGGGACAGATCTTCGCGTCTGTCAGCAGTGCCGCCTTCAATACAACATCAAGCCATTAATAGATGAGGTATCGTGTGATGTTGCTCCTCTTGATGTAGCTGATGTATTATTGGGCCAACCATACTTGTGGAGGCGACATGCTATGTATGAATCTAGGCCTCGTGTTGTCATTATTACTTTGGGAAATAACTTGTATAGGATACCAGAGGTAGTATCGCCTCCTACCATCTCTTTGACTACTGCAAAAAAAACGCAGTAAGATTTTTTCCCAAACAAGGAAATTTATTTGCATTACCATTTGCCCACAAGGAAAAAATAAGATTGTGACCACAGCCTCAAAATAGGGCTCCCCTGCATAGTAGTAGAAAATGGACAAAGACATGGAGGAATACGAAGACATTTTCTCCTCACCCACAGAGGTTCCTCTACACTGTCCGGACAAGCACTCCATTGATCTGACCCTCGGTGCACCACCGCTTGATATTGCCATAAATCATGCGATTACACAAAAATAATCCACACATGTACTGTTTGAGGAAACTAAATTTATTGAACGCATCCAACACGTCTGCTGGAACGTCCGTTGATAGGTCCACGACATCCTAGACAAATCCAATACCAAGTTCAGCAGAATTTTCCTCTCATGGAGGAACTTAGCATAATGGGGACCATTGCTTCCTAAGGAGGGAGGAATGATCTAGGTGGATATTGGTGGCCACCCACCTATTCCATTTGGACCCGCACCATCAGTTCTTTCATTTTTTCACTTTCAGCACAACTTACTATTTTTAGCAGGTTGTCGGTTCTTGAACTTTCGGAGCCGTTTGGAGGCCCCAATGAGCCATGTGGATATTGGTGCCCACCCACCTATTCCATTTGAATCCCCACCATTAGTTCTTTCAGTTTTTCAGTTTCGGCACAACTTACTATTTTTAGCAGTTTTTTGGGTCCTGAATTTTCAGAGCCGTTTTGAGGCCCTAAACAACGTTTTTTTTGGGAAAACCGGGAGCAACATGGCTCCATGGATTGATGTTGCTCACACCAAAATTTTTATTCCTCGGATAGATATTTCTAACTAGGTATGATGCACGTCAAACAAAGATCATATGCCAAAGTTACGTCCCCGGGAAGTTGAAACACCAATTTACCCAAACGGGGCCCATAGTTTTGGCGCTTTGTCTCCTACGGTTAGGTTTTTGGATGTTTAGGGTTTTGCATTGTTTCTCAACAATAAATAGGCCTTTTGAGCCTCATTGTAACACAGTTCAGAGGCATGTAGCTGCCACATCTCTTCTCAGAGATAAGCTACCAACGCACTAACTATTTTATTTCCATTATGTCTGTAAGCATATTTCTGTTATTTGATATCATTGAAATGAATCATTATTTTCGCTGCATCTATGTGTTTATGTCTATTTCTATATTTTATTGTGTTATTGCATAAATATGGATCAATGTTAGTAGAGTGGTAAACTCTTTCTTTATTTTTCTTTGCATGTCCCCAACGCGGTCAGGGTAGAAGGAGTTAGGGCTCGATCTGGTTGAACCCTTGCAAGATCAGCCTCGCAAACCCCGACGACCTCCCATGGCAGAAGAAAAGAAAGACGAGGAAGCAAGAGATTTTATCAAAATATTGCTCAAGGAGGCCCTCAAGAACAAAGGAATGCGATGATGGATAACATTGCTCAGATCCTTCAACGACTGCCCACCTACGATGCATCTGCATCCAACAGCCACTCTGGAGGCGCCACTCCGTTCAAGGTACAGGTAAAATTTGACATTCCTGTATTTGAAGGCCAGATAGATGCAGACGACGTCGATAGATTGTTGAATTTTCTAGAAGGTTATTTCTCATTCCATTATTTCTCCGACCGAGAAAGGATTGTTTTTGCACTCCTCAAAGTCGCCCCCCATGTCAAGGACTAGTGGGAAACGTACTGTGAGAAAAAGGACAATGGGGAACCCTCTTTGTTCTCGGCTGCAACCACTTGGAACTCGTTTCGAGACAGCATCAAGGAACAATATTAACCCATGGGGAGCTTTGAGGACAAGTACATCCAATGGACCACCTGCGGCAGGAAAGGGATCAAGATGTGTATGAAATAATGAATTTTTTCCATACCCTGCACACAAAGTTGGGTATTAAAGATTAAGAGAGACATTTGGTGCTCAAGTACTGCTGTTGTCTGCATAGACACATTCAGGAGGAAATTGAGTTCCTCTATATTACATAACTTGGCACGACATATCACTATGCTGCCAAGATCGAGCAAAAATTTAAGCAGAAGAAGCGAGACTTTGGATCCACGAATCCGAAGCCAGGGAAAGGCGCCCCCGAACTGTAGAACAAGGGGCAAGGCCAAAGCGAGGTGACTTAGAACAACACCAAAAATCCAAATAAGGACATGGGGAAGTTGTGTGAATTTCATAATAGCCCCACTCACAGCACAAACGAGTGTCTGGCCAAACAGTGGTTGGTGGCCGAACTAAAGGCACTCGAATCAGATGCATGTTCTGATCTTGAGTCAAACCAGACAAAGGCAATTCCAAAGGGAAGCAGATCATTGATGCGGATCCCAATGCCATTGTTTCCATTCGTAGATTTGTGTGAAGGGGACTCCACTGTAATTTTTTGTGGATAGCGGAAGCCAAAAGAACCTCATTTCAACAGAGGTCGTGAAGCGGCTCGGCCTACCGACTATAGCACACCCACAACTGTATACCATCAGGTGGCTTCACCCAGGGAGAGATCTCCGCGTCCGCCAGCAGTGCCGCCTTCCGTACAACATCAAGCCATTCATAGATGAGGTATTGTGTGACGTTACTCCTCTTGATGTAGCTGATGTATTATTGGGCCAACCATACTTGTGGAGGTGACATGCTATGTATGAATCTAGGCCTCGTGCTGTCATTATTACTTTGGGAAATAATTTGTACAAAATATTGGAGGTAGTACTGCCTCCTACCATTTCTATGACTACTGCAAAACAACGCAGTAAGATTGTTTCCCAAATAAGGAAATTTATTTTCATTACCATTCGTCCATAAGGAAAAAATAATATTGTGGCCACAGCCTCAAAACAGGGCTCCCCTGCACAGCAGCAACAGATGGACAAAGGCGTCGAGGAATACGAAGACATCTTCTCCTCACCCATAGAGGTTCCTCTACACTGTTCGAACAAGCACTACATTGATCTGACCCTCGGCGCACTACCACCGGATATTTCCATAACTCATGCGATTACACAGACAGAATCCACAAATGTACTATTTGAGGAAACCAATTTTATTTAACGCATCCAGCACGTCCGCTTGCAGGTCCATGACATCCTGGACAAATCAAATACCAAGTTCAGAAGAATTTGGCTCTCATGGAGGAACTTAACGCAATGGGGACCATTTCTTCTAAGGAGGGAGGAATGGTCCAGGTGGATATTGGTGGCCACCTACCTATTCCATTTGGACCCGCACCATCAGTTCTTTCAATTTTTCACTTTCAGCACAACTTACTATTTTTAGTAGGTTGTCAGTTCCTGAAATTTGGAGCCATTTTGAGGCCTTAATGAGCCACATGGATATTGGTGGCCACCCACCTATTCCAACTGAACCCCCACCATTGGTTCTTTCAGTTTTTTAGTTTCGACACAACTTATTATTTTTAGCAGTTTTTTGGGTCCTGAACTTTTGAAGCCGTTTTGAGGTCCTAAATGACATTTTTTGGGAAAACCGGGAGCAACACGGCTCCATGGATCGATGTTGCTCACACCAAAAGTTGTATTCCTTAGATATATCTTTCTTACGAGGTATGATGCATGTCAAACATAGATCGTAATCCAAAGTTATGTCCCCGGGAAATTGAAACACCAATTTACCCAAACGGGGCCCATAGTTTTGGCGTTTCATCTCCTACGGTTAGGTTTTTGGATGTTTAGGGTTTTGCATTGTTTCTCAACAATAAATAGGCCTTTGAGCCTCATTTTAACATAGTTTAGAGGCATGTAGCCGCCACATCTCTTCTCAGAGATAAGCTACCAACGCACTAGCTATTTTATTTCCATTATGTCTGTAAGCATATTTTTGTTATTTGATATTAATGAAATGAAGCATTATTTTCGTTGCATCTATGTGTTTATGTCTATTTCTATATTTTATTGTGCTCGCATAAATTTGGATTAGTGGTATTAGAGCGGTCTACTGTTTCTCTATTTTTCTTTGCATGTCCCCAACGCGGTCAGGGTATAAGGAGTCAAGGCCCGATCTGGTTGAACCCTTACAAGACCAGCCTCGCAAACCCCGATGACCTCCCATGGCAGAAGAAAATAAAGACGAGGGAGCAGGAGATCCTATCAAAATATTGCACGAGGAGGCCCTCGAGAAACAAAGGAACGCGATGATGGATAACTTTGCTCAGATCCTTTAACGACCGCCCACCTACGGCGCATCTGCATCCAACAACCACTTTGGAGGCATCACTCCCTTCAAGGTACAGGTAAAATTTGACATTCCTGTATTTGAAGGCCAGATAGATGCAGACACCGTCGATAGATGGTTGAATTTTCTAGAAGGGAATTTCTCAGTCCATGATTTCTCTGATCGAGAAAAGATTATTTTTGCACTCCTCAAAGCTGCCCTCCATGTCAAAGACTGGTGGGAAACGTACTGCGAGAAAAAGGATGAAGGGGAACCCTATCTGTTCTCAACTGCACCCACTTGGAATTCATTTCAAGACGACATCAAGGAACAATATTAACCCGTGGGGAGCTATGAGGACAAGTACATCCAATGGACCACCCTGCGGCAGTAAAGGGATCAAGATGTGCACAAACTGACGAATTTGTTCCATAACCTGTGCACAAAGTTGGATATTAAAGATTCAAAGATACATTTGGTGCTCAAGTATCGCAGTTGTCTGCACAGACACATTCAGGAGGAAATGGAGTTCCTTGATATTACATCGCTTGGCACGACATATCGTTATGCCACCAAGATCGAGCAAAGATTTAAGCAGAAAAAGTGATACTTTAGATCCATGAATCCGAAGCCAGGGAAAGGTGCCCCGGAACCACAGAACAAGGGGCAAGGCCAACGCGGGGCGACTTAGAACAACACCACAAATCAAAAGAAGGACACGGGGAAGTGGTGGGAATTTCTTAACAACCCCACTCACAGCACAAACGAGTGTTGGGTTAAATAGTCATTGGTGGCCAAACTAAAGGCACCCGAATCAGATGCATGTTCTGATCCTGAGTCAGGACTAGACAAAGGCAATGATAAAGGGAATAAAATCATTGATGCGGATCCCAATGCCATTATTTCCATCGCCAAGCTCCAGAGGGAGGATCCGAAGGATCCAAAATAGGGGGAGTGCCTCCTCCATTCGCAGATGTGGGTGAAGGGTTCACTGCAATTTCATGTGGATATCAGAAGCCAAAAGAACATCATTTCAACAGAGGTCGTGAAGTGGCTCGTCCTACCAACCATAGCACACCCACACCATATACCATCGAGTGGCTTCACCCGGGGAGAGATCTCCGTGTCCGCCAACAGTGCCGCCTTACATACAACATCAAGCCATTCATGGATGAGGTATTATGTGATGTTGCTCCTCTTGATGTAGCTGATGTATTATTGTGCCAACCATACTTGTGGAGGCGACATGCTGAGTATGAATCTAGGCCTCAGGATGTCATTATTACTTCTGGAAATAACTTGTACAAGATACTAGAGGTAGTACCGCCTCCTGCCATCTCTTTGACTAGTACAAAACAACGTAGTAAGATTGTTTCCCAAACAAGGAAATTTATTTGCATTATCATTAAAATTGTGGTCACAGCCTCAAAATAGGGCTCCCCTCGACAGCACCAGCAGATGGATAAAGGCGTGGAGGAATACGAAGACATTTTCTCCTCACCCAAAAAGGTTCCTCTACAATGTTCGGACAAGCACTCCATTGATCTGACCCCCGGCGCACCTCTGCCTGATATTGCCATAACTCATGCGATTACACAAACAAAATACACACATGTATTGTCTGAGGAAACCAAATTTATTGAACGCATCCAGCATGTCTGCCAGCAGGTCCATGACATCCTAGACAAATCAAATACCAATTTCAGCAGAATTTGCCTCTCATGGAGGAACTTAATGTAATGGGGACCATTGCTTCCTAAGGAGGGAGGAATGATCCAAGTGGATATTGGTGGCCACCCACCTATTCCATTTGGACTTGCACCATTAGTTCTTTTATTTTTTCACTTTCAGCACAACTTACTATTTTTAGCAGGTTGTCATTTCCAGAACTTTCAAAGCCATTTGGAGCCCTAATGAGCCGCGTGGATATTGGTGGCCACCCACCTATTCCATTTGAACCCCCACCATCGGTTCTTTTAGTATTTCAGTTTCGACACAACTAACTATTTTTAATAGTTTTTATAGTCCTGAAGTTCTAGAGCCTTTTTGAGGCCCTAAATGACGTTTTTTTGGGAAAGTCCATGGATCAATGTTTCTCACACCAAAATTTGTACTTGAATAGATCTTTCTAACGAGGTATGATGCACGTCAAATGAAGACGTATGCCAAAGTTACATGCACGGGAAGTTGAAACACCAATTTACCCAAATGGGGCCCATAGTTTTGGCGCTTCATCTCCTACGGTTAGGTTTTTGAATGTTTAGGGTTTTGCATTGTTTCTCAACAATAAATAGGCCTTCCAGCCTCATTGTAACGCAGTTCAGAGGCATGTAGCCGCCACATCTCTTCTTAGAGATAAGCTACTAGCGCCCTAGCTATTTTATTTCCATTATGTCTGTAAGCATATTTCTGTTATTTGATATTAATGAAATGAAGCATTATTTCAGTTGCATCTCTGTGTTTATGTCTATTTCTGTATTTTGTTGCATTCCTACATAAATACGGATCAGTGGTATCAGAGAGGTCTGCTCTTTCTCTGTTTTTCTTTGCATGTCCCCAACACGGTTAGGGTATAAGGAGTTAGGGCTCGATCTGGTTGAACCCTTGCAAGATCAGCCTCGCAAACCCCCACGACCTTCCATGGTGGAAGGAAAGAAAGATGAGGGAGTAGGAGATCCTATCAAAATATTGTTTGGGGAGGCCCTCGAGAAACAAAGGAAATCGATGATGGATAACTTTCCTCAGATCCTTCAATGACTGCCCGCCTACGACGCATCTACATCCAATAGCCACTCTGGAGCCGCCACTCCCTTCAAGGTACATGTAAAATTTGAAATTCATGTATTTTAAGGCAAGATAGATGCAGACGCCATCGATAGATGGTTGAATTTGCTAGAAGGTTATTTCTCAGTCCATGATTTCTCTGACCAAGAAAATATTATTTTTGCACTCCTCAAAGCTGCCCTGCATGTCAAAGATTGGTGGGATATGTATTGTGAGAAAAAGGATGAGGGGGAACCCTCTCAGTTCTCGGCTGCACCCACTTGGAATTCATTCCAAGAAGACATCAAGGAACAATATTACCACGTGGGAAGCTATGAGGACAAATACATCCAATGGACCACCCTACGGCAGCAAAGGGATCAAGATGTGCACGAACTGACGAATTTGTTCCATACTCTGCACACAAAGTTGGGTATTAAAAATTCAAAGAGACATTTGGTGCTCAAGTACTGTATTTGTATGCACAGACACATTTAGGAGGAAATGGAGTTCTTCGACATTACATCGATTGGCACGACATATCTCTATGCCTCCAAGATCGAGTAGAAATTTAAGTAGAAGAAGCGATACTTTGGATCCACGAATTCGAAGCTAGGGAAAGGCGCCCCCAAACCGCAAAAAAAGGGGCAAGGCCAAAGAGGGGCGACTCAGAACAACACCTTAAATCCAAAGAAGGACATGGGTAAGTGGTGTGAATTTCGTAACAACCCCACTCACAGCACAAACGAGTGTTGGCCAAATAGTTGTTGGTGGCCGAACTAAAGGCACCCGAATCAAATGCATGTTCTGATCCTAAGTTAGAACCAGACAAAGGCAACGACAAAGGGAAGCAGATCATCGATGTAGATCCCAGTGCAGTTGTTGCCATCGCCAAGTGTTGGTGAGGTAAATCCCCTCTGCGGACAGAGGCGATCCCACTAGTCCTAGGGTGGGTCTAGCTACAAACAAGATAAGCTATAATATTGATTCCTAGTTAACGAATGGATGGAGATTCGATAGATGACTTACCGGAGGTCCTATGCTGTTGTTTTTGTCGGAAAGAGTGGCTCGCTCCTCGCTCTTGGCTTGACAGATCACGATCCTCTCGCTTTCACGCTCAGACACCTGCACACGCACAAGAAACAATGACGATATACAACATACTAATTCACATTCGTAACTATCATTCAGTCGAAGAGGACTAAATCAATTGCATTACATAAACAACATAGCACAACAATGGAACCAACACCATAGTCGAGTATATTAATAAATGAAAGGAAGAGTACAACCAAGATTCGACGTTGCGGTCTCCTCCAACAGGGTTCAAGCGGAGCGCGTCTCACAAAGGCTCGTCGAGAATTCGGACAGGATTCTCTCTACAAACCTCTCCTTGGTTCTACCTTCTCGATATCAATTACTCATCTATAGTATTCTTCTCCAAGTTTAGCTCCTTGGCTATATGTTCAGCTAGCTTTCATAAAAGGAGAAGGCCTGTTTATATAGAGGGAGAGGGAGAGGTTAGGATCCCTATAATCATGGAAGGGAGGCCTATCTTTAAGGAGTGTTCCATGGGAGGTAAAAACCACTACCTAAAGAGAGAGATCCGTGGCTCATCAACTTAACCACTTCCATTGACTCATTCCTGAGGTGGTTAGAAGGAAACTTCCACCTCTAATTTAAAAAAAACATTCCTAAAACAGCTTGGCGCGGGCACTGCACTGAGACAAAGCGCCAGGTGGCGCGGGCTCTAGTGCAAATCTTCCACATCGGTGCGAGGGGTGAACTGGCTACCCGCACCAAGGCCAAAACATAGGTTTTGTGTGCTTTTTTGAGGAAATTTCCAACAGGAGAAATGATTTCCTTATGCAGAAGAATGCAAAGAAGGTGTTTGCAAAGTATGACACTGTTCACAAGTCATGAGAACGACCCTCCAATATGAGGGACGAGGGATTGCAGGGACGGTGACAAAATTCTGTGTAAAAGATGCCCCCTAAAGCATGAGGTCCGAGAGAGAGGGAGGGGTGAAATGCTTTATGAGAACGCGTTCAACCCAAACACTGCTATTAGAAAACTTGCAAGTACAAATACAACTGATATCTCTGATACATGATATGTGGCATGGGCGCAACCATCCATAATAGAGCACACAAAGAGTGAGATTCGGGGTATGGATGTAGCCATCCATCAATAAGGATCAATAAATAGACTCAGGTATGGTCGCATCCATCCAATCAGAAGAGTCATTAAATAAGTCATAGTAATCCACAAAGAACCCGCAGCCTAGATTTCATCAGACAAAACTCAGGGTCTTGCGCTCCATCCCGACCCGAACAAAGTACAAGTTCGAGCATGCGAATAGACGAGTTGAAGTCAAACATGCAGGAACATCGTCTGATTACCAGCTAATAATGAGAGCTGTTAACAAATGTGAGAGAAACCGCCAATAATGACAACGACTCTCAAGGTACAAAAGGTACAATCCACGGAATGTGAACAGTGATCTGGCGTCAAACACCCGCAGAATCATCCTATCGAAGGCCAATGATGTGAACCTTGCGACGGATGAAAAGAACCTGCCATTAAGGCATGTAGGCTCCAGGGCACCTGAAGGGAGTCTATGGATCAGCTTCCTAGAAAATGAGCTGAAGTCGATAGGGAGTGACCTGTTCGAAGGAGGGCCATGATGTTTCCCACATCATCGACACGAGACAGATGATTTGCAAATCAAGACCAACAGAGAATCAGAGGGAGGTTGAAGATTGCAGAGGAAAAACTTCTCTTGAACATATCGGCGGCACGACACTGGATTTGGCAGTATTTGACATCAAGGGATCTGAGGTCATGGTGATGTGGCAAAGAGCAGATGAGCGGTCAAAAGAGATTACCCAAACCCATGGAGGCAAACAAATGACAAAGTAAGATGTCCCTAACCTGACACGAATGCAAACAAGTGCCATGTTCAAGAGTGACATACTGCCGACTAAAGTCTGGTTCATTTTCCCCCACCATTTCTGGCAAGTACCCCAATTATTTTTGTAAACAAGCTTGAAGGGGATAGCATATGCTTGCGATGTAAGTTTGTCCTTCGGAAAAATCGAACCTAGTACATTTTATGAGCCTTAGGAAGTAGGAACTGGAGTAATGTCATAATGACGAAGTTTGATGTCATCAGTTTTTAACGAGTCCAACAAAGGGAGAACTCGACATATTTTCATGTTTAGAGAGTTTGAAAAGAAAGCGGAAAAGAAAACTCTAGCAAGGTCCTTTTCGTAAATAGTCTCTTAGATCCGAAAAGGTAGAAAACAACACCCGAGAGAACCTCTTAGTCGCGATAGGATAAGGTATTCCTTTTTCGTAAATAATCTATCCCAGCCTGAAAAAGGGGTAAACGTATACTGGGTAGATATCGTTTCGCAGCCATTTAACGAGTTCAAAACGACAAGCGTCTCGACGATCTTTTCAGTTTTAGAGAGTCGGAAAAGAGCTGAAAGGTGACTCCAGTAGTGACTTATTTGTGTTTTTACTGAGTCCGAAAAAGTATAAAATACAACTCATTTCTTCATCATAACCATGTGGAAAACCTGTTGCTGCACAAAAGACGTGTGTAAAACCCATTTCTCGAAAATAATATGATAAAATAATCGACAAATATGTTTTAAAACCTAATTTAAGATTCTGAAAAGTTATAAAATGCCATAAGTGGTAAAAATTATTTACTTTTCACTTTTACCTCTTTGTGGAGCAACAATGACCCATTTGCTTTGCGATCTTGTGGTGACGATTGCGAGTGATCCAGTGAACCAATATTGATTCCGTCAGTCTCAGGTAAGATCCGACACCATTTGCCATGTTTTAAGCTGAATTTCATTACCTGTATTTGTCATTTTGATTTCTTAGGAGAGGATTTGTCAAAATTTGGGCATCGCGGTTGGCACAGGTTTCGGGCATGGACCTGTGCCAATCGCCCCTTTTTTACACAGAGGGCGCGCCCATTGGCGCGATTTTTTGCGAAATAGTCGTGCCAATCGTGCAACCCAAAAATCCGCATAAATTTAAGGAAAATGCAGTCAATTGTTTGCAAATTTCAATGCCCAAGTAGACTAACAATGCTCATATGAACAATGTGTGTAGGTACCAAGCAGAAAGAATGGTGATTGAGTGGAAAGAGAGGGAACACAGTGAGGAAGATGAAATTTCCATGGAGAATGATCGATGCATGGACGCCCTCAGAGATTGTGGGTTAAATAAATTCTTCCTAACACCATGCCTTTGGGCTCAGCCAGCATTGCTTTAGTATCTGATAAGCATCTAGGATGAAGACCAAGAAAATTTCGTGCTTCGAGATTAAGAACTCGAACTTGAAGTTTTCAATGTCTATTTTATCACAGGATTGTCGTGTAGGGGTGTAGTCCCTATCCTGACCAGTACCCGTCCTTCCGGGGAAAGCATGGGAATGGTGATTGATAGGGTGTGTTGAGGGGCACGAAAAGGAACAGTGAGTGGAAAGGTTGACATCCAAACCATCCTTGATCTGGCACTAAAAGTAGTGCTGCACACTATCACGCGGGCTGTAGGATCGCAAGCACCGTATGAGGCCACAAAAACACAACTGCTTCTTGCCTCAGAGTGCACGAAACCGACTCTCTACAACTGGGCAGAGGTCGTGACTATTAACATTAAGCAGCAACTCACCAAGTGCAAGAAGGGAAAACTGAAATAGTTTGGATATGGATCAATTCTGGTATCGTTCTTCTTGGAACGACTACCGATATTCCAGCGCCAGGAGGTCATTGTCCCGAGGCCACCACCCAGAGAACCACGAATGGCCAGATGGGCTGCGCTAATGCCCAGAGCAGGGGGTGGCCAACAGATGTCTTGGAGGCTGTAATTCTTCGATTGGCTCCGCCGACAACTGATTGTCGTGGAGGACTAGCCCTATTCTAGCATAGACTTCACCGGTGATCCAGACCTCCGGCTCTCGGAGGGAGAGGATTGGGACGAAGAACTAGGTGAGACTCATTTTTTATTTTCATGAGTTTATGATTTTTTGTTATATATGCATGTTCTAACAGTTAATCTTATATGTATGCAGATGTTGGCCCAGAGAGGCCTGCAGGTATGTCGCTGATAGCGAGGTGAACTCCTAGCATTTTCAATCGTCATGGTGAGGGCGACGAGGAGGAGATAGTACAAAATTTGGAGGGGATCGCCCGTGGGATCCTGGACTATGCTCGCCTTGATGATGTTCCTCAGGCCTACCAAAGGCATACTGTAGGGGTGCCGAGTCATATCCACCGCTTGCTGAGGCAGTTGGTACGGGCGGTGACGTGCTATCATGAGCACCATGCCGATTAGGCACCTAAGCTTTTTGTTTCCGCATATTTTTGGGGTATATATATATATACACACACACACACACACACACACATCTATTTTCTACATGGCTCTATTTACATATGATGATGTTTTATAAATTCTGCAAATGTCTATCTAATACAATTTTAGCCACTGCATCAGTTAATGTATTCATTCGTCTTGGTATATGTTGATATGTGATGAAATCAAAATGTCTTTCAAGCAAACAGATACGTAAATACAATCTCAAAATGCATGGGTTTCGAACCGAATAATGACCGTTAAGTTGAAGAACAACAAGCTGCGAATCTAGATTTACAAGCAATGCGCGTATGCCAAGGTTAACTGCCTAAGTTAATAGTTCCACAACAACACTATATTCAGCGACGTTGTTTGTAGTTTTTCCTAGACAAATACCTTGTAGGTTAATCAACTCACCAGCAGAATTATAAATTACCCAGGCTGCCGAAGACAAGCTCCTGGTACTACGGTAAGCGCCATCCACGAAACCGACATAAGGGGCAATAAACATCTGCATAAACAACAAGACCCAAAAAGCAGAAAAAAGCTTACAAAGCACATCAAACCTAAACATGCACAAAAATGAAAAAATCACCTATGTACACATATTATTCATGAATGACTCAAGCATAATATTTTTTCAGATACAACCCATTTATGGGCTGTTCTAAGGGATAATCTTCATAATCAATAAGCTCATAAGCCCCATTCTGTAACACACGTTTGACGATGTAGGGCCCATGCCACATGGGTTGGAATTTACCTGCCCCTAGCTTGTCATGAGCTTGGTCGTACAGGAGAATGAGGTCGCCTTCGATAAAAGAACGAGGGGAAACTATTTAGTCAAAGTGAGCTTTGACTCGCTTCTTTTATGCTTTGATGACCAAAGCAGCTAAGCGATGAGTTTCATCCAATCTCTCTAAATAGAGGAGACGCTCTTCCTCAGGTGAGGTATTAGGCAGTAATTCCACAGCTAATTTGAGTGAAGGAATTTCACACTCAATCAGAAGAGTAGCTTCCAAACCATACACCAACTGAAATGGGGTGAATCCGGTTGCACTCTTAATCGACGTTCGGTAAGCCCATAGAGCTGAAAACAACATGAGATGCCAATTTGATTTATGGATCCCAAATTTTCGTTGAAGCATCGTAACAAGAACTTTGTTTACAAATTCAACTTGGACGTTAGCTTGACGGTAATATGGCGTTGAGCTGTCGTGACGCAGACCCAACTTAGACGTCAGCTCCGCCATTATGTAGTCTCGAAAATGTGAACCATGATCGGTAACGATGGCTTGAGGGACACCAAAACGAGTAATAACGTGATTGAATATGAATTGCACTGCTATCTTACCGTCCGCAGCCAATGTAGGGATTGCTTCGGCCCATTTTGTAAAATAATCGACAACGACAATAATATAGGCATGCCCCCCAGCCGAGTGAGGGTTACACATCATAAAATCGATGCCCCATTTGGCAAAAGGACCAACGGTAATGACAGGGTGTAAAGGAATAGGTGGCGCACACATCTTACATTGATATATCTGGCACGCATGGAATTTGTGTACTGCGACAATGCAGTCTTTAAAAATGGATGGCCAGAAATAGCCAGCACGAAGGATCTTTTGTGTGGTGGCATAACCAGACATGTGACCCCCACAGGCGGCACTGTGGCAGTCATTTAAAACTTTCTCAGCTTCCTCGAGGGTCAGACATCGGTGAAGCACGGAATCGACTCCAACACGATAGAGGGTATCTCCGACAATACGATAAGGTTGCGACTGATGCCGAATGCGGCGTCGGGTATCTTTCATTAACTCAAAACTAAAAGTAGAATTCTGGAGATACACGATGATATCACCATACCATGGCTCGAGGGTGCTAATCAAGAAAAGAGTTTCATCTGGAATATGATCCTCGGAATAAGAAGGAACAAAGTTGATGGGGAGAGAACAAATTAGATTAGCGAAAACGAGTGATTTATTTGATTTGGCGGTAGTGAGTTCCAAATCAAAATCTTGGAGGATAACGATCCACTTCGAGTACTTGCCCCCCAGCAACTGTCGAGACAGAATATAGTTCATGGGGTTATAATTAGAAATCACAGTTACTGTCCGTAAAATGATATAATGACGAAAACGCTGGATGGCCTGGACTGCAGCCAGCGCTAACTTCTCAACATGTGCATAACGCGTTTCAGGGTCGAGAAGGTTTCGAGACAAGTAGTAAATAACATGCTCGTTACCGTCATCATCATCTTGAACCAAAACCATGGCAATCGTACTGAAGGCAACAACTAGATAGAGGGTGAAATCACGATGATAATCCTAAGGACGTAATAGAGGAGCATTGACAAGCAACGTCTTAAGCGTATCAAAAGATTGCTGAGCAATCTCATCCCAACAAAAAGGGACGTCCTGTTTTAAAAGTCGTGTGAACCCTTTGGCTACTTCGGCATAGTTCGGGATAAAATGTCGGAAGAAATTTGCTTTCCCTTGTAGACTCTAGAGCTGGTGTACTGAGGATGGAGAGGGGAGATTAACAATAGCCTTGAACTTAAGCGGATCAAGGTGAATTATGTCTTTGGATACGATAAACCCTAAAAGTCTACCGGTATTGACGCAGAAGACGCATTTATGCGGATTAAGCCGAATATTATGGCGTCCACAGCGAAGAAAGATATAGCGGAGATGGTCCGGATGGTCTTTTCGCATAGCTGAATGAGCCAGAAGATCATCCAAGTATGGTTGAATAATATGACGAATATCGTGAAAGGCATAATACACATGCGCTGGAAGGTAGCCCCAGCGTTCTTCAAGCCGAAAGGGAGTTTCTTATATGCGAATGTTCCCCAAGGATAGATAAAAGAAGTCTTGTGTTGATCGGACGGGAGAATGTTGATCTAATTATAGCCAGAGAATCCGTCCATGAGGGAAAAAATCTCACTCCCCGCACAATCGTCAATGATCTGATCGATGAAAGGGGTGGGATAGTTATCCTTAGGGCAGGCTCGATTAATATCGCGATAGTCAACACAGACGCGAATTATTCCCTTCTTCTTATCCACAGGAACAATATTAGAAACCCACTTTGTCAGAGGGATTAGATAAATGAAACCTGCTTTAAGAAGTTTTTCAACTTCAGCTTTTATGGGGGCGACTTTCCGAGGATGCACTAGACGAAGACGCTGGCGAACAGGCTTCGCATCGGGGTAGGTGGGAATCTCGTGCACCACAATACTGGGATCGATTCCAAGCATCTCTCCGTAAGACCAGGCGAAAACATCATGGAATTCGCGAAAGAGAATAGTGTACACTTGGACTTCATTGGAAGAACAAGTGACTATGACATGGATGTTCTCAACAATTCTCGGTTTCACGGAAATGTCGATAGGCATTTTTTGGGTGATGTTACTCAAGTTACCTTCAAAGAAGACTTCGTGAGTCAAGATAGGCATTTGAAGTGGCGGAGAAGAAACTTGAGAGGCAAAACTCTCAAGACAGTTAGACATCGCCCCGAGGCTAGGCATAAACGAGGAACGATGATGCCCATTTCTCCACGGTAAGTCTTCGAGAGACATGGTTTCTATGATAGCCTCATTGGATGGAAATGCTTCTTTCAAAGGATCAGGCGAATCTGTCGTCGAGCTAGGGGGATTGAGAATAAACGTCGAGAGACATGCTCAAAGGAGCATCTTCAGGAGGGGGAGAATCTAACGCAGCTACAAGCTCGCAATAATTGATTTCAATTGGACTAAGCGGCATCGAATCTCCAAATGAATCAACCTATTCAGGCAAATGGACAATCCACAGGTCATCCAACCGAGAGATCATATTAACTTGAACAGTATTTGGTGGCGGGAGTGGAAAGATACCCATGAGGGCGGGGTCTCTGAAAAGACCCGACCCTATGCTATCGAGGGTAGAAGGAATCTGATCCACGTAGGGAACGTTGTTCTCAGAAGATGAGGTAAAGAAGGACAACTGGTCGACAGTAATGATTTTTCCCTCATGTGGAAACTTTAGAAGATGAAAGAGGGTAGACGAAACACACAACATAGCATGAGTCCAACTGCGACCGAGTAGAAGATTGTAATTGAGTTTAGTGTCAACTACTTCTACTTCGAAGTTGACTGTCTTTCCTTGTAATGTGATCGAAAAGCTTGCGAGAACACGCAAGGGTTTCGATTCTCTTCCATCAAATGCCTCAAGGGCATTGGGTGACGAATTTAGGGCTAGAGAGCCAATAGCCATCCAGCAAGCAGATGACATGACACAAGTGGATGCACCTTCGTCCACAACGGCTCTATGGATGTTGAGACCATTAATGCCGACTCGTATGACAGGCGCAATCTAGTGCGGAAGTCGGGGGACAAAATTCTCCAAGTCAAAAGAGAGAAGGCTAGAATCAACAAGATCGATCCCGCCGATCGCAGATAATAATGCTTTCTGTTGAGACAGACAACTCTGAAGCACTTCTAACGTGGACATCGTGGATGGCGCCTGTGCTAAATACTCAACAATACTATAATGCTTAGCAGCACGGGCGTTAGGATTATAAGAATATTTCTGGAGAACACCTTTAGAAGGTGGCCATACAACGAGTTCAGCACTGGGCCTTTCAATCTCAAGAGGACCAGAGGTAGGTGGGGGAGGAGGACCATCAACGATCTCTTTCCTGGCTTTCTGGCGTGATCCAATATAATCTTTCGACCAAGTAGCGATGGAAATAGGTGCAGAACCGTTCATCCTGAACACTTGAGAGCCAAACGGTGCAGATGGCGCGAGTTGATTGACCATCTGTGTTTGCTGAGATGGAAAAGGTTCTTTGAGGACAGCTGGAGTTCCCTTAGTGCCTTTGAGCAATTTACTAACTTCGGCTCGTCTAGGACAATCCTTAGTGTAGTGTTCATCATCACAAATTAGACAGGGATACTTCGGCTTGTGCTGTGAACCATCATCAGCACGAGGTTTAGACAAATCTAGTTTTGGGGCATCGGCTTTGGCCTTGCCTTTGCCCTTCTTTTTCCCCTTGGATGTCTTGTCCGTAGGATTGCCCTGAATGACATTGACTTCCGAGGTTTTGCCAGAATCCAGGGTAGGCTGAGAAGTGGAATCATTGGAAGAATTTGATTTTTGCTTCCTAGTGTTGGAAGACTTACGTGAAGTCTGAGACACAGAACCAATAACGCCGTCGACGGATGGGGTGGCCAGCGCTTTAGAGGTCCCAGGTCGCGGGCATCAGCCAAGATATCATACAAAATGCCCGATTGAGAACACACTAAATCAAGGTACTGGGCACGAGCAATGGCCTGCTCCTAAGTGACACATGCCCCCATGGCTATGTCTTTTTCAATTTGACTGACAAAAGAGGTGGTAAACCAATGGGTGAGAAGCTGATCAGGAATTTTGAATTTTATCAAACGGCGACGACGTCTCCATTCATGAATGTGGTCTGAGATATGGGTAGCCCCGTCCTATTTCAAGGATGTTAGGAGATGCATCCCGGCTTCATAACGAACCAGTAACTGGAAATGAGTAAGGAAGGCCATAGCGAGAGAGTTGAAATCTTGAAAGATACCGCAAGACAACTCGATGTACCACTTAGCAGTAGCTCCAGTGAGAGTTTGCTAGAAAATACGGAGTCGAATAGAGTCATCTACCCAAGAATTGGAAGAACACGATAAATGGTATGTCATGACATGTGCTTGGGGGTCTTCTCCAGCCTTGCCCTCAAACTTGGGGCAATATCCAGGAACCTTGGTTGGAACCGGAGGCCAATACGGATTATGAAGGATTGGATCATTCGTTAATTTGGACACATCCGGTAATTCCAACATGGAGAGAAATGGTAATTGAGGATTGAAAGGCATATCAGGTCCTTGATAAGGTCTTGTACCGACATTCCATCCTGGTTGAGTGTAACTCTGCCCCCATTGGTTCTGTCCCGAAGGATTCGAACCATAAGGGGTATAAGCCGGATAGTTCGGCTGATATGGCGGCTGAGGACCAGGATACAGAGGTTAAGGACCAGGATACTGATTCTGAGTATACGAGGGTCCTGATTGAGCAGCATAAATATTTTGCTGTGGAATGTAAGTATAGCCCAACAGTTGAGGGTAATAAGTAGAACCTTGAGGCGCATTGTAAACCGGTCAATATTGACCTCGAGGATAATAAGCGCCTTGGGGTCGAACATGCTGCTGATAGGAAGGGCCCTGCCGAGCTGGATAAATCGGGCGTGCAGGTTGACCCGACTGTGGTGTAGATTAGAGCGGTGGCTGAGCAGGGTGAACTGCCTGTGCAAGTTGTCCCCGTTGAGTAGGTTGACCTGACTGATGAGGGCCACCAGGTTGCCCCCGTGGAGTAGGTTGGCCTGATTGCTGCGATAGGCCAGGTTGTGCCCGATGAGTAGGATGACCTGGAGCAGGACCATAAGATGGCCCTGGCCGTGGTGGACCAGGTTGTGCCTGATGACTAGGTTGACCTGGATCAGGACCATAAGATGGCCTTGGCTGTGCAAAATTTGGACCAATTGGAAGGTACGGCTGTTGCGGTTGCACGAAAGGTTGTCCTTGATATGGATAAAATTACCCCCTTGGACAGTATGATGGCCCTGGTTGATATATTGGTTGCCCAGCAGGTCCTTCAGGTTGCCTAGGTTGGATCACAGGCTGACCTTGTAAAGGTTGGCCTTATGGATTGTAAGAATTTCCTAGCGAACCGTAAAATAATCCTTGCTGGACCAAAGGTTGTCCCTGAAAGGGTTGTCCTTGCGGGTTGTAAGCGTACCCTTGTTGGACCAAAGGTTGTCCTTGAAAGGGTTGTCCTTGTGGGTCGTAAGCATACCTTTACTAAACCGAAGGTTGTCCCTGAAAGGGTTGTCCTTGTTGGTTAGAAGGTTGCACAGGCAAGGTAGGTCTAAAACCGGAAAGGAACTGATAAGCTTCCGAAGCAGGCAAATAGATAGGGTTTCTGTACTCATCATAATGAAACAAAAGTGCATAAATGGGGTTACCGACTGCATCATAATGAGAAAGATAAGGCTCATCAGAATCCTGACGGGACTGGTAAGTCTGGGAGCTCTGCTGCTAAGTAGCTAGCCGATGCTCCTCTAAAGATAGGCTGTCGGGGATTGCCATGGCAATTGAAGTCTCTACTAAAGGCGAAGCCCCCGAAAATTGAGTGGTGACAACCGGTGCTAATGCAGCCATGCAGACAGTAGGTCTAGTTGGGACAGAGGTAACAAAAGGCGTCGACGAGACAAGTATCGTTGGTGACATTCCTAATGATGGAAGGACCGACCTCCTTGATGGACTTGATGCTGCCATGGAGGCAATACCGGCCATAATCTGACCCAAAGACCTATATTTAGCTAGAAGTGACACCGATGGTGAAGATTGAGCAGACTCTTGAGGGATGTTCTCCGAAAAAAGTTGGTATTTTTCATCAGAAATAGGAATCCCCTCACTGCCAATAGGACCAAACAAGTCCATGTATGAATTCGCCGTGAGATCTTGTAAAAGACTATGGGGACTAAGAGGTATGATAGCAGCCAAAAATGGTGATCCCGATGTAAGAGGGGGAAAATGCTCCCTACCCCAAACCCAAACCAAGCCTTTGAAAGAGGTCAAGTGAACTCAACTGGTTCTCCAAAGGGGTACTCTGACGGGAGAATAGGCTACTGAAGCTCGGCAGACCTAGAGGATTGAGAGGTTTCAGATGAATCGTCCAAAAAAGGACTACCACTAGACAAAACCGATGGTTCTGCCACTGTGACTGTAGCACACTAGAAAAGGAAAAAAGATCTAAAACGAAGACTCTTGGATAAAAACCAAGGCAAACAAAGACAGGCCAAGCGATCAAACTTTAATGGGCGTGTAATCGTAGGTAGTTTATTTTACCACATTGAAACCAAAATTTCACTGTTTCATGTTTTAAGAGTCAAGAAATAGGCAAAAGATAACTCTAGTCACTTTCAGTTTTAAGCGAGCATGAAAGGACAAGTGCTCGATGATCTTTTCAAATTTATAGAGTCAGTAAAGATCGAAAATGACTGCTCAGGTAGTCTAGGTAGAAGGGTGTACCAGGAATATGTGAACTGCCATATACACCTTGGTGATCAAATGAAAGAAGAATGACCAAGGGCTTGACGTACGTGTAGGTAGTCTCCCCGAATGTTGCGTCCAGTGTATCACGGTTACAAGGCGATAGACTCGACTTCCTACGGATAAAAGGATTGCAACCTAGAGGGGTCTCCCTTTATATACTCGACAGTACGGGGAGTGCAAGTCCGTACTAGTGTTGTTTGAATCCAGATGGTGAGCGACAACTGCTAGGTTTAAAGACGCCGGAACACGTCTCTAACTTAGACCACTAGATGTTTCGTTAGGTTTCAATGTTGCCTTAGGTTAATTGAGTAAATTTTAAGTTGATCTTGTATTTACGTTTCAATTCCAAGGTTTTACCGAATGTTGGATCTCCAAAAACCCTAAATGCAAGATACATGCCAAAAGATATCATTCTTTTCGATGAAAAACTATCTACGAGAAAGTTAGGAGTTTTCAAGCGATAGAAAATAATGAGAACATGCGGAAACATCGACTATAGTATCCGATGCAAGCTAATGAAAATGAGAAATATTTCCTAGAATGTCTAATGCTAGATATGCGAAAGACTTTAAATTTCACAATGCAAACAAGAATGCAAACAATTTTTATTTTTTTTCAATGTAATAGAGCAAACAGTGCACTAAATGACATGAAAAAAAAACCAAAACACTAGCTTGAGAACATTAATGCGAGAGTTGAAGCGAAAGAATTTCAATCAACCCAGGACAAACATAACAAAACTCAAACCAATGTTGCAATCTCTCAAATCGAAGAAATATTTCAAAACAGACCCATACAAGAATTTGTCATCTATGCTTGGAGTGACAAGAAGCAAAATTGAATGAAGGAGGCAAGAATCATCCAACCAACGCAATCACTCAAACTGATCAAGGGAGCTGAATGCAACCAAACAAGGAAAGAATTTAACTGCGAAACAAAAAGACTCAAACTCCTATAGGAGGCTCAGCATACCAAAGCACTTAAAAACCCTAAGGCTGCGATGCTGATAGGAAACGGACAAAAAACTGAAGGAAGGAAGCTAATCACAATAAAAAACAATCCCAAAGCACTCAATGCATACCTAAAATAACCCAGAAGCATAAGCACTGAACAAAAATCTCCAAAACAAAGCAAACCCTAAAACCTACAGGGGTCGGCACGGCTGTTTGGTTGTAATCAGCGCCAAACAAGGGATGGCGTGGGCGCACCACTAGCAACTAGCGCCAATCGGCGCATCTGTCTAAACAGAAAATGCGCCAAGCTAGTTCACTCAGGCAAATGGGAAATTTTTGAAAAACAGAGGTCAGATCTGATCCTTTGGGGCTGAACAAGGGTCTTGGACTTAGCAGAATAATTAGAAAAGGAAAAACAAGCAAGCAAAGACCAAAAAGAAGACCTAATGGGTGAAATACAAACTCGCATTGACTCCCCAGCGGAGTCACCAATTTGTTGGTGAGGTAAATCCCCTCTGCAGACAGAGGCGATCCCACTAGCCCTAGAGTGGGTCTAGCCACAAACAAGGCAAGCTATAATATTGATTCCTAGTTAACGAATGGAAGGAGATTCGATAGATGACTTATCGGATGTCCTATACTGTTGTTGTCGTCGAAAAGAGTGGCTCGCTCCTCGCTCCTGGTTTGATAGATCACGATCCGCTCGCTTTCACGCTCAGACACCTTCACACGCACAAGAAACAACGATGATATACAACAGACTAATTCACATTCGTAACTATCAGTCAGTCAAAGAGGACTAAATCAATTACATTACATAAAAAACATAACATAACTATGGAACCAACACCATAGTCGAGTATATTAATAAATGAAAGGAAGAGTACAACCAAGATTCGACGTTGCGGTCTCCTCCAACAGGGTTCAAGCGGAGCGTGTCTCACAAAGGCTCGTTGGGAATTCGGATGGGACTCTCTCTACGGAACTCTCCTTGGTTCTACCTTCTCGATAGTAATTACTCAGCTATAGTATTCTTCTCCAGGTTCAGCCCCTTGGCTATATGTTCAACTAGCTTTCATAAAGGGAGAAGGCTTGTTTATATAGAGGGAGAGGGAGAGGTTAGGATCCCTATAATCATGGAAGGGAGGCCTATATCTAAGGAGTGTTCCATGGGAGGTAAAAACCACTACCTAAAGAGAGAGATCCGTGGCTCATCAACTTAACCACTTCTAGTGACTCATCCCTGAGGTGGTTAGAAGGAAACTTCCACCTCTAATTTTTAAAAAAACATTCCTAAAACAGCTTGGCGTGGGTACTGCCCACCTCCTGCAACAACTGCCCACCTCCTGCAACAACTGCCCACCTATGGTGCATCTACCTCCAACAACCACTCTAGAGGCGCCATTCCCTTCAAGGTACAGGTAAACTTTGACATTCCTGTATTTGAAGGCCAGATAGATGTAGATGTCGTCGATAGATGGTTGAATTTGCTAGAAGGGTATTTCTCAGTCCATGATTTCTCCGACCGAGAAAAGATTATTTTTGCACTCCTCAAAGCCACCGCCCCATGTCAAAGACTGGTGGGAAACGTACTGTGAGAAAAAGGACGAGGGGGAACCCTCTCTGTTATCAGCTGCACCCACTTGGAATTCGTTCCGAGATGGCATCAAGGAACAATATTACCACGTGGGGAGCTGTGAGGACAAGTACATCCAATGGAATACATTGCGGAAGCAAATGAATCAAGATGTGCATGAACAGAAGAATTTGTTCCATACCCTGCACACAAAGTTGGATATTAAAGATTCAAAGAGACATTTTGTGCTCAAGTACCACAATGGTCGTCACAGACACATTTAGGAGGAGACATTACATCGCTTGGGATGACATATTGCTATGCCACAAAGATCGAGTATAAATTTAAGTAGAAGAAGCGAGACTTTGGATCCACGAATCTGAAGCCAGGGAAAGGCACCCTCGAACCACATAACAAGGGGCAACGACAAAGTGGGGCGACTCAGAACAACACCACAAATCCAAATAAGGACATGGGGAAGTGGTGTGAATTTCATAACAACCCCACTCACAGCACAAATGAGTGTCGGGCCAAATATTCGTTGGTGGCCAAACTAAAGGCACCTGAATCAGATGTATGTTCTGATCCTGAGTCAGAACCAGACAAAGGCAATGACAAAAGGAAGCAGATCATTGATGTGGATCCCAGTGCCATTTTTTCTACCGCCAGGCTCCAGAGGGAGGATCCCGAGGATCTAGAAGAGGGGGAGCGCCTCTTCCATTCGCAGATGTGGGTGAAGGGTTCTCCACTGAAATTTCTTGTGGATAGCGGAAGCCAAAAGAACCTCATTTCAGTAGAGGTCGTGAAGCAACTCAGCCTACCGACCATAACACACCCATAGCCGTATACCATCAGGTGGCTTCACCCAAGGAGAGATCTGCACGTCCGCCAGCAGTTTCACCTTCCGTACAACATCAAGCCATTCACAAATGAGGTATTATGTGATGTTGCTCCTCTTGATGTAGCTGATGTGTTATTGGGCCTACCATACTTGTGCAGGCAACATGTTGTGTATGAATCTAGGCCTCGTGCTGTCATTATTACTTTGGTAAATAACATGTACAGGATACCGGAGGTAGTACCGCCTCCTGCCATCTCTTTGACTACTGCAAAATAATGCAGTAAGATTGTTTCCCAAACAAGGAAATTTATTTGCATTACCATTCGCCCACTAGGAAAAAAAAAAATTGCCACAACCTCAAAACAGGGCTCCCCTGCACAGCAATAGTAGATGGAAAAAGGTGTGGAGGAATACAAAGAAATTTTCTCCTCACCCACAGAGGTTCCTCTAGACTGTCCAAACAAGCACTCCATTGATCTGGCCCTCGGCGTATCGCTGCCTGATATTTCCATAACTCATGCGATTACACAGACAGAATCCACACATGTACTGTCTTAGGAAACCAAATTTATTGAATGCATCCAGCAGGTCCACGACATCCTGGACAAATCCAATACCAAGTTCAGCAGAATTTGCCTCTCATGGAGGAACTTAACGCAATGGGGACCATTGCTTCCTAAGGAGGGAGGAATGATCCAGGTGGATATTGGTGGCCACCCACCTATTCCATTTCAACCCACACCATCAGTTCTTTCAGTTTTTCATTTTCAGCACAACTTACTAGTTTTAGGAGGTTGTCGGTTCCGAACTTTCATAGCCGTTTAGAGGCCCTAATGAGCCACATGGATATTGGTGGTCACCCACCTATTCCATTTGAACTCCCAGCATCGGTTCTTTCAGTTTTTCAGTTTCGGCACAACTTACTATTTTTAGCAGTTTTTTCGGGTCTTGAACTTCCGGAGCCGTTTTGAGGCCCTAAACGACGTTTTTTGGGAAAACCGAGAGCAATATTAATCCATGGACCAAAAGTTGTACTTCTCAGATAGATCTTTCTAACGAGGTATGATGCACGTCAAACAAATATCATATGCCAAAGTTACGTCCCTGGGAAATTGAATCACCAATTTGCCCAAACGGGGCCCATAGTTTTGGCGCTTCATCTCCTACGTTTAGGTTTTTGGATGTTTTGAGTTTTTCATTATTTCTCAACAATAAATAGGCCTTCGAGCCTCATTGTAACACAGTTCAGAGGCATGTAGCCGCCATATATCTTCTCAGAGATAAGCTTCTATCGCCCTAGCTATTTTATGTCCATTATGTCTTTAAGCATATTTCTATTATTTGATGTTAATGAAATGAAGCATTATTTCCACAGCATCTTTGTGTTTATGTATATTTCTGTATTTTATTACGTTCCTGCATAAATTCAGATCATAGAAACTTAAGCATTCATTCCTCTCAAAACATCTTCTGGCCAAGGGTGATGCATTGAGTTCATGCAATGTGAAGGGTTCTAACCTGAGGTGGCACCCTCCCTTGAAGCTCTTCTTCTCACTCTCCATATTGTTTTTCATTGAAAGGATGAGAACCATATTGTTTTGGTGGAATGAGTATATGTAGTGAAATATGAAAAAACAGAGTGTAGGAATAATGATGGTTTAGAGGGTGAGATGGAGGGTCATCGAACTAGGGAAAATTATAGAAAAAATTCTGTAGATAGGGTTGTATGTTAGCTCCAAGTTGTGGGTTGAGTGAAGTGAAATGGGTGTGAGGAAGGTGGCGAAATAATTAAAACACGGGAAATTTCCAATTTCAGCACTGTGAAAATAACTAGTGTAGAGGTGGAGTAAGTTTAGAAGGTGAAATGCAGGATCATGGAGCTAGGGAAAATTCTAGAAAAAATTTAGTGAATAGGGTGGCATGTTAACTCCAAATTTTAGGTGGAATGAGGGGAATTGGATGTGGTGAGGGTGATGAAATCAAGCAAACATAGGAAATTTGCAATTTTTTTACAGTGAAAGTAGCTAGAATCTAGGGTTTGGTGAAATTGACATGTTAGGGATGATATGGATGATGGGAGATGTGAGAGTGAAGTATATGAGAGGTGTGGGTTAGGGTTTAGGTATTAGGGTTAGGTTTTAGGTAGCTGGAGTATGTTAGGGTTTGTCAAATGAAATCCTTTTATGTCATGGATAAGTGATGATATGAAGAAAAATAGAGTGAGCATAAAAAAATTTTGAACACTAAAAAATTTGACCAAAAGAGGGTATGATAGTAGTGACTTACCGTTTGTGAGGGGTTCAAAGGGTAATGGTGACAAGCTTTGAGCTTGTTTGAAAGTTTTGAAGCCCAAAACCTAACTATGCCTCCTCTACAGAAGTGTAACCGCTGAGAACAGAAACGTAACAAAGGAATTGCCAAAAATCGAGAATTTTCCAAAACAATTTCAACAACAATAGGGATAAAAGATGGATCAATATATCTATAACCATAACGTTTTTTGAAAAACTAAGAGAAGTTTGTGTTCTTTGGCATGTTATGAAAAATAACCTCCTCCATTTTTCCAAAATAATTTCCCATTTGCTTGGAATCCAAGTTTGATATTGATCACTCAAAATTTGCAGAAGCATAACACCTACTTTGAGAGGGAGTTTGGAGGCCTTCCTAGAGGATTTTGGGGCTGAAAGTTTTATGGTTTGAAAGCACACGATGTATGCTAAATAATGAAGTCATCAAGCACTGCAAAACCCTAATACAAACCCCTAAAAAATTGATATGAAGACAACATGTCCAAAAGTGCATAAAATGACCTGGAGCAACACTATTTTGAACATTTCTCTCAAACCATAACACATGTGCATAAACTAAAAGGAGGTTTTTTTCATTTGTCCTATTGTTGAAAAAACCTCTTTTATTGTTCTAAAATGCATCTCCATTACTTCAGAAACTGATTTTGAAGCCAAATTGTCCCTTTGTGCAATGTAAACCCTCGCTTGATCACGAAGCTCTAAAAATGATGCCATGGATCTGAGTTGGTTCAAACCTGGAATCGTGACCTCCCTTGTGGACCTTATTCTCACCATCCATGATGTGTTTTAAAAAGGAAAGCCCTAGCTTGATGTAGTGGATAGGGGAGGTAGAAATTTAGGAAAACATGGGATAGCGGTAGAGTGGTTTTAGGGACAAAAATGAAGTGGAAGGAAGTTAGGGAAAAATCCCTAAAAAATTGCGGAGATAGGGTGATGAGTTGGCCATATGATGCAAGTGGAATTTTTCGGAATGGGCATGTGAAAGGTACCTAAAAGGTCAAAATCCAAGGTTTACTAGTTCTTCTGCCAAAATGTATTGAAAAATAGGGTTTTAATTAAATTGATGGAAAAGAGGGTTGTGAGTGATAGGATATGTTAGGGTATGGTGTATGAAGGTTATATGAAGGTTGTAGATGGTTAGATTAGGGTTTTATCAGCTGAAAGAAATAAATATGAAAAACACCAAAAACGTCGTGGAGGTAACCTAATGAAGGAAACCACTTATTTGCTGATGAATTTTGACTTAAGAGAGGTATGGAGGGTGTCCACTTACTGTTTAGGAAGTGTATGAGCCTTTGTGCAGTCGTTTTGAACCTTGGAGAACTGATTTGGAGCTCAAACACCAAAAGCGCAGCGCCTGCACAACACACCCAGAAGCGTAGTAGAGGTAGTGTTGGCAAAAATTTGCTTATTTTTCTTCAACCCATGGTAGCTGTGGAGTATTATGGTGAGAAGAGAGGATCTCTTTACTTATTTCCCTATATTTGTTAACTCCTTATGCAAATGACTTGTATGGTGAAAATGAGATTTTGTTCGCTTTATTTTATGATATACTTGATTCTTATGGTGGCGAAACAAATGAGACCTAGACTCTAACCTAAATGAAGGTGTGGTGAATGACCTCAGACCCTAAATGATTGATGGATGACACTACATCTGAAATAATTATGACCATGAATGGACTGAAGGGAGTAGCATTTCAGACCTAGACATATTTAGTGAACAAATTTTTATTTGAAAACTGACTTGAAACATGAAATTTTTACCTATGACCACTGCTAAGTAAATCTGAAAGAGTACATTTGATTAGTGAACATTTGGACACTAACACGATCGATGTCCCTTCTCAACTGTGTTTAACTTCTTATAAGTAACCACTTTTTGTTTCTCACTTGCATCCTGATATCTTCCCTGCTTTGGTGGCCATCTTCCTTTAGCTTTCTCATTTCCTTTCAAATCATGCTTAGGCTCAACTTTGCACTTTGACTACTCATAAAATTGCTTCAACTTTCAAATGGATTCTTTTAGTGATCTAAGCTCATTGAACTCAATATAGTCTCTATATGCTATTGGCAGCCCACTTTTGAATCTCCGAACCTTGGCCTTCTCCTCCTTAAGGTAAGGCACAAATATCTAGAGCTCCAAGAACCTGCTAGTATACTCATCATTTGTCATGGAACCCATCTGCAGCTCATAAAACTCCTTAGCTTTGGCATCATAGTACCTCTTCGACAGGTACTTATTCTTGAAGAGCTTCTCAAACTCATCCCAAGTCAAGTCATCCTTTCGAATACCTTTAACATTCTTCACGTCCTCCCACTAGATATATGCTTTCCCTTTGAGACCAAAAGTGGCTATCTTGGCTTTCATGTTCTCTGGATAACTATGAAATATGAAGGATTTATTCATCCCAAGTAACCATGGCTATGCATCTTCTAGCTTCTTCATATCTCCATCAAATGTAGGCGATTTAACTTTCTTTAATTCCTCAGGCAAGTACTCACCCATCCTATAAGGATGGTGGCAGTGATGATTATGATGATGTATCTTGGAAGAGAAACTAGAGTGATGCCCATACATACTGTTATGGTCCTAGGGTTTTAGAGATCAAATGTCTTTGTCTCATTATTCATTTTGGATTTTGTGCATAGATTTAGCCTATGAACTATAGTTGTCATAGTCTAAAGAGTCATTATCCAACATCATTACAAGTGTTTCAAAAAGGGTCCACAAAGATAAGACAAAGTTTGGGAGAGTTTGAGTCAATGGAAAGGTTAGGAGGTTTTATGTTCATATAAAGTTAGTTAGGGTTTAAGGGTTATGTGTCATTGGTCATTGTTCATAACCATTAAAAACATGTCTGGTTCATTTTAAAGGTTTTGTTGAGCTTGTTGTGGAGTATTATTCATTCAGCCATTCCACCATTTATAACTCATTGTTCTATTCATATGTTCCTACCATACATTTCTCCATTCCTATACTTTTTTCATATACCCTATTTCATCAAATCCCTTCTATACATTACACTCCCTACATGAACATTTACATCAAACATTACATACATTTCCTCCCATCTTAAATCCACCTCCCAATCATTATTACCCATATCCCTAAACTAACCTCCTATCATCATCGATAATATACCCTCAAAACTCATCACAATTATTAATATATCATGCTCTTAACAAATATTATACCCATAATACCTTTGTCTTAAGTCTTCATGAAAGACAAAGCAAACAAAAGGGCGCAATTCGAAATTTCTTTCATGCCACCGTTGTATCACTCTCCATTCTGCATTATCATTTTTTCTGAAGCGCAATGATAGTATACACAATACAGAGGCCGAGAGAAAGCTAATAGGGTGTGAGGACAAAGTTTTATTTGACTGTGGAGGACTACTACGTAATCTCTACACAAATCCTGGAACTGGATAGTTGCTACGCAACCATCTCCAACTCCTTGCAAAGGTCACATGTAACTACAAGGTTGGTATTCTTGTTGTTTGACGTAGGATACATCACTTCAAGTTATAGTTTATATTTTTGAAGCTCAGTTAGAAGTCGATTGATAACTATTATATGCGTTGCTACACAACCGTTGTGAAAACTCTATTTATAGCTGGTCTAAGTTTGGAATAATATCATATGCCAAGGGTTTGTGTGTCATGTGTATATGGTGTCAAATGTATTTATTCATAAACTTGTCAGTTCACTTCTATGAAAATTTGTACACATACCGCATACATTACATATAGAACATAGTTAAATGGTTGTCAGAGTAGATAGGCTGAACCCTCTTAAACTTGTGAAAAATCCAAATCCATTACTTTTATATTGTGATGTTAGTGTCCATATAGTGTTGTCATTCCTCCACAGAGTTATTATCCCACAAGCATAGTCAAAACTATGTCCTGTAGGTTTCAAAATCCCACATGGAAAGCCCTGTCATCAAAAGAAAAACTAAAGGAGGAGAAATGGTGCACATTGAACCTAGGAGCCTAGACTTGGTGAACTCCGACCCAACAATTAAAGTGGCATTTGAACAGACTGGGTGTATCCCTTTTTGTGAGAAAATACAGACTCATGGCCATCATTTGCAGCTTGCAAGCCTATTTTCCCTTAACTTCAAAGGAGAAAAAGTCAAAATTGGTAGTCTAGTGTTTGTAGTGTATGAGAAAACCATTTCCGAAGCTACAACAATCCCTGCACAAGGTGAGAGTTGGTTTAAGGGGAAGGAATTAGATGCAACATACTTCAAAGAATTTTTCAAACCCAAATTCAAAGACAAGTATGATACCACCTTTCCAAGGACATATTTGTTAAACCATTACATTCAATTTTTAAAAGTGATACAAAGATACTTCACATGTGAAGGTTGATTTAGTAAAGTATATCAATACCATATCAGATTTCTCATCCATTTCACTGCTAATAAGAGTTTGAGTTTGCCATATTACTTATTTAAGAGTTTGGGAAAAATGGTAGAGAGGGTAGAGTCAAAAGGGGATACACATTTGCCCAACCTTTTTCACTTTTCATTGATCAAGGTGTTGGTTTTGCATGAGATGGAAAAGAGGAAGATGTAATAGGAGAGTTTTTTGTCAAATGCAGGTCGCTGGCTAATGCAGAAATCTCCCCAATGGAAACATAACAGGAAGAAGAAGAGCCCAAAATTGAAAAAACAGTGAAAGAGACAATGAAATAAGCAGTCAAGGATAAGAAGGCAACCCATAAAAGGGAAAAAAAAAATCCAAATGGTACAGGAGAGAACATACTTTTTGTTTAGGTCAAGGACTATATTGAGAACCAAACAACTGACTAAGGAGCCAACTCCTCAACAAACCATTAATATTTTAGAAAAAAATCCAAAGAAGGATACAGGGGAGGAACAAAATGTTCAGATGGAGGAGGATAAAGATATTGAGCTTACAAAATTACAAGACAGTATTGCCAAAGCACACATTAAGATTCTTATTCACAGAGACAGAATAAGGAGCTTAGACACATAGTAGCAAAGGAAAGCCAACAAGCAGAAGGTGATAAGTCTAAAGGATCTCCTAGACCCACAACTCAAGAAAAAATAAAACAAATGATAAATATGGAGGAGATAGAAGAACCCAAAGTACAACCAAGAAAACCTCTGACAAGGGCAACAAGGGCTACAGCTGGAGGGAAAGAACGAATAAAAGAGGGTTTTTCAGTCAGTAGAAAAACCAGAACTTTATCAGTGGAAAAAATACCAAAGGTTGTTTGAAGAAATTGAAGAGTATCACTAACAGGTTCTGCAAATAATGGAGGATAATGAAGATTTCAAACAAGTTGTCAAATATACTCTTGTAGAAGCTAATGTCCAGGTTGCAGGAGTTAATGAGATAGTAAAAAAAGCTCAGGTGGTGTTAAAATGGACTCTTTTTGTACATAGACAGGTAAGGGGTTATTATACTAGAAATTTGGTTTTGAGGAGGAGGTTGAGGATAATGAAGCAGAAGTTATCAAGGGCCAGGAGACAATTAAAGAAGTTCAAAAAAACATTTGGAAATGTGCCTACAAAACCACAGCCACAACCAGCCAAAGAAGCTAAGACAACATCTTGCAAAAAGACAAAGTCTTCATCCAGTAAAAAGAGGAGGAGGTAGTTTGTATATCTGATCTCATGCTTTGTGAGTTGCTGAAGGTTTCATCTTGTGTAGTTGAGCTCATTTTGCAGCTTTTGAGAATAATTTTGGAGAATTTTTGTAATTTTGATGTTGTTCGAGATTCATAAGGCACAGGTGATCATATGATGGGTTTTTTTTAGAGCGGTAAGGACAACCAAATTTCAAAAATTAAAATTTCACTGCGAAATTGTTGCATAAGTGTTGAACTAGGCAATTTTGAGCTTGCACGTGTGGAAAAAGGTATTAGATGGCCCCCCTCCAACTCAGCAGCTTAGTCATAATCCATAAGCTTGTTGTCAGTTGATGCAACACATGTACATGTCAAGCTGGAGCCTACTACATAATTCCTCATTTGCTGCGCTACTCGTACTTCATGTTGTTTCTGCTTTTTTAATGAGTCTTGAACCTAGATGTTATGATGTTTATGATTTGGATAAGAATGAATGGATAGAGGTCAGTTTAGTAAATATGATATGATTGCTTTTATTCAAGGATAATGTTGCAGTTTTATCATATATTTAGTTTGTTTGTTTGTTTTTGTTCTTGTTTTTGTTTTTGTTTTTGTTTTTTTTAAATTTCAGCTTTAGTTTAAAGACTTGATGTTTCCAAATTCAACTGGTTTCGATCCACTCAATGGATAGTAGATACAGTGCATCTGGCCATATTTCTTTACTTTGTTGAATTTTTTTTAAAAATCAAACAAGATATGGAAGAAGAGTTGGGATTTGAAGAACCCTCTGTATATGCTTATTGTTTATTGAATAAAATATCAATGCAAGAGTTTTGTCACTGTGATTTAGAAATTCATGTGGTATGCATTTCGAGTTATTGTGCTCCTTTTTGTGTAATTATTAATCTTAATATTTTATTATAGTCTCACTTTTAAAGTATCTCTCTAAAGCATTTTTTTTCCAGAATTCATCTCTTTAATGCTCTGGCTAACTATTTGTGTTTGTATTTCTGTTATGACGGAATTAATCCTCAGTTAAGTGCTCCATTTTTGTTTTCCTTCTCAAGGTTTGGTCAAGAATGTATGTTACAAAATTCATGTTGTGCTCTATTGCATATGATCAGATATTGTCATGTGTTTTCTAGTTTCCTTGAAATAAATTCACTATACTACAACTGATGCAAACTTTCAAATATGTACCTCCCTTGCCTATGCTTCAACAAGTGTCTTATGTAAGCATTGGTATTTTTGTCTAGAAATATGAATTATGGTTTTGGTTTCATGCCCAATGGCCCTTCTCCTTAAATCTACCAACAACTCTCATTGAATCTTATTTCCCCTTTTCAGACCCGGTCTCTATAGAGTTTCCTTGAGCTTCAATGTTCTTTACCTTTAGACATTTTTTTCAAGTGAGGGAGCCCCCTCCGGTTAGAAAGGACCAGTTTCTAGCCCAAAGAGGTTTGTGGTTACTCTTGTAAACCTTTTCTCAACACATAGGTTTAATTACAAGGTGATAACATCCTGGCGTCATTGCCGGTGAGCGAGAGTCAAATTTTCCCTAGGAAGATATATCATTTTGAGAACTACATCCAAGCCCTGTGGGTGACATGTTGCTAGAAATTCATAGGATTAAGATCACCTTGATCTGTTTTGTGATCGGTTGCATGCGAATTTGTGTGAGAAAATCTAGCTTCTAGGAGATATACTGGGCAAAATCCTGATCCTAATCATCCCAATATTGTAAACAATACTAAAAAGTTGCTTAGGAAAAAGAGAACATCCAAATAAAGTCAAGGGAGTAATATTCTCTTTGGAAGGTCTTACTCTTTGCCTGAGGGTTTGTTTACAGTTGAAGATCTTGAGTTCGATTTGCCTTTAGAAAATTCTGTGTTCAGAACAAATTGTAAGTCTTTTGTTTTCGAGATTTTCATAGATGAATTATTGTTGAGACCCTGTATTTCATCTTCAAAATATGATATTAGTGAGTCTTAAAAAAGTGTGTTATTTCAGTTTCAAAAGCTTGAGATTCTCGTTAACAAGTTGCACCAAACTACTGAAAAGGCATCCATTTTATAGCATACAATTCCTCTCTCATATGCAATTGCTACTTCATTTGTTTTCCCAACATATGTTGTTTCTTCTTTTACAGTTTCTACAAGCCTACCTTTCATCTCAACTCCTATATTATCTGATTTTCATACATCATCTACCATAGCTACCACTCAACAAACTCCTTTGCTACCCTCGATTTCATCTCTACCAACTATCACTACAACAAGTTCATTATCCACTCAAACAACAACCAGGAAGCTAGGTATGGCCCTTTGATTTTACCTACTCAATTACATGACTTGCCTCAAAATTATGGTCAAAGACTCCCTCAATATGATGGCATTGGTGAAACTACTACCAAACATCATGTAGATAAAGTTAATGATTTTATGGATCTTGAAGAAGTTGATCACGAGGATGTGAAGATGAGGTTATTTGCGCAGAGCCTCTCTGGGGAAGTGAAAAAATGTTTTAGAAGTGTTAGAGCTGGAACATTTGCTACTTACCAAGAGCTTGAGGATGCTTTCATTGCAAGATGGGGTGATAAAAAGAATCCTTTGCAAATCCTTGTTGAATATGACAGTTTGAAAATATAGCCCGGTGAATCAGTTCAAGACTTTTTAAAAAGGTTCAATAAGGTATACAACTCCATCTCAACAGATATAAAACCCACTCTCGAATTAGCCTTACTCCACTACCCTGATGGTTTCAATCCTGAGATTGCATACCAACTTAGGGAAATAAATTCTACAACACTTGAAGACATGCAAAGTAATGCAATCATTATGGAGGAAAATCTTCTGGTGAAGAAGTCTAAGATGAAATCAGAAAGGAGAGTAACCATAAAAAAGAGCCTTCTACCTCATCTGATGCAAATTTAGATACCTCAGTCAAGACCATGTATAAAATGATGGAAAAGATAACATTATCTGATAGAGTTGTTGCTAAAGAACCTCACGGAGGTCCACAGATTCAAAATCCAAACTTTAGGAAGCAGCCACAAATCCAGATTAAGCAAAGGGAATAAAAGGGTCCAAAACAACAACAACAATAAGTGAGACCCCCTTTCCAGCATAATTATGCACAAGATCAGGATGAGGAAGATGAACAAGCAACTGAATATTAAATCCATTTTTTCGGTGATAGGCAACAAACTGTTTATTTCACCAAGGAAGACCAAGAGCAAGAACAATTTGAAGATCTTGTGACAAAAGAAGAGGAATTATTGTTTTCTCAGTCTCAGGATGATATCATGATGGTTGAATCTAAATAGTATAAAAATGGTTACCAAAATTCCATCATACAAGTTCAAAGGCAATAAAAATATGCACCAATAAACATTCTTCAAAGGACAGATGATTCTACCAGAGGCAATGTGGACAAGAAAGATTAAAATCCTAAGGAGGCAGAGAAAATGCAGAATCCTTTCAATTTTAAGACTGAACTTGATAAATAAAGACTTCCATTCCTTTAGGTGAGCTGCTAAAAATTATTAGTGTAGAGTTCATATTTTAAAAGCTTTGAAGATTGGTAAAACTTCTGATACTGTTAATATAACTGATGGTCGTCCCGCCATAATTTTTGGACCAAAGATTGATGACAGAAGTCAGGATGGTGAAGTGCCTCCTTTCTATGTGAACCTAAATTTACATGACCAAATTATGCACATTGTTATGCTGGACTCAGGGGCTTCCCATAACTTGATGCTGAAGGTAATTATGGACATGCTTGGGCTTGATATCACTAGGTCCTATAAAGATTTGTATTCTTTTGATTCTAGCAGAGTGAGCATTTGGGAATGATAAAGGACCTAGCGGTTTCCCTAACTCAAATTCCTTCCAAGAGCATGGTAATGGAAATTGTAGTGGTAGACATACCTCGTAAGTTTGGAATTCTCTTATCCATGTCATGGATAAGAAAATTGCAAGGGATAGTGCAGACCGATATGTCATACATCAATGTTTCAATTTTTAGTTGCCAAACTAGGAGACTTTACTGAGAACCATTGATGCAATACACGATCAACAGAAAATAGAAGCCTACCAATCACCCTATTTATGCAATACACTCTAATTTAGATTCTTTTATTTTGTTCAATGTTGGTTGTCCCGGAGAAGAGAAAACAAGTTCAGCTGTCATATCAAAACTTAAGATAGAAGAAGACAAAAAACACGACAACAAGATAGATGATAAGAAAATTGAAGAGTTAAATGCCAACGATGGTGAAGAATAAGGTGAAAAACACCTTTGGAGTATGCATTTTGATGGTGCAACAAGAAAATAAGGTGTTGGTGCAGGCGTGTGGATAATCTGCCCAGTAATCAGAAAGACTAAACCGTGTTCCTACAAGATGGTTTTTTATTGCACCAATAATGTAGCTGAGTATGAGGCGCTCCTCTTGGTTTTACAGGTCTTTAAGAAGTCAGGGGATGAAAGGATAGAAATATATGGATATTCATAATTAATTATCAAGAAGATCAAAGGCGAGTACTAGACAAAACACCCCCGGATGTGTGCTTGCCGAAATGTTGTCCTAGACTATTTGCAGAATTTTTATGAGTACAACTTGCCTATCATTCCTAAAAGATAGAATGTTGTTGCAGATTCCTTCGCTACATCTGCTTGTGATTTTGAAATTTCTAGCAGCACTAAAGGAAAATATAAAGTTGAATTTAAATATAAGCCCATTGTCTCAGATAATATGAAACATTGGCAGGTCTCTGAGAACGATAACCAGCTGGAAAATTTTCTGTTAATGAAGGAAGAATTTACTAAGATGCGGATTTATGATAACAACAGATGGGAAGAAGATGAAAAAGAAAATTTTATAAATCAGATCAAAGAACATGTGGTAGATTTGAAGGTGTTGCAGTTGAAGGATAATGTCATTCCAAGAGGGCTAATACCACTTGAAGAACTTTTTGACCAAAATGATATTGCTAAAAGGCCAAAGTTGATGCCCACTGAGACAGGGATAAAGGGATGTAACATAGGCACAGAAGATAAGCCCAAAATGGTCAAGTTATACAAAAATCTAAGTCATGAAATGAAGAAAAAATATTTGGACCTTCTGAGAGAATTCTCTAATGTTTTTTCCTTGGGATATAGAGATCTGAAGGTTTATGACAAAAGTATCATCCAACATACTATCTATTGGCTTGAATGGGTCAAGACCTAGTTTCGGAGTAGCTGCGCTACCAACAAAACCCTCTATTTCTGGCCCTTTTGGCAACAATCTACTGCAAATACCACATGATCACCCGAGGCGATATTGGAGGATACTAGAACCATGTTTCTGCATCCAGAGGGATGTTAGGACATGGATTTACTGCTATGCTTCTTCCTTATGCTCTCCTAAACTACTCATATGCAATTATCCACTTTTACAGTTTATTCCCTATTCATCAAGTACTACTACTGGCCACTGCACCTTTAATAATCTTATGCACTACTCAACCTAATACAACACATATAAAAAGCATCAAAGACTTATCTATGCAGAAACAATCATACAATGCTTCACAATACATAAAACAACTTCAGAGATAAATAATAGACAAATTGCGCAAATACACAGAGATACTTTAGAACTTTCCTTCCCTTTATTAATGATGCATCTTTCAGTACAATCCTTCTTCGTCCTGCGCACATAGCTGCGGGTGGTCTGCGCACACAACTGCAGACCAAGGCCTTCGCACACACAACTGTAGAGCCTTCTCTTAAGACCCAAACAGGTTAAAACACATATAATTCACAGTTTTTTGCTCATACAATGAGGGATCTTCTATCCCTTGTGACTCAACATTACTTCGCTTTATATAGTCTTTAAATCTTACAATAACATGTTCTACATACCATGGGAGGACTCAAAACTGGCAAAATAACTCAATCCCTTTTACAAAAAGAGAGGCTTTGACCCGCCCCAAAGCCCCTAAATCTTCTAAAACTCTGCGCGAAGATTTTAAATTCCGTGCGATTGAATTATTTCCACTGGATGACGCACTCCACTTCCTCAAAATGTGGAGTCTTTAACTCAAAACTGGACCAAATCGGGCCCTACCCAAAAGGCCCCCGACACTCACATGTGACTCGTCCCGAGTCACTCATTTGGTGCGCCTTGAGTCTTTTCTTGAATGTTGGTGTAAGAATCCTTCAGTGGCTGAATCATTGCTGCAAACTGCGTTTGAGCCTGGCGTAGCTCTACTAATAACTTCTCTATAGCCGACCATGTGATTGTTTGAAGCACATCTTTCCGCTTCTGACGCATCTCCCTAAGCTTCTCATCCACTGTCTGGGACAATTGAATGGCCGCATCTTGTTATGGTTGTGTTCGTGTTGTGATTATTTTCTCTTTCCTTCGTAGCTCCTCGATCTAATTTTTCAGATTCTTTCCTTCCTGTATGCGGGTGAGTCACTGCGAAGGTGCTAAGTTTCTCATCGTGACTTTGATCTCATCAATCTATTTTTGCTTTTCCAGAATCTCTGCTTCAATTTGTTGAACATTTCGATCCTCCTGTAACAAGGTCTAAATTTCCATGGTGTCTTTGAATAGCCTTCCACTGTCCTTAACTGTGGTAGAGATTCCTTCTAGTGCAGCGTTCATAACTGTTTCCCATTGTTCACACACTTCTAGCGGTGTTGTTGGCTACAACCTGATTTGCACCTCGTTAATATGCATCTAAAGCACGAACTTAACCCTACCCATTTCATTCTTGGATTCTCTGATTACAGTGGTGAGTTGCGTAATATTTTTTGCTGAGGCTGCCTTGGCTGGGATCTTGAGGTCGGGAATCTAGCTGCAAGTCTTGCTAAGAATCTCTTCCAACTGTTGTATGTGCTGAGTCGCCACATCACACTCCTTGAGCACCTTATTCATGTCATTGAAGATATTCTTGTTGTCACCCTTGACTTCCTTAATGACCAGCAAAGCGCACTGCTCGCACACCTTCAACTCATTCGTGACTCCCTGGTGAAAATCATGCAACATCTGGATGGGAAGCACAACAAGGTTCAAACTAAGGTTATACAAATGCTTGACATGGTCACGATCTTCTGCATCCTCAAAATGTAGCACCCCTCCAGGTACCTGCAAAACACATAGCTCAATAGTTACTGCTAACTCGCGCACTTCTTGCCATTCTTGGACCACGTTCGCCTAGACCGAGCTTGCTTGTACTTTCAATTTGTTGATTCCCTATTGTACTTCCTTCAATACAACCGTGTATTGATCTTCAAGTCTACTCCATGCATCCTCGGTGACATCACACACCTTGTCACCAATCTCATCGATGTCCCCTTCAGTAAGGACCATCGGCTCTGCGCTCCGCAAATTAGCTGACTTGTGCTTCTTGCGCGCACCTCCCACAATATGTATTTTTCGTCGCTTCATAATAAACGGGGAGTCTATAGTCTCTATATCTTCAGAGGGATCCTGGCCACCCTGTCCACCCTTAATTTCCTTGTTAGTGTTTTCAGGTTCCTCCTCTGTTTCTTTGCCAGTATCCTTCTCAACTTCTTTCCCAGGTTCCTTCTCTGCAACTTTGCTTATCTTCTTCTACGTGCCTTTCCCAGTGGGTTTTCTGATAGGCTTTCTTATGGTGTCCTTCTTTGTTGTAGTGGCTTTCCCTGCTACACTAAAAACTGTCACCTTGACATTCTGCTAACTGTATGAGCTCATTAACACTCATACATACCTCCTCTGCAAGTCTTACAACCTTTAATCCTCATGTCAAGCCCTGAAACAAGAGGAAAAACCCTAAAAATCTCTAAATCTTGGGGTACGAAGGTAACATGAGGCCTGCCTGCGTTCCTAGCTTGGGTACATAAGTAATGCACCGTTTACCTATGTTTCGTAACACAATTTTCCTTTCGCAAATACCGTACCCTCCTCAAAGTCAAAAAGGCGAGAAAGTAAAGTAAAAAAAGTGGTTTGAGGTCAATTCTAGAAGGTTCTAGATGATAATTTTTGGGGATGAGTATGCTTTGATAAGGTGCATGTATCCCTCACCTTAAGGAACTAATCCCTTGATGTGAGGAGTCTATCCCTTTGAAGGATGATTCTATACCTACAAAGGTAGAATCCTAACCTCCTCATCTTCTCTATAAAAGGAGGCATTGGGTAGCCTCAAAGGGTTAGATTTTGGAGATTGAGAATGGGAGTTCAAGCTTTATGTGTGATTGAGTTGAAGTGCTGTTGAGATTTAGACTTCTTTCTACTGAGCTTTTGAGAGGAAAGATCACATACCTCTTTATGCTTCTGGAGGAAGAGTGCAAGACTTATCAGAGTAGAGGAGACTCCTGCTTTGAATGCCGGGAAGGCCTTTCAAACATCAAGGTTAAGGTTGTAAGGTTCTTATGTATATTTTAAGATTAATACAATCAAGTTTTGTTTTTCTCAATAAATTGTCGTTCGATTGTTTATTTCAATAATTTGCCGTTTGATCTTTTATTTCATAGATTCCTTGATCACTATGATAGGTATGTTTTATGATTATTTGTTATACAAGTGCTATTTAATATTTGCTTGTTTGTGATTGCAGGTCGACGAAATACGACACTTTCTTGCGACGAAAGAACTCTTGTTGCGACGAAAGGATTATTGTTGCGACGAAAGAACTCTTGTTGCAACAAAAGAACTCTTGTTGCGATGGACGGATTATTGATGCGACGGAAGCTCTACGACTGCAAATAAGCATTTGGATCTAAGGTAGGGATCAACACCTTCATAACATTTATTCAGAAACGAATATATTTAGAGAAAGACAAGCTTAAATGTCAGTTTTGCTGTTGATTGTATTCTCGACACCATGAGATCGATCTTGTCCGCAAGATCGATTTATCTGGTCAACAAATTGGCAACTCCACTGGGGAAAGATTCTTGTTTTGATTTTCCTTTGTTTTGATTTGAGAAAATGCTTCTTCTTTTTTTTTTTTTTTTTTTTTTTTTTTTTTTTCTGATTTTTGATTGATTTGTACGGGCTTGGGTAATTTAGATTTACTTTGCTTTCAAAGTTTTGAAGTATTTTTTGTTTTTCTTGAACTTTTCTAGGGACCGCACATTGTTGCAGACCCTGTTAAAAGTCTTGAAAAAATTAGATTTCTTTTTTCAGTTTAGTTTAGATTTGATTTAGAATTCCTAGTATCTGCCCAAATCTCTATGTTTTCTGTCGAAAATCTCTTGTGAATGAGTCTTTTTCAACAATTTTTTCATCTCATCAATCTCCCTTAAGTTAATTGGGTGCTTTGAGTCTCTTTTTTGAGAAATTCTTAATTTGATTTCCTTTGGTCATTACTTGGGGGTTTGTCTCAGTCTTTTCACAATTTTCCATCTTTTTTCTTTTGTTTTTGCAAAAAAAATTCCCCCTCATTCGCCGGGGGGGCCTAAATTGTGTATGAGTGTTAATTGCCTTTGAGTGTTTTTTGATCTTTGGAACTCTCACCCGATTTTCTTGACTTGCACTTGATTGGTTCTTAGATTACATTAGAATCATCTTGTGTTTGAGAATTCTCTTGCATAGATCACATTTGCATAATTAGAATTCTCATTTTCAGAATATGAGTGAATTGTGCATAGATTACAACTGCATAGTTTACATTCTGAAAAATCAATCGTAGATTTAGATCAATTTTCTTTGATTTGAATTTAGATGTTTTTATGCTTGTTTTAAAAACACAAAAATAAAAAATTGTTTTGGAATTGATTTGCATTAGTTTTTCTTGATGAAATTAGTGCATTAGAGAATTTTTTATATTTTCTCTTAGTGATCAATTTTTTGCATTGTTGGAAGTGATGGAAACTCTCTCCTTACTTTAGTTAGGATTCATTGAATTGAAAAGATTACATTATCATATTCAATTGAATTCAGTTTTGGGTCGGGTCATAACACCATTGGTTTCATATCCATTTACCCTTTTGAGTAATAACAGCCTAAATAACACAGCGCTTAATAAAATTCATCTAGTAATTTTTACATTTTTAGGGCTCTTTGCACCAATCTAGCTCAAGATTAGTGCTTTGGAATAGGTTGTATTTAACTTTCCAAAGAAACTAAAACAAACAAGTAGATAAATCTTGCGGTAGGAAATAAATCCAATTGTAATTGGTACATTCTAGGACGCTTCTCTTAAAGGAGTTAATCACGAGATCATGTCCGAACCTTTGAGACAATCAATTCTGTTTCATTGGGAAAGATAGAAGATCTGCGCACATTACAAACGGTAAACCTCGGATTAACCATTGTCGAGGAGCCTGGGGTCACTTGTTGGTAAACCTAGGATTAACCATGTCGAGGAGCCTTCAAGGGGATTGAGCTTTGTTACTCTGCCCTTGCGCGTGGAATCGGATCGTAGATTGTTCCCCTAGTTGTATTTGTTACTGTTGGTAACCTTAGTGTCCATAAGCTTAAGATTATTTCCTAAGGTGACGGTGAAGGAAAGATCTCACTGTACCTGGAGCAGACGTCAACTAAACTCACTTGGACTTTCTGGGGGGTTCTCTTCACTCAAGATGGTTTTGTGAAGAAACTTGTGCCAGTCTGTTTCATTAAGCAGGTTGTCGGGGTAACTGTTCCAACCGCCCTTTCTGTATTAAATTCTACGATGTTGGATTTCATCACCAACTAGTGTTTTTAGTACGGGAAGTTACTTTTTGTGTGTGGTTTGACTCCTAGATTTGATAGCGCGTGTTAATTTGTTTGTTTTTACTTTTAGAGACCATAGGTGTGAATTGTGAATTTTAATTGTTAGGTGTGAATTGTGAATTGTTAATTTTAGTTTTAAATTGTTAATAAAATTCACTAAAGTTGAATATAATGGCAACTGTTCCAGAATTTACCAACCAAGGAACCCCTCTTAACGAGAATCCTAGTACTTTTCCTTGCTTTGGAAATGTTGGTCCTCCTTATATGGCTACATTGTCATTACCTGGAATTACAATAGGTTTACCGATATGGTTATTTTCAACTTCGTTGGCCCCGAATACTCCAATTGTTCCACCTCAACCGGATGCTTCACCTCAACAGAGTTCACCATCTCAACATCACCAACCTTCTGTTGACCCTTTACCTTCTTTGCCTAATATTTCTTCCTCCATTTCTTCCTCTTCACTTGGTAAAAGCCTTGACGCTAGTAACCAGGTGGCTAAGAAGAAGAAGAAAGGGAAGAAGAAGAAGAAGAAGCAAGATAAGAAAGAAGTCAACCAACCAACCATGGCTGTAAATGTTAGTAGTGTTGAGGAAACCTCCAACATGCATTGTAAACCCAAATACCCTTGTAGGCTTTGTAAGGGTGACCACTTCCTTATCAATTGTCTCGGTATTCCAAAGGTCTTGGAAGTATGGTCAGAAAAATCTCATCAACTTTCCATTGATCCATCAACCAATGATAGTCAGGTTCCTGGGAAAAAGGGTAAAGTTAGGTTTCCTTGTAAGTTATGCAAAGGGAGTCATCAAACTCACATTTGTCCTCACATGGATGAAGCCTCAAAATTATTGGAAAACCTTACTGTTCCACAACAAGAATTTCCAACTGGTTACCGTAAAATTTCTCCCAACCTACAGTCAACTGACGGAGTGATTGATCTAATTTCAAGTACAGTCGATCCCACTCTTCCATTGGAGAGTGAAACTCATATCACTCAAGTTGATGATCCATTAGTTGATCAAGTGGTCGATTCGATTTCACATTCGGTCGATCCCATTCTCCCTGTAGAGAGTGAACTTCATACCGCTCAGGTTCTTCTTGTTACATCAGATTCTTCTATGCCGGGGGGCATTTCACCTGTTTCTACAGAACCCCCTCCAAGTACTAAGGTCTTTTCCTTTGATTGGAATAGACTGACAGAACCTCGTCTTCCTTCCTCCATCCCTTTCCAAATCATTGTGAAGTTTGGTGGTAGGGACATACACCGCACACAGGTAGATGAAGGTGCTTCTGTTAGTATTTTATCCTCAACTTCTTGGAAAGCTTTGGGTTCCCCTCAGCTTGTGCCTATTACGCAGAATTTGAAAGCTTTTAACAGAACCATTAGTGAACCTTTAGGGATCCTTCCTAAGTTTTCTATTACTTTGGAAGGTAAAACTGTCTGTATTGATCTTATGGTAGTTCGAGGTCCCTTGGATTTCAATTTACTCCTTGGGCGAGACTATGTCTATGCAATGAAAGCTATCATATTGAAACTCTTTCACGTGATGTCCTTCCCTCACAATGGCAATATTGTGACTGTAGACCAGATTTCGTTCCCTAGTCTTGATTCGACTACCAATAATCTGACATCCCTGAATGTTCCTCATACGCAAGTGGTATCTACCCCACGACGAGTTAATTATGTGGCAGCTAGTCCCATGTTTTCAGTTACCGATGTAAGCGAGCCTCTCACTGTTTGCTCGTCTTCCTTTGACTTAGATCTGGTAATTGACATGGAAAACTCTATGGGATTACTTGAACACGATGTTCTTATCCCTTTTGAGTCCCTTGACATGCGTTCCTTCCAAGGAATTGTTCTTCCATCTAATGAAGACCTCTTGGAAGCCATGATCAAGGTGTGTCCATTGACATGTGTTTCTTCCAGTTGGAAGCCATGATCAGTGTTTCCGAGGATAGTTCCTTTTATTGTGTCAACCTCCTTAAAAAATGAATCAGTGAGTCTGAGGAAAGTTCCTTTTACTGTGTCAACCTCGTTAAAAAATGAATCAGTGAGTTTGAGGAAATTTCCTTTTACTGTGTCAACCTCGCTAAAAATGAATCAGTGTATCAAGAGGAAAGTTCCTTTTACTGTGTCAACCTCGTTAAAAAATGAAACACGTTGCCATGAGCATAGTTGTTTTCCTGTGTCAAGCTTGTTAAAAAATGAAACAAATCCTCCCCTAATTGAGTCGAGTCTTTGACTAGATCTCATAAATGTTAAGTCATATATTTAGGTTAGTTATTTCAGTTTTTTGCATAATTTTCTTACAGTTTTAGGTCAGGTCTTTCATATGATCTCGTAAATGAACCTTCGTTCCATCCAACTATTAATTACTAGCAGTGTACTTAGTTGAATGAAATGAAGCTGGGGGGGCATGCGCTCTAGCAATTATGCTTAGGGGGCATCAAGCACAGTTTTCTCTCTGTTTCAAGCTTGTGTAAAAATGAAACCACTATGAAGCATAGTTTTTCTCTGTTTCAAGCTTTTGTAAAAATGAAACCTATCTTGAGTCAATTTCGGTTATTTTCAAGACTCGTTAAACTCTTTCCGTCTTTTCCTGCTCATAAATTAAATTGAGAGTTGGCCACAGGAGTATATTTTTATCCCTTTTTTGAACTCGTTAAAACTTACGAAAAAGTGAAAACCATGAGTACATTTTTATCCCTTTTTCGAACTCGTTAAAACTTACGAAAAAGAGAAACCCCGGAGTTCTCTTTTAAGCCCTTTTCAAACTCTCTAAAAATGAAAAGATTGCCGAGCACTTGATTATTCGAACTCGTTAGAGTAAATGAATGATCGTCCTTTCAGTATAAGTTTACCCCTTTTACGGACTGTAATGGACTATTTACGAAAAAGGTATACGTTGACTAATTGCAGTCAATAGAGTTCTCTCCCGCATTATTTTATCCTTTTTCGGGCTCGAGAGACTTAATTTACGAAAAATTACACCCATGGAGTTTTCTTAAGTTTTTCTTTTGACTCCCTAAAAATGAAAAACACCGAGTTTCTCCTATACTGGACTCGTTAAAATTTAACAGTAAAGGACCTGTTTAATTTTTAAACAGGAATGAACCACTCCGTCTTAGGGTTCGAATCTTAAACTAAGTTGGACTCATCTGAAGGATGAGCTTATAAACAAGAAAATGTTATCCTCCTCAAGCTTGTCAAAAATAAAGAGGTACTTACCAGAAATGGTGGGGGAAAAGAGAGAAAAATCGACTTGTTTGTTGTATTTTGATTTTTCAAAAATCCAGTTAACCACTCTTGAACATGACACTTTTTGTTCACCTGGGTTGGGAAATCCTTTGCCTAACGGTTAATCAAACCACATTGAAAGTCTTCAGCCAGTTTCTAGGTATTAGCTTTGGGTTAATTGTCACCAAGCCATCTGCAGTGTCGTTATGTGTTCAAGAGGACAGTTCAAACAAACCATTCATTTGCAAAATATCTGTCATCCATTTTGACCATCCCTGAGTCAATCCTTGCCAATATATTTCTTCAAAACTTGATCTATGATTTCGTGTTGTGGGCTTGCCTACGACGGATCACTTTCTATCGACGACAACTCATTATCTAGGAAGTTGATCTAGAAATCGTTAGTACCTTGAAATCTGCATGCCTCAATGGCAGGTTTCTTGCCTTCGATGACAGGTTACATCATTGACCTCCGATCGAATGATTCCGTGACATGTTCGACTTCAGCTCATTCATTCACATTTCATGGATTGTACTGAGTACTTTGAGAGCCATTGACATTACTTGTGGTTTCTCTCACACTTTCTAACATTTTACTTTATTGACTGGTAATCGAGTGGTTTCTACCATGTTCGACTTCGACACATTCATTTCACATGGATAGAATCGTACTGGTTCGAGAAGCGGAAATCAAGACCCTGGATCTAGTTTCTACCATCCAGGCTGCGATGAATTTTTGTATTCATTTATACAGTGGACTATTCATAAATAGATGGCTGCGTCCATGCTGTGTCTACATATGTCTATATTGTTGATGTATTGAAAATCATTCCCGTATTAGAACAATTTAAATCAATTTTCTAGTTAGTTTTGATCTGAGTATGGGAATGCCTACCTCAGCGATGATATGTTTACATATATATATTTTGCATTGAATGTTTTTACAGGTTCCAACTGGGGTGTCCACAGGATGATCCTTGAAATGATAAAGTACTTCACTCTTCATATATGATAGACTTCATCTTCATCTATTCCAGACTTCATACTTTAGGGGGCAATCTGTTACACTAAAAACTGTCACCTTGACATTCTGCTAACTGTATGAGCTCATTAACACTCATACATACCTCCTCTGCAAGTCTTACAACCTTTAATCCTCATGTCAAGCCTTGAAACAAGAGGAAAAACCCTAAAAATCTCTGAAACTTTGGGTACATAGGTAACATGAGGCCTGCCTGCGTTCCTAGCTTTGGTACGCAGGTAATACACTACTTACCTGCGTTTCAGAACACAATTTTCCTTTGCAATGCCTGCGTACCCTCCTCAAAGTCAAAAAGGCGAGAAAGTAAAGTCAAAAAAGTGGTTTGAGGTCAATTCTAGAAGGTTCTAGATGATAATTTTTGGGGATGAGTATGCTTTGATAAGGAGCATGTATCCCTCACCTTAAGGAACTAATCCCTTGATGTGAGGAGCCTATCCCTTTGAAGGATGATTCTATCCCTACAAAGGTGGAATCCTAACCTCCTCATCTAATTTATAAAAGGAGGCATTGGGTAGCCTCAAAGGGTTAGATTTTGGAGATTGGGAATTAGAGTTCAAGCTTTATGTGTGATTGAGTTGAAGTGCTGTTGAGATTTAGACTTCTTTCTGTTGAGCTTTTGAGAGGAAAGATCACATACCTCTTATGCTCCTGGAGGAAGAGTGCAAGACTTATCAAAGTAGAGGAGACTCCTGCTTCGGACCTTGGGAAGGCCTTTCAAACATCAAGGCTAAGGTTGTAAGGTTCTTCTGTATATTTTAAGATTAATACAATCAAGTTTTGTTTTTCTTAATAAATTGTCGTTCAATTGTTTATTTCAATAAGCTGTCGTTTGATCATTTATTTCATAGATTCCTTGATCACTATGATAGGTATGTTTTATAATTATATGTTATACAAGTGCTATTTAATATTTGCTTTTTTGTGATTGCAGGTTGACAAAAGACGACACTTTGTTGCGATGTAAGGACTCTTGTTGCGACGGAAGGATTATTGTTGCGATGAAAGAACTCTTGTTGCGACGGAAGGATTATTGTTGCGATGAAAGAACTCTTGTTGCGACGGAAGGATTATTGTTGCGATGAAAGAACTCTTGTTGCGACGGAAGGATTCTTGTTGCAACGGAAGCTTTACGACCACAAATAAGCATTTGGATCTAAGGTAGGATCGACACATTCATAGCATTTATTTGTAAAACGAATATATTTAGAGAAAGACAAGCTTAGTTGTTCGTTTGTTGCTAGATTGTCTTCTGACACTAGGGAGATCGATCTTGTCCGCAAGATCGATTTATCCGGCCAACATTCCCACTGGTCCCTGCCTGTTCTGTCTCCGTGCCTTCTATGGTTGGAGTCAACTAATCACTCAACCATTCACTTATAATCTGTGCAATATCATCCTCCATGACCAAATAGGATAGTGTGTATCATTTCTCTTTGGGGTCCTTCCGTGCGCTGATATAGATGCAATGAAAATCCGCCTTAAAATCTACAATTGTATGATAATCTTCAGACAATACCGATGAGAGCCTAGGTCACTAACTCACCACAATATGTAAATCCATCTCCAAAAATACCCAAAACAACTTATTTTCCTTCACCTGATCAGGGTCCTTAGTAAACCACAGTGAGGCGTACCTCACAACTTCGCATGTGTCTGGATCTACAGTGGTGAGCTGTGACTCCTCGAGCTCTTTCCATGTCATCAATGCTATTTACAGTAATAAACACACGTAGTAGAATTGCTTTCCATCCTCTTGTACATCTCATAAATCATTTAGAAATTCCTTGCTCAAATATCCAACCCAGTTATACTAGACTCCTTCGTTGCACTACGTAGCCAAAGAAACTACTAGTGTTGACACCTCATTTGTGTGAAAATTCTTCATGATTTTCTCGGTCAAAATGCGTGCAATGAAGCACACAACTTGATCATTGATAGTCTTTTATGTTGTTTATATGTGTTGTATTGGGTTGAGTAGTGCATAAGACTGTTAAAGGCGCATTGCACAGTAGTAGTACTTGATGAATATGGATAACTATAAAAGTGGATAGTTGCATCTGCGTAGTTTAGGAGAGAATAAGGAAGAAGCATAGAAGTAAATCCATGTCCTAATATCTCGCTAGATGCAGAAACTTGGTTCTAGCATCCCCCAATATTGCCTCGAGTGAGACTGTAGTTTGCGCAACAAATCATTGCCGAAAGGGTCGGTAATGGAGGGTTTTGTTGGCAATGCAGTACTCTGAACCTGGGTCTTGACCCCTTCAATCCAACCAATGGTTTTGTTGTTATGAATCATCAAATTTTTGAACGCAATTTGCACCCGAGGCATCGGACTCCCAACAACTGAACCATTTGTTGGCTTGAAGGGGTCAAGACCTAGGTTTGGAGTAGTTGCACTGCCAGTAAAACCCTCTATTATTGGCCCTTTCGGTAACGATCTGCTGCGCAAACCACAGTCTTACCCGAGGCAATATTGGGGGATGATAGAACTATGTTTTTGCATCCAGAGGGATATTGGGACATGGATTTACTTCTATGCTTCTTCCTTATCCTCTCCTAAACTGTGCAAATGCAATTATCCACTTTTACAATTTATGCCTTATTAATAAAGTACTACTACTGCACACTTCGCCTTTAACAATCTTATGCACTACTCAAACCAACACAACACATATAAACAACATAAAATACTTCTCTATGTAGAAATAATCATACAATGCTTCCCAATACATAAAACAACTTCAAATATAAATAATAGGAAAATTGCACAAATACACAAAGATACTTCAGAACTTTCCTTTCCTTTATTAATGATGCGTCTTTCAGTACAATCCTTCTTCGACCCGCGCACACAACTGTGGGTGTTTTGCGCATAGAGTTGTAGTCCAAGGCCTCCACGCACACAACTACGTAGCTTTCTCCTAAGACCCAAACAGACTAAAACACAGACAATTCACAGTTTTCGCTCATACAATGATGTATCTTCTATCCCTTATGACCCAACATGACTTCGATTTATATTGTCTTTAAATCTTACAATATCATGGTCTACATACCATGGGCAGACTCAAAAGTAGAAAAATAACCCGATCCCTTTTACAAAAAGAGGGGCTTTGACCCGCCCCAAAGCCCTAAAACTTATAAAACTTTGTGCGAAGCTTTTGAACTCCGTGCAAACCATAAAATCCTTCAATGAGGTAAAATTTGCCTTGTCCCATGCTCCTGTTCTTATCATTCCACATTACACTCAAGATTTATTCATTTTTTCATTTGCTTCGGAGCATAGTATAGCAACTGTCTTGATGAAAAAGAACCAACAAGGTGTAGAGAAGCCAATAACTTTCTTCAGCGAGACTCTCAGAGATGTTTCCCTCAAATACAACATTATGGAAAAGAAGGCCCATGCCTTGGTAAAAACCTTAAAGGAAATCTGAGTGTATATTCTCCATTCACACATCATTGCCTATGTACTGAGTTTTGTTGTGAAATACATACTTACTCAAAATGATCTGGAAAGTAGTAGAGGAAAATGGATTGCTTCAATACTTGAATATGATATAGAAATTAAACCCACAAAGTTAATTTAAGGGTAAGGACTGGTGAAGATGACAATGGAATAAAATATGCATGCACTCGAGATTAATTTATTGGTTGTTCTATCAGAAGAGGATGATTCAAGTTCATTTCAACAGGTATTGGAAAAATTTGTTGTTTCTCCATGGTATGCAGACATTTTGTATGTTTTGCAGCATTTATAAGCACCTCCAGAATTGTCTAAAACTAAAGCTCGATTCCTTAAATTGAAAGCTGTCAAATTTGGTATCATTGATTAGTTCTTTTATTGGAAATATCTTGGTGGTATGTTGTTGAAATGTTTACTTGAGGATGAAGCACAAAAAACCATAGGAGTTTCATAAAGGGGACTATGGCAGACACTTGTTTTGGAAGATCACTGCAAACAAGATCTTAAGGGTTGGTTTTTACTGGCCAACATTGTTTTCCAATGTATATAAAAAGGTTTCCATTTGTCATGAATGCCAATTTTTTGAAGGAAGGAAGAAGTTGCTCCTGTTACCCCTGAAACCTATTTCAATTAAGTCACCCTTTTAGCAATGGGGTTTTGATTTCATAGGTGAAATCCACCCTGCTTCATATGGACAACATAAGTGGATCTTGACAACAGCCGATTATTTCACCAAGTGGATTGAAGTAGGCCCAACTAGGAAAGCTACATATACAATTATTATTCAGTTTTTGGAAAGCAATGTCTTGTCTAGATTCAACCACCCACAGAAAATAATTACAGACAACACTGCTGCTTTTAAATCGAGGAATATGGTGGATTTCTGTCACAAATATAACATTACTCTCGATCACTCAACAACCTATTACCCCCAGGGTAATGTCTTGGTCAAATCTTCCAACAAAATTTTGGTCAACATAATAAAAAAGATGTTGCAAGAAAATAAAAGGAGTTGACACAAGAAGCTGGTGAATTCACTGTGGGCTAACCGAATAAGCGGGAAGAAATTAATAGGCATGTCCCCTTTCCAGTTAGTTCATGGGACATATGTTGTCTTTCATTCTTCATTGGGAGTTTAGTGATGAGATTGATACATGAGGCTGAAGTGGAACCTAATGATGTACAAAGAAGAACCAGCCAAATGATAAAACTACAACACACTAGGGAAGAATTTTTCATAAACACTCAGGTGATACAAGACCAGATTAAAAATATTTATGACGGGAGGAATAAGGCAGATGATTTTCAGATTGGAGACTTAATATTAAAATGGAATGATAGGAATGAGGAGAAATGGAAGCACGTGAAGTTTGAGAATTTGTGGAAAGGACCTTTCAAAATTGTTGTTTTTCGTGGAAAAAATGATTATTTGATCAAGATCTGACATATGAACCACTTGGAGGAGGGTCTGCCAATGGCAGGCTGATGTAACATTTTCTCACCTGAAGCTTAGCTGATCCAACACTCCATTGCACATATCATTTTACTTTCAGCACTGCAAGTGTGGGTAGTTACCATTGGAACTTGAAGCTCGAGGAGAATGCCCCGAGGTTTCAATGATCTGCTTCCATAAGTAAGTTAGTTAATTTTTCAGTTACTTAATCAATTTTCATTCCTTAGTGTTTGACTCCATTTCCCAATGGTTAGGCTACTAGTCAGCGGTGTTGTTTTGGAACCTCACTAGGAGGTTGCCATACCAATTGGAGCCAATGTTAGGGTCCCAGGGTTTTAGAGATCAAATGTTTTTTTCTCATTCATTAATTTTAGATTTTTTGTAGCAATTTACCCTATGAACTGTTGCTGTCATAGTCTAAAGAGTTAATGTCTGACATCATTACAAGTTTTTCAAAAAGGGTCCATAAAGATAAGACAAAGTTTGAGAGAGTTTGAGTCAATTGAAAGGGAAAGAGGTTATCTGTTCATATAAATTCAGTTATGGTTTAAGGGTTATGTGTCATTGGTCACTGGTCAGAACCATTAAAAACAAGTCTGGTTCATTTTAAAGGTTTTGTTGAGCCTGTTGTGGAGTATGCTTCATTCATCCATTCCACCATCTATAACTCATGGTTCTATTCACATGTTCCTACCATACATTTCTCCATTCCTATACTTTTTTCATATACCCTATTTCATCAAACCCTTCCATACATTACACCCCCTACATGAACATTTACATCAAACATTATATACATAACCTCCCATACTAAATCCACCTCCCAATCATTATTACCCATATTCCTAAACTCACCTCCTATCATCATCGATAATATACCCTCACAATTCATCACTATCATTAATATATCATGCTCCTAACAACTATTGTACCCATAATAACTTTGTCCTAAGTCTACACGAAAGGCAAAGCAAACAAAAGGGAGAAATTCAAAATTTATTTCATGCCACCCTTGTCTCACTCTCCATTTTGCATTAGTGCTCTTTCGAAGCACAATGATAGTATACACAGTACAATGTCTGAGAGAAAGTTGATAGGATGCGAGGATGGAGTTTTATTTGACTGTGGAGGACTGCTACACAATCACTACACAAATCCTGAAACTGCACAGTTGTTGTGAAACCATCTCTAGCTCATTGCAGAGGTCACATGCAACTACAAAGTGGGTTATTTTTTTTTGAGGTAGGATACATCACTTCAAGATATAGTTTGTCTTTTTGAAGCTCAGTTAGAAGTCGATTAATAACTGTTGTATGCACTGCTACACAACCATTGTGAAAACTCTGTTTATAGTTGGTATGAGTTTGGAATAATATAATATGCCAAGGGTTTGTGTGTCATGTGTATATGGTGTCAAATTTGTTTATTCATAAACCTATCAGTTCAATTCTATGAATTTTTCAACACATACCACATACATTACATACGCAGTGTAGTTAAAAGGTTATCAAAGCCGATAGGCTGAATAATTTGAAACTTGTGAAAAAACCCAATTCATTGTTTTTATATTGCGCTGTCAATGTTTTTATAGAGTTTTCATTCCTCCATAGAGTCAGTGTTCCATGAACATATTCAAAACTCTGTCCTATATGTTTCAAAATTCCACATGGTGCGCATTGAACCTAGGAGCCTAGACCTGGTCAACTCTGACCCAACCATTAGAGTGGCATTTGAATAGACTGGGTGTTTCTCTTTTTGTGAGAAAATACAGACTCATGGCCATCATTTGCATCTTGCAAGCATGTTTTCCCTTAACTTCAAAGGAGATAAAGTCAAAATTGGTAGTTTGGAGCTTGTAGTGTCTGAGCAAACCATTTCTGAAGCTCCAACAATCACTGCACAAGGTGAGAGTTGGTTCAAGGGGAAGGAATAAGATGCAACATAATTCAAATAATTTTTCAAACCCCAATTCAAGGACAGGTATGGTAGCACCTTTCCAAGGACATATTTGTTAAATCATTACAGTCAATTGTTAAAGGTGATCCAAAGAACTTCACATGTGAAGGTCGAATTAGTAAAGTATATTAGTACCATATCATATTTATCATGCATTTCAATACCAAGAAGTGTTTATGTTTACCATATAACTTATGTAAGAGTCTCGGAAAATGGCAGAGAGGGTACAATAAAAAGGGAATAAACTTTTGCCCAGACTTTTTCACTTTTCATTGATAAATATGTTGGTTTTGCATGAGCTGGAAAAGAGGAAGATGTCATGGGAGAGTTTTTTGTCAAATGCAAGTATGCTAGCTAATGCAGACATCTTTATCTGTATGAGATCTTAATGAAAATTTTCTTGAGTGTTTGTAAATTGTAAGTGTTAAAATTGAGTTTTTGAGAGCTTTTATGTTAATTTTTAAACACATAAAGCATGAAAATAAACTCTGAAATATGCAGAAACAGTAGACAATTACACCATAAAAATAACCACAACACAACAAACAATGAAGGATTTCACCCGTCCTGGGCTACATTTCCTTGGTCCAGCTTCCAATGGCTTGGCCCTCTTTCATTATACTTGAAATGGTGATTACATACATTTAAAATGCTCAAATGGATTCAAAACATGTTCCATCATCTTCAAATTACCCAAAAATGCCTATCTAGCCTCTTTTTGATTTGAAATTGGTCAAAAAATGAAGAAGTTATGAGGCTCCATAGTTTTGCTGCAAACTGCACCACAATTTTCCCAAAATTTGGACAAGTCCTACAATTTCGCCCTAATTTTGGCTAACTAACCGACTATTTCGGGCGAAATTGTTTGAGCATTAAAACGCCCAATAACTCCTAAAAACTGAAATTTGAACCATAATACATTGGCGCAAAAACTAATTTTTTAAATATAAAATATTGTATGGTTTGATAATCGTTGATGGTTTGACGCAGGTGAGGTCACATTAGCGGTTTATGCGGGCGGCTAGGGCGGTAGTTAACACTTCCGCACCCCCAGTCAAAGTAGATGGTCGTATAGCATATGATATGGGGGGGTTGGGGCTAAGCCTTGGCCCCTACCCTAAAACCTCCACCACATAATGTTTATCAAAAGGTTTTGTGGCCATAGTTAATAAGCAATAACATTGACCCAACGATTAGAGTGTGATGTTTTTAGATATGCGGTCAAGGTTTTGAATCCCTCTGGTGGTGTTGTTTAAACCAATTTTTGTGGCCCCTGTGCTGCCACATGGAAACCTCCAATTGGGCCACGTGGAAGAATGTGGTTGGCCACCTTCCCAACCAATAAAAAAATGCCAAAAAGCACCCAATGAAAAATGGACAAGTGGCATGACCGAGTTGGTCCACCACACTGAGTCACCCTTTGAGCATTCAACCATGCCCAGTCAACTGTACGGACTGCTTACTGGGCAGTCTGCACATTTTTGCCGAAATATTACTTGTTTGGGAAAATGAACATAATGCATTTTTGGGAGCATGCGGTGTTGGTTTTCCGCAAAACAAGTTGTGCCAGATTCATAAAGATGAGATCTACGCATTTGTTCAGGTTCCACACCATTCCAAAAAAAATCATTTTTGAGCATAATTTTGAGCACCTGGTCACTCCTCCACACTGGAAAATCTTGTACCCAAAAATATCACTTTCAGTTCTTTAGTAGATGAGGGTACAATTCCCTCACCTTTCCAATCTCAATCCATTTGGATTTTCTTAGATTTGTTCCTTTGAGCCCCACACGAAGGTACTCCACATTGCCTCGCTTTGAAGACCTTGTTCTTCTGTCAAGAATGGTGTCTTGCTATAGTTCATCAAGGTATTCAGGAGAAAAATCCTCAATGGAAAGAATCTGAACATTTTCTCCTTGACCTTCAATCAAAGACGGCTCATACAACCTTAAGTTCTCAACATTAACAACAACATAAATTTTCACATATGAAGGCAAATCCAACCTGAAGGAATTATCAAAAATCTTTTCTAAAATTTTGAATGGACTATATCGATTTGGTTTCAGTTTTTTACCTTCTCCTTGAAGCCTTTCTTTGTTAATGTGAAGCCAAAATCCGTCACCAACTTGGAATTTGTGATATATACGATGATTATCGTGCCTTGTTTTTACTTGTCTTGGCTCTTTTCTAGTTGTTCTTGAAATGCTTGATGCACCAATTGGATTTTTTCAATGAACCTTTTATCTTTGTCTATTTCACTATGGCTTTCAATAGAAACAACCTTTCCAAAAATGAAATCCAAATGGGATTTAGGCAAGTATCCTAAACATGCCTCAAATGACGATGTTTGAGTTGAAGAGTGCTTGGCCCGGTTGTAAGCATGCTGAATATAGTGTAAGTTTTCATCCCACAACTTAGGATGCATGTTGCAATAATCACGAAGAAGATGTATCACCATCCTGTTCACCACCTCTATTTGACCATCTGTTTGCAGATGAAATTTTGTACTCTTTTTCAATTTGGTGTCCATGAATCCCCGCAAGCTTGAACAAAAGTTCCCAACAAAGAGAGAATCTCGATCACTAACAATGGATGCGGACAAGTCAAAGTTCACCCATACATTTTGAAATAATAACTGAGCAGTTTGTTCAGCTGCAATTTTATTTTTACATAGCATCAAAATACACATTTTGTTGAACCTATCCACAACTACAAAAAGATAATCATGATTTTTTTTTCACATAGGAATACCTCCAAAAAAGTCCATAGAAACACTCACCCATGTACGAGAAGGTACTGGAAGTGGAGTTTACAATCCTAACTTTCTATTCCTAGGATTACTGATGACACATAATGAACAACCTCTAATAAAACATGACAGACTTTCAAGCATACGAGGCCACTAACAATACCTCTGTAGATGTGCTACCGTCTTACTTACACCAAAATGACCAGCAATAAGAGAAGTATATGCCTCTCTTATGATGTTGACTCTTTCTCCCTGTGGAATACAAAACTTTCCAAGATGGTACAATAAGTTATCATGCATGTGATAATCCAATTCCTCTACTTGGTTCCCTTGACTTAAAGTTGCATAGACATCTTGAAAATCACTATCTAAAGCATATTGTTCAAAATATATCTCATGCAAAATAGAATTATGCTTAAGAATAGTAGCAACGCTAACTATAGGCCTAGAAAGGAAGTCTGAAACCGTATTTTAGATACCTTTCTTATACCTTATCACCTAGTGGAATTTTTGAACAAAACCCATCCATCGATTGCCTTGATTGCTACAACTTTGTTTGTGATTACAAATATTGCAATGGTTGATGATCCGTGTGAATGATTGTTTCCTTACCCATCAAGTAGTGTTTCCATTTTTTCACACTTTGCATGAATGCATACAACTCCTTGTCATATGTAGGATAATTAATCACTGCGCCATTAAAATTTTATGAATGAAAACATATGGACTTACCATGTTGCATGAGGACAACACCCATGGCGTAATCACTAGCATTAGCTTGAATCTAAAATGACTGTCTCAAGTCTGAAAGTGCAAGTATTGGGGCTGAATTGATCTTCTCATTCAATGCATCAAATGCCTTTTGATGTTTACCTACCCACTGGAAGACTCGCTTCACACTTGTTGCTGCATGCAATGGAGCTGCGATAGAAAAGAAGTTAGCAATAAACTTCCTCCAATATTGGGCTGCTCCCAAAAAGCTTCTTACCTCAGTAACTGTTTTTGGTTTTGGCCAATTAAAAATGACATAAAACTTGGAGGAATCTATTTTCAATTAACCTCCTCCAACAATATGACCCAAATACACTAAATAAGTTTTACCAATCTCACACTTTGACATCTTTAAAAAAAATTGTTCTTTCTTCAAGTCATCAAGTACCTTTTTGACATGCATGACATTTTATTCACGAGATTTACTGAAAATCAAGATGTCATCTAAGTAGACTATCACAAAATCATCTAGAAATGGCCTCAATACATCATTCATCACACACATAAAGGTAGTCAGATCATTACAAAGACCAAAAGGCACAACTAGCCATTCAAACAAACCTTGTTTTGTTTTGAATGTTGTCTTCCACATGTCACCTTCATAAATTCTAATTTGATGATAGCCACTCCTTAAGTCCAACTTAGTAAAATACTTTGCATCTTTCAATTGATCAAGTAAATCATCAATTCTAGGAAGTGGGTAACGGTTCTTTACTGTAATTTTGTTCAATGCACAGAAGTCCACACACATGCGCCGTGTTCCATCCTTCTTTGGCACCAAAACAATAGGTGACTCGCATGGTGAAGTACTTGGCCTGATGATCGCTTTGTCCAAAAACTCTTGAATTTTCTTTTTTATTTCTGCACTTTCCACCACTAACATCCTCTACATGCTAGTGTTAGGAAGAGGACAATCTTGCTGCAATTGTATTTCATGTTGGATTCCCCTATTGTGAGGCAATACTTTTGGCTCCTGAAACATCTCATCATATTGGTTAATTACCTCAACCAAATCAGATTTTACTCTTGAATCACAACCTTGGAAAGCTTCATTTTCAACATCATTCTTTTGCTTGACCATTAAAAGCACAAAATTCATTTCTTTGTCTGACATTTACAAGTGAAATATTTAGTTTTTTTCGATGTAATATAACAATGTAATCTATGCCATCTTTGAACAAGTGATACTTGTTTTCATGGCGATGGAAAATAACTTTTCTATCATACAAATATGGGATTCCCAAAACAATTCCGAAAATATCAAGTGGAACTACATCAAGTTCAACTTCATCAAGAAAGTTTGTTGTAATTGCAAATTTAAATATGCATTTCCTCATAACTTGTAAATTTGAATTATTGCATATCCAACCTAAAGGATAAGGTCTTGGATGAGGAATGGTCTCTAAGTTTAATTTATTGACTAAGTCTTTGGAAATCAAATTTTATTGTGAACCACTATCAAAGAGTATCAATTTTGGTGTGCTTTGAAATAACCTGAATATGGAAATGTTCAATTCTAGTTTTCTCATCTTGAGTATCATTAGGACAACTTAAAGAGCTAGTGCTTTCTATGTCCTTACATTTCATTCCCATTGCTGTGATATTCGTTTCATCTCCCTAATCGGAGCCTAAGTCATGTTGTGTAGTTGCAACTATATTTTGTTTCCCTTCGTTGTTAAACTTCTTTGGCTTCATCTTAGGATGAAGCTTCCAACAATGAGCTTCATCATGACCCTCTTTAGAATAATGTTTGCATGTTATTTTTTCTCCTTCCTTCTTGATAGATGTATTGTTTTTTCCTCTCCCTTTGAACTTACTCTTACCCTTGTCCCCACTTGTGAATGGCTTCTTGCTACCCTCTTGTGAAATGTTTTTCCCTCTTGCTTCAAGATGTGTTGCCTGAACACAAACTTCATCTAAACTTGAAGGATTAAACATAAGGATGATATGCCTTAAATAATTGTGTAAACCCCCAATATATTTCAACAAAGTGTCTTGTGAATTCAAGTCTACACCTAATATCAATCACCTTCTTCTAAATCCCCGAGTGTAGCTTTGCACACTTTGACCCTTTAGCTGTCTAAAATTCTGCCAATCCATAATAGCCTTTTGCATATAAGCTAATGGATAAAATTTTCTTCTAAGTGCAACAATAAAATCTATCCAAGAGGTTGAGACCTTACCATGATTTACCATATCCTCTTGTGTTTTGGCTTCCCACCAAATCAAAGTAGCACTTTCCAACCTCAATGAAGTTGTTAGTGCCTGTCAGTCTTGCCAGTCAACAGTGATCAAATGCGCTCTTACAAGGTTTTTGATAGGTTCCTACTGCAAATTTTTATCATTTCAATAGGTTTTCAAATAAAAAATTGGTCACTGGTTAGTATGTCTAGGTGTGTTACTACTCCTTTCATTTCATTTTTTGGTCATGCCATCACTCACTTTGAGGAGTCATCACTAAAATGTCTTCATCACCATCTCAGTCAACATCACAATGGTCATCATTATGCTCATCATTTCATGTAGTGTCATCATTAGGTCATAGGGTCAAAATCATAAAAATAGGTCATTTTACCATCAAAATCATCATTTGAAGTAGTAGTAATAGTGAAAAATTTTCAATAAAGGTTTCAAAAGTGTAATTTTATTTCTATCATGATGTAATATGAACAAAAAGTTTCAAAGGTTGCATTTCACTATCAATTCAAATCAAAACGAGAAAGGACATGGTGGGGCCACTACACCACTAAAGAGAAAAATGATTTCCAAGCTATCAAAGGATCAAAAAAACTTCTCATTTTCTCATTCCAAATTCAAGAGATATCACTCAATCATCAAAATTCATTCTTACCCTCTGAAAAACAAATTTGTTTTCCCAAGGGTGCCAAATCATTGTTGTGTCGTGCTTTTCATTGTAGTGTTGCGCTTTTCACTATAGTGCTTCAATTTTCACAAAGGAGGCAATTCTTCGATTTCAATGGTTTTATTCAGCAACAAAATGTTCAAACACATCTTCTATGAGTAAGTAGACCTCCTTGAGAGCTCCTCTCATCAAATTTTCCACTAAAATCAGTGAAAAGTTAGTGAATTACCTCTCCTAATATTTTCGCTGCGTTTTCATATTCTTGGTCAATTTGCTGCATAATTGTTGTAAAACCATAATTTTAAAGCTCATATACCCTCCCACACATTCCATATACCACCCCTAACACGTCCCCTCATTCATTTCATTCATTTTCCTCATTTCCTTATAAACCCTAGCCTAGACTACACTTTCTTAGGCTAGGCTTGTGTTTTTCGCTTTTGGACCCCTTCCCCTCACTCATTCCCTAAAATTTCAGTTTTCCTTACTTCCTAACATATATCCCTACCCCCCTAAGTTTTCCCAAGAATTTAGGAGACCTCTAACCCCTTCATCTCCCTTCATTCCTAAAAACCTCCCAAATCCCCTGTTTTTCCACACACTAAACCCTAATTTCCCCTCCAATTGAGCTAGGGTCTACTATGGATTCTGAAACCACTGAGTAGAGGAGGCATAACGGAGGTCAGATCAGTAGGTATGAGCCCACTACAACACATGACATAATTTCTTCACCCTTCCTTAAGAAATCATTCCAGGATGCAGGTTGCCTTGCCTTTTTCCAAAATGTTGAGGAACTTGGTTTTCATGAAAAACTTACCAACACTTTTGCTACCAGTTTGAGGAGAGATAAGGTGACTATTGCAGGGGTTCTGTTCACTCTTTTAACAGAGGCATTTTCCACAGTTACAGGGATTCCAAACAATGGAGAAACTTGGTTCAAGAATAGATACCTTGACATTGAAAATTACAAAATGTATTTGAAACCTGCATACAAAGCTACTCCAAAACACATATTTCCATTCAGAATTTTGCTGGAGAAGTATGCCCCTCTCATGAAATTTTTTACATGTGATGGAAGGTACTCGAGGTTATATCTGTATCATGTGAGACTATTGATGCATTTCATCAGTGTAAAAGCTCTCAATTTGCGTCATTACCTTTACAGAAGCATGGTAAAAATGGTAAAGAAGGTACATATATTAGGAGAAGATAATCATGCTAATCTGTTTCACCATGGCTTGGTGATAATCCTAGTTTTCCATAAGCTCACACATATCAATTTGTCTTGGGATGGTTTCATATATTCAACTTCTCTTTTGTCTTCTTCAGTTCAGTCTATCAGTCACTCTACACCTTTGTCTTCACCAGCACAACAATAGGTGGCTTCCACAAGAAAACCTATCACAAGAACTCCTAGGGAAGAGATGACAAATATCTACACTAGAGGAAAGAGGCTTGTGTTTTCTCTAGACATTGTTGAAAGGGCCAAACCTACATCAAAGGAATAAACATCATCACATCATGAGGCACCATTGCAGGATGAGGAACAAGTTCATCTTGACACTGATATGGCAGATTTGGAAGTGCATGAGGAAGAAAAAACATGTGATCAGTTCATAATGGAGAAGGAGGCTGAAATTAGAGAGCTCAAAGATAGTTTTTCAAAGGCAAATTTCTTGGTCTCATTCTTGCAACAAGAGAACATGCAGCTAAAAGTAAATCAACCGCTCTTAAACAAGCCCAAAGTAGATTTGAGAAAGCATGATGCCAAAGGTAAGGCAATTGTTGATGTTGATGATTTAGAGGATAAAGAAGAGAAGGTTAGAACAAGGAGACCAAGAACAAGAGGTCTCAAGAGGGCACTTGAGTATCAAAAAGAACCATCTCCACCAAAAGGTCAAATTACTGTTGATGAACTCATTATGGTAGAAGTTGAGAAAAATAAATAATATTGGCTAGATAGAGTAAATTTCCACTTGGAGAAGCTTATCAAGAGGGAAAACATGGACAAAAACCTACAAAGGCACATGGTCGTGCATTATTATACAAGTAACAAGGTCTCCCAAATCAGGATCAAGCAAGTGAAGAAGAAGCTGAAGCAAACCCTAATGAGGCCAAAAGAGAAGGATAAACTTGGATTGCTGGCTAAGGCCTCCCTCATTGCTTGAAAAATCATCACCTGGCTTCATGGAACAAATTCGAGGCAATTTTGAAGAAATTTTGTTAAGTTTTGGTTTTTTGTGACTTTTGGCCTAAAATAAGAATATCAGTTCAGCCAAAAGCGCAACGCCGTGGCACTGTGCTTTTTCCTCAGACCTCTAAATGTTAAAAAGTCTACCTTGGTGGATAGTTAATGCCCTATACATGACAAATATGTAGTTTTTGTGCCTTGTCAGCAAACAGATTGGGAGAAAATGCCTAAAAACACGTCAAAAATTCACTTTCTACCACCTTTTTTCACTAGGCGTTGCACTTTTGGGAGTAACTTTGGGAGAATGAGTTTTTATCTATATTGGAGATGTCATTTTTCTCTCTTTAGGTGTCTGATGAAAACTATACATCCTCATATTTTCATTGGTACCTTCATAGATGGATTTGGAGGAGTGGAAGGCCCTCAAAAGTCCCCTTAAATATTGGCATTGGGCTTTTGTCTAGTGGTGTTGCGCTTTTGCAGGTGGCGCTGCTCTTTTACCTGTTAGTCAAATTTTCAAGGTTTTTTCAATCAAACTTGGTTCTTTGTGATGTAATCTCTCAAGTTTTGATTTGACATGATGGGATGAATGTAAATGGGGCTTGTAAATGTAATTTTGATGTAGATCCATGCTTATTTCACATTGGTAAAGTCAAATGTATCAATTGGTCTAATTGAGGAGAGTTTGTTTAACCTCCTAGTCATTAGGTCTTGTTAGACATTAATGTGTAAGTTTTTTCCTACGCTGAGGGATTCGACCCCTGAGAGAGGGGAAGTTGTTTTTAGTCTATATGTATGTGATTTTTAGTCAATCTAAAGGTTAGAAATTAGAGAGTGGGAGTCTTGTAGCTTGTAATTCTTCATTTTTACAGAGAATCAAAGGACAATTGAAACTATTATTCATGAATTCTTGTGGTGTGAGTTTGTGATTATGTTTTCTTTCTGTAAAATATTTATATGAATGATAAATTAGTCTCCTTACCATATCTTTTCTCTTTAGTGATTTTCCTAAGAGTTATTAAACAAAATTATTTTGATTAAGCTTTGTTTTGTTAGGAATATCATGTTTGTGTGTTTTGTCTTCTTGAGAAATGAACTCATGGTATACATGCTCATTTTGATCTTCTAGCCCATTCAAACCCTACACTACATCGACCAACTCTTAAGCTATCAAAAAATCATGCCTACCTTTCTCCTCTTATCTCTTGCAAATGAAACCTTTGAGACTTGAACTAGTTCCCTGATTTTCACTCCTGATCTAGAAAAAAAAACCCTAAAATATTCAAACCCTGGAGCTGAACTAGCTAACCTAAAATACATTCTTGTACCATTCAAATCCGTGGCTCTGAGTTTCATAGAGAGAGCCCTCTCTGGTTTGGTAGGGTTAGCTGCCAAACTAAAAGCTTGGTTTGAGGTTACATCCGTCGATCTCCTTTCATCCTTGGGATATTGTGGAGGCTAACAGAAGCTAACTGAATCTTTGTTTCATCATCTTTGATGTTCTGTATACTGCAATAAACTTCAAGTTTATGAACCCAATTATCAATTCTTTCAGCATTTACTTCACCATTATACATAGGAAGTTCGAATTTGATATCAAGTTTTAATAAGCGTGTTTACCATGCACCCTTGTGGTATGTGGAGGTGTTTGAGTAACAATGGTTGTGGAAGAGGAAGAAGATGAAGGTGAGGATGGAGGTGAAGATGATGGTTGAGAAGAGGGTGGTTTTTCACCATTTCCCTTTGAAGGCTTATCCTCATCTCCTCCTTTTCATCCAGAAGAGCCCTCTCCTTTTGAAGGCTTGGAACTTTCACCCTGCAATCTTGAAGTCCTCTCTTCATGGAAAAACTTCACTATTTCAGTCACGTCAGAGAAATATTTTTTGAAATTCTTTTCTTCATCTGACATATTATCATTTCCTCCTTCATGAGACATGCTTGCTGAAGCTTCAACTACAATTTGAGGAAAAATTTGTGGTGGAGATTGTGGCAAATTTTCTCTCCTTGTCCTTGACCTAACTTGAGGACTTGCAGCCACAAGCCTTCCTTCTCCTCTCTAGAGATTCAACCTTGTAAGCATCAGAAACACTTACAAATAATTAAATCCTCAAAGCAGCAAAGAAAACCTAAGCTTTGAAACCAAACTTGATCTGTATGAGATATTAATGAAAATGTGCTTGAGGGTTTGTAAATTGCAAGTGTTAAAATTGAGATTTTGAGAGATTTTATGTTAATAAGCTAAGACAACCTCCTTCAAAGAGACTAAGTCTTCATCCAGTAAGCCTTCACCCAGTAAAAAGAGTAGGAGGTAGTTTGTATATCTGATCTCATGTTTGTTAGTTGTTGGAGGTTTCATCTTGCGTAGTTGTGCTCATTTTGCAGTTTTTGAGGATAATTTTTGTAATTTGATGTTGGTAGGGAGTTATAAGGCACGAGTGATCATTTGATGGGCTTTGTTTTGTTTTGGGGTAGGAAGGACAACCAAATTTCAGAAATTCAAATTTCGCTACGCAAGTGTTGAACTGGGAAATTTTGAGTTTGCACGTGTGGAAAGAGGCATTAGATGGGTCACCTCCAACTCAACAGCGTAGTCATCATCCACCATCTTGTTGTAAGTTGGTGCAACACGTGTACATGTCAATATGGAGCCTACTGCACAATTTCTCATGTGCTACGCAACTCAGACTTCATGTTATTTCTGCTTTTGTAATTAGTCTCGAACCTAGTTGTTATGATGTTAATGATTTGGATAAGAATGAATGGATATAGATCAATTTAGTATATAGGATATGATTGATTTTATTTAAGTATAAAGTTACAGTTTTATCATAGCTTTAGTTGCTTTATTTCAGCTTTAGTTTAAAGGCTTGCTGTTTCCAAATTCAGTTGGTTTCGATCCACTCAGTGGATAGTATATACAATGCATTTGGTCATATTTATTTACTTTGCTAAAAATGTATTTAAAACCAAACAAAATGTGCAAGAAGGGTTGGGATTTGAAGAAACCCTATGTATATGGTTAATGTTTCTTGAATAAAATATCAGTGAAGGAGTTTTGTCACTATGATTCAAAGATTCCTGTGGTATGCATTTCTAGTTATCGTGCTCCTCTTTGTGTAATTACTAATCTTAATATTTTATTATAGTCTCATTTTTATAGTAGCTCTCTAAAGCAGTTTTTCCATAATTCATATCTTTAATGCTCTGGTTAACTATTTGTCTTTGTCTTTCTGTTATGATGGAATTCACCCTCAGTTAGGTGCTCCATTATTTTTTTTCTTCTTAATATTTGGTTAACAATGTATGTTACAAAATTCATGTTGTGCTCTATTGCACATGATCATATATTGTCATGTGTTTTCTAGTTTCTTTGAAATAAATTCATTATACTATAACTAATTTCAACTTTGAAATATGTACCTCCCTTGCCTCTGCTTCAACAAGTGTCTTATGTAAGCACTGGTATTTTTGTCTATAAATCTGAATTATGGTTTTGGTTTCATGCCCAGTGGCCCTTCTTGTTAAATCTGCCAACAACTCTCATTGAATCTTGTTTCCCTCTTTTAGACCTGGTCTCTCTATAGGGTGTCCTTGAGCTTTAATGTTATTTACCTTCAGACATTTTTTTCAAGTAAGGCAGCCCCCTTCGATTATAAAGGACTAGTTTCTAGCCCAAAGAGGTTTGTGGTTACCCCTGTAAACCTTTTCTCAGCCTAGAGTTTCAATTGCAGGGTGATAACACATACCGGTCCTCATGTTAGGTGTGTCTAATGATCTTCCACCTCTAACTGTGTCCCCTCTATACAATTTGTGTTTGGTCCGAGAGCTGCTACCATAGGCTCCATTAGTCTTTTCTTCCTGCTCCTAATTGATCCTCCTCTATCCCTATTTTTGAAACTCTGACAAACTCTAAAGAATCCCCACATTAACCTCTATCTTCTTTTCTTGAGCCCTTACAAGTCTTTCATGAGCCTCAACCAACCTGTCATTATATGCCTTAAAAATTCTGAAATCCACCCTCAGGATCCTCAATGTATCTGCCACACTAGGAGAATACTCCTCTCCTTGTTGGCCAATTGATTTGTAGGGAGAGTCACAGGAACTATAGTCTACCATATTTCTCATCATCCTTGATTATATTCTTCCTACAAGTATATCATATCAGAAAAAGAAATAGATACTAAAATAAAATCCATACCTTATTGTTGTTCAGGGGAGGCATATCTCATCTGCAAGATTAGTCCACATTAGTATGTAAATATATAATCATAAACATATCCATATAATTAGTATATCAACCTATACCATCATTCATGACCATACCAATGGTATACCATGATCCCATGCACGATGACAATAACCTCATGTTGTCAAGGTCACGATGACATTATAATTTTCCCAAAGAGAGTGCAGCCATTCTCTGATACCACCTTTCTATGGCATCAACTATGACCCAAAGAGAGTGAAAATTGGCTCTGATACCACCTGTAATGTACACCCTCCCCTCACATCTACCCACTTTCACCAGCTTACCCAGGGTAAACATGAGATGACGGGAAGTTATGACTAGACTCAACCTCTTAGGTGAGGTTAAGGAAATGGAGTCGACAAACAAACCTTACTGAGTTCCCTCTGGTTCCATAAGACCCTCGAGGAGTAACCTAACCCCTCCAGGTGTCCATCTGTTACACAACATTTTGTCACCGTCCCTGAAATCCCCATTCCTCACATTGGAGGACCATTTCTGTGACTTATATGAAGTGTCATGCCTTGAAAAAAGTGTCATTGCATCCCTTGCCATGAGGATAACATTTCCTCTGTTGACTTTTCCTGGAACAAACCATCAAAAACACATGATTTTGGGTTGGTGCTGGTAGGCAGTTATGGCCTTGCGCCGATAAAGGAAATTAACATTGGGCCTTATGCCCATTGGTGCTCTGTCTCAGTGAGCTGCCTGTGCCGAGTTGTTTTTGGAAAGTTTTTTAAATATAGAAGTGAATTTTCCATGCTAACTACTTTGTGAGCAAGTCAGCTTGGGTTGTTCGACTGAATAATGTCAAGCACCTTCCTTTGGCTTCTTGTTTCCTCCTTTTGGGGAAACCTCCCAAAGGATAAGGCCTCCCTTCCACCATTTGAGGGATCCAAACCTCCTCCTCTCCTTCTATAAATATATCTCTCTCACATAGATGCAGCTAGCTGAATAGGAATTGCTAAAAAATTTTGCTAAACAATCTGATATGGTTGGTGTGAGATAGAGGAGAGAGATACCCTTGTCGAGAGAGAGGTTAGGCTTATTGCCTCGCCATGCCCAAATTCCCTAACGAATGCTCGAGACGCGTTTTCACTGAACCCACTGAAGGAGGCTACGACGTCAAGGCTCCAGTTGTAATCTCTTTCTTTCTCTTAATATATACATGACTGATGTTTTGGTTCCTGTCTTGTGTTGATATGACTTATCTTACGCAATACGTTTAATTCTCCTTGACTAATTAGCTATTTATGAATGAAATTATTTTCTTGTATGCTTCTTTCGTCCTTTGATCCTTTGCAGACACCCGTGTACCATTGTTGAAGGATCGTGACGTGTCAGAATGAGGATCAGGAGACCGCTACTGCAGCGAAGATAACCGCGTTGGATCACATGTAGGACAATCTATCTCGACTCGTTTCATTCATTAACTAGGAATCGACACATTAGCATGTCCTCTTACTACTAGACCCACCCTAGGGATAGAGGGATCATCTCTGTCCCCAGAGGGGATTTACTTACACAACAAGTTGGCGAATCCACTGGAAACTCGTTTTTTCCTACATTAGGAATGTCGCCTTCGACACCTATCTCATCGGCCACTGTTACATCTATCCCGGTTCGACCTACCGTTTGTGTGGGTTCATCTGCACCGGTTGTTAGTACGACTCAGTCGTCAGGGTCTGCTGTTGTTCACATGTCTATATTTATCGACCCCACGTTGCCTGTTAGGCCTGTTGTGAGTGGATCACAACCTCGTGTGATGGAAACCAATCCTACGTGCACTGCACCTATGGTTTCTACTTATACATTCGATGAATATCTGTTGGATATTCAACGACGGTATGCTCCCTCTCCAGATTCTCAGCCACATAATTCCACACCTCAGGGTTCTCAGCAACCGCAAGCTCCTAGCAATCCTCCTCATCATTATGATGCATAATTAAATCACGTATATTTTCCTCCCATTGATCCCAATAAAGCTATTTATTTGCCTTCACCTGATCCCTATCAGATTGCTTCTCATCAAGGGCCATTTTTACAGGGACCACCCTCGGGTCTACAAGGACAACCCTTATAGGGACAACCTTTGGTCCAACAGGGACAACCCTTTGGTCCACAGGAACGACCTTACGGTCTGCAAGGACAACCTTGGGTCCAACAAGGACAACCCTATGGTTCGTCTGGTCAAACTCAATTTCAACCAGAAGCAAATGTATCCACCACATGGAAAACCTTTTGTGCAACATCAGCAACCTTACATTCAGCAAGGCCAAGATTTTGTACACAAGGAAAACCCTATAGTCCTGCGCCAGGTCAACCTGGTTTTCAGGGGCAACCTGGTCCATCCCAACCATCGGGCCAACCTCTTCCACAAGGGCAACTCGGTGGCTCTCATTATCCAGGCCAACCTACTCCGCAGGGACAGCCTGTCCAACCTCAGCAGCCGATTCAACCTGCTCAACCTGCTCAATAGCCGGTTCAACCTGTTCAGCCTGCTTAGTAGCCAGTTCAACCTATTCAACCTTTTCAGCCGGTTCAACCTGCTTTGCAGGGACAACCTGCTCAACCTCAAGGTGCTACTTACCCTCCTTAAGGTCAATTTCAGGTAGTATCTAGTGCGCCCCAAGGTTTCACTTATTACCCTAAAAGTCAATCCTAAATGTTGTATATTCCACCTCAAGGCAATGCTTACATTCCGCAGCAAAATCCATATGTTGCTCAACAAGGACCTCAGTGGTATGCTCATAATCAATATCCTGGTCCTCAACCCCAGTATGGGTAGAACTATCAAGCTTATAACCCCTGTGGACAGAATCCTTTGGGACAAAACATATGGGGGCAGAATTTCTCTCAACCTAGGTGGAACGCTAACACTGGTCTTTATCAATGACCTGCAATGCCTTTTAATCCTCAATTACCATTTCTCACGACGTTAGAACTGCCTGATGTGTCAAATTTGACAAACGATCCGATCCTTCATAACCCGTATTGGCCTCTAGTTCCAACCAAAATTCCTGGTAATTGTCCCAAATTTGAGGACAAGTCCAGAGAAGACCCCCAAGCGCATGTTATGACATACCATCTTTGGTGTTCCTCTAACTCTTGGGTTGACAATTTTATCTGACTCCGTCTTTTCCAACAGACTCTTACTGGTGCTGCTGACAAGTGGTACATCGAGTTATCTCGTGGCATATTTCAAGATTTCAATTCTTTAGCCACAGAGTTCCTCACACACTTTTAGTTACCAGTTCAACATGAAACCGGGACGCACCTCCTCACATCCTTGAAGCAATATTGAGCTACCCATATCTCAGATCATATTCATGAATGGAGGCGTCGTCATCGCCTGATCAAGTTTGAGATTCCTGATCAACTTCTAACTGATTAGTTTACTACCTCTTTCATCAGTCCTATTGCTAAGGACATTGCTATGGGGGCATGTGTCACTGAGGAATAAGCCATTGCTCATGCCCAATACCTTGATCTCATGTACTCTCAGTCTGGCACGTTGTATGATCTCTTGCCTAATGCTCCTAGACGTGGAACTTTCAAAGCACCGGCGACGCCATCTGTCGACGGTATTATTGGTTCCGTGTCTCAGACTTCTCGGAAGTCTTCTCCTCCAAATCCAGGGAAGCAAAAATCTACTCCTTCCAATGATACTACTTCTCAGACAACCTCGAATTCTAGTAAAACTACGGAGGTGAATGTCGTTCAGGTCAATCCAATAGATAAAAATTCCAAGGGTAAAAATAAGGTTAAAGGTAAGGCCAAAGCTGATACCCCGAAACAAGATTCTCAGAAATCTCATGCTGATGATGTTTCACAGCGTAAACCAAAGTATCCTTGCTTGATTTGTGACGAAGAGGACTACACCAAGGACTGTCCTCTATGGGCCGAAGTGGGTCGATTTCTCAAGGGAACCCAAGGAACTTAGACTGTTCTCAAAGAACCGTTTCCGTCATAGCAGACTCAATTGGTAGAGAAACCCCAGTCCTCTACCCCATTTGGCTCTCAGGTTTTCATGATGAACTGTTCTACATCCGTTTCCATAGCTACTCGGTCGAAATATTATACCGAGCCGCGTCAGGCAACGGGGAAAGAGATCACTGATGGTCCTCCTCCTCCACCTCCTTCTGGTCCTCTTTAGATTGAAAGGCCCAGTACTGAGCCCGTTGTACGACCACCTTCCAAAGGTGTACTCCGTAAGTCTTCTTACAATCCTAACGCCTGTGCTGCTCGACATTACAATATTGATGAGGATTTAGCTCAGGTTCCATCTACGATGTCTTCATTAGAAGTGCTTCAGAGTTGTCTGTCTCAACAAAAGGCTTTGATATCTGCGATCATTAGGGTTGATCCTTCTTATTCGAGCCTTATCACTTTCAACTTGGAGAATTTCGTCCCACGTCTCCCTCACTAGCTTGTGCTCATCATACAAGTTGGAATTAATGGAATGAATATCCATCAAGCAACTGTGGATGAGGGTGCGTCTGCATGCGTCATGTCATCTTCCTGCTGGAAAGCTATCAGTTCTCCAGCTCTGAATTCATCTCCAAATTCTCTAGAAGCGTTTGATGGTAGGGAATCTAAACCTCTTGGCGTTCTCACTAGTTTACCGATTACTCTATAAGGGAAAACAATCAACGTCGAGGTTGAAGTAGTTGACACCAAGCTCAATTAAAATCTTCTCCTCGGTCGTAGTTGGACCCACACCATACTATGCGTTTCGTCCACTCTCTTTTGTGTTTTGCGATTTTCGCACTAAGGAAAGATCGTTACTGTCGATCAATTTTCGTTCTTCACTTCTTCTTCTGAGAACAACGTTCCATATGTAGATCAAATTCCTCCACCCAAGCCTGTTCAGGTTAATATGATCTCCAAGTCTGATGATCCATGGATCATCCCTTCGCCCGGGCAGATTGATTCATTTGGGGATTCGATGCCATTAAGTCCAATTGAGATTGCTTATTGTGAGCTTATTTCAGCTTTGGATCCTCCGCCTCCTGATCACGCTCCCTTGGGCATGTCTCTTGATACTTATTCTCAATCCCCCTGGATCAGTGATTCAGATTAGCCCGATCCCTTGAAAGATATATTTCCCTCCGATGAAGCCATCGTGGAAACTATGTCTCTCGAGGATCCCCCTTGGGATGATAGTCATCATCGTTCCTCATTCATGCCTAGCCTTGGGGCCATGTCTACATGTCTCGAGAGGTTCACTTATCTTCCGCTTCAAACGCCTATTCTGACGCACAAAGTCGTTACAGAAGGTAACTTGAGTAACATCACACAAACGATGCCTATCAACATTTCTGTCAAACCGGGAATTGTCGAGAACATCCATATTGGGATGACCTGTTCTCCCGATGAGGTTCAGGTCTATACTAGTCTCTTCCGCGAGTTTCATGACGTTTTCGCATGGTCTTACGAAGAGATGCCTGACATCGTTCCAAGTATAGTGGTGCATGAGATTCATACCTATCTTGGTGCGAAGCCTGTTCACCAGTGTCTTCGTCTTGTGCACCCTAGAAAGGTTGCCGCTGTTAAGGGAGAAGTTGGAAAACTTATTAAAGCTGGTTTATCTATCTGATTCCCTTGACAGAATGGGTTTCCAATATTATTCCTGTAGATAAGAAATATGGTACCATTCGTGTCTGTGTTGATTACCATGACATTAACCGTGCTTTCCCTAAGGATAATTATCCTACTCCTTTTATTGATCAAATCATTGATGACTATGCTCGAAGTGAGATTTTTTCTCTTATGGACGGGTTTTCTGGGTACAACCATATTAACATTTCTTTGGCTGATCAACATAAGACCACCTTTATCTGTCCTTGGGGTACTTTTGCTTATAAAAAGCTCCCTTTCGGTCTGAAAAATGTTGGGGCTACATTTCAGTGAGAAATGTCATATGCTTTCCACGATATCTAGCACATTGTTCAGCCTTATCTAGATGACCTTCCAGCTCATTCAGCTAAGCGTAAATACCATCCTGATCATATCCATCAAATATTTCTTCGCTGTCGACGCTATAACATCCGACTAAATTCGCATAAGTGCGTCTTCTGCGTTGACTCCGATAGACTCTTAGGGTTTATTGTTTCCAAAGACAAGATTCACCTCAATCCACTCAAAGTTGAAGATATCATTAATCTCCCCTCTCCTTCCTCCTTACATCAGCTGCAGATTCTGTAGGGAAAAGCTAACTTCTTATGATGTTTTATACCTAACTATGCCGAAGTGGCTAAAGGATTTACGTGATTACTGAAGCAAGGAGTCTCGTTCCTCTGGGATGAGATCGCCCAAAAGTCCTTCGATGCACTGAAGACGTTGCTCGTCAATGCTGCTCTGTTGCATCCTCCAAATTATCATCGTGATTACTCCCTCTATTTGGGTGCTGAATTCATCACGATTGCCATGGTTTTGGTACAAGACGATGATGATGGTCACGAGCATGTCATTTACTATCTGTCTTGTAACCTTCTCGATACTGAAACACGATATGCACATGTTGAGAAGTTTGTGTTGTCTGTTGTTCAAGCTGTTCAACGTTTTCTTCACTGTATTTTGTTGCGTACAATGACTGTGATTTCTGACTTCAACCTTATGACTTATATATTGACTCATCAATTGTTGGGGGAAAAGTACTCGATGTGGATTTTCATCCTCCAAGAGTTTGATTTGGAGTTCACTACTGCCAAGTCGAAGAAGTCATTAGTCTTTGTCGATTTGATCTGCTCTCTCCCTTCCGATTCCGCTCTGTCTGGTTCCGAGGAACGCATTTCGTACGACATGATTTTCTTTATTAGCACCCTCGATCCTTGGTACGGTGATATCATCGTATATCTTCAGACTTGTACCTTTCGATCTGAATTGATGATGGATGCTCGTTGATGCATCCGTCATAAATCAAAACCCTTGTATAAATTATATAACATATGCATGTATATATCCAGATTCTCCTAGTCTAACAATATTTATCTTCTTCCTAAATACAGAATCCTTCCACTGTTAATATTTTGCGGAAATTTAAACTCAATTGCAAACACATGAAGCAATAAAAACAATCGCACATAGCACATTTTTTTAACGGGAAAGCCTGAAGCTAAAAACCCCAACTATCATATATTATGTATCATGGAGATCATGTAACAATCTCATACAAAGCTTAGTACATCAAGCTCTCAGTACAATCAATCGTCACACACTAACAAGAAGAAATCTGCAAATCCATGCATTGATTTCTTGCCACCTGATAGTCTGCCTCCACTGCGCAATCCCTACTGAAGAAGACACCTGGATGAATTCAAATTGGCCTTGCCTTGACTGCGAAATCCTCATTGGCAACTCCAATGTGTGTGTGATGCAATCAATGCATCACTATAGTCACAATGGATAGTCCATCTCACCCTTTCACCTACCTCTCCATTGGGTCTCCACAGGAACTGACATGCACTGTAGTTAATTGTTGTATTTGTTTAGTTGATTAGTGAGTTATTATTTGTGAATTAATTACCTAATTAATTCACTCCACTCTCACTAGTGTATCATTCAGTTAGACTAGATACAACTAGCTCAACTGAGTTTAACTCCAATAACTAAGTTAAATTGAATAACAACTCCATGAACTACTCTTCCAACTCTGTCATAACTTTGCAACTTCAGTTCTAACTGAGTCCTCCATGCATGAACCACCAGTAACCCTAGGAATTGTGCAATTCCTTCAGCCCACTGATTTTCCAAATCTGTATACTGAAAAATAGTGCTCTAAGAGAATAAGTTGATATTTAGAGTCTGATTATTATTAAGGGATAATAATAATCGACACTTCTATTTTTAGATCAACGATCTATAAATAGACTTCGCCCAATATTCTAAAAATAGAATTTCATATATTTTTCCAACTTGACCAACCATCCACAAATAGCATCCTGCAACTTCTGAAATATGATCACCATGTCTGAAAATAGACATAGTCTAAAAATAGACTTGCACCTAAAAATAGATTGCGGGCCCACTTAGTGAAGGCGACTGATCTTCACTAAGCTCATCATCTTGTTGAATCTCAACACTCCCTCTCAACAAGATAGGGATTATCCTTCACCCCGATCCTGCCTCTATGGTATTCGAATTTGCTCCTGGTGAGCGCCTTCGTCAAAATATCTGCATCCTGATCTTTCGTAGGAATGTATTGAAGCAACACGATCTTCCACTGCACACAATCTCTAATATGATGATATCAGATATCAATATGTTTAGATCTATCATGAAACACATGATTAATCGAGAGTTTAATGCAACTCTGATTATCACAACATATCACTGTAGGATCTAAATGTGAACCAAACAAACCGACCAGGATCTTCCTCATCGAGATAGCCTCACATGCAACTTGAATTGCTTCCATGTATTCTGTTTCTACTGAACTTAGTGCCATGGATCTTTGTTTCCTGTTGTACCAAGAAACTGTTGTAGATCCGATACTGAAAATCCCTCCTGATGTGCTCTTTCTGTCCGTTGGACTACCTCCCCAATCTGCATCAGTGAAGCCATGCAACTTCACCTCATCCGTCTGTCTGTTCCATAAGCCATACTCAAATGTGCCCCTAAGATACCTCAGGACATGCTTTCCTGCCTTCCAAAAGATCTTGGTAGGCTTAACCATCGCTTGCGAAAGCTAGTTCACTGCATAGCATATGTTCGGTCTTGTATTAACTAAATACATGAGTGAACCCACCAATTGTCGATAAACAGTGGCATCCACTACCTCTGCCGATGTAGCATCCTCTTTCCTCCAATTTCCTGGAAGAGGAGTTTTGATAGGCTTGCAGCCTTGCATGTGACACTTCTCCAGTATCTTCCAGGCATACTTGCCTTGAGACACAAAAAATTCACCTTCCTGCTGCCATATTTCCAATCCAAGGAAATAATGGAGGCGCAAATCCTTCATCTCAAACTCCTTTGAGAGATCTGCCTTGCATGAGTGTATCAACTGCTCATCACCCATTAGTATTAAATCATCAACATAAAGAACAATGATTAAAATCTTACCCTCCACCACAATTTGATACAGGTTTGCATCCGCCTCACTCTTGGTGAAGCCAAGTCCAGTGAAATAGCTATCGATCCGAGTGTACCAAGCACGTGGTGCTTGTTTCAGCCCATACAATGCTCTTTTGAGCCTAAACACATGCGACTCGTTGTTGAATATTTCGAATCCTTCAAGTTGCTCAATGTACACCTCTTCCTCAATGATCCCATTAAGGAACGCAGTCTTCACATCCATCTGATGAATGTGCCAACCCATCTGCACTAAGAGAGCAAGGATGGTTCTTATGGAAGAATATTGTGCGACAAGTGCAAATATTTCTTCATAATCAATCCCCTCGATCTATGAGAAGCCCCGGGCAACAAATCTTGCCTTATACTTCTCGATGCTACCATCAGCAGCTTTCTTTACCTTGTAGATCCATCTTGATCCTACAACTAATTTACCCATCGGCCTTGGAACAATCTCCCAAGCACTGTTTCTGACAATGGAGTCATAATCCTCCACCATGGCATCTACCCATGTGGGCTCCTGCACTGCTTCTTCGAAAGAAGATGGCTCTGTCATGATACACTTGCTCATAAGAGCCATGTATCCAGCATATCAGTCAGGTGACTGTCTCTGTCTGCGCTGTGATGTAGGGACTCCTACATTCTATGCTGCATCAAGCTTCAGTCTCTCAGCTTCTGTTGTACGCTTTCTGCCTTGTCTGATGTTTGGTTCTACATGAGTGGAATCCTCCACTTCATGAATCTTCTCCTATGGTTGATCCACATCTAGAGGCTCATCTTTGGGAAAAAGTAGCTCCTCCTCCGCATGCAAGTGTAGCTCCCTCTCAAGTGACAACTTCATGGTTTTCACCTCATTGAATTTTATATCCCGTTGCACCACAGTCATCCGACTGTCTGGAAAATACACACGATAATTATGGGGTGCTTTTGTGTACCCCACAAATATCTCAACTTATGCAGTCGGCTCCAGCTTCTTCCTGGCGTCCTTCATCACATGAATGTAAACAGATGAGCCAAAAATATTCAAATGAGAAATATCAGGCTTCTTACCAATAAAATCTTCTTCAGGTGTACTCATGCCAAGTACGCTATGAGGACAACAGTTTTTCACATAAACTACAGTGTTGCATGCTTCCACCCACAAGTACATCGGTAGGCCCTGGTCATGCAGCATAGCTCGTGCAGCACCCACGATCGTTATGTTCTCCCTCTTCGTGACCCCATTCTGCTGTGTGTTATGAGGCGATATGAGTTCTCTTCGAATTCCTTCTTTGCTACAGAAGTCTTTGAATTCACCCGAGATATATTCACCACCATTATCGCTTTGTAGAGCCTTCAATTGCTTCCCTGACTCCTTCTCCACCAATGCTTAAACTCACAGAACTTTGAGAATGTTTCGCTCTTCTTCTGCATGAAGAAAATCCAGCATCTACGAGAATATTCATCAACAAAAATAACATAATACCTGTGTTTTTCTGTTGAAGCAACCGAGAAAGGTCCACACATGTCTGTGTGAATTCTCTCCAGGATCACGGAAGCACGGTTCTCCTTCTCGTGAAAGGTGGTCTTCACAAACTTACCCATAGTAAATCCCTTGCACTAAACTGACTACGCAAGAGTACCCTTGGGAAGTCCAGTATAAATCTGCTGCAAAATCTTCAGAGTGACATGGTGAAGATGGCCCAATTGCCTGTGCCATAATTCGCCCTCATCTCGGCTCACCACTTCTTTTGATTTGCCCATCATTGCAGTGCAGCCATCTACCTCTAGCTTGTAAACATTCTTAACTCGAATCCCTATCTTCTTGGTTTGACCTGTTGTTTTATGTCAAAGGAAGGCTTTTCCTTCATTGAAAACACATCATAACCTTTGTCTTCCAACATTGCGACCGAGACCAAGTTCTTCTTCAAACCTAGAACATGCATAACATCTTTCAACGGAAATGGATTACCTGAATCCCTCTCAAAGGTAATGGTCCCAATGTCGGTCACACTGTATCGACCATCGCCGCCCATCTCTATATGCATTTGGAGGCCCTTCTCCTCCAAGTCACTAAACAACTCCTTGTCTCCCGTCATATGGAAAGACGCACCACTATCAAGATACCACACCGATCCCATTGAGCTTGAAACCAAGCATGCGATCAAAGAGAAATCAAGTTCAAATTGTGAGTCTAAGGCCTAACCCGCTGTAGCTCCAACAACCTTCTTGTTCTTCTTCTTCTGTGGGCAGTTAGTGGTGAAATTCCCATGTTCGTGACAATGAAAACACTTCACCTTGGACAAATCTTGCTTCTTGCCTTTAGCCTCAGATTTTGAAGGGAATTTCTTCCCCTTCCCTTTCCTTGCTTTGGCAGCCAAAGCGCAATTCTCTTCATCTTCATTCTTCGATGAAGAGCAATCCTTGGTACTTCGCCTTATCTCCTCCTGCACAAGATTCGACCAAAGTCGCTCCCAACCCGACAGTTTATCCCGTCCATTGACAGATTATTCGTAGCTATGTAAACTCTTCGGAAGCCTAAGGAGAGCCAAGCTCACCAATTCATCATCTTCAACATTAATTCCCACACTTCCCAGTTCATCCTTGCAGTGGACAAACTTCGTGAGATATTTTGGAATACTGTCGCCCTTCTCCATTTTTATTTTTCTGAGCTTATCTTTAAGTGCCAACTTCCTCTGGTCGCTTCTACTTTGGAACAAATCTGTCAAAGCCTTCCACATTGCAAATGGAGTGGTTTTCCCATGAAGGCTGGACATAATATGGTCCTTCACACCTTCCAACATAATTCTTCTTGTCTTTTCTACCTTCTTTTTCCATATGTCAAGTCTTGCAGCATCACTAGAATCCGGCTTAGAAACATCGCTATTGATGAACTCCTTCAGTCCATTATCCTCCAGCACTGCCTCCATCTTGTCCTTCCAGGCTATGTAATTTGAGCTGCCATCAAGGGCATACTCCAATTGCAACCCATTGAAAGACATTTCAATGTATACTCAACTGTCGCACCAAGAATTTTCTGCAGCAAATTCGAATTGTCCACCAGCACAAACTCAACAATTCTTCACTGCTCCAATACCATGTATAAATTATATAACATATGCATGTATATATCCAGATTCTCCTAATCTAACAATATTTATCTTCTTGCTAAATACAGAATCCTTCCACTGTTAATCTTTTGCGGAAATTTAAACTCAATTGCAAACACATGAAGCAATAAAAACAATCGCACATAACACAGTTGTTTAACGGGAAAGCCTGAAGCTAAAAACCCCAAATATCATATATTATGTATCATGGAGATCATGTAACAATCTCATACAAAGCTTAGTACATCAAGCTCTGAGTACAATCAATCGTCACAAACTAACAAGAAGAAATCTGCAAATCCATGCACTGATTTCTTTCCACCTGATAGCCTACCTCCACTGCGCAATCCCTGCTGAAGAAGACCCCTAAATGAATTCGAATTGGCCTTGCCTTGACTACGCAATCCTCATTGGAAACTCCAATGTGTGTGTGATGCAATCAATGCATCACTATAGTCACCCTTTCACCTACCTCTCCACTAGGTCTCCACTTGAACTGACATGCATTGTAGTTAACTGTTGTATTTGTTCAGTTGATTAGTGAGTTATTATTTTTGAATTAGTTAACTAATTAATTCACTCCACTGTCACTAGTGTATCATTCAGTTAGACTAGACACAACTAGCTCAACTGAGTTTAACTCCAATAACTGAGTTAAACTGAATAACAACTCCATGAACTACTCTTCCAACTCTGTCATAAATTTGCCACTTCAGTTCTAAGTGAGTCCTCCATGCATGAACCACCAGTAACCCTAGGAATTGCGTAATTCCTTCAGCCCACTGATTTTCCAAATCTATATATTGAAAAATAGTGCTTCAAGAGAATAAGTTGATATTTAGAGTCTGATTATTATTAAGGGCTAATAATAATCAACACTTCTATTTTTATATCAACGTTCTATAAATAGACTTCGCCCAATATTCTAAAAATAGAATTTTATCTATTTTTCCAACTTGACCAACCATCCACAAATAGCATCCTGCAACTTCTGAAATATGATCACCATGTCTAAAAATAGACTTACACCTAAAAATAACATGCGGGCCCACTTAGTGAAGGTGACTGATTTTCACTAAGCTCATCATCTTGTTGAATCTCAACAACCCTATTGCATAGTCGGAGATACACTCTACCGCATCAGAGTTGATTCAATTCTTCGCCGATGTTTGACTCTCGAGGAGGCTGAAAAAGCCTTGAATGACTGTCTCAGTGGCGCCTGTGGCGGTTACATGTCTGGTTATGCTACTTCACAGAAAATTCTTCATGCTGGTTATTTCTGGCCCACCATCTTTAAAGACTTTATTGTTGTCGTCCGTAAGTGCCATGATTTCCAGATCTATCAGCGCAAGATACGTGCACCGCCTTCCCATCTTCACCCTGTCATTACCATTGGTCCCTTTGCGAAGTGGGGAATCGATTTTATGACGTGTAACCCTCAATCAATCTGGGGTCATGCTTATATCATCGTAGCCATTGAATACTTCACCAAATGGGCCGAAGCAATGCCTACACTTATGGCTGACGGTAAGAAAATGACACAATTTCTATTCAATCATGTCATTTCTAGGTTTGGTGTCCCTCAAGCCATTTTTATCGATCATGGTTCACATTTTCGGCATTACATGGTGGTGGAGTTGACTTCTAAGTTGGGTCTGCGTCCCGACAACTCAACGTTGTACTATCCTCAGGCCAATGGTCAGGTTGAAGTCGTGAACAAAGTTCTCGTCACTATGCTTCAACGTATGATTAGGATGCACAAATCAAACTGGAATCTCATGTTGTTTTCGACTCTTTGGGCTTACCGAACCTCAGTAAAGGATGTGATCGAATTCACTCCATTCTAGCTTGTCTACGGTCTGGAAGCTACCCTTTTGATTGAATGTGAAATACCTTTGCTCACATTAGCTATTGAATTGCTCCTGAATCCTTCGCCATAAAAAGAGTGTCTTCTCTATTTTGAAAGGCTGGATGAAACTCACCGCTTTGCTACTCTGGTCATTTAAGCACAGAGAAAGCGAGTCAAAGCTCATCTTGACCAGTCGGTTTCCCCTCGTTCCTTCATAGAATGAGACCTCGTCCTCCTGTACGACCAAGCTCACGATAAGCTGGGGGCAGGAAAATTTCAACCCATGTGGCATGGGCCCTACATTGTTAAACATGTTTTGTGGAATGGGGCTAATGAGCTTATTGATTACGAAGGTCATCCTTTGGATCAACCCAGAAATGGGTTGTATCTTAAAAAATACTATGCATGAGTCATTCATGCATATTTTGTGTACATAGGTGTTTCTTTTCATTTTTTTACATTTTTGGCTTGGTGTGCTTTGCGAGCATTTTCCTGCTTATTGGATCGTTGCTTATTGTGTAGATGTCTATTACCCCTTATGTTGGTTTCGCAGATGGTGCTTCTCGTATTACCTGGAACCTGTCTTCAGCAGCCTGGGTGATTTATGATCCTATTGGTGAGTTGATTGACCTTCAAGGTATCTATCTAGGATGAACTACAAACAATGTCGCTGAATATAGTGTTGTTATTGAACTATTAACCGAGGCTATTACCCTCGACATTCATGCATTGATTGTTAACCTAGACTCACAACTTGTTGTTCTTCAACTTAATGGACATTATTCTGTTAGAAACCCTCACATATTTAGGTTGTATTTGTGTGTTCGGTTACTCTAAAGACATGTTGATTACATTACATATCAACATATTCCTAGACGAATGAATGCATTAACTGATACAATAGCTAACATTGTATTAGACAAACATTTGCGTAATTTGTAAAAAATCATCATCACATGACGAGATCCATACAAGAAAATAGATGTATATATATATATTGAGTGTTTGCATCCATGTGCATCATAAGTTCAAAAAATATGTATGTTTCGATTACATCTTGAGACATCATGTCTCTAAAAAATATGCGGAAATAAAACCTGGGTGTCTACTCGGTGTGACACTCATGATAACATGTCACTGCCCCTACAAGCCGCCTCAGCAAGCGGTGAACATGGTTTGACACCCCTACAGTGTGTCTCTGGTATGCGCGAGGAACATCATCAAATCGTGCTTAGTTCGAGATCCCACGGGAGATTCCCTCCAAGTTGCGTATGATTTCCTCCTCCTCGCCTCCCTCACCATGAGGGGTCACATCAAATTCCTGAGGAATCCGCCGCGTTATCGGGGACATACCTGTAGGTCTCTCTGGGCCAACATATGCAATTACATGGATTAATGTCAGAACATTCATAAGAATTTTTTTTATAGTACTCATCAAAATAAAAAAAAGAGTCCTACCCAGTACTTCATCCCAATCCTCTCCTTTTGGGAGCGGGAGATTTGCATCACCAGTGAAATCTATGCTAGAGTAGGGCCAGTATTCCACGACAATCAGTTGTCGACGGAGCCACTCAAAGAACTCCGGTCTCCAAGACATCTGTTGACCACCCCTTGACCTTGGCATCAGAGTTGCCCAACGGGCCATCCGTGGCTCCTGAGCTGGTGGTGTCGGAACTATTACCTCCTGACGCTGAAATATTGGTAATCGTTCCAAGATGAACGATAGCAATATGGACCCGTAGCCGAACTGCTTCAGCATGGTTTTCTTGCATTTTGTTAGTTGATGCTTCATGTTGATTATTACTGCCTCTGCCCAGTTGTAGAGGGTCGATGCCATGCAATCTACAGAAAAAAGTAGCTGTGTTTTTGTGGCCTCGTGTGGTGCCTGCGATCCAGCAGCTTGTGTGATGGTGTGCAGCACTACCTTTAGTGCCAAATCCAGAATAGTTTGGAAGTCCACTTTTCGCTTCCCAATCCTTTCCTTTCCCCTGGGCACACCCTGTCAATAACCATACTCATGTTCTCCATTGAGGGCTGGGTGCCGATCAGGATTGGTACTGCCCCCCTCTGTGACAGTCCGATTATGAAATAAACATCTGAGACTTCAATCTCAAGTTCCTGGACATGAATAATGAATTTTTCCTAATCAACGTCCCAGACACTGATAAAGTACTGCAACAACTCCGGTTGAGCTCTGATACATGGTGTCATAAATAATTTTTTGAGCCCGTAATCTCTGATAGCTTCCATGCATCTTCTATTGCCCATGGTTTCCTCATCTTCTTCGCTATGTTCTCGTTCTTTCCATTTGATCACCATTTTGCCTTTTCACACCTACAAAAACATCCATATGGTTGTAACTAGCCAAATCCAAAGCTTTTGAATAATTAAATTGGGTCTGCTTGTTTAAAATTACATGCTAAAATTGACTGCAGTGATTGGCGCCCCCCAATTCAAATTTTAGGCCGGTTGGCACGAGTCCATGCCCGATACCCGCGCCAATCACCACGCCCTAATTTTTGCAAAATCCCCCACAGATCTACAAATTTGGGGTTGCAACTAATGAAAGTACAATCAAAATGTAGGGAAGGATGTAAGCTCTTACCTAAAACTGAAAGATTCGAGATTGGTCTTCCGGATTGTCCACTGTCAACGCTGCAAAAGCGTAGTGAAAAAGGGTAACAAATTACTCACAAGAGGTAAAAGTGAACAGTGATTTATTTTTTACCATATTTGGCATTTTATAACTTTTCAGAACCCTAATTAGGTTTTAAAGCATATTTTTTGATTATTTCTCTATGTTATTTCGAGAAATGGATTTTACGTACATCTCTTGTGTAGCGACAGGTTTTCAACGTAAGGAAGATGAAGTAATGAGTTGTATTTTATACTTTTTTGGACTCGGTAGAAACATGAAAAAGTCATTGTTCGAGTCATCTTTCAACTCTTTTCTAACTCTTTAAAATTTAAAAGATTTTCGAGACTCTTATCGTTTTGAACTCATTAAATGGCTGCGAAACGATATCTACCTAGTATACGTTTACCCTTTTTTTGGGCTGGGATAGATTATTTACGAAAAAGGAATACCTTAGCCTATCGTGACTAAGAGGTTCTCTCAGAAAAAAAAATTCTACCTTTTTAGATCTGTGAAACTACCTATGAAAAGGGACTGTTGGAGTTTTCTTTTCTGCTTCTTTTCAAACTCTCTAAACATGAAAAGATGTCGAGTTCTTCCTTTGTTAGACTTGTTAAACCCTAAATCACATCAGAAACTATCACCATGACGTCACCGAGTTCCTCCTTCCTAGGTCTCATAAAATGTACTAGGATGGACTTGTCTGAAGGAAAAACTTACATGACAAGCATATGCTATCCCCTTCAAGCTTGTTTTCCAAAAATAATTGGGGTACTCGCCAGCAATGGTCAGGGAAAATGGAACCAGTTCTCAGTCGTGTCAGCAGTATGTCGCTTTTAAACATGACACTCATCTGCATTCATGTCGGGTTGGGGACATCTCATTTTGTCATTTTTGCCTCCATGGGTTTGGGTAATCTGTTTTGACCTCTCATCTGCTCTTTGCCACATCATCATTACCTCATATCCCTTGATGTCAAACACTGCCAAATCTAGAGTTGTGTCGTTGATATGTTCAAGAGAAGTTTCCATTTACAGTTTTCAGCCTCCCTCTGATCCTCTTTTTTGGTCCTGATTCACTATCATCATATTCCTCTATCTCGTGTCGATGATGTGGGAAACATTATGGCCCTCCTTCTACTAGGTCACTTCTTGTCAACTTCAGCTCATTATCCAGGAAGTTGATCTTGAGACTCCCTTTCGGTACCTTGTAGCTTGCATGCCTCAATGGTAAGTTCTTCGCATTCGACGATAGGTCCACATCATTTGCCTTCGATCGAGTGATTCTGCGAGTGTTCGACGCCATATCACTGTTCACATTCCGTGGATTGTACCTGTTGTACCTTGAGATCCATTATCATTATTGGTGGTTTCTCTCGTGCCTGTTAACATCTTTCATCATTGGCTGGTAATCAGGTGAATTTATTGCATGTTCAACTTGAGCTCGCATATTCGCATGATTGAATTTGTACTTGTTCGGGTCGAGATGGAGCGCAAGACCCTGGGTTTTGTCTGATAAGATCCAGGCTGTGGGATATTTTGGTTTATCATGACTATATGCATGAATATTTTGATTGGATGGCTGCGACCATACCTGAGTCTATTTGTTGATCCTTATTGCTAGATGGCTGCGTCCATACCTCAGAACTCAGTTTTTATGTACTCTATTATGGATGGCTGCGCCTATGTCACATGTTCATGTATGAGAGATATCAGTTGTATTTGGACTTGCAGGTCTTTCAACAACGGTGCTTGGTTTGAACGCGTTTTCGTAAAGCATTTCACTCCTCCCTCTCTCTTAGACGTCCTGCTTTAGGGGGCATCTGTTACACAACAATTTGTCACCATCCCTGCAATCCCCATCCCACACATTGGAGGACCATTTCTGTGACTTATATGAAGTGTCATGCCTTGAAAAAAGTGTCATTGAATCCCTTGCCACAAGGAGAACATTTCCTCTGTTGACTTTTCCTGGAAGAGACCATAAAAAACACATGATTTTGGGTTGGCGCTGGCAGGCAGTTATGGCCTCACCCCAATAAAGGAAATTAACACTCGGCCCCACGCCCATTGGCGCTATGTCTCAATGAGCTACCCGCGCCGAGCTATTTTTGGAAAGTTTTTTAAATATAGAAGCAAAGTTTCCATGCTAACTACTTCACGAGCGAGTCAGCTTGGGTTGTTCGATTGAATAACATTGAGAACCTTCCTTTGGCTTATTGTTTCCTCCTTTTGGGGAAACCTCCCAAAGGATAAGGCCTCCCTTCCACCATTTGAGGGATCCCAACCTCATCCTTTCCTTCTATAAATACATCACTCTCACATAGATGCAGCTAGCTGAATAGGAATTGCTGAAACATTTTGTTGAACAGTCTGATATAGCTAGTGCGAGATAGAGCAGAGAGAGACCCCTATCGAGAGAGAGCTTAGGCTTATTGCCTCGCCACGCCCAAATTCCCCGACGAATGCTTGAGACGCGTTTTGATTGAACCCGCTGAAGGAGGCTATGACGTCAAGGCTCCGATTGTAATCTCTTTCTTTCTCTTAATATATACATGATTGATGTCTTGGTTCCCGTCTTGTGTTGATACGATTTATCTTACACAATACGTTTAATTATCCTTGACTAATTAGCTAGTTATGAATGCAATTATTGTCTTGTATGTTGCTTTCATCCTTTGATCTTTGTGCATACACCCGAGTACCATTGCTGAAGGATTGTGACATGTCAGAACGAGGATTAGGAGACCACTGCTGCAGCTACGAAAACCACGTTGGATCACAGGTAGGACAATCTATCCCGACTCATTTCATTCATTAACTAGGAATCGACACATTAGCATGTCCTCTTGCTGTTAGACCCACCCTAGGGATAAATGGATCGCCTATTTCCATAGAGGGGATTTACCTACAAAACACCAATACATGAGCCAACCTGAATTTTCCATGAGTTTTACCCCCATTCGCTCCCTTGTCAAGGCATCCGTGCGATTGGAAACCACCCAGTCGCTCCCATAGGCCTGCATCAGTGCCATTGTGGAATTTTTTACTCATTGTTGTGCCAACAACTGAGGATTTTAAGGCTAGATTCTAGGGCTGGGGCTAGACCTCTGCCCAGAAATCCCTGTAACTTTAATAATTTACAAATTACAGAAGGACTTGTAAACCAAAAATTGACACCAAGACTAGTCCTGACCATCCCCAACCAGGATGGACATTTTGTCAAACACTTGGAAACAATGCAATCTACAGGTCATGAATACAATATTGAGCATAAGGGACAATAAATTCATATGAAACTTATCAAGAAGGATCACCACCCTATCCCATTAACTGTCTTAACATTAATTAGGTCTCGTATCCTTTATTCTTTTAGTTACAAGTAAAAACATGAAATGAACCATGACTAGAAACAATCACATAACCGTGCTTATAACTAGCATATAACCACAAAAATAACCATAAGATAACAACCATTAAATCCACATAAATACAAGTACAAATCAAGATATATTTGCTTTCATTAAACATAGGCAAGAGCCAACTAGGTTCACGACTTCCACGTACCACTCGAACATAGACATGGTTGAACCAAATCTTTCTTTCAGCGGGTCACCCCCATGCCATATTCCAAGTATGAATGTTAGATCTCATGGATAAACCAATCCAAAAAAAACCAAGGGAATCTAGAGTTTAAAACACCTCCACCCTCACTATACCGTGATCTCACCTAAAATGACATTGAGATCACAAACCCAAACTGAGCTTGGAATGCCTCTAGATCTCATCACTATCCTTGATGAATTTTTCATCTCCTTGTCTCTAGGATTTACCACAATCCACACCAAATAAATAGGTCCTTACCAACACAACACCCTCAGGATTTTATAGTATATCCCACGAAAACCAGTCAAGGGATTCCTAGGCCTTTGGGAATGTTCCTAAGACCACCTGTGCCCCAACTTTCGAAACCATTTGGAAATTCCAAAGCTCAAAACCAAGAACAATATCATCACACCATGAATATCTAGAAAAAGGCAAGGCAAGGCAAGGCTGAAAACCACTATCAAACTCGACAAAACCAAGCTACCGATAGTAAAAGAACCAAATACCAACATGCACATACCATGAATGTCAAAACCAACTAGGAAATCATACATGAAATTTGTTACCTGCAAGTATTCCTGCTAAATTTGCTTGATCCTTCTCTTCCTTACTTGATCTTTACTTTACTTTCCTTTCCTTGTCCTTCATTTGCTTGCTTGATCTCTTTCTCCTCTTGGTGCTCTTTTCCTCTTTGAGTGTAATTATGGAAATGAATTGACAAAAGGCCACCAACTGATGCTCTAAGGTATTTTTATCATTCATGCCTCTAATTTCTTCAATTTTCCATTATTTTCCTTCAATTTCCTCCTCACATGCAACCTTTGAACTTTTACCTTCATTTTCTCCTAATTTCCTTTATTTTCAAAAATAAATGTGCTAAAAGTACCTTTTTTCCTCTTTAATTCCTTAGCCATTGCCTTTTCCAATTTCACCTTAGCCATAAACACATCCAATGATGCCCACTAGGATATATATGCCCAACATTCAGCTTGGAATAAGTGTCCCTTAACCGTGGTCTTATTTTTTCCTTTATTAACTTTTATTACATGAATTTTGGCCTTGGTCTATTACATTTGATCATCTGCTAGCAGATATAGAATTTCATCCTTGAAGCAAAAGACCCTTGCTTCACTTCTTCACACGTGTGAGAGAGAATTAGCCTGAAAACAATATTTCTTTGTCCTCTTCCTTCTTCACTAGCATTCTTGCTCTTCTCCTTCACTTGAATGAGTGAGTGATGAAAGTGTCTCAAGGAGGTCGAGTTACCTCATTTATATAGGATTCTCAAGGTGGACGTGGCTCCTAAAAATAGGTCGAATTCACAATTTCCAGGTTGACTTGGTCTTGAAGGGTATTTTGAAAAAAATAATTTTCTTTACAAGTTACAATGTGCCTTGTGGGGTCTTCAACTTATGGCAGTGACTCTTTTGACTTCTTGACCTAGGACAAACCCTAGAAGCACACAATGGGTGCTTGACATTTAAAATAAAATACCTTGAGCATGAAACCCATGATCCAAAAATATCAATAATATTTTTTCTTTCATTTTTCAAAATACAATAATCAAAAGTAAAATTCATATTTATGAAGACCGAACCTAGTTACACACTTTTCAATAATTGGGTTGAAAGAAAGATTCAACTCAGTCCAAATCTATGGTTGGGTGGTACATGGAAGTCCTTGACTTGGTTTGCGTTATGCATATGTTATTATGTGTTATTTTTTAAGAGCACTGAGCACAATTATTGGTTTAATGTGCAATTTGATGATTGGTTTGTCATTCCTTCATTTTGGCTAAATGTTGGTTACATGCATGGTATGTTTCTCATTATATGATGTTCTCTTGTTATGGTTCTATTTCGTGAGCCCTGGTATTGCACCAAGAGTGCTCCAACTCCCAGAGGCTACTCTACTTTACTTTACTTTATCAACCCGAGGTTTGTACAAACTTAGAGGTGACAATGCTATATACACAGCAAATGCATTCGACTCATGCCATCGTCTTCTCAGTTCTACGAAGGGGTGCTATTGCTAGGGTTGATTCTAGGGAATGAAGTCTGTCACACTTTTGAATGAAACCTAAGACTGAAAATAACTCATGATCATTACTATATCAGCGAGAAAGAAACTATTATAGAGCATAAAGACTCATCTAGCTATTTGCAAGAAAGGAAATCCACAATTAGGCTAATGCAAGAAATAGAGTTAAAATAAGTGGCATTCATAAAGTAAATTGCTGAATTGATCTTGCAGAAATGGAAACTGACCTAAGCACACATGCTAGACCAAATGGCTAATGAAACTCTAGCTACTTCATGCTTGATTTTTATGCTTAACAATGCATCTATTCATGAGCTAACTATGCTTGTAAATACTATGTTTTGCAGCAAAAGAAGGAGGCACTGAGGTGGCTTAAGAAGTTCTTGGACTCATGGTTTCAGAGCTAAAGGTGTCTTAGAGGTTGTGCCAGGTCTAGGTCGAGAGAAAAAAGGTTTTTTGGCTGAAGAAGTGATTGATTGACGCTGATATAGGATGTCCTGAAACGCTACAAGAAACATGCCGGTGGTATTTTGAGGCAAAAAATGGTGAGGAAAGTGGTAGGAAAGGTGGAATGAAGGTGGACCTAGGTGGATGGAAGGTATCCAACCCTTTTTCCAAGCTCATAATTTCTCTCAAATCCCATCTTCCACCTCCAAGGTGGCTCTCGTTGTTGTGGTGAAGATCTCAAAAAAAGAGAGTTGAAGGCGATTTTGTTGAAAGTAGGTTAGTGAAGGGTGGAAACTAGAGCTAGGGATGCTGTTGGAGTCCTCTTTTGCTTCTCTACTCAAACCTGCAAGCAAACTACCTGTTCATTCATTTATCATTGGCAAATTTATGATGAAAATGGTGGAAATGATGCGTTGAATTTAAGCAAACCTACCTATGCATTTGAAACATAAAACTAACTCAACATTCACAACATGTTCATGACAAACAAAGAAACCTATATATTCTTTCCAAGAAATTATAAACTGAAAGAAATTTTGGGCATGTGGTGAAGATCTGCACTCCTCAAGCTCCAATGAAAGAGTTGAGAGAGGGAGGCTTTAACACACATATTTGGAGTTTTCTATGCTACTATACTATGAACTACAAGAGCCTAACTACAGTAACATGAAATTGAATCAAACTAAACACAATAAGATGAAATGTAATCAAACCAACTACAACACATGAAATAAACTAACTACAACGGCATGGAAAGGAAACACAAATACATAAGAGAGACTAAGGCCATTGGATTGGGCCCTAACCCACAAGATCATCTCTCTGAAACTAAATTAGTGAAGGAGAAATTGAATACTCATTTTATTGCATGATCAATCTCATTAAATAGCATATGAAAGTCACAAATGTCTATTGCAAGAGCTAAGAGTGCTCTAGCTATCTCTAAAAATCGAATCCTAATGAGCTCTTGCTCTGCCCTATTTATCCTAAAGGGTAGCTACCAATAGCTCCCTTAAAAGTAGGTCATTTGTACTCTTGGACTTCGAGAGAAGTGGAGCTTTGATTCCATTAATCTTCCACTTGCTTGGTTGCCTTTGATTTCGAGTTGTTGGAGGGAATATAGAGGATTCTTTTGCTGCCTTTAGGAGTTAAGGAGGTGGTAAACCCCCCTATAATCACTTCTTATTGTCTACACCGAGATTTGATCTCACAATATTTAGCAAAAATGGAATATCTTCGTGATTATCCTGCATTTAAACCATATTAAGCATTCTAAGTATGAAAACCCTTAATCACCATCTACACTAAGCAACATATGACCATAATGTAATTAAATGTGATAAATAGAGACTAATAAGGCTAAAAATGTGACAATTAATCCCTTAAAATATACCTAATGATGATTCTCATCATCACTCCCCTATCAAATGGTTGCTCGTCCTCTCAACAACTTAGTCCTCCTTCTTCATCTCTTTTAGTGCTATAGTGGCCCCTCTGACATCCCAAGGAAGAAGTGAAGGAGTGCCCTCAGGAGCGTAGAATCCAACATTATTTTCTGCCTCCTCCCGTTCTTTGTTTTCCTCAAATTGATCTTTCCCTTCACCCAGTCCCAACAGCAAAGGTGGAATGAGTTTTAAGCCAAGCCGTTTGATATTCATTGTCTGCATAGCCCTTTTGTACAATGGCGCCCTTTCTAAGGCATTTTTCAATCTCTCTGGGGTATGATATTCCATGATTATGAGACTGAGATGGAGGCCATTCCATCTTCTCTGACTTGCCATTACACATTCCTCTCCTAACAGTCTAGAAATGTCATAAGAGTGTGCAATGTATTGTGCTTGGGTGTTAAGGTATTTGTCTGCAAGGCTGACATCATTTTCTATCATGAGGTGATTATTAATGACCCCCCTAGCGCTGAATAGATCTGCCCTTAAGTGTAGTGGCTCTCTCCCTTTTCTTCTCATCACCCTTTTTACCTCCTCTACCCTTGTTTCCTCATTGACCATCCAAGAGGCTATGGCCATCAATTTCATATCCCCCAACCTAGGGTTAGGGTCCCAAATGTTCAAATCAGTCAAAGCAAGATTGTGCATATAAAATTATACCAACTTTGCCTTGTCTCCTATGTTGGACTGATTGGAAAATTCAATAAACTGCTTCCGATTTTTAAAAGGAAATGATCCATGGGATTCTAGTGCTTTAATATGAAATTGTAGCCACTGTTCTTTCAAGTAGATTGCATAGGAGTTTGAAGGGTGCCTGTGCTGGATTGCCTCCATGAACAAATTTTCCATGGTGGTAATCTGTTTTCCCTTCTTTTGGAGTTGGCTTTGTAACATTGCATTTTTTGCTTGTGTTTCTTGAAGTTTCTCCTTTAACATGGCTTCTATGAGTCTGACATTAGCCAACTCCCTCCCCATTTCAGTGACCTTTTCTTCCATGATTCCTACATCTTGCACACTCTTTGTTTTGGAATTTTTCATCTAGTGATGTGTGCGTGATCTTTATTTCTCTAGTTGATAAAATAGGGGAATTGAGAACTTTTGAGGGATCGTTCTTCCTCCTTCAATAAATGTGTAGTATGAATTCAAATTTGGCTGTGGGCTAGGGTGTGAAATTGCTGATATGTCTTTTGCAACAAATTTTGGGGAGGTAGGCTCCTTCTTTGGTTACTCCTCTTCCTTCCCCTTTTCATCCTGCCCCTAAATTTGTGCCTCTTTTTCAATATATTTTTCCTCTTTCTTTTACAAAGGTGCCTTATCTCCCTCCCCCATGGATTTCTTCTCTTTTTGTGGCACTACTGGAGTTTCTTGTAGCATAGACAAAGTTTCTTATAGAAAACTTTGTTTTTTCTGTAGAAAACCCTCCTTTGCTTGCTGCTCCATGTTTTTTGCCTCTTAAAGGCCTGTGGGGGTTGGTACTTGTTTAAGGGATGCACCTTGAAGGATGTATCCTCCTATAGGTCACATGTGTCTTCTTAGGTGAGGTGACCTCTTGAGTTTTCCCTTCTTCTAAGCTTATTTCATCTTTCTTTTTGGGTGACTCCTCAATTGTTATAGGGATTTTGGTTAGAGTATGGGGTTTCCCTTACTTTACCCTGGCACTCTTTCTGTTTCTGAAGTACATGTAGGTCTTTCTTTTCCTCTTGGCCTTCACTGGTGTGCTTAGAGTGGCTAAGGTAGTAGCCACTTCTTTTTCTGATATTTCTGGTGATACACTGGTTTATTAGGGAGAGGTGTCAATGCCCAGTATAGGGTCTAATATCTCTTCCTCCCCTATCTTTCCTTCCATTTTCTCTTTTGTTTCTTCCTCCTCCTTTTCATTTCCTTCTCTTGTGTTCTATTTCTCTTTCTCTTCTATTTCCATTCCTTTTTTTCTATGGTTTCTATGTTTTCTGGTTTTGTCTCCATCTCTACTTCTTCCTCTTCTTCCTCTTCTCCTTCTGTCCCTTCAGTCTCCCCTTCTTCTTCTTCAATTCTCCTCCCTCCAAGACTAGAGGCAGGGGTTTTTCTAGCTTGTGTACTTATGAAGGATTCCCTATCCATATCTATGAAGGTGGACCAAGGTACAGGGATGATCACTCTATTTAGAGCATCTCCTACTATAAGTTTGATGAGGCCATGGTGAGGTAAGTACTGATACTTTATCTCCCTCACCTTCTGGCTCATGTCCCTGATTGAATGTAGGAGGAAGTAGGGAATGTTTAGTCTCTGTTATAGAGGTAGATATCCTTGGAACCTAAGCTCATGCAGTAGTTTGAAGTGGTATCCATAAACCACATTGAGTCTGCCCTCACAGGAAATGTATTTCATTATGTGAAATGCTACTTCATCCCAAGGGCAAGGGAGGCTTTCCCTCCTCACTCCATTTTTGTCCTCAATGGATTCTTCATTTGGCAAGAAGGAAATATTTTTAGCTACAGTGTTGGACACCCTATCTTCTTTATTCTACTTGACTCCTAGAGGCAAAGTAGTCACTCTGCTAATCAATTTAGGTGTTACGGTGATGACTAGAACTCCGACCGTTGGTGTCCAAGTGTGAATGATATTATTCAACCCTTTCCCACATTCACTATCAATCCAGGATATGTTGGTTATTGCAAGGCTAACATGCAAAATATATGCAGTTGACAATTACACATTCTCGTATCGATCACGAATTTGATAAGCTATGTAAAACAACAAACCACTTTAACAACAATGAAGGGATAGTAGTAAAAAATTGTAAAACAACGAATAAATCCAAAGCAAATAAGACTTATAAAAATCACATTAAATATCACAACAATTAAGATATATGATGCAGTAAAAGAAACTAATCACACACATAAAATAAACAACACCTGGTCAAGAGAATGGGCCCAACTCGCTGATTAGGGCTGTGGTATAATCACAAACTCACGAAAGAATCAGAAAGACGAATTTCATTAACTTGAACAAAAATTCATGTTACATATTCTCAATTCTCTCAATAGCCAACCCCTGATTCACAACTTTGTATCCTCTCTTATACAAATCATTAGAGTGATAGTTCATGAAATTACGACATATATTGCCTACATTTACACAGTGGTTATGAAAGACAAAATTGAATGCAAAAGATAATAGAGGAAGGGATCTGAATTTTTTCCACCGTGGCAGTGCTATCCCAAGATAGCGCTGCTAGCTCAATAAATTTTCCTGGAATTGCGAACTTGGTCATCCAACCTCCGAATCTACAAGAATAGCGAAATTAGCAAGCCGCTTTGGTAATAATCCCCATGATTATGCTTCATTGACTAAATAATCCATAAAGACATGAAAATGGGTATACCTGTGCACTTTAGGATATAAATTGAATGTTAATGGTACAAATGGAGAAAGGAAGTAGGATAGAATGGAAGTGAATGATGTGAAAGTTTAGCTCCGAACACTGACCATAGTGGTGGCCCTATTATCTGCTTGTGAGTGCAAGGCCTCTGCAAATTCTCGAGCTACCTCATCATCAAATCCCTTGAGGAGCTCGAAGAATCCTATCCCCTTTCTATCATACTTGATGTGAATTGTGCTCCTCAATCTGAAACAATCTCTCTTGGAGCACCATATTGAGCAAAAATATCTTCAAATAGAAAGTCTAAAACAACTTGTTTTGTTTGTTTCACAATGGCCTTGGCTTCCACCCACTTTGTTACATAATTCGTGCAAACCAAAATATGAAATTTCTGATGTGAAGATGGGTTAAAAGGGCCAAAAAAATCAATAGCCCATTTTTCAAAAGGCTCAAGGACTACCTGAGGTTGTAACGACATTTCATCTTATCGACCAGGTCGACCCATCCGTTGACAACTATCACATCTTTGGACATAGTTTCTTGTATCCTGGAAGATGGAGGGACAATAATATCCCATATGTAACACCTTATGACCTGTTCGTTTATCCACAAAGTGTCCTCTGTAAGGACCATCATGAGCAGCCTTCAAGACATCATAGATGTCATCCTCTCCTACACAACGTCGGATTTGTTGGTCGAGGCTTGTATGAAATGTTGAAGTTTACAATAAGAAATAGTGAAATTGGCATGCATAAACAACATGACAACACCTACACTAGTGTGGGATCAATAGGCTCTAGCAGCACCTACACTAGTGTGGGACCAATAGGTTCTAGCAGCACCTACACTAGTGTGGGACCAATAGGTCCTCACACCACCTACACTAGTGTGGGCTAAATTTGGTGCAGTGTCTAATTTAGTTTCCCCTTAATTGAATTGGACAATAAAATGTAATCTTATCTCATAATCATTTGTAATAGTTAACTGCATGTGATAAAATCAATTAGCTCATGAATTTCGAGTTGAGGGTGGTTGGTGAGGCATGCAGAGTGATTCTATGTGTTTTAGAGTTCAAGTTGCAGTTAAGTGCATGATTTTAATGCATGAGAAATTAGTTAACTCAATTAAGTGAGTTTAAATTAGTTTAAATAGTTGTAACTGATTGTTGCACTAGTGAGAGATCAAGTGAATTAAATCATATTTAATTCACAATCAGTGATCTGCCTTGCAACTGATGATTTACTATTAATAGCTACATGCATGTCAGTTCTAGTGGAGACCTAGTTGAGATAAAGGTTAAAGGGAAGTTAACTATCAGTTAAAGAATAAAATTCCTAAATAATAGGGGTTGCATTCATAAAGAATTGTGTGAGCAAGGCAGGCTGAAGACAAGCTTAGAATTGGCTGAGTGTTTGCCTGATTTTGTCTGGATCAGTGTGAGACAGTTGTGAGAGTGCATGAGACTCTTGTGAGAGAGTGAACTGTAATTGTTTCATGATTCCTTGTGGAATATACAATATATGATAGAGGGGTTTTGAGCAGTAAGATTTCCCTGGGAAATTATCTGTGTTGTCGTTTGATTTGATTATTTATTTTCTTCATGTGATTGACGATTGTGTTTAATTTCTGCAATTTATTTGTAGAAGTGATTCAGTATCTAGCTTTAGTACATTGTTAGATCAGATTGAATCCATGATATACATATTGTTTCTATAATTTATACATGGTATCATAGCACATGAAATCACTATATTGGAGGAGAAGCTGAGTTTGTGACTGAATAGAATTTGAATTTGCAGAAGACATTCTTGGTGCTACAAGAAATTTAGGATCGAAATGGATTTCAATGGTTTGAGATTGGAGTATGCACTCAAGGGCAGCTCTAACTATATTACTTGGAAAGATAGGATGGAGGCAGTACTAGAGGATAATGGGTTGAAAGAATTCATTGACAATGATGTTCCCAAACCCGTTGCAACAAATGCTGCAAATCTTGATGCTTGGCAAAAGAAAGTTGCAAGGGCGAGGAGGATCTTACTGGAGGGAGTACGAGACCACATTGTCTCAAGTATCCATGGAAAAACGACTCCATATGCAATGTGGAAGGCTTTTACAGATCGGTTTCAGAGCAGTAGTGATCATAGAAAATTGTCACTGAAGGACAAGCTCAAGAAAATCAAAATGGAGAAAAATGACACTATTCTGATATACTTAAAAAAGTTTTTCCAATGTCGGGATGAGCTTGGGAGTGTAGGAATTACTGTCATGGATGATGACTTGGTGAGCCTAGCTCTTCTAGGACTTCCCAAGAGCTAGCATAGTTATCAGGACTCTGTCAATGGGAGGGAGAAGCTGCCAGATTGGGAATGACTTTGCTCAGATTTGGTGCATGAAGAATTCAGGCAGAATTCCAGAGATGGATCTTCATTTAAGAATGAAGATGACGAAGATTGTGCTTTGGCTGCCAAGGTGAAGAAGGGGAAGGGAAATAAATCCTATTCCGAAACTGAGACCGGTGAAGAAGGCAAGGAGCGCGACATGTACAAAGTGAAGTGTTTTCACTCTCATGAGCGTGGACATTATGCCACTAATTGTCCACAAAAGAAGAAGAACAAGAAGGCTTATCTGCAGCTGGTGAGGCTTTGGCTTTGCAATTTGAGTTGGACTTCTCACTAATCACATGCATGGTGTCAAGTTTGATGGGATCAGGGTGGTACTTGGATAGGGGTGCATCTTTCCATATGATGAGAAATAAATAATTTTTCAATATCTTGGAGGAGAAGGACCTCCAGATGCATATCGAAATGGGTGAAAATGGAAGGTATCGCGCTACCAGTATTGGTATAGTTACTTTCCAGAGATAGTAAGGTAAACCATTTTTATTAAAAGATGTAATGCATGTACCGGGCTTGAAGAAAAAATTAGTTTCAGTTGCAATGTTGGAAGATAGAGGCTATGATGTTTTTTTCAGTGAAGGAAAAACTTTCCTTCGACACAAAGTAAAAGGACAAGCCAAGAAGATTTGGATTCGAGTTAAGAATCTCTATAAACTTGATGTAGATGCGATTTCTAAAGAGCTTCCGAAGGGTACTCTTGTGCAGATAGACACATGCAAGGGATGTACCATGGGGAAGTGTGAGGAATCCATGTAATTGTCCCTTGAGAGGGAGCTAGATTTGCATGCAGATGAGGAACTCTTGGTTCCAAAGGATGAACTTCAAGATGTGGAGTAGCCACGTGCAGAGGATCATGGAGTGGCAGAAACCACTCATGCAGATAAATTTAGAGCCAGATGGGAAGAGGGAGTACATATAACTATACCTCTAGGTGTGAGGTGGGGCGATGTGCAAGAATAATCCCAAGAATAAATTGGGCAAGATTCATTGAGATGGTGTGTCTCATCGATCGAACTTGGATACGAGGAAACCACAGTACAACAGTAGCAGGATCAGTTAGATTGATGCAGTTAGATTTCAGGAGGACATAAATCATAGCGACAGGTGTCAAAAACTAGAGTGCAGATCAGAGTTGGCAACAGTGCATAGTGCATGGATGCAGATGTCAGCAACGCAGAGAATCCAATAGACATGTGTAGAAGGTACCAGCAGTCAGAATACTCTGATGACAGATGCATTATATAGATTCAATTGTTTGGAGGCTATTCAGTTACGGAAGTGTTGCATGTGCGAGAAACACTAGAGAAGTGTTGCATGTCACATGCAACTACATTCCTTTCTTGTTGAGAGGGAGTGTTGAAGTTTACAACAAGAAACAATGAAATTGGCATCCAGAAACAACATGAAAACACATACACTAGTGTGGGACCAATAGGTATTAGCGACACCTACACTACTATGGGACTAAGAGGTCCTAGCAACACCTACAATGGTGTGGGCTAAATTTGGTGCAGTGTCTAATTTAGTTTTTCATTAATTAAATTGGAAAATAACATGTAACCTTATCTCATAATCACTTGTAATAGTTAACTGCGTGTGATAAACTCAGTTAGCTCATGAATTTCGAGTTGAGGGTGGTTGGTGAGGCATGCAGAGTGATTCTATGTGTTTTAGAGTTCAAGTTGCAATTAAGTGCACGAGTTTAATGCATGAGAAATCAGTTAACTCAGTTAAGTGAGTTAAAATCAGTTAAACTAGTTGTAACTGATTGTTGCATTAGTGAAATATCAAGTGAATTAAATCATATTTAATTCACAATAAATGATTTTCCATGCAACTGATGATTTACTATTAATAGTTGCATGCATGTCAGTTCCAGTGGAGACCCATTTGAGACAAAGGTTAAAGGGAAGTTAACTATTAGTTGTGATATTAGAAGGTTGCCCAGATGCAGTTAAAACATCATAGGATGCCCATGATACTCAGTGCAGTTGAGGAAGGTTGAAATTCCTAAAGAATAGGGATTGCATTCATCAGGAATTGTGTGAGCAAGGTAGGCTGAAGACAGGCTGAGAATTGGCTAAGTGTTGGCCTGATTTTTTCTGGATCAGTGTGAGACAGTTGTGAGAGTGCAAGAGACTCTTGTGAGAAGAGTGCATTGTAATTGTTTCATGATTCCTTGTGGAATATACAATATATGATAGAGAGGTTTTGAGCAGTAAGATTTCCCAGGGAAATTATCTATGTTGTGGTTTGATTTTATTCTTTCTTTGCTTTATGTGATTGTCAATTTTGTGTAATTTCCGCAATTGATTTGTAGAAGCGATTATAGTATCTAGCTTTAGTACATTGTTAGATCAGATTGAATCCATGATATACATATTGTTTGTATAATTTCTACATGAAAAATGTATCTTGCTATCCAAGAATAATAGGTACTATGATGAATAATCTTCTGTTGTTCCCTGTATGAAAAATGAGGAGGCACCTTCCTTGTAGCAAGATAATTAGCAATATATGCATACCAAGGAGTATTAGTAGAAATTGCAAAAAGGTGTTCAGCTAAAAAACTATCTTCTATAGGTGTGCCTTCATCAATAGTATTTAGTCTAGACAGAAAATCAACAAATACATTATCCTTCCTTGGTTTCTCTACTATAGTAATGTCAAATTCTTGAAATAACAATAACCACCTTGTGATGCGACCAAGGGTGATAGTTTTATTCATTAAGTACCTGATTGCCACATGATCAGTATGCAAAAAAGTAGGATATCCAGTAATGTAATGCCCAAATTTATTGATAGCATAAATAATAGCCATGAATTCTTTTTCAGTTACAGTATATTTTAATTCAACAAGAGTCAAATTATTGCTGACATAATAAACTACGTATGACTTCTTATCCTCCTGTTGTCCCAAAACTGCCCCAACTACTGTCTGAGAAGCATCGGTATGGATATGGAATGGGAGTGCCCAGTCAGGACCTCGTAAGATCGGAGCTTCACAGACTACTTCCTTTATATTTGCAAAAGCCATTTCACAGTCATCTGTCCACATAAATTTTGCATCTTTAGTTAACAACTGAAAGAGTGGAGATATTATTTTAGAGAAATTTTCTATAAAACCTCTATAATATCCAACGCAACTAATAAAAATATGTACTTGTGTGGGCGTCTTAGGTACCAAAAATGTAATATTACTTCTACCTTGGCAGGATCAACTAAAATTCCAGTGGACGAGAGTAAGTGTCCCAGAACTATTCCCTCTTCCCTCATCATGTGACATTTAACTGTACTCAGAGAAACATGGGTTTGTTCGCATATTTTGAGTACCTTTTCTAAGTTTTCCAATCCTTCTTCAAATGAATCCCCGTATGGAATAAATCCATCCATATAAATCTTGACACTAGATCAGAAAAAATTACTAATATGCCTTCTGAAATGTTGTAGACGCATTACAAAGACCAAATGGGGGGACTCGGTATGAAAAATTTGCCCAAGGGCATGTAAAGGTTGTTTTATCTTGATCCTTAGGGGATATATGGATCTGATTATACCCACTAAACCCGTCCAAGAAGGAGAAGAACTTATTCCCGGCTAAAGTATCCAACACTTGGTCGATAAATGGAAAAGGGAAATTATCCTTTTGGGTCGCTTTACTTTAATTCCCTGTAGTCACACATATCTGCCACTTACCATTCTTTCTAGGAATAATAACCAGCAGGGACACCCATTGACTGTCTGATATGGGGTAAATAAATCCTACATCCAGTAACTTTTGAAGCTCGTCTTTGACAATGTTCTTTAAGGCAGGGTTTAGTCTTCTTTGGGGTTGTCTCATAGGTCGACATTCTTCTTTAATGTATATATGATGAGTGCATAAATGGGTAGGGATCTCCTTCATATCTGTATAATCCTAGATGAAGGCTTCCTTATGATCTCAAAGGAATTTCAGGATCTGTTCGGTCTAGGATGCAGAAATATTCGGGTTAATGTTCAATTTTTTCCCTGGTTTGATCTCAATGGGGATACTATCATGAGACAAGGTTGCAGGTATATTTTCAATTTCATTTTCTGGTTCAGTGGTTTCCTGCATATTACATCTCATGACAGATTCCAAGAATTGGTGAGTTGAGTCAGAAACAGAATGGGGATTGCTGGTGAAAGTACTGATGGCATCATCCTCCATTTTTATTTTAAAATAAAGAGCTTATTTGATGGTAAGGAGTGATTTGAGTTCTTCATTTTTAGGTTCTGATCCTTCTAATGGTAGGGATTTTCATTTAGATGATGTTTTCCCTGATGGGCTTGGTTCTGCAGGACGATAAAGAACGAGATTATTTGTGACCTTCCCATTAGATATAACCATGTTTCTTGACCGACACCCAATATAGGTGTCTGCAGTTGCAAGCCAAGGTCTTCCAAAAATCAAAGGGTGACCACCAACTAGGGACTGTGTCTGTAACACCAAGAGATCAATGGGATAGTGCCATGAATCGACTAAAATGGTGATGTCTTCCAACTTTTCTAATGGCCTTACTATATATTTGTTTGCCAATCCTAATACAATAGGAGTTGGTTTGATATTCCATAGACTTAATGTATGCATAGTTTCAGAGGTGATCACATTTATTGCAACCTATATATCTACCAACACATTTGGGATGTCATTTACATTAATCTACACTGTCAGTATTGGGTTCCTTGGATCCCCGTATTTAACAGGTATAGACTTCCCCAACATGATGTCAGACAACTTCCCTATAACATGAATGGTGAGTGGGTCTCTTGATTTCTTTCCAGGATTTCTGGAGCAATATTCTTTGAGTGTTTTTGCATAAATTGGTACATCCCTCATAGCATGAACTAAGGGGATTTTGACAAACAAGTTGTGCAGTTCCCCTAAAAAGTATAACTATGTTCAAGGGTTTTGTTTACTGAGGGTTAGCCTTTCAGGATAAGGCGGATTAGCTTGACGTCCCTGGATAATAGTCAGTTGAGGAGGGGGTTGATTTACAGAGTCTTGGTTTGGTTCATCCCCAAATACCCGAGGTTTTGGTTCCATGACTTTGTCATCAACTTGTTTAATGATAATTGGTGAAGTTTGAGCATTCACTACCCAACCAGATCACAGATTTATGTCATTAAATTCTGCGGTACAGATGCTATACACAGGAAGCTAAATACTGTTAGCGTGCTGAACTCCCTTATCGTTAGGATTTGGATTAGGTGTGATAGGAAGCTGAGGAAGAAGGGGGAATTACTGGAAGGAATATTAGAACGCAACTGCAACTGTTGTTGCGGCATAGGTTAGGGAAACTGTCCTGGAGGAGAAGGTCCACGCCAATTCTGGGACCATGAAGGGTTTGAGCTAGTCTGAGGGAACCGGGATTGCCAAGGTGGGTATTGCTAATACTAAGGCCATGCAGGTGAAAAAGGTACCGACTAAACATCAATATTTAAATTATTAAAATGCTGAGAAAGGTCCTGAGGCATACCTTGATTCATATTTGGTGGTCGCGACTGCCATGGATTCTTGGATCCCATGAAGTACAATTGATCCACCTCTTCATTTTCTCCCTGAAAGACTGTCTTTAGTCCTAGAAGAGAAGGGCATGAGCTGGTTGAATGACTTTGTTTGCATATTTCACAAGCCTCTATAGTGTTTAATGGAAATTCCTTCAGTGGATGTTTCTTCTTGCATTGTAGGAAGAATATGGTCATGGTCTTCTCCAATTCCATTTGCTTCTGCTTTGCTTGCAAAGTGTCCATTTGAGCGGATATTGTGCTCAAGGTATCGGTCCTCAAATTGTCCAACAGATTTCTGATTTATGCCTTCATAACTCCCCCGCTGGATGTATTTAGCGACTGAATTCCCTGTCTATTCCTTGCAACTCCTCACAAACGTTGAATGCATAACTCACAGATATTATAAAAATATTTTTTTGATATGTCCCATTTCCTACTATGTTCAAGAGCTCCAGAGATGTTTCCCTTAATGCCCGAAGAAGGATGATTTTCAAGATGTCCTTGTCCAAGTTCCTATGGCCTGATCTCTTCAAAGTATATTTGAAATGTTCCACCCAACCTTCCATATTCTCATCTTCATTCTGCATGAATTTAAATATTTCTTCCTTGATATCACGAGATTTACAGTAATCTTGATACTTCTCCAAGGAAATATTTTTCATGTCATCCGATAAGGAGATATTTTTTCCCCCTAAACCCTTAAACCATCGCAGGGTTGTCCCTTTTAAGGTGGCAGGGAATATTTTCAATTTATGAGCATCAACTATATAATCGTATCCCCGACAAACAATTTTTAATTCAAAAATGAATGTGTCTGGATCCTCAGAGGAAATCCCATGGAAATTAGGCAATGCTGTCAAAGGAATGGGCTTCATCGATGCATCAACTCTAATATCCCCAATTAGAAATTCGATCGAGGAAGTTGCAGGTGCCATGAATATTTTCAAATATTCACTCGAGACCTCAACAGGTTTTGCAACATATGACTAGATTCGTTCTTCAACAGAAGGTTGAGGCTATTTAAAAGCGCTTCCCCGATCGATTGGTGAAGCCAATTATTTCAAGTCTTCTTCTCCTGCACTTAGGAATGCTGGATTCCTCTAATTACCTACTTGCCACTTCCTCTCCTTCTACCGTCAAAAGGAGTACTTACTCTTCTCCTGGTACCCTACTTGTTACTTCTTCTTCTGTTGTCGAAAGGGGTTCTTCTGCTACCGCGGGTAGTATTTCCTACACAACAGATTGCCCTTCGGATTTCATCTCAGTTCTTACACTGACAGTGACCCGTGAAGACACTTATGATTCAAATTTTTCGATGAGTTCTTGGATATAGGTAATCCTTCCTAGATAATTCCTTCCTCTCTTTTTGGGTCCTCCTCTACCCCTTTTATTCGTATCATTGTTCATACAATTGGTGAAAAGAAAAACATTCAAATAGTTCTTGTATCTCAGGACCTGGAGTAAGGTGAAACTTCCCTCCCCAAGACGAGAGACTGGGTGTTAAAAAATAAAAAATAAATAAATAAAAGAAACAATCAATAAATATTAAGCTCGGGACGTGGAGCAGGGCAAGAAAAATTCCCTAAAGCTCAGGACTTGGAGTATGGAAAAAATTCTCTCCCTAGGATGAGAGATTGATCCTGAGACCAATACGAATTTTATTCTTGCAACTTTGATAGCCTCCCCGACAATGGAGTATAAAAACTCAGATTAACCGAAAATGTATATGTATATTATTGATAAAAGATGAGATGATTAGAATGGGGAATGACCAAGGCTTTAAATACAGCCTTATGGTGTCCCTTAGCGAAGGGGCATGATCCTTTATCATTCCCTCTAGCTTAATAAACCTAAGAAAACTACATTAATAATAATTAATAAATTATACATAACATTGCCCCTCTCTTAAAAGATGCTTTGTCCTCAAAGCATACGTAATGACAGATGTAGTTGATGAAATGCTTTAGTTTCCCAAGAGACTTATTCTTTGGGCAAATCCTTCCACTTGATTAAGTATTCCGTGATAACTCGAGATCATAGCTTCTTTTCTTGGGTAGATAGGATACTTTCGGGCTCCAAAATGATCCTTCCTTCATCATCTAAAAATGGAAGTGTCATTTGGGCTGACTGATGGTCACCAAGAGCTTTTTTTAAGCAGGACACATGGAAGACGTTGTGAACACGACTTGTATCGGGAAGGCTCAAACCATAAGTGACTTGACTGATCTTTTTGTTGATTTGATATGGTCCATAGAACTTTGAGGTTAATTTATGTTTCCATTTTTGTTTCAGGGACAATTTCTTGTATGGTTGGAGCTTGACAAACACCTAGTCTCGAAATTCAAATGATCTCTCAGTTCTATTGCAGTTAGCCTGTTGCTTCATATGGTTCCGTGCAATATTCAGATTTTCTTTTAGGACTTGGACGACCTTTTGGTTTTCTTCTAGTTGGTTTTTAACCGCAGGTAGGTTTGACTGGATTGAAGCGAGATCTTTCCATTTCGGGGGCTCATATCCATACAATGCTTGGAATGGAGTCATTTTTTTCCGATGTATGGTAAGTAGAATTATACCACCATTCAGCGAGATGCAACCATTGAACCCACTTATTTTGTTTTTCTGTAGCATAACAACATAGGTAAGCTTCCAAACATTTATTGAAAACCTCTGTTTGTCCATTTGTTTGTGGGTGGTAATCTGAGCTCATGTTTAGGTAGGTTCCTATATGGTTGAACAATTATTTCCAAAAATTTCCCTTAAATTTGGCATCTCTGTCACTCACAATGACTTTCGGGATTTGTGTATTTTATAAATATGTTTGCAGAATATCTCAACAATTTGCTTTGTAGAGTCTGTTTTCTTTATAGCAATAAAGTGAGCATATTTAGTGAGTCTGTCGACTACTACGAAGATCTTATCCTTTCCATCAGATACATGTAACCCTTCAATAAAATCCATTGATATTTCTTCCCATTTCTGATTCGGGATATTTAAGGGATGAAGTAACCCACGTGCCATAATATTTTCACTTTTATTTCTTTGACATTTGTCACATTCTACTACATATTTTTGAATATCATGACTCATACCCTTCCAAAAGAACGATTGACGTGCATTGTAGTAGGTTTTAAAATACCCTACATGCCCGAATGACATGGAATCATGTGATTCCTTGAGTATTTTTGATATAAAATTGGAGTTAGAGTTTAGATAAATTCTTCCTTTATACCATAAGATATCGTTCTTCCATTCAAATTTTGAGTTTCCTAGGAGATTATTGATTATAGCCGATATTTCTGGATCTTTGGTGTACTCACTTTGAATCTCATTAAGCCAGTCAGGAACAACAACCGAGACTGCAAGTAGTGTTGGTTCTTCGTCCTTCCTAGATAGGGCATCTGCTACTACATTGTCTTTCCCCTTCTTATGTAATATCTCCATGTCGAAGGTGGCAATTTTTTCAATCCACTTTTGTTGTTCTTCGGGGAGCATTTTTTGTTGGAGGAGATACTGAAGACTGTTATGATCCGTTCGAATGGAAAATTTTCTCCCTAATAGATATTTTCTCCATTTGGCCAATGCATGCATAATTGCGAGCATTTCTTTGTTGTATGTGGATTTGAGACACTCTCGCTTATTGAGCTTCCTACTTTCAAAAGCGATAGGGTGCCCTTCTTGCATTAATACTGCACCTATACCGAATCCAGAGGCATCACATTAGATGATAAATGGTTTATAGAAATTGGGAGTTGCCAATACTGGTGCATTAGACATTACTTCCTTCAATTCTTCAAAACACTTTCCTGCTTCTTCATTCCATTGAAACGAATTTTTCTTTAAAAGATTTGTAAGGGGTGCAGTTTTGTGTGCATAGTCTTTAATAAATCTTCGATAGTATCCCGTTAATCCTAAGAATCCTCTTAGCTTGGATATATTCACTGGTTTCTTCCATTCCCTTATAGCCTTGATTTTAGAAGGGTCCACTTTTACCCCTTCATGGGATATTATGTGTCCCAGATATTCTACTTCTTCTTTTCCAAAGGTGCATTTGGATTTCTTAGCATAAAACTGATGATCTTCCAATAGCGTAAGAACTTTATCCAAGTGTTGCAAGTGCTCTTTCCAAGATTTACTATAAATTAAAATATCATCAAAAAATAATAGTACAAATTTCCTAAGATATGGACGAAATAATTCGTTCATAGTAGCTTGGAACGTAGCTGGTGCATTTGTTAACCCAAAGGGCATTACTTTAAACTTGTAGTGACCTTCGTGTGTTTGGAACGTAGTTTTTGGTATATCTTCCAACTTGATTCTGATCTGGTAATAGCTTGACCTTAAGTCTAACTTAGAGAAGTATTTTGCGCCATGTAGCTCATCCAACATTTCATCGATAAAGGGGATTGGAAACTTATTTTTAATTGTTATCTTATTTAATCCTCTGTAGTTAATGCATAGCCGAAACGATCCATCCTTCTTTCTTACCAATATAACCGGGGCAGCATATAGACTCTTAATTTTTGAGATGACCCCACATTTTAAAAGGTCTTGGATTATCTTCTCAATTTCAGTCTTTTGGTGATACGGATAGCGATAAGGTTTGATGTTGATAGGGTTTGATTCTGCCTTGACTTCTATTGTATGTTCGATTTCCCTATTAGGAGGCATTTTCACGGGCAGGTCTTGGAATACTTTTTCATGTTTTTGAATTAGTCCTTGTAATTCTAGTGAACCTTCGTTGATCATTTTTTTAGATAACACTTATAACTAATGACATTGTACTAGACAAGTTGGCACTCCTTTTCGAATCATCTTCATCATCTGGGATGATGATACGATTTGATTTTCTGGTGCTTGGAATCCATATAACTTGTGCTTCTGCCCTTCCCACTTAAAGCTTATAAACTGCTTCTGATGGTTGGCAGAATAAGTACCTAAGGTTTGTAGCCATTGAATTCCTAAGACCACATCTACTCCTCCTAGTGGTACGGTATAGAATGGAGATTCTAGATTAAAGTCTTGAATCTTCAATTTGACCTTATAGCATTTCCCTACCTACTCAATCTTTTTACCATCGACCACCATTACCTTCATATTATGCATGGGAAAAGTAAATATGTTGAGTCTTTTGGCCATGGTTGAATCTAAAAAATTGTGGGTACTGTCGGTGTCGATGAGCACCATTACATTGTTCTTCTTGATATGTCCTTTTAATTTCAGTGACTGAGGCTGTGATATACCTATCATAGCTGATAATGACACTTGCGAAATGCTTTCGTCATCTATTTCTGGAGAGAACTCTAGGGAGTCTTCCATTCCTTCTACGTATGAATCATCATTGTTAGAGTCATTATTTGCTTCACAGTTATATAGATTCTTGTCTCTTTTCCCTTAACGCACCTATGCTTAGGGTCCCACTTTTCGCCACAACGTTTGCACTTGCCCTCTCTCATCCTTTGTATTTCCAAGTTAGATTTGTCTCCTTCACGAAGATGTGGTGGGACATATTTTGTGTTATCTACATTTGTAGATTGAGGAAACCTTCGTCTCGAATATACTCTTTCCTATTTTGACCAAAATAACTTTTCAAATTTCTTTTCAACACCTTTTGCTTTTTGTCTTGCTAGTTCTATTGATGTAATGTCGTGACGCTTGAGCTCTACTTGTATATGGGTTTTAAGTCCCGAAATGAAAGACTGGACTAAACGAGATTCTAACAATCCACGTACTCGTGTTGCTAAGGTCTCCCATTCTCGAGTGTACTCATCCACATCTCCTTTTTGGCGTAATTTGATGAATGTTGAAAAAAACTCTTCTTCCTTTATACCTTGGAATCTTTTAAAAAACACATCCTTAAATTTTCTCCAACTAATAGCAAGCCTCATCTTTTTCCACCACATATACCAGTTATATGCTTCTCCTTCCATTTTCAATATGGAAGCATGCTTAATTTTTTCTTCATCACTGTTAGTGTCGTAAATCTCAAAATATTCTTCGGCTTTATTAAGCCACGCAACGCTATTTTTTTCATTACTGTCGAACTTGGGTAGCTTGATTTTTTCTCTTCGTTTATATGCTGCTAACGATGGAGCGAAAAAGGGGTATTGATTAGCAAATGCATTCCAGAGCTGCTTATTTTGAGAATTTGCATTACTATCTTCGTGATGGTGTAGGGAGTCGGTTTTTTCATGATGATCTTCTGAATTCCCTGAATCTGCTAAATTGTTCTACAAATTATGTTCAATATTCAGGAATATTGGTCCTTGTGTCTGATTTATCTTGTTGTAGATGTAGGTTAGCATTTGCATTGCTTGGCTATGATTTTATGTGGACTCGCTATGGTTTAGCCAAAATTTTCTTTCTATTCGATTTGTTGTATCTTGAAGCTTTTTGATGTCATTGGAATGTCCCATAACTTTACCCTTGAGATCGACTAATCTTTTGGAGAAGTCATTAGAGTTATTATTGATCTTACTCTCAAGATCAATCAATTTTTTTTGGAAATCAGACATCGACATTGATGAAGTCATCAAGCGAGTCTGAGGTGGTGTATATTTATCTGCCAGGTTTTTTTTTTTGTTTTTTTTGTTTTTTTTTAATACTTAAATAATCATTTATTATTATTATTATTACCTATGTGCCGGCACACATGTACTAGCTACATCCACGGGCTTAATGAATCGCAGTAAATCCTCCCGAAGGGATCTACTGTCGGCCTAACACTGAGGCCTAACCCCGCAGGCGTCTAGGAGATTTGATCCTGTGACCTCTCAATCTGGGAGTACTTCCAAGCGGGGACTCAACCAATTGAGCTAACCCTTGGGGCTTATTATTATTATTATTTTATTATATATATATATATATATATATGGATTGTAAATTATATAATATATATATTATAACTATAATAATAATAAAAAATTCGTTCACTTTTTTAAAAAAGATACATGTCCCGATTTAAACGTCACATTGTTTAAAAAAACTCGTTCGCTTAAAAAAAAAAAATACCTGTTACAACGTTTACCATTTACGGTGGATAAACGATTCACTCACACCGTATTTGGCGGCGTATCGCCATGAACAGAATTTGGCGGTGTATCACTGACATCGGCAGGGGAACCACAAAAGTGACCGCGAAAAAATGGATGGTGGATGGTGGCAGGGGAGGGTAGATGTGCGAGGTTGGGAGGCGTCAAATGGGAGAGTGGTTGGGGTGAGGGTGGAGGAATATGACGACGGAGGGACAGGGGTTGACAAGGTTACGATGGAGATGTTTTACGACGGCATAGGGACAACAACGGGGAGAATGGTGGCTGTTGGAAAGGTGAGGATGACAACGTGGGAAGAGGAATGTCATTCGAAGTGGCAGCGGCGGAAAACAGAGGTAAGTGGAAGGGACAACAGACATGAATAACAAAAAGAAGAAATGGACGGCAGAGGTCGAGAGTGGGGTGGACGACATAAATCGACAGCGGATGGTGGTGACGCGGTGGAAGGGTGACAGCGGAATGCTTGGACAACAGGGAATTTAATGTTGATGCAGATTTTTATGATTGATGGCAGCCAGCAAAGGTGGCGTACGATGTTTCTTCCAGGCGAGAAGATCGTTGCTCCAATACCAATGGAGTATAAATGCTCAGATTAACCGAAAATGTGTATATATATATAATTGATAAAAGATGAGATGATTACAATGGGGAATGACTAAGGCTTTAAATACAGCCTTATGGTGTCCCTTGGTGAAGGGGCATGATCTTTGATCACGCCCTCTAGCTTAATAAACCTAAGACAACTACATTAATAATAATTAATAAATTATACATAACAGACAACGATGCAAAAATGTTGGTGTCCAAGTGTGAATGATATTATTCAACCCTTTCCCACATTAATTATCAATCCGGGATGTGTTGGTTATTGTAAGGCTAACATGCAAAATATATGTAGATGAAAATTACATAATCCTATATCGATCACGAATTTGATAAGCTATGTAAAACAAAAAACCACTATAACAACAATGAAAGGATAGCAACAATCAATTGTAAAACAATGAATAAATCCACAACAAATAAGAATTACATCGATGACATTAATTGTCACAACAATTAAGGAAATATAGGACACAGTAAAATAAACTAATCACACACATAAACTAAACAACACCTGGTCGGGAGAGCATGCCCAACTCCCTGATCACAGCTGTAGTATAATCACAAACCCACGAAAGAATCAGAAAGACGAATTGCATTAACTTGAACAAAAAGCCCTGTTACAGATTCTCAATTCTCTCATTAGCCAACCCCTGATTCACAACTTCATATCCTCTCTTGTACAAATGATTACAATGATATTTAATTAAGTTACAATAGCTATTGCCTACATTTACATGGTGGTTATGATAGAAAAAACTGAATGCAAGAGATAGCAAAGGAAGGGATCTGAAGTTGTTCCACCATTGCAGCGTCGTCCCAAGATAGTGCTGCCAGCTCAATAACTTTCCCTGGAATTGTGAACTTGGTCATCTGACCTTCGAATCTGCAAGAATAGGAAAATTAGCAATCCACTTTGGTAATAATCCCCATGACTTTGCTTCATTGAATAAATAATCCATAAAGACATGACAAGGGGTATACCTTTGCAATTTTGGACATAAATTTAATGTTAATGGTACAAATGGAGAAAGGAAATAGGGTAGAATGGAAGGGAAATATGTGCAAGTTTAGCTCCCAACACTGACCATAGTGGTGGCCCTATTATATTTTTGTGAGTGTAGGGCCTCTGTAAATTCTCGAGCCACCTCATCATCAAAGCCCTTGAGGAGCTCTAAGAACCCTAGCCCCTGATGATTCCTAAAAATATCAACCACTTGAGGGTGTAATTTGATTCTCTTGATATCTGTGGGCTCCCTTCTGTTAAATCCTCCCCCCCATTTTATGGTTGTGTCAAGGAGGTGGTTGGATGATTTTTGTCTGAGAATATTGGTAATGTGGGGCTTTAGATATTACAATTTAACACAAACTCGGATTACCTTGATTCTATTTCTTTAAGTAGCCTCTTAAATTCTGAATTATTGTTGTGACTGTGTATAAATTTTCAGGGAAAAAATTCACAACTTGGTGTGGTGACATCCACTTACCTTTGACATCTAGTGTTTTCGTGCTTGGGAGATGGTGGTTTTGGGTGTCAATATCACCTGTGAGTGGCTCTCTCTGCAATTCTTATCACTGTGCAACCTTCTGTAGACTTTCCTATAGCATCAACAGATTTCCTGTAGCACGGGTTTGCATGTAGCCTTCAACCTTGGTGTAGAGTTATTCGATGGCTCCTGTCACTTTCCTTCTCTAACTGCTCTCAAAATTCTCAATAGAATGAGGAGAATGAACCAAAACACCCCTTTATGTCAACTTAAACAAATTTGGAGCAGAGTGGTGACTTGGAATTTAGAATTGGGTTTCCTCTCTTGGACCGTTGTTCCCACTCGACTTAATCATTGTTATTTGCCTCAGAATCACCTCTATCTCCCCATGATCTCACCCTTAACTGATTTTACTGCTTAGGTGGTATGCATAACTTCACTTCTCGTTCACTTTAACTTCATGAGGGTGGAAAAGTTAATTGGCCACCTTTTTTCCCTTTTAACCTCTAATTCCCGACATTAATTCATTTTGGCCAATATGATGCATAGCGAAAGGGTTAAGGGCCATACCTGAGCCTACCTGTTGTTGAGGAGTTGTAGAAATTATTTGATGCAAGGAGCTGTAGTTTGGTGATAACCATCATTGTTTTTTCCTTTGCTGTGTTTTTCTTTTTTATGCATATTTTTAGAGTGAGCAACTTATTTCTGAGTGAGTTTCTTAACACTTTTATTTGCTAGTTATTTTTGCAGGTTTTGCATCAAGGTCCTTAGGTGCTGTTGCTAGTTTTTTCTTCCTCCTGGAGTATTCTGGCTGTCATATGGAGCCAGCTACAATTTCATCTCACTTTTTTGGCTTGTTGTGTCATGTATAAGATTACTACAGGAAGTGATCAAGTTCTTGTAGCAGTCCCATTTCTGGTGCTTGGGAGCTCCATGTTGTTGAGAAATGAGGGGAAACAATGTAGGGATGCTAGCGATGGAGTAATGGAGTGAGTGTAGTGATGGAAATATAAGTGTAGAGGTCCCATGTCAAAATGTATGTGACCTAGCTCATAGCGGCGAAAAATAGGGTTTAGAGAGTGAATACTTATGCATGGAGTGGAGTGAGGGTTAGGAGTGGTAGGTATGGGGAAAAAATTATTTTCATGCTTTTATTGAAGGTTAGGTGTCCTTGAGTGAACTTCCTTTCTCTCGGATGAATTTCTTGTAGCAGTATAGGGTTTCCTGTAGCACTACAGGAAATCATGTAGCAGCCTAGGACATCCTGTAGCACTTGCAGAGAGGAAAAAAACATGGGAATTTTGCTCATCTGAAGGGAGAAATGGATGGTTGGATGCATCTTGGGGTTGCTCATGGAGTGGGTAGCTAGAGGAGAGAGAGAATAGAGGAATAAAACTACTCTTTGTTGAAACCATCCTTTATCAGCAACCCGCATAACATAAATAAGTGAGTGTATAGGTGTTGTTTTCATCTTTTATTTTTCTCCTTTTCTCTTTGTTTTTGAAGACATGTGGGCTACCTCCACAGAAGTTTTCAACCCACAAGCCCACCTTGGGTGACTTAAAGAGGTTTTCACCCAAGGGTATTTTATTTCCTTGTTTTTTTCTTTTCCTGCTCCAGGATTGCCTCATCGAGGTTTTCAACCCAGGAGTTTGCCTTGGATGCCTTGGAGAGGTTTTCACCCATGCATCTTTATTTTTTATTTATTTTCATTTTTTTTTAGAAAGGGTAGGCACTAGAAACTGTGGAGCTTCCAATTACATTCACCTCCATGTTTATGGAATTAATAAACTCAACCCTTGACAGGGGCTTCTTGTACACTTTGCACCTGTAGCCATTGACAAGAAATGGGATCCCCTCCTCATCTATGGTTCTGATTTGAACAACCCCATTGTCATAAATTTTTTTCACTTGGTAAGGTCTCTGCCATCTTTTAATTATTTTTCCTTTGAAATCCTTGAACCTGGAGTCATAGAGCAGCGCCCAATCTCCTTCTTGAAAGGGCCTTATCTATATTTTGCCCTAGATGTACTAGAAAACACCCTCCTTTGCAAAGAAAAGGTGTGCAACATCTCACTTTTGAAGTTCTCCAACATATTTCCAATCTCATCCTTGATGGAGGTGGAAGAGGAAGGGGTGTTGGTCATGCTTTGGATAGCTCTACCTTTCTTCCTAGCTGCCCTACAATGGTTCCTAAAGAGAGTTTTGATGTCCTCATAAGGCAGCTAGTAGATATCTCCTCCTGATAGCATATTTAGGGTTTATATCACCTCCTCCCTAATCCCTCGGAGAAGTACCATTTTAAGTGATCTGGGATCAAGGGTGCAGTTGGATATTTTATAGTTTAGCTGGAATATTTCTTCATAATCTTCTAGGGATTCATCAAGTACTAGATTCGTCCTAAATATTTCCTCTTTGGTTTCTTTGGATCTACAGTAGTCCCTATATTTGTTGTTAAAGGACTCTTGCATCTGTGCCAAGTTAGTGATGTTGTTCCCAGGCAAACCCATGAACCAACGCAAGGCTGCATCCTTGAGGGTGGATGGGAATAGTTTCAACTTTTGGTCATCTAATGCATAACCATAGGTCCCACAGACAACAAAAAACTTTAACATGAAGGTGTCAGATTCCTCAGAGGTAATTCCATGGAAATGTGGAAGGGTTGAGGGACTGATGTTCTTCATCCTAGTTTCCCCATTTGTTTCCGTAATGGGAAAGAATCCTTGGGTCCCAGTCTTAGCCATGGCTTGAATTGGTGAAGCAAGTTCCTTAGGTGAAGCAAGTTACTCTTATTCTCCAATATCTTCTTCAAATTTTTAAAGTGACTCACTTATGGTGTGTTCAACCTCACAGTCACTGAAGAAAAGTGAAGGGTGACTGTGTGGGGATGTGGGGGTTTTTGGTAAAAATTTTCCTTCGTTATCCCTACTCCTACGAGGCGTCAAATTTTAGTTGTTTTTTTATTTTTCAATATTTTGGAATTGAATATAAAATAGAAGTAGAAAATAATGCTAAAACAAAATCAAAGCATCTACTTAGACACCTCCTCGAAAACAATGCCTAAAAGTGGTGAGCCCTGGTATTGCACCAAGAGTGCTACAACTCTCAGAGGCTACTCTACTTTACTTTATCAACCCGGGGTTTGTACAAACATGGAGGTGACAGTTCTATATACACAATAGATGCATTCTACTCATGCCATCCTCTTCTCAGTTCTACGAAGGGGTGTTACTGCTAGGGTTGCTTCTAAGGAATAAACTCTGTCACACTTCTGAAAGAAACATAAGACTGAAAATAACTCATGGTCATTACTCTATTAGCAAGAAAGAAACTATTATAGAGCATAAAGACTCATCTAGCAATTTACAAGAAAGGAAATCCACAATTAGGATGATGCAAGAAATTGAGTTAAACTAAGTGGCATTCATAAAGTAAATTGCTGAATTGAACTTGTAGAAAGGGAAACTAATCTAAGCACACATTTTGGGCCAAATGGCTAATGAAACTCTAGCTACTTCATGCTTGACTTCTATGCTTAACACTACATCTATTCATGAGCTAACTATGCTTGTAAATACTCTGTTTTGCAGCAAAAGAAGGAGGCGCTGAGGTGGTTTAAGAAGTCATTTGACTCATGTTTTCAGAGCTGAAGGTGTCTCGGAGGTTGTGCCAGGTCTAGGTGGAGTGAAAAATGGTTTTTGGGCTGAAGAAGTGGTTGACTAGCACTGCTACAGGATTCCTTGTAGTGCTACAGGATGTCCTAAAATGCAACAGGAAACAGGCTGAGGGTAGTTTGAGGCCAGAAATGGTGAGGAAAGGGGTAGGAAAGGTGGACTGAAGGTGGACCTAGGTGGATGGAAGGTAGCCAACCCTTTGGCCAAGCTCAAAACTTCTTTCAAAGTCCGTCTTTCACCTCCAAGGTGGCTCTCGGTTTTGTGGTGAAGATCTCAAAAAAATAGAGTTGAAGGTGATTTTGTTGAAAGTAAGTTGTTGAAGGGTGGAAACTGGAGCTAGGGATGTTGGTGGAGTCCTCTTTTGATGCTATACTCAAACTTGAGAGAAAACTACCTGCTCATGCATTTATCATTGATAGACATATGATGAAAATGGTGGAAAAGATGAGTTGAATTTAAGCAAACCTACCTATGCATTTGAAACAAAAAATACTTAGCATTCACAACATGTTCATGATAAACAAAGAAACCTATCTATTATTTCCAAGAAATCATAAACTGAAAGGAATTTTGGGCCTGTGGTGAATATCTGCCCTCCTCAAGCTCCAATGAAAAAGGTGACAGAGGGAGGCTTTAACAAACAACTTTGGAGTTTTATATGCTACTGTACTATAACTACAAAAGCCTAACTACAGTAACATGAAATGGAAGCAAACTAAACACAACAATATGAAATGCAATAAAACTAACTACAACACATGAAATAAACTAACTGCAATGGCATGGTAAGTTAACACAAATACATAAGAGAGTCTGAGGCCAATGGATTGGGCCCTAACCCACAATCTCATCTCTTTGAAACTAAATCAATGAAGGAGAAACTTAATACTCCTTTTATTGCATGAAAAATCTCATTACATAGCATATGAAAGTCACAAATGTCTATTACACGAGCTAAGAGTGCTCTAGCTCTCCAAAAATCGAATCCTAATGAGTTTTTTCTCTACCCTATTTATCCTAAAGGGTAGCTACCAACAACACCCTAAAAAGTAGGTGATTTTTTCCCTTGGAATTCAAGAGAAGTGGAGCTTTGATTCCCTTAATATTCCATCTGCTTGGCTGCCTTTGATTTCTAGTTGTTGGAGGGAATCTCGAGTATCCTTTGGTTGCATTTAGGAGTTAAGGAGGTGGTCAACCCCCCTATAATCACTCCTTGCTATCTACTCCAAGTTTTGATTGCACAATATTCAACAAAAATGTCATATCTTTGCAATTATCCTGCATTTAAAACATATTAAGCATTTGAAGTACGACAACCCTTAATCACCGTCTACACTAAGCAACATATGACCATAACGTAATTAAATGTGAGAAAGAGAGACTAATAGGGCTAAAAAGGTGACAATTAACCCCTTAAAAGATACCTATTGATGGTCATAATCACCATTCCATGTTTTGATAGGCTCTTGGTTACTTATATAAATGCATGAACTAATATGTGTTGGTTGCAGCTAGTAAGCGAGGGAAGTAAGCCTTTTTGATGATTCTACGATGAAACTAATGAAATAATGAACATATATGCGTTCATGACATATAGGTGTTATGTTTACCAAGTGTTTGCATAAATTATTTTCATGTATTTTCCAAGTTTTGAGCAAGAGTAGAGCGTGGAATTAAGTATATAGACACACAAAACTTGCTAACTATTTTTTGGAAAGTTCTGGGCAATTGGCCTAAAGACTAGCCTAAAAATATGGAACAGGGCTTTTTCCCGCACCCCCAGAACTGAGAAATATAAACTATATCCACATGGAGGACAACTTGTGCATGTGGTTGAAAGCCTCTCACCACATTCACAAGTTTTCATGCATGCGGCTGGGAGGCAAAGTAGGTGAAAAAGGTGGTTCTAGCTCAAGGAAAGGTCACCAGTGAGATTTGTTTGATGTCTAGGTGATCATGTGTCCCTAGAAGGTTACAATAATTTTTGGATATTTAGGCCCCACTTCCATAACTATAACTTGGATTTCAGGTCATGTATAGTAACACTCAGGTCATGTTTACCCTAGTGAGCTTGTAAAAGCAGGTAAATGTGGGTTAGGGTGTTACACAAAGTAAGGGTGCCTAGGTGTTAGGCCCTACAATTGGGCATGCATTTAATCAAGGTGAATGCCATGGGTGAAATATCTATCACATAATTTTCGATCAAGATATTGCAAGAAATGTGATGAAAGAGGATGTAGCACTAGGGGGCGCCAACACGAGGTGTTGAAAAATCAACACTCAGGGTTTCCATTAAGCACATGTGGTTAGCATGGTGGGACGATAGGAATAAGTGATTGAGAACATGACATGGCCAAGAAATGGGTAAAATACCCCAAGATGAGTCCATGGGAGGCAACATGGGTGCAAACATGCATAGACTAAGACACCCTTAGACGAGCAACCAATCAAAAGAGGAAAGTGGGCTCGGGGCATGTAGGATTGATAGGAGGGCATCATGGAATGAGTGATGGACAAAGAAATTGATCATGTATATAGAAGGAAAGTTGGTTGAGGATGGTGGCATGACATGGTGGTGTCAACCTAGCGTGTTGCGAAGATGTGTAGACGTTTGGGTAAATGTGTGAGGTAAACTTGACCCAAGGCACCCAACCCATGAAGTAGAGTTGACCTAATCATATGGTGGAGTGAAACCACACAAGTAGGGGGGGACGGTTCATATATTTGTGTGTGTGTGAGCCACATAATGGAATGAACCATCCATTAAGTGAACACAACAAGATGCACATAGATGAAGTTGTTTGTAAGGAGGACTTGGAATGGTGTGAAGGGAAAGGTGATGATATGAGGGACCCAAGAAGGGAACTAGGGGCTTGCAATCATACAAACATGAGTGAACCATAGAGCTAAATTGCGACAAGGTGCGAAGGGTGGTAGGGACCCGACAAGTTGTCGAGGTGAATTTTTAGGGTGTTGAATTGACCTAGTAGGGTGTGAGTGGGAGGAATAAGGTTCTATGATAATTCTATCATTATTTTGGCAATGTATTCTTGCACCTAGTAGGGTGTGAGTGGGAGGAATAAGGTTCTATGATAATTCTCTCATTATTTTGGCTATGTATTCTTGCTGACTGTGCGATTGTCTCAATGATATGTTCTAATTGTGTTCGATTAATAAAAGCAGAAGGTTGGAGGGTCATTCCTTTGTGAAATCTTGTGCATGTGTATGTTGATGTTAATGGTGAATTGATATTTTGCATTTAATGTTGATTTCTTTATGGATGGAAATTTAATTGAAGTAGAAGAGACAATAATATTGCTTGCACTATATCGATCAGATGATAATATGATAAGTAATTAATGGTACAAATATTATATAAGTAAACTTACTGTGAGGTGTAGTCGGGGTGGAATAACTCTATGCTCCATGAGGCAGAGATTAAACATGTCGATGCCGCACACTTAAGGAATCGTGGTGCACCCAAAAGTTACCTTGTAACCATATGAGTCCTCAGGGTTTTGACATCAGGAATATAGATGGCTGGTTAATAATGATCCAAGAAAGAGGAATGGGATCATGGTTCAAGTCATGCAAATTAAAGACTCTTGTGCTAGACATTGTATCATGGATGCCAATAATGTAAATGATACTACTATATGGGGGAATCTGCGAAGGTGGGAGAACAACCAACCTTGTATGAATGTTCACTTGTTATAAGAAGAATATTTTGGTGAATGTGGTGAGGGTATGGGGACCCTATGGTGAGCTATGAGGAATGAATTGGGTTATGGAAATGTCTTTAAGAGAAAATATTATCATGCCAATTAGGAAATGATACCTTGAGTGTGATTATGCTACCTTATATCCCAAGAGATCTTGGTTACTTATATAAATGCATGAGCTAATATGTGTTGGTTGCAGCTAGTAAGCGAGGGAAATGAGCCTTCTTGATGATTCTATGATGAAACTAATCAAAAAATGAACATATATTCATTCATGACCTATAGGTGATATGTTTACCAAGTGTTTGAATAAATGATTATCATTTATTTTCCAAGTTTTGATCAGGAGTAGAGCCTGGAATTAAGTATATAGACACAAAAACCTTGTTAACAAAATTTTAGAAAGTTTTAGGCAATTGGCCTAAAGACTAGCCTAAAAATCTAGAGTAGGGATTCTGCCTGCACCCTCAGAACTGAGAAATATCGATTATAGCTGCATGGAGGATGATTTGTGCATGTGGTTGAAATCCTCTCACCGCATTCACAAGTCTGCATGCGTTCGAATGGGAGGAAAAGTAGGTGGAAAAGGTGGTTCTAGCTCAAGGAAAGGTCACCCGAGAGCTTTGTCTTATGTTTGGATGATCATGTGTCCCTGTAAGGTTATAGTAATTTTGGGATATGTAGGCTCCACTTCCATAACTAGAACTTGGATGTCGGGTCATGTATAGTAACACTTGGCTCATGTTTACCCTGGTCAGTTTGTAAAAGTAGGTAAATATGGGTTATGGTGTTACACAAAGTAAGGGTGCTTAGGTGTTAGGCCCTATAGTTGGGCATGCCTTTACTCAAGGTGCATGCCATGGGTGAAATATCCATCACAATTTTTTTCAATGAAGATATTTCAATAAATGTGATGAAAGAGGATGTTGTGTTAGGGGGCACCTAAACGAGGGGTTAAAAAACCAACACTCATGGTTTCCATTGAGCGCATGTGGTTATCTTGGTGGCACGATAGGCATAAGTTTATGAGAACATGACTTGGCCTAGCGATGGGTAAAATGCCCCAAGATGAGTCAATGGGAGGCAACATGGGTGCACACAGGTATAAGCCAAGACACCCTTAGACGAGCAACCAAGAAAAGGAGTAAAGTGGGCCCGGGTCATGTCGGACTGACACTAGGGAATCATGGAATGAGTGATGGACCAAGAAATCGATCATGTAGATATAAGGAATGCTCGTTGAGGATGGTGGCATGACATGATGGTGTCAACCAAGCATGTTGGGCAGATGTGTAGGCATTTGGGTAAATGGGTGAGGTTAACTCGACCCAAGGCACCCAACCCATGAAGTAGAGTTGACCTAATCGTATGGTGGAGTGAAAAAACACAATTAGGGGGGATAGTTCATATATGTGTGTGTGTGAGCCACACAATGGAATGAACCATCCATCAAGTGAACAAAACAAGATACACATAATTGAAGTCATTTGTCAGGAGGACTCAGAATGGTTCGAAGGGAAAGGTGAGGATATGAGGTACCTAAGAAGGGAACTCGAGGCCTGCAATCATACAAACATGAGTGAACCATAGAGCTAAATTATGACAAGGCGCGAAGGGTGGCAGGGACCCGACAAGGTGTCGAGGTGAGCTATTAGGGTGTTGAATTGACCCAGTAAGGTGTGAGTGGGAGGAATAAGGTTCTATAATAATTCTTTCATTATTTTGGCTATGTATTCTTGTACCTAGTAGGGTGTGAGTGGGAGGAATAAGGTTCTATGATAATTCTCTCATTATTTTGGCCATGTATTCTTGTTGACCGAGCGATTGTATCAAGGACATGTTATAATTGTGTTCTATTAATAATAGGATAAGGTTGGAGGGTCATTCCTTTGTGAAATCTTGTGCATGTGTATGCTGATGTTAATAGCGAATTAATATATTTAGTTTAATGTTGATGTATTTATGAATGGAAATTTAATTGAAGTAGAAGAGACAATAATGTTTCTTTCACAATATCAAAGAGATGACATTATGCTAAGTAACTAATGATACAAATATTATATAAGTAAACTTACTGTGAGGTGCAATCCAGGTGGAATAAATCTATGCTCCATGAGGCAGAGGTGAAACATGTTGATACCACATAATCAAGGAATCGCGGCACACCCAAAAGTTACCTCATGAGTTGATTCCAAAGATGTAAATAGATTTAAAAATGGTGCTTGTGGGATCCTTTATGGTCCACTGAAAGTTCCAATACATGGTGAAAATTACAGAGTGCTTGAGTGATCCTAGTGTTGTTATGGAGCTTACCATAGGCCTCATTTAACTTGCACTCGGAGACAAGTGAGTCACCTGCCTTTAAAATTTATTATTTGTGTATTAGTTTTGGGGTGGTTTTAAAATTTAGGGATTCGTACGATATTTTTTATGTTATGGGATCCAAAACCACATGGGAAACTAAGTGGAAGTCACAATGACCATGCAGTGGGTAGACACACAATTTCAACGGTGAACACAATTTTCCAAGGTGCGACCATGTAGGTGACCGAGTGGTTGGTATGAGTACAATCACACGAACTCATGTAACTGTGGGGATTTGAGGTGCACAGTGCCTTATTGCATGAATCCATATGCACATAAGATGGTTACAATTGCAATGTCCACCCATCTGAACAAGAGACAATTATGTGGCCCCCCACATAATTGTTTGAGTTACAATTGAGAAAATTAACACGATTGTGGGAGATACGAGAGCGTGAGTGTGGCTCTGCTTTTTTCTTTTTAATTGACCCCCTATATATGAAAATATTGTTAATGGTACTTTTTTTGAGAGAGCTTAATTATGAAAATATCCAAGCGACAATGCAAGATAGTCTATAGGCTCAACTAGCTTTGGCTAGGTGGGCGCTCTTGAAGTATTCTGAGTGCCCACTGATCCAATTGTAGGACGAGCTCTTGTAATTCCTAATGAGTTGATGGAGGCCTCTCAAAGGGGTGTTAAAGCTCTAAGGAGAGGACTCGATGATATCCATGGAGATGTATATTTACTTCTTGATAGGGCTACAACCATGAGGGTGGGAGATTCATGTTGAGCCTCTGCGACAGGTTATGACCTTGGACGAGTGGGATGGGAAACATTGTATTATAAGAGTAGTGGAGTGAGGGGTGGTATGAATCTTTATGACCCATTAAGTGATTTTACTAGCTTCTAGAACAATGATGGTGTGGATTTTTGTCGGGACAACCCCTCACTGCATTACAGATCGATAATTTGGCATATTGGATCAAATGTGCAGTGGCACCTTTTGTGACTAGGCATGATTGCTTCATGTGAGATTGGCGACCTAATTGACCTAGGAAGTGGAGGACTAGCCCTCTGATTTTACCTTTAGTATTCTCTTATACAATTTTTTATTTAAGCAGGTCGTGCTATTGTGCTCACGAATCATATTGAAGGTGACCCCTCCCCATTAGTCTTAGATCATGCAGTGGAGACACGTTATGATTCACGAGGGTGGAGGGGAAGTGGGGAGGTTCTAGACCAAGGGGGTCCATCAATGGTTGGTCTCCATACCAAAAATTATAGTGGTGGGTATTCAAGGGGATCCAAACGTGCCCTTGCCACCTAGCGAGATATGGGGACCCTGAGGTATGTCTTATGCTTTATCTACATTTTGATTATAAGTTTTATTATTTTGATTGCATGTATGTGATGATGTTGGCATTGATTTTTGTTATGTATTTAGATATGGCCCTTGTGGGTGGGATATATAAACCATTCGCAATCACCCTCAAAGGGCGATCATGTGTGAGGAATAATGCATGGTGGGCGAGTGCACCTAGCTAAGGGAAAGACATAGGGGCCCTAGTTTCCATGGTAGTAGAACTATTTGACGTTGGGGTAAAGGCCCATCCTATGTGGGAGGGGGTAGACTTGGATCCCTAAGATGAGGAGATTCAACGGTTGCGAGAACGAGTGGCATTCATCAAGGAGAAGGACATGGATGTCCATCAGCGCATGGAATTTTTTTTGTTGAGCATCGCGGGGATGGTTGAGTGATGATCAATGAGGACATCATATACATTATAGTGATGTCACATCACGAGTGGAGACTAACACTACAAAGGGTAGAAATAGCAACATCAATGACGATGCCCATTTTGACTCCTTATTGTGGGGTGAGACAAGACCCACCTGCAAGTGGTAGAGGGAGATAGGGTGGTTCCTCGACATTATCTCTTCCCTAGATATTGTATTCATATGAGGGGAAACACTTGTTATGAGGATGCTCCCTTGATTTTTTCTAAAGCTTATTTTCTATGATTGATAGCCCCTTGATGTATACAAACATTGATATACATTTTGTGACATTTGTCTTTCTATTTATGTATGCCTTTATGATGTGTTTCTTCTTTGTGTTGGATGTTTTATGATGTTTCATGTATTTTATATGACATGTATCTTGATGGCATATATAGTTAGTGTGATTCTTTCTAGTCTAGAATATCATTTTCTATGTTGTTAATGGCTTGGTTCTAACTTTGTGGTATATGTGAAAATACAATGTGTTCAAATACTTGGCATGCAAGTACCTCCCAAATAGATGAGCATTGCAGACCTGAAAGGTATGATTCAACCACACGATGACAAGCTGGGAATTATGGAGCACATGTTGGTGGTGAATGCTAAGGTGGATGGCATCGACCAATAGGCCTATAACAATGGCATATTCAACTTGATTATTGGTGGATATCTTGATACAAATTCCACTTGTATGGAGCAGCCTTTGATCAGGAGAGTATATGGAAAGGTTGTTGATGATAGGTTTGCATCCACCGAGAATATTTATGAACAAAACCAAGGAATTATGTTTGTGGATGATCGATCTATGAAGCAACGACAAGGTAATTATTAGAGAGAGCGTAGGTGAGGTTGTCAACACATAATAAGTGAAACATATATTATATAAAAACATCTAAGGGACAATAAACATTTAAATCATCGATGGATTTTTTTTAGATAGATCCCATTGAAGGGGTCGTTGAGACATGTGTTGTCAGGCTCAATGAGGATGTAGGCTCCTTTGAGGAGACAATGCTTGAAAATGTAGGGATAGTTCCATAATGTTTCAAATTTCTTAGGACCAAATGCTTCATTGGTGACATCATAGTATAGGACTAAGTCCCCTTCAATAAAGGCGCAACGGGATCACACTACAATTGTATGTTGCTTTTGATAATTTTTTGGTAGCTTTGTTATGTTGGAAAGAGGCGCACCAATTTTCATTGTCGTGTTCTAGTTGTGTTGTTTTAGTGGAGAGGTTTATGGGAGAAGCTCTATGATGATGAAAAAAGTATGGATCTTGCATTTTATTGATATAACTACTTTAACACCATGAACTAGGTGGAAGGGTGTAAAGGCTGTGGATGTTTTGATCAACAGAAAGTGTGCTCACAAAACAGAGAAAAGCATGTGGTGCCAATTTGTTTTATGTTTGTACAACATCCATTGTAACATGGTCTTGAAGACTTTTTTAACAACTTCTACCTTGGCATTGAATTGGGGGCACTATGGTAAACCACTTGTGAGTGAAACCAAGGAGCTATGAGAGTTCTTGGAATATCTCATTTTTGAAGTGCTTTGCATGGTGAGACAATAAATTCGTAGGAAACTGTGGTACTATTCAACAACCCCCATTATTTTAGTTTAGTTACCTTAGAAAATAATGGGGACCCTTTTTAAAAAATTTAGAGTAAACAAATAAGACACTTAGAGTGATTCATTTAGATATAAATAGGAATAAAAAAGGTAAAAACCCTGAATTTTGGCCTCAAAATCACTAAAGCGGAGAAAGATCGCAATACCGCAATGTAGCACATATGGCTCCTAAAATCCACTCAAAACATATTGCGATGTGACATATAACAAAAGTGATTTTATAAAGGGAAAAGGCATTTTTTCAAACAAATTCTATAAGTAAAAACTTATGGGACCCACTTCCCCCACGTAGGCTATCGCAAATTGCATTTCGCATTTTGCAACTCTACCACAATGGTCTTAATGTCACCCTCCATATTTTCCCAATGTGATATACTCTATCACACCACATTTTCGCAAACATAACCATTCTTCCCCATCGACCATATTTTCCGATGCGATATACTCTATCGCATCGCACTTTCTCAATGTGATCACTCTTTCCCTTCATCCATTTTCATCGATATTGCGATTGCGATATCACAATCAGAAAAACCAAGCCAATTAACATTTTATAAAGATCCACACACTAGAAACACTGCGATGCAACAGATCTGGTTTTAATGCTGGAATGATTACATGGGCTCATCAACCCATATCGACCATTAATGTCATAACTTAATGGTTTTATAGCCCATGCCTCCAAAATGATTTGACTTCAAGAAGCATTGAATTCATATATTAGCAGCATGCCAAGTTTCATTCGTTTAATTGTTTCCATTACTACGATACTTGTGCATTTGTAAAATCAAAGTTGCCTCTTTCTACTTATCATTTATCATTTATTCACAGGCGAGCAATTCTTTGGAGACGTCCAAATCTCTCAAGAAATCCAAGAAACAGATGGCCCATGTGAATCTTGCTTTTGCTACAAGTGAATGAACAAATATGCTTCCTCTGTTTACAGACACAACATGCGGACCTCAAAGTGGATCTTCCTCATGGGAAGCCATGTACAATTTGTTCGAGGATGAGAAACCTCACAAAGTTCAGAGGAAAGTTACTACAGATACTTTTGATTCCTTAGAAGCTACTAAATAAGAAGTGGCCAAATATTTTCTGCATCGAATTGTCGCGCGACCTAAAATCTTACCATATATAGATATGGTAAGATGGATAATTGATAACCTCAACATCGGGGATAGGAATTTTCTAACCAGCAGAGGAATGATGATATGTTCCTTTAAAGCCGAAGAATTGAAGCTGATGTACCACATCCCAGACCCAGAAAAGGTCTACGACAAGGAATTTCTGGCACAATTTTCCAGCGAGAACGATTTGAAATCAAATCCAATCAAGCAATGGAGAATCAACCCAATAAACACAAAAATGATGATAAGGGTATGTATTCTACTGACTCCATTGCTAGTCCTTGTTGTTATGTTGCTGCGATGATGTTTAGGCAATTTGGTCAGCCTGACACTACCAAATTTTCAGTAGAATGGGTTCCCCTAATGGAATCAGTTGAAGATGCTTATATTATGGATTGGGGAGACATTTTGTCCAATAATATTGCTACTCAAATTTTGGAATATAGGAAAAATCGTTTTATTTCCTCCAAAATTCCCCACTCCCGTTTTATATGAGTGATTATATCATGGACTCTGTGTGTTTCACTTCAGATTTTCCAGCCATGGATTGGAAATGGACTTACCCAAGACCCTCTCCCCATTCATGTATATCATAGAATGTTATGGGAGTCAAAATTTGAGAACCATTTTTATAAAATTTTCCATGGAGTTATTCTCCCTTTATTTCAAGTTGTCTTTAACGAGAAAGCCCCCAAATTGTCAAAAGAAGCTCAAGCTGATTTCTCCTCCATTGGAAAATGGTTTGGAGAATAAATATTTACTCATGTTAGAGTATTTGGGAGCCTAGCTCGGCCACATGTTTTACCCTTGTATGTTCCTGATAAGCTTCTCGCAAGAGAAGTAGCATATCAAACTGTTTGCAACAGATTCAACAGGTTTCTTAAGGAAGCTAAGAAAGTGTCATGGCCTTCCTTTCCAATTAATTGTGGTGTTTACGGTCTGGAAAATTACAAGCATGCAGTTTTAGAGATCAACCAAATTGAATGTTTGAAATTGTTTACAATTTCAAACAGACAATACAACCCGATTGAAATTTCCAATAATTTTACCTCCCAAGTTAAAATCAAACCATTTGTAAATGAAGATGATGAGTTTGATGACTTATTTGAGTTAGTAGATAATTATTTTGTAGTTCAAAAGTTGGCAGCCCTACGCCTCCATCCACAAAAATTTCCAAAGTTTAAACATTACAGGAACAAGAGATTGGAAAGAATTTCATTGAAAATGCTAGAAGTTTCCCAACCCTTAACACAAAAGGAAAAGGAAAATGAACCGACACCTAAGGATGTTGAAGTCCTTAGTAAAAATGAGAAAGATAAATCTGTTGAAGTTCAAACTATGGAATTATATTTCCCAAGTAATTTGAATGATGTTTGGAAGGAGTTTAACCAAAAACTCCAAGGAGACCAAGAAGTTATAATTACTGGTCACCAATATATTGTGCAAACACTTCAAACTAAAAGTCAAGACTCGTTCACTGTTGGGCCCTCTGACAAATTAGTAAGAACAGAGAAAGTGGAATTCATCCCGACCTTACCCACTACAAAAATTGTACTTAAGATTGAGGAAATTCATCCTCTAGATATATTCTACAGTCATAAACATAAAGCAGTTATGAACAGAAAAAATAAAATAATGAGAAAAGAGAAATCTCAACTCCTTGTCCCAGGAGATGTCTTAATGGAAGTTATTTGGAAAGATTCACAGGCAGGTCCTTCACAAGATCTAACTCATCTAACCCAGTTCACAGGAGCTTATGCATCTGCAACTATAGATAAAGCTTCTGAGGTTCAACAATTGATGACATAAAAGGATGAAAAAATCGTTCAATTAGAACTTGAAGATTCAACACCAAAATGAAATCCGTTCAAAGGACACTCAAATTCATCAATTGTAGTTTTTTGTAGAGAAATTGAAAGATAATCCAAAGATAGATGAATTTAGAAAAGAGGCCTTGGAACTAAATACCCTATGGGCACAACAACAAGTTATTTTTTGTCAAAAGCTATCAAACATTCTTGAATTGTGAGAGCAAAGTGATTCACTAATGAATCAAATATTAGACCAAAGGATTAGTTTCGATGAGATTGATGATAAGGTTTCATAGTATGTCAACTGACATGATTATGTTGATGGATGAAAGGCCAACCTGCCCAGGATTGAAGAATCTAAAAAGGAAATATTGTTTACCGATTGGGACATACAGTTGAAACATGTTGAAAGGGACATTTGCAGAGCAAAATATGTGGCTACTAACATTTTGGAAACTGTCATTCAAAATCTCATCGCTGCAAACCTTATTGATAGATGTCCTCCCGATTCACTTCTTATCATGAAAGACTTGATAAGACAATGGCAAGAAGTTTCAAAGGGCAAAGAGGAACAGATCATAAAGTTGGAAAAATTAGATTGGGACAAGTATTGTAGATACTTGGTAAAGCCACATAGCCAATAGCTTATGCTGCATTGTCTTACAAATATATCCTCCTACATGTTGCCTCCACTTTCTGATGTTGTTTTCACTGGACAATTGCGCATCAGGCTAGGCCAACCTCCCAAGGTTAGGCCTATTCTTAACATCATTCAGCTGAAGGAACGAATTACTAATGAGACAACACGACAATCATAAAGCAAGTCACCCCTTTAAATTTTGTTTTTGTTTAATTTTCACTTAGTTTAAGGTGAGTTGATTTAAACCTCCTCATATTTTATTGTAATAACTATTTTAATACTTTTATTTTAATTATATAAACCCCTTCATGTCTTTGAAGAAGGGGTCCTAAATTTTTGAAAGGAAGATTTTACAAAAGTCACACGTTTGTACTCTTGAAGTTTTCTTGATAGAAAGAGCTGGACCGAGTACTTTTTCTCAAATGAGCAGAGTGAACATATACATGGTATTTTTGTCCTATATATTATATTTTTGTTCCAAATGATAAATAGTTATTTATCTTATGATGTTTTGTTTCATGTATTTATTTGAAAACAGTCAGGCATTAACTCACTTTTGAACATGTTAGATTGTTATCTTTTGGTACATATTCAATAAGGAATTTAATAGTTGCGATATAAGCCTTATCCAATTGATTTAATTAACTATTTAATTAAATCAATTATTTTAAATCATTTTCATATCCTATAAGTATTTGTATAATCTTCATTTTCATCCGCTGAAAGATAATCTTTATAAATTGCATAGAGAATATATAATTCATCCCAGAATACATATAAATAGACATAATATTTGTCGCAAGCTTGCTATTACTTCCATCTACCAAGTTAAAAATAGTTATAAATCCATCCATTCACCCAATTGTATTTCACTGGGAAATTGGTCCCATAAAATCCGGTCAGACCCACCATTCCAAACGGAAAAGGAACGATTTTTAGGTCCCTGACTGGGTGGTTTTCCCTGATGTTGTTGCACAGATTTTCGGGGCCTCAAAATTTTTGGAACTAGAAGGAGGGTCATCTGACTATGAATGGCACAAAATCTTAATCCAAAAATCAAATACCATCAGAAGAGTCGTTCCCCCTCCAAGTATCCTACAACTTCTAGTCTTGGTTCAAGATATCCTATTCTTAGATCAGAAGTTGTTCAATCCCCCCCCAAAATCTCCTACTTCTATTCACAAAGAACTCTCTTCATATTATACTCCAGAATCACCTGAAGTACATACCTTAATAAATAAATTGGAGGAAATTTCTATTTTAGTGAAGAAACATGTACTTTATGAAGCCTCAGAAGGAAGTGTTACTTCAATATTTGAGGGCACTGGTGTATTAACCTATTCTAAGAATGAAAAGCTTGGAGTAATCCATTTTGAATTTCCTCTCCATTCTCACCGTAGAAAATCTCCTATATTCGAACTAAATCATCTACTAGTGAGATTCAATCCTCTTCCACCCCTCAAATACCATCATTTATTCCTCCTTCTTTTACATCTTCTCAAACAATTTCTTCATTGATTCAAATTACTTCTTCTTCCTAGTCTCCAACTTTTGGCTCAAACAATATTAGTTCCATAGTTGTTTCTTCTACACCAACGACCACTACTGGAACTACTTCTTCCACTCCAAATCCTTCTTTAGGGCAAACTAATCCTCCACTTCACACAATGGTAGCCAGACCTTGGCAGAATTCTAGAGTTGTTCAATTACTAGGTCCTCTTCATCCTTTACCTAAGCATCCTGAAATATGGTTGCCTAAATATAACCCAGATGATGGTCTACCTACTGAAGAACATCTCCATAATTTTATGCTTTCCATGAATCTTAAGGATGTCACTGAAGAAGATTGTGTAGTTAGATTATTTCCCTATACCTTTCAAGGATCAACTAGATCATGGTATTTCTCACTACCATCAGGCACTATTACTAGCTGGGATATTTTTGAAGAACATTTCCTTACTAAATTTGGTGATGATCGTACTACTACTACTACTCTCATCAATGATCTTTCCAATCTTAAAGCAAATATAGGAGAAAAGATCAAATATTTCAACTCCAGATTTAATAAGCTACTAAATAAGATCCCAACCAAATCTAAGCCTGGAGTAGATGTACAAATAGAATGGTACATATCCTCTCTTCCTTATAATATTTCTATTTTTATAGATATAGATAATAAGGCTACATTGGTAGAGAACATGAAAGAATCTATTTCTGTTGAAAAAATAATCTTTTCTTTAGAGAAAAAAACTACACAAGAAGATAGAAAAACTAAGAAGGTTTCATTTAAGGATGAACTTGAAAAGAAAACATCTAAAGATCCTTATGATATTGAGGGGTTACAAAAGGTTCTCAAAACTATGTCAAATGATATGGCCGAGATAAAGAAACAAGTAGCTGAATCTTCTTCGAAGAAACATTTTAGATCATTTAAGAAAAAACAAGCTTCCCAACCTCCAAATGTAATCTCAAATGTTGAATCAGATCAAGATGAAGATCAAGATGAAACAATATCATCTGCAAAAGAATCTCAAGAGCAAGAATTAGTCGAAGTTCATGGACTATGGGACTTTATCCTTCCAAGATTAGATAATGAAGATGGACATGAGGCACTTCAAGTCAACATTAGAAGTAAAAAATCTACTGACCTCCCTCAATCTCCTCAAAAGCAAAAGTCTTCATCCTCTATTTCTAAGGACAAAGTGATTAACAAAAGAATTCCTTCTCCTTCATTAAATCCAACTTCTTCTACTCTTCCATCTACATGCAAGACATTAGTGGCCTCTGATACTATTGAATATAATATAGCGTAATATATGAAGAAGATAAAGGCAAATATCTCCATAAATGAGTTGAGAAAATTAAAATAGCAACAAAAAAATTTACTCAAAGAGCCGAATGTAGTCCCTTCTTCATCCTTACCAACCCCTCTTACTTCTAAAGCTTCAAAAGGAGTTGGTAAACCTCCTAGTGATTCACCTGAAAAATTTGATGCAAGTGATGTTATTTTAATCGGTGATAAATCTAATTCGCATACTCCTCCCATCCTTTTAACTTTTGAAGTATTCAACAACAATGTGCATAATTGTATAATTGACTCTGGAGCCTCTTCAAACATCATGCCATATTCTGTTTGTTTGAAGTTAAACATTTCTCCTCAAAATTCTGCAATACACATTGTGTAATTAGACAAAAAAAAGGTTAAGGTATTAGTAGAAATGGATCTAGTCCTTATCAGACTACCATCCAACTCGAAAGTTCATCAAGTAATTGATATTTTAGTTGTTGATATCCTTGACTTTTACGGTTTAATCCTAAGTAGAGAGTGGTCAGAAAATTTTCATGGCTATTTTTCCACTGATTGGTCTCGTATGTGGCTCCCCTATAAGGGTAAGTTGAATTAAATCCAAGTAGACCGTGAAGAACACATGAAATATTCGGTGACCAAATTTGAAGATGAGAATGAACCCATGGATTTTACTAATAACATTCTCAGAAATTACTCTGCTGAATATTTTTTGGGGAATTCTAATGCTCATAAATCTCCATTTCTCACCAACTTAGTTAATTCTCAGATCGAAATTTTTTCTCAGTCAGACTCTTCCAAGCTATAAATATCATAGATAAACCTTGTGTTAATACTTTGTTCTGGACATTATACTTTGATGTATCAAAATATGGTGAAGGTGCAGGAACTGGCTGTATACTAATCAATCTGGAAGGTGAAAAGACAATTCTAGCATGCAGGCTTGAATTTGAATGCACACAAAATACCGCAGAATATGAGGCACTGGTCCAAGGTTTATACAAATCAATTGATCTTGGTGTCAAATATCTCCAGGTATATGGTGATTCTGAAATAATTGACAAACATGTAAGAAATACCATACAATGTATTTCTGGTCATCTTAAAAATTACCAGTCATTAGTACAATCTATTACCTCTCATTTTTTAGCTTTCAATATCTTTTATGTCCCAAGAATTCAGAATGCAAGTGCAGACCTTCTAGCTAATGTAGCATCCAAACTTATTCCTTCGGGAGATTATAGTCCAGATAGATTTGCTATAGAGTTGATTTTTCGCCCATATATCCCTGATAATGTCACTAATTCGAGAGTATTCAATGATGGTAAAGATGTTATAACTTGTCTTACATCAGAAGGGTAATATGATGATCAATTAATGATGAAGATGAACACGAAAGTCAGTTGAAACAGAAACCTGAAGAAAATTCCATACCTAAGTTTGTGGTTAATATTGAAGATCTCTATGATCTCAAAGATAGATTCAAAAAGGTTACTAATTCTAAAATGAAAAGTTCAACTTTGAGGTTTGAACTAGTAAATATTGGCATAGATCTTAACCCTCAGAACATTAACTTAGGACTTGGTCTTTCCTCTAATGAAACATTAACCTTCATTCACTTACTGAAGAAATACAAGAATGTCTTCACATGGAAATATGAAGATCTCAAAGCTTATGATATCTCCATCATCCAACATACTATCCCAATGATATCAACTGAAAAGCCTATACAAAAAAAGTTAATGAAAATTCACCCTGATCTTGAAAGTCAAATAAAAAATTAACTCAACAAACTCCTTAAGGCCAATATTATCTTCCCTGTTAGGAATTCAAAGTGGGTCTCAAACTTAGTACCTATTAGGAAAAAGAATGGAGATATTCGTATTTGTATTGATTTTAGGAACTTAAACAAAGCTTGCTTAAAAGACAATTTCCCATTACCACCGATGGAACAAATTTTGCAATCATTTGCTGGTTCTGAATTAATGTCTTTCCTTGATGGATTTTCAGGCTACAATCAGATTTTGGTTCATCCTGAAGATAGGTTAAAAACTACATTTAGAACTAAATGGGGCACTTATGCCTACTAGAAAATGCCCTTCGGTCTAATCAATGCATGAGAAAATTTTCAAAGAGCCATGGAAATTGCTTTTAGAGGAGTAATAAATAAATTTGTGGTTGTATATTTAGATGATATAAACATTTATTCCAAGAAAATAAGCGACCAATATCATGATATTAAGTAAATCCTTGAATGCTTTTTGAAATATGGAATTTCTTTAAATCCCAAAAAGTCTTACTTCGCTATCAGTGAAGGTAAAATTTTAGGATTTATTGTCTCAAAAGAAGGCATTTGCATAGATCCAGAAAGGATAAAGGAAATTTCTGAACTCTCTAATCCCCATAGCAAGAAATCCATGCAGTCCTTTTTAGGGCAGATTAATTTTATCAAGATATTTGTTCCAAAATTTTCCCAAATTGTCTTACCATTGCAAGTAATGATTAAGAAAATTCACTCTTCAAATGGGGACATAATGAAAGATAATATTTTGATATAATCAAGCAAGCCATCATCAATGCTCCTTCTCTGATTACCCGAGATTTTTCTAATCATTTCATTTTATATACTTTTGAATATAAAACATCTTATGATGTTGTTTTAACACAAATCAATGACCAAAAGATTGAAGCACCCATTTATTTCTTTAGTTCAAATCTTCAAGGTGTTGAACTATATTATTCAGAAGTGGAAAAACAAGCATTTTCTATTTACAAATCTTTAAAGCACTTTAAACCTTTTCTCCTTAAAACACACACCAAGGTAATAGTTCCATTTTCGGCAGTAAGGCAACTACTTATTCAAAATGTGTTAGGTCCCTATATTACTAGTATAGTCCCTTATTGTTGTTAGTGTAACCCCCTTATTGTTATTCTTGTACCCCTGTAACCCCAATATTGTTATTATTGTGCCCTTACATTATTATTGTTAGGTCGGCAAGGATTATATTGTGACCCCATGGACTCCTATATATAGAAGGAGGTTTTGTCATTTGTATCATCCAAGAATTGTTCATTTATGTAATGTAAAGGATGTTTCCCCCTCGAAGTGGCTTATTTATAAGGCGTTGATCTCTCTTTTCTTCTATTTTTGGAGTTGTTTTCATAACATTTGGTATCAGAGCTTTGGATTCTAGGGTTTCACTGCTCCAAACAGGTTATCATGGCATTCTCACTATAATTTTTTTTCTACAAAGGTTCAGAAGTTGAATTTTTTATAGAGCGAAGCCAAAATCCTGAGGAACTTCATGTAAATATAGATCTTAGTTCGCAATATTTTCGGAGATACGATCTGTGGAAGCTAGGGTTTTTTTAGGCTCCCGAATTTCACCTAAAACAGGTCATCATGGTATTTTCACTATAAATTTTTTTCTACGAAGGTTCAAAAGCTGAAATTATTATAGAGAAAATCCGAAAGCCTGAGGAATATCGTGTAAAAATTTCAGATCTTGGTTCGTAATAGTTTCGGAGATATGATCTGTGGAAGTTAGGGTTTGTTCAGGCTCTCAAATTTCATCTCAAAGAGGTGACTGTGGGAAAATCATCATAACTCTCTCTCTGAGCATCATATTGGAATTATGTAAAAAGTGGATGCAATTAAAAGGACTGTAGTTTCCTGTGTATCAATTTGAGAGCCAAAGGAGTAAATAGTGACACATGGCACACCGTACAAGTTCGCTCTACTAAACCAGTCCATAATTAGGTCATTGTGGGAGATTGGGCATAACTTCGACTCGAAGAATCCAAATTAGGTTAGACATGTGGCATTCGAAAGAAGATTCAGAGGGATACTGCATGGCCGAATTTCAAATATTGAAGATCTAAAATCACAGAGATAATTGAGTTCCAATATCGAGCTCCTCAAAAGTAAGAAAAAGGTGTGTAATTTTTATTTTATTTTATTTTATTTTATTTATTTATTTATTTTTATTTTTGAATTTTGAATTTTGAATTTTTATTTTATTTTATTTTTTAATTTTTAATTTTACTTTAATTTTATTTTTTAATTTTTTAATTTTTATTATTTAATTTAATTTAATTTATTTATTTATTTTTTTCCGAATTGCATAAGTCTTGTGTGAAAAAATAGTTTGAAGTGATTCCAAGGGAATATTGAAGCATAGATATCAGTATTGAGTTCTAAAATGCCACCTAAAAATAATTCAACACCCATTAAGCCTTCAGAAGCCTCTACTATGACTCATGAAGAGGAAGAAGCGCAACATGACATATCAAAATTACAAGAGAAACTGCACCAAATTTCGCTCTCGCAAAGTGCAACAAAAACTGAAATGGAAGTTTTGAAGAAAGGCGTGGAAGCTAAGATGGATGGTTTGAAGAAAGGCGTGGAAGCTAAGATGGATGGTTTGAGGAATGGCATGGAAGCTAAGATGAATGGCATGGAAGCTAAGATGGATGGCATGGAAGCTAAGATGCATGACATGGAAGCTAAGATCGATGAAAAAATGAAAGACAACATGGAAGACATGAAGAATGATCTAAAAGCATACATGGAAGGTTTGCTGACAAGGTTAATACAAGAAATGATTCCTAATGGTGGAAAGATATTGAGGAAACTCATGATGAGAACAAAATAAATGTTAATCGTGATATCATAAACTCTAATGTTGGATTGAAGAACCACCATATTCCAAAGATGGATATGAGGAAGTTTGATGGCAAGGATCTCGTAACATGGATACTATATATGGAGCAATATTTTGATCTCAATAATGTGCAAAACACACAAAAGGTACACATTGCAACTTTACATTTAGAACAAAATACATTTGTATGGTATCGATGGCTTTTCTCGCGTTAAAAAATTGTCACTTGGTCAATTTTTATGGAGGAAATGATAACACATTGTGAGGATACAAAGAGAAACACCTTCTTTATCCAATTGATAAATCTCAAACAAAAGGGTTCAGTGGTGGAGCACATTGAGGACTTCCAAAAATTGAATATAAGGGTAACTGATATTCTAGAGGAACACAAGATTGATGTCTTCATAAGGACTTTAAAGGATAACATCCAACATGAAGTTCATGTTTGGGAACTTGATTCATTGGAGAAGGCATTTAGGTTGGAAAGAAAAATTGAATGTAAAATTATGGCGACAAGGAAACCTACCACTCACATCTATAAATATGGAAGTATTGTTGCTCCTAGACTTCCACAACCTACAAGGTTGACACCACAACAATTGGAAGAAAAAGGAGCAAAAGGGCTTTGCTACGGTTGCGATAGAAAATACACTAAAGGTCATAAGTGTACTGAGAAGAAATTATTTTACATAGGTTGTGAAGAGGAGGAAGAAAATCAGCAAGAAACTCCAAAAGAAGAGGATACACACTAGGAACCAACCCTAGAAGAAGAAGAAATGAGTCTGACCATATTGTGTAATGCATTGGTAGGAATTACCACTCCTCAAATCTCAAGATAGAAGGACATATCAAGAAGAAAAAGGTAATAGTGTTGATTGATTCGGGTAGTACCCATAATTTTATTCATTGTAAGGTAGCCAAGGAATTGAATTGTTTCCTATGCCCAACACCAGAATGTCAAGTGATGGTTGCAAATGGAGGAACTATAAATTGCTGTGAAAAATGCCATAATATCTAACTAACCATGGGGGAATATGTATTGAATAGTCAAATGCTTTCCATTCCAATGGGAGGTGTTGTTGTTGTGCTAGGAGTAAAATGGTTACAATATTTGAGGACAATAGCTTTTAATTTTCAAGAAATTTTCTTGAAATTTTTTTCGGAAGGAAAGGAAATCAAATTATGGGGTATTGCAGGGAAGCCAGGAAAGATAATAAGCTCTAATGTCATGACAAAGCTTCTGAAGAAAAAATGACGAGGCGTAATTGCACAATTATGCTCACTAGAAGTTCCAACATCAAAATAATCTATTTCTCCATATCTCCAAAAAGTCTTGGACAATCATTCCAAGGTGTTTGAAACTCCCAAAGGAATCCCACCTATTCGTGATCATGATCATGCTATTAATTTTATTCCAGGAAGCGTTCCTCCAAACATCAGGGCTTACAAATATCCTTATGTCTAAAAGAGCGAAATTGAACATATGATTGCAGAAATGTTAAAGTTCTTTCTCTACTCCTAGTAGTATTGGTGCACAAGAAGGATGGATCATGGTGCATGTGCCCAGATTATAGGGAGCTCAATAAGCTCACTATTAAAGATAAATTTCCCCTTCCTGTGATTGATGAATTATTGGATGAATTACATGGAGAAATTTATTTTACCAAGTTGGATCTTTGTTTAGGATATCATCAAATTAGAATGAAGACTAAAGATATTCCGAAAACAAAATTTCAAACTCATGAGGGTCATTATGAATTTTTTGTCATGCCTTTTGGCCTTACCAATGCACCTTCTACATTTCAAGGGTTGATGAATTCCATTTTCAAACCCTTCCTTTGAAAATTTATGCTAGCATTTTTTGATGACATACTAATCTACAACAAGTCTTGGAAGGATCATGTTCAACGTCTTGACAGGGTTCTCAAACTATTGGAGGAGAAACAATTATATGCAAAAACCTCCAAATGTTTCTTTGGAGTACAAGAGGTGGAATATATGGGTCATATTGTATCTCACGAGGGTGTTAAGGTAGACCCTAACAAAATTAAAGCCATTAAGGAATGGAAATTCCCCACAACCATAAAACAATTGCGAGGATTTCTCGGGTTAACAGGGTATTATCGCAAGTTTGTTAAGAATTATGGGAGAATAGCAGCACCTCTAACAACATTATTGAAGAAAGATGCATTTTCATGGAGTCCTGAAGCAACTAAGGCCTTTGAACATCTTAAAGAGGCAATGTGCCTAGCACCGGTCTTAGCTACGCCAGACTTCACAAAAACCTTTATTGTGGAATGTGATGCCTCAGGAAATGGAATTGGTGTTGTTTTAATGCAGGAAGGAAGACCCATTGCTTTTGAAAGTCGTCCAATCGAAGGAAAGTATTTACAGAAACCTATTTATGAGAAGGAAATGTTAGCAATACTGCATGCACTAAAGAAATGGTGAACTTACCTAATGGGAAGACACTTCAAGGTAAAAACTGACCATGATAGTCTTAAACACTTTTTGGAACAAAGACTATCATCAGAAGAGCAGCAAAAATGGGTCACAAAGATGTTGGGTTATGACTTTGAAATAATCTACAAAAAAGGAAAGCTTAATGTTGTTGCAGATGCACTCTCAAGAAAGAATGAAGAGGTGGAAGCATTTCTTTGTGCCATTTCTATTATCCAGCCAGATTGGATAACCGAAGCAAGAGATGAATGGAAGAAGGACGAAGAAGTGTGGACACTCATTCAAAAGTTGCAGCAAGATCCTAGTACATATGATACATTTAGTTGGAAAAATGATTCCTTATGGTACAAATATCACTTATATATTTGCGATAATTCCCAACTAAAACAAAAGATTCTTTTGGAATTGCACACTTCTACTTTAGGAGGACACTTGAGATTTTTAAAAAATTACCACAGGGTGAAGAAAGAATTTTTTTGGGATGGCCTTAGATATGATATTCAAAAGTTTGTGGTGAAGTGTTTGGTTTGCCAACAAAATAAAGTTGAGACACTTAAAACCCTGGGTCTTCTACAACCTTTATCCATTCCAAGTCAATGTTGGGAGGAGATTTCAATGGATTTTATCACAGGTTTACCTAAGTCTGAAGGAAAGAGTGTCATCATGGTGGTAGTTGATAGACTTACCAAGTATGCACACTTTTGTGCATTATCTCATCCATTTAAAGCAAGTACAGTTGCTACTACATTTATGGAAACAATTCAAAAGCTACATTGTATATTTTCACACTTCTACCTTCAGATCTGAGTTGTCAAAGGATGTTCCCTAACGCATTCGTCATCAATCGCAACCTTATCGTATAGTTAGAGATACACTCTACCATATCAGAGTAGATTCCATTCTTTGCCGGTGTTTGACTCTCGAGGAGGCTTAGAAATTTTTGAATGACTGTCACAGTGGTGCCTGTGGCGGTCACATGTCTGATTATGCTACTGCATAGAAAATTCTTCGTGCTGGGTATTTCTGGCCCACCATCTTCAAGGACTACATTGTTGCTGTTTGTAAGTGTCATGATTGCTAGATTTATTAGCGCAAGATGCGCGCACCGCCTTCACATCTCCACCCCGTCATTACCATTTCTCCCTTTGCGAAGTGGGGCATCGATTTTATGATGTGTAACCCTCACTCGGCTGAGGGGCATGCTTATATCATCGTAGCTGTTGAGTACTTCACCAAATGGGCCGAAGCAATGCCTACACTTACGGTTGACGGTAAGACATTAGCTCAGTTCATATTCAATCACATCATTTCTAGGTTTGGTGTCCCTCAAGCCATCATTACCGATCATGGTTCCCATTTTCGGCATTATATGGTGGCGGAGTTGACTTCCAAGTTGGGTCTACGTCATGACAGCTCAACGCCATACTATCCTTAGGCCAATGGCCAGGTTGAAGCTGTGAATAAAATTCTTGTCACCATGCTTCAATGTATAATTGGGATGCACAAATCAAACTGGAATCTCATGTTATTTTCGGCTCTTTGGGCATATCGAACCTCAGTTAAGGATGCGATCGGATTCACTCCATTTCAGCTTGTTTACGGTCTGGAGGCTACCCTTTCGATTGAATGTGAAATACCTTCGTTCAAGTTGGATGTTGAATTACTACCCAACACTTCACTTGAAGAAGAGCATCTTCTCTACTTAGAGAGGCTGGATGAAACTCGCTGCTTTGCTGCTTTGGTCATTGAAGCATAGAAGAAGCGGGTCAAAGCCCATTTTGACCAGTCGATTTCCCCTCTCTCCTTTGTAGTAGGAGATCTCGTCTTCCTGTACAACCAAGCTCATGATAAGCTGGGGGCAGGAAAATTTCAATCCATGTGGCATGGGCCCTACATTGTTAAACGTGTCTTGCGGAATGGGGCCTATGAGCTCATTGGTTACGAAGGTCATCCGTTGGATCAACCCAGAAATGGGTTGTATCTTAAAAAATATTATGCATGAGTCATTCGTACATGTTTTTTGTACATAGGTGTTCTTTTCATTTTTGTACATTTTTGGCTTGGTGCGCTTTGCGAGTGTTTTCCTGCTTATTAGGTCGTTGCTTATTATGCAGATGTCTATTACCCCTTTTGTTGGTTTCGCGGATGGTGCTTCCCACAGTACTTGGAACATGTCTTCAGCAGCCTCGGTGATTTATGATCCTGCTGGTGAGTTGATAGATCTTCAAGGTATTTGTCTAGGATGAACTACAAACATTGTTGCTGAGTATAGTGCTCTCATTGAACTATTAACCGAGGCAATTTCCCTCGACATTCGTGCATTGGTTGTAAATATAGACTCACAGCTTATCATTCTTCAACTTAATGGACATTATTCGGTTAGAAACCCTCACATTTTAAGGTTGTATTTACGTGTTCGTTTGTTGGAAATACATTTTGATTACATTACATATCAACATATTCCTAGGCAAATGAATGCATTGACAGATACAGTGGCTAACATTGTATTAGATAGACATTTGCGTAATTTGTAAAATCATAATCACATGAAAAAGATCCATACAGGAAAATAGATATACATATATATATCAAATGTTTGCATCAGTGTGTATCATAAGTTCAAAAAACATGTGTGTTTCTGTTACATCCTAAGACACCATGTCTCTCAAAAAATGCGGAAATAAAACCTAGGTGTCTACTCGGCGTGATTCTCTTGATAGCATGTCATTGTCCGTATAAGCCGTCTCGGCAAGCGGTGAACTCGGTTTGACACCCCTACAATGTGTCTCTGTTATGCACGAGGAACATCATAAAATCATGCATATTTCGGGATCCCATGGGAGATTCCCTCCAGGTTGCGCACGATTTCATCCTCCTCGCCTCCCTCACCATGAGGGGAAATATCAAGGTCGTGAGGGATTCGCCTCACTATCGGAGACATACCTGCAGGTCTCTCTGCAAACAAATGGATTTAATGTCAGAACATGCATAACAAAAAAATCATAATACTCATAAAAATAAAAATGATTCTTACCAAGTACTTCATCCCAATCCTCTCATTCTGGGAGTGGGAGATCTGGATCACCAGTGAAATTTGTGCCAGAGTAGGGCCAATCCTCCACGACAATCAGCTTTCGGCGGAGCCAATCGAAGAATTACGGTTTCCAGGACATCTGTTGACCACCCCCTGACCTTGGCATCAGAGCTGCCCAATGGGCCATCCGTGGTTCTTGTGCTAGTCATGTCAGAACTATCACTTCCTTCCGTTGAAAGATTAGTAGTCCTTCCAAGATGAACGATACCAGGATTGACCCATAGCCAAACTGATTTAGTTTTCTTTTCTTGCACTTCGTCAATTGATGTTTCATGTTGATTGTCACTGTCTCTGCCCAGTTGTAGAGGGTCAGTGTCAAGCAGTCTACAGTAAGAAGTAGTTGTGTCTTTGTAGCTTCGTGCAATGCTTGCAATCCTGCAGCTCGTGTGATGGTGTGCAGCACTACCTTCAGTGCCAAGTCCGAGATAGTCTGAATATCAACCTTCCCGCTTACCAATCCTTTCTGTGCCCCTCGACATACCCTGTCGATTACCATGCTCATGTTCTCCATGGTGGGCCAGGTGCCGGTCAGGACTGGTGCTGCGCCCCTCCATTATAGCCCTGTTATGAAATAAGTGTCTGAAACATCAATTTTGAGTTCCTGGTCACGAAGAATGAACTTTTCTTGATTCTCATCCCAGATATTGATTAAGTATTTTAGCAGCTCTGGTTGAGCTCTGAGGCATGGTGTCATGAAGAATTTTTTCAGTCCACAGTCTCTAAGAGCTTCCATGCATCTGTCATTGTCCATGGCAAGTTTGTCTTCTTCACTGTGTCCTCGTTCTTTCCACTCGATCACCATTTTTCCCCTTTATACCTGCAAGGACGTTCATATGAACATCATTAGCCAAATTAAAAGTTTTGGATTTGTGAAAATTAGGCCTGCTTGCTTGCATTGTAAACTTAAAATGGTTTGCGTAGTTGGTGCGACTGTTTGGGAAACAGTCGCGCCAATAGGCGTGCCCCAGTCCAGAAATATGGGCGATTGGAGCGAGTCCGTGACTGATACTTGCGCCAATCGCCGTGCCCTATTTTTTACAATTTCCCCCACAGAATTCCAAATTTGAGGTTACAGGTAATGAAAGAGGAATCAAAATACAGATAAGGATGTTAGCTCTTACTTGGAACTGATGGATTCGAGATTGATCTTCCAGATTGCTCGCTATCGCCGCCGCAAAATCACAGTCTAAAAAGGGTAACTATTGCTCTACAAGAGGTAAAAAGTGAAAAGTAATTATTTTTTACCATTTTTGGCATTTTGTAACTTTTAAAAACCCTAATTAGGTTTTAAGACATGTTTTTCGATTATTACATTATGTTATTTCGAGAAATGGGTTTTACGTTTGTCTCTTGTGCAGCGACAGGTTTTTAATGAGATAGCGATGAAGTAACGAGTTGTATTTTATACTTTTTTGGACTTGGTAAAAACACAAAAAGTCACTGTTGGAGTCATCTTTCAACTCTTTTCTGACTCTCTAAAACTGAAAAGATTGTTGAGACTCTTGTCGTTTTGAACTCATTAAATGGCTGCGAAACGATATCTACCTAGTATACGTTTACCCCTTTTTTGGGCTGGGATAGATTATTTACGAAAAAAGAATACCTTAGCCTATCTCGACTAAGAGGTTCTCTCAGACATCGTTTTCTACCTTTTCGGATCTGAGGGACTATTTACGAAAAGGGACTTGCTAGAGTTTTCTTTTTTGATTCTTTTCAAACTCTCTAAACATGAAAAGATGCTGAGTTCTTACTTTGTCAGACTTGTTAAACCCTGATGACATCGGAAATCGTCACCATGACGTACCCTCCTTCCTCCTTCCTAGGGCTCGTAAAATGTACTAGGATGGATTTGTTCAAAGGAAAAACTTACAGTACAAGCATATGCTATCCCCTTCAAGCTTGTTTTTAAAAAATAATTGGGGTACTCACCAAAAATGGTGGGGGAAAATGGAACCAGTTTTGAGTTGTGTCGGCAATATGTCGCTCTTGAACATGACACTCATCTGCATTCGTGTCAGGTTGGGGACATCCCATTTCGTCATTTTTCCCTCCATGAGTTTGGGTAATCTGTTTTGACCTTTCACCTACTCTTTGCCACGTTATCATGACCTCATATCCCTTTATGTTAAACACTGCAAAACCCAGATTCATGTCACTGATATGTTCAAGAGAAGTTTGCCTTCGCAGTTTTCAACCTTCCTCTGATCCTCTGTTGGGTCCTGATTCACTATCATCATGTTCCTCTGTCTCGTGTCGATGATGTGGGAAACATTATAGACCTCCTTCGACCGGGTCACTTCTTGTCGACTTCATCTCATTATCCAGGATGTTGATCTAGAGACTCCTTACTGGTACCATGGAGCTTGCATGCCTCAATGGCAAGTTCTTCGCATTCGACGATAGGTCGACATCATTGGCCTTCACTCGAGTGATTTTGCGAGTGTTCGATGACAGATCACTGTTCACATTCCGTGGATTGTACCTGTTGTACCTTGAGAGCCATTGTCATTATTGGTGGTTTCTCTCATGCATGTTAATAGCTTTCATCATTGGTTGATAATCAGGTGACTTTCTTGCATGTTCAACTTTAGCTCACATATTCACATGCTTGAATTTGTACTTGTTCGGGTCAAGATGGAGTGCAAGACCCTGGGTTTTGTCTGATAAGATCCAAGCTATGGGATATTGTGATTTATCATGAATTATTGCATGACTTTTTTGATTGGATGGATGCGACCATACCTGAGTCTATTTATTGATCCTTACTGCTGGATGGTTGCGTCCATACCTCAGATCTCAGTTTTTATGTACTCTATTATGGATGGTTGCGCCCATGCCACATGTTCATGTATCAGAGATTTCAGTTGTATTTGCAATTGCAGGTCTTCCAACAACGATGTTTGGTTCGAACGGGTTCTCATAAAGCATTTCACCCCTCCCTTTCTCTCGGACCCCATGCTTTAGGGGGCATCTGTTACACAACATTTTGTCACCGTCCCTGCAATCCCCATCTCGCACATTGGAGGACCCATTCTGTGACTAATACAAAGTGTCATGCCTTGCAAAGACCATCATTGCATCCCTTTCCATGAGGAAAACATTCCTTCTATTGACAATTTCTTGAACAAAGCATCATAAACACATGTTTTTGCATTGGTGTTGGTAGCCCGTTAAGCCCTCGCGCCAATGAGGAAGATTAACACTGGGCCCCGCGCCCATTGGCACTCTGTCCTAGTGCATTACCTGCGCCAAGTTGTTTTTGGAATGTTTTTTAAAAATAGAGGCGAAGTTTCCATCATAACAACTTCGTGGGCGAGTCAGCCTAAGTGGTTCAACTGAATAACTACGACCACCCTCCTTTTGCCTCTTGTTTCCACCTTTTAGGGAAACCTCCCAAGGGATAAGGCCTCCCTTCCACAATTGTAGGGAGCCCAACCTCCTCCTCTCCCTTTATAAATAAAGCGATCTCCCATTGATGCACTAGCTGAACATATCATAGCTGAAAGGCTGAAGAGAATTACTGAACATCTTATTGAAGAGATAGATCAGAAAGAGACCTTTGTCAAGAGAGAGCTTAGGCTTGTGTCCTCACCTCATCCTAATTCCCGACGATCCTTCGAGACACACTTCGACTGAACCCCGCTGAAGGAGGCTGTTACGTCAAGGCTCCGATTGTAATCTCTTTCTTCTATTTATATATACATGACTATTGTTTGGTTCCCATCTTGTGTTAATATGGTTTATTTTACGCAATGTGTTTAGTCCTCCTTGAATGACTAGTTAGCTACGAATGAGTTATTATCTTGTATATTTCTCTTATCTTTGATCTTTGTGCAGGAATACGAGTGTCGTTGCTGAAGGACACGACCTGTTTGGACAAAGATCAAGAGGTAGCCACTACTACAGCTTACGACAATTGCGTTGGACTCCAGGTAGGTCGATCTACCCCAACCTATTTCATTCATTAGCTAGGAACCTACACCTTATATTGTTCCCTTATTGCTAGACCCACTCTAGGGCTAGATGGATCGCCTCTGTCCGTAGAGGGGATTTACCTTTCCAACAACGATACATGCACTTGTCTAAATTTCAACCAACGTGAAATATGGTGTTTCATAAAACGTCGCCATGTGCGTCGATCTACCATAAGTCGTGCCACCATAGATACTCTCCACCATGCCCATGGTCGAGCCACTAGTGAGTCACCTCACCATCCTTCCACAAAACAATAAATGGTATGGGATTGATTATTATTAATCATAGTGTTCATGGTTTTTCTTTCTTCCAAATTATTTGAGCCGAGTGTAATCATAATAATGAAATTCAAAATAATAATAAGAAAAATTCTCATTTGGTTTAAGGCACTACTTATAAATAAAATCTTCAAAATATGAGAACATTTCTTTAAAAAACAATTTTCATTTTCAATTAAATCGGAAACAAAGAAATCGATTGAAAAAATTCTCTATGAGAGTTGTGAGGGTTCAATGCCAATATTTTTATGTCTTGAGAAGGAAAAATTTAATGAAAACTCTCGTGAAAGGAATCTCCATCTGGACGTTTTTGGTGTTTTAGGGCCCAAAAGCTCGAGAGACTAGTCAACACCTTGAATGTTCATGAACTCACCTTTCTTGCCTTGTGATAGAGATAAGTCTTTGCAGTTGGATGGTTTGGTGAGATGGATATTGCTTTAAAGTTACACATTCGTATATAACTCACTCTAGATTTGTGTTTCCCCCATGATATATGAGTTTACATTAAATCCATTTAGCAATTATAATGGTTTGTATAATGTACACTATATGTAAAGTCAAATTGTAGTTTACAATATATATGCTTTTGTTTATGTTTTAATATGTAATGGTTTTATATAAAATATAGTTTATAATTAAATATAATGTACAATAATAGTAATAATATATCGCAACTTGAAAAGAAATGCTAAATCTCAAATATGATACCTTGAAATGTCAACTTCTATATTTTTTGCTTCTACATATCTTTGTGTGCTCATCCCACTACCAATTTTGAAGTTGATCTTTTGATTCTTCACTTAAATTGTACATCCTTCTTATGAAAAATCCGAGTGGTCCTCTAGCACCATCTTAGAACATGATGGTTAAAATATTATTAGATACATCATATCATAGGGATATTCAATGAGGTAATGATTTATAATGGGGAATTATTAAGTGGGAAATTATTGTTTGTTGTTATGTATCTGCATTTTTGTATTTGTCGATGAATTTTTCATCATCCCTAAAATTAGTAGAATATGTTCAATTGAAAAGTTATGGGTCTATCCTGTCTGAATTTTTCCAATTCTGAAATAAGGCATCTTTAATTGGAAAAGGAAAATTATTGATGTGTGTAGTTTTTCTAGTTAACTAGAATAGTAACTATGTTTCAAGGGAAAAAGTAACAATCAACTCACTGACAAGTATTATGGTAAAAAAATATATGTTATGTAGCGCTCGACCCAAACACTAATTCGAGATAATACACATATCAAGAGTAGTGTCTTGAAACTCATAAAAACTATTCCAACTATTTCTATTTCAATTGGGTTAGCATTGTTGCTTATTAGTATTTGTTAATTACACACTATCTCACTAAAGAAGTCCTGTAAAAAAGGAAGCCAAACTAACTAAATAACATTATGTTTGTCGGAAGAACATTATCTTTGTGGACACTCCATTGACATAAGGATTATGACATGATATGTTGGAGTGTAAAGAGATAGATCTCATAACCACCAAAAAAAGTACCACATTTTTTTATCATCCACAGGTATTTACACACCTCCCCATCCAAGTTATCAAAGTCACACAAGGAAGGTCAGCCAAGCAAGGACACATTCATCAACACACAAGAGGAGAGGATAATATCAAATTACAAGTCCAAATTACCAACGAAGTCACACACTCTTTGTCATTCACTATGATTCAGACACTAACCCACTTAACAAGTCACGCAAAATAGGAAGACCAAGCAACTCAACAAGTCCTCCAAACGAGGAACACCATAGAAACACATTCATCCAATCAACATGACGTTAGTATGGTAATAGTTCCTAATTCCTAAACATGGAGCACCACATTTTTCATTATTTATTGTTATTCACACTTACTGTTATTCACACACCCAGTCAAAAAGTCCCAAAAAAGGAGGAAGACCAACTAAGCTCACATATTCATCTCCAAGCGATGCATGCAACAATTGATAATAGTTATTAACAATATGTGGCAAACATAATGTTAGTTAGCTAGCTTGGCTTCCTATTTTGCAGGACTTCTTTAGTGAGATAGTGTGTAATTAACAAAGACTAATAAACAACAATGTTAACCCATTTGAAATAAATATAGTTGGGATAGTTTTCATGACTTTAAAGCTCTCAATTTGTGTATTATCTCCAATTAGTTTTTGGGTCAAGTACTACATAACATATATGTTTTTACAATAATACTTGTGAGTGAGTGGTATTCAAATAAATAGGGTTAATGAGGATTTAACATTTATATCATCTGTATTACCAACTCCAAATATATATTGCCTAATGAAATTTAGTATATTTACATCCTCTATAGCAGCATCTATAAATACTAACATAATAGTTGGTCGATACTAACATAATGATTAGTTGGTTACATAGACGAGGCTTTTAAATTTTATGCCATATTAGTAGATGCTGCCATTATGCTCTGGGTGGAAAGGGAAATGGAAGTTATAAATCTCATTAAATGCGAGGATCACTTATTTTCTGGTTTAAAGGGGGCAAAGGTGAGTAAACATGAAAGCAAAGTATTGAAGGAGGAATGTTCTGCATTACTTTCAAAGGTTATACAGATATATCAATATTGTGATTGGCTGCTCTTGTTTAATTTAAAAAATGCACGTACCGTTGCAATGTTGTAATCAATTATTGCAGGTATCGCTTAGAAAGGCCATATAGACTAATTTCCTTATTTTCTTAATGACCAATAAATTATAGAGATCTTATAGGACATTATTCATCATCATCATATACAATATTATAAACTAAATCATTTTTCATTATTGACATTCTTAATATAATAATGATTATATATATTTTTTTCTATTTCAAAATGAACTTTCAAATTTTATATTTATAAATTTGTTTTTATTTTAACAATATAAATATAGTGTTTTTTAAAGAAATTATAATTAAAAAATTAATACTCTAATTTTAAATTAGGGTTAATGGTAATTTTATAATACATTGTTTTGTAATATATTTAATTATATTATTAATTTCTCTAAATTTAAATATGATTGTTTTATCTAATAACATAAAAAATCTTTAATAGTTTAATTCAACTTTATTATCTTTATTCTACTCTTTTTTAAATGAATTTGATTGAAAATTATTACATTGTTGAGAAGTTTTTTATCATAACAATAATTTAAATGTTTTAAATTATTGTATTTCTAGATTTATATTTATTTATATATTCTAAAAACACAAATTAAATAAAGAAAACTTTTAATCTCAAATAAAACAATCTTTTTTAAATTATATTTTCATTTTTTAATAAAAATGAAAATATAAAATAATTAAAGTCTATATTTTATCATTTAACTATTTTATATTTATATATTAATTTTTTTTATTATAACTATTTTTAAATAACTAGATGAATAAATAAAACACTCAAATTATAAATTTAAAAACCAATACAATTATAAATTTATTTTTTGGAATATATATATATATATATATATATATATATATATATATAAAATTAAAATTTTATTTTATTTTTTCAATTATATATATATTATATTAAAATTAAAATTAAAATGTTTTTATAGGTTTTTTTTTGTATTTTAAAGTTTAAATATAACAATATTTACCATTTTTAATATATAATTTTATATATTTTTAATGATTATGTAAAATTGATTTTCTTTCATGTTCATGAAATTTAATATTGAAATTCGTATATAAATTATTTAAGTTGTTAAAGTGATTTTTTTAAGTTATTGGTTTAACAATTAAAATTGTTTTTTTTTTTTGACTTTAACGGTTATTTTGATTAGGGCGGCAAAACTGCTGCCGCGTACAAGAACCATACATTCTGTTTGACCCTTACAGTTCTGTTTTTCAGAGGTCCCTTACAGTTCTGTAACACAAACGAGGGTTTCTTCCTTTGAACATCAACAGATGTCGCCTATGGATTCGGGTGCAGTCTTGCTAGATCTGAGAGACGAGATACCGGGGAATGCCAGATTTGTCAGATCAGTCCTTTGGGAACTGATTTTCAACCTATTTGCCGAAATTGGTGTTGCTTTGACTTTTTTGCTACATAGCTATTATTCCTCATCCTTCTGCTAAATCCCTGAACAGTGTGTAGCATACTTCTGGATGGGCCATGGACGCCAGTGACATGAAGCCTTGACCGAACCTTCTTCACTGATAGGAGGGAGAGAGGTACCCAAACACCAGATGTGCTTCTACCCAGCTCTGGCATCGAGAACAAGGGGACTGGAGATGGAGCGACGGTGGCCAGAGCCCAACGCCAGAAGCTACCTTTCCGGCCGCTGTCCAACCATTGGAGCTCTTACCAGCCTTGAAAGTCTCTTTGGAGCGCACATAAAATGAGTCATTCATGCGAAATGCTTGAACCTGGAACTTGATATCAACATTTCCACAACCTTTCACTTTCTGCCATTTGCATCTATATTAGACTGAGCTTCCCATGCTCTGCAACTATATAGAAAGGTCAAAAATCTTTACTGTTTGAGATGCCTACCAGAGCGAATGCTGGGCGATTGTGACAGAGAGCAATCCAACAGCGCAGCAAAGAGAGCAGAGTTGCAAGTGTGCTGAAATTAAGGAATTATACAGATCGATTCTTCAGAGTTTATTGAAAGAGATCTTTGGCTGCAGGCTGAGCCAATATTGGCTTCCAGATCAGCTTGGCTATTTAGATGCCTCAGAATATGATAAAAGGTAATTTTCCGGAATTTAGTCAGCATGTACCTGATTTTCTTGAGAATGAGCACTAGATGGATCTGTGTTGGAGCCGAGTGGGAATTCAACGCTTGGATGACAAGTTTGGAATCACCGAAGACTGACAGTGAATGAATTTTCCGATTGATAGCCAGAGAGAGCCCCTGCCATAGTGCCAGAGCCTCAGCTCTGTTGTTTGATTCTGAGCCCAGACCCCAATGATACCTGAGCAGAGTGGAGCCATCAGGCTTCAGAAGGATACCTCCCCCACCCGCAGCCCCAGGGTTGCCTTTAGAGGCCCCGTCGAAGAAGAGACAATGATCCTTCAAATCAGCACGCCACTTTATAAATTCCTGTTCTTCCAGTCTTATTTCCCAAGCAGCGTGAGGAGAAACAAGGGAAGTGGGATTGAATTGATAATTTGGGGCAATGTCCTTCAGCCAAAGCTCCTCTTCACTGTCCAGTATTGCTTCATTCCTTAGATCCGGATTAGCATCCAAAGTCTCTCCCAATAGTGCTTTAATTTTGGCTATTATATTGTTTGTAGTACAGCTTTCACCCCTGAACAATCTGTTATTTCTTTCCAACCATAACTTCCAGCAGATGTATTTGGGGATCAACATCCAAGCGGTCTTGAGGAGGTTTTTATTTTTGAGGTTGAATGAGGATAACTTGGTCCACTCGTGAAGGAGATTGGGAATGTTTTTTGGCAGCTCTACTCTGTCAGATCTTGAATTCAGAACCCCCTTCCACACATCTTTAGCAAATGGGCACAGCAACATCAGGTGGGTAGCTGTTTCTTCCTCTGACTTACACAAAGGGCATCTGGAAGGCCCTTCCATTCCACGCTTTCTCAGATTGTCTTGAGTAAGGATGCTGTTGTGAGCCATCGTCCAGCAGAAGAAGTCTATTTTTGGAAGCGATGGGAAGGCCCAAATAAACTTCCATTGCGTTGGGTCAGGGGGTACCTTAGGAACAGCACTCAATCTTTTGTAACCTTCAGAGACCGTGAAAGTGCCAGAATGAGAGCCCCACCCTCTTTTGTCCTTAGCTTTTGCTGAAGTAGGAGATTTTCCTTGGAGCTTGTCTAGCAGTAACTTAGCTTCATTTTGCATTCGATGAGGAACTTCTCCCAGGTTCCAGCTGACCCACATTCTACTAGAATCCTCCGTCCAGGTGGAAATGTCCCATAGAGTTTCCAGATTGTTGGACTGCAGCCAAGTTTTGATATTTGCAAGGCCTTCACTGTGATTCAATGGCTGATTCCCAAGTATCTGGTCTTCCCAGATTCTGATTTTTTTCCCATTGCCAGGGATCCAGTAGAGATCGGATCTGAAATGCTCCAGAGCAGCTAGACAAAGCTTGAAAACTGGGGAGCCTTTGGTGGTTTTTGGTGGCTGATCCAAACATCTCAAGCGCTGACCTTGAAAATATTTCTTCCACAGGACTTTTTTACTCCAGCTAGCTTTCCCAGCTACCATGTTCCACAGAATTTTGGAGCCAAGAGCGAGATTTTGTGCAGCTAGATCTCTCAATTGAAGACCACCTTCCAGGAAAGGTTTTTTAATAGTGGCCCAATTAACTAAATGAAGTCTTCTTTCATTATTTTTCCCCCCTTCCCATAGGAATCTTCTCAGAATACTATCCATTTTACTGAGGAAGGATTTGGGAGCCAGCAGAATGGAATGCTGAAACAGAGGCATACTTGTAAGAACAGACTTCATTAGAATTATTTTCCCAGCAGTGTTCAGCCAGGAGGCTCCCCAGGCTTGTATTCTGAGTTTAAGCTTGTCTAAGAGGGGCGACCAGTGGGCCACTTTAGGAATGGATTTGAAGATTGGAATCCCAAGATATTTGAAGGACTCCCAAGTCTGGCAAACTTTCATTTCAAGGAGCCTAGCTATGTCAGCAAGATCTTTGACAGAACAGTTCCAGCCGTATATTATACTTTTTAAGTAGTTTATCTTGCTGCCTGAGACTTCCTTATAAGTGTCCAACTCTTGCTTAAAAGATCTGGCCGAGTTGATGCTCGCTCCTCCAAGCAGCAGAGTATCATCGGCAAATTGGGCATGGTTTATATCTTTGACATTGTGCACCATTCTGAGGCCTGGTAGTGCGTGGGCTTGTTGACAAAAGTCTAGCTGGAAACTGAGAACTGAGGCTTGGATAGCATAGAGAAGAGGGGACAGCGGGCAGCCTTGTCTTAGACCCCTAGAAGCTTGAAAAAATCAGTAGAGCGTCCATTCACCAATGGCGCAATCCAGGGAGAGGCAATGCAGGCTTTCACCCAATTTATAAAGGATGTTGAGAAGCCCATTTTCTTCATAACAGTGAACAGGAAGTCATGTCTCACTCTGTCAAAAGCATTGGCCAGATCGAGTTTTATCACCATTCCTTTCTCTTTTCGATGGCAACTTGAGTGAACTTCCTCTTGAACCAATACAATATTATCCAGAATCTTTCTCCCTTTGATGAATCCTCCTTGATTCTCCGGGATGATGTCCGGCAGAATATTCTTGAGTCGGATGGAAATGATTTTGGTAATCATTTTATAGCTAGTATTACACAGCGAAATGGGACGAAATCTGCTGAAGTCTGATGCTCCTTTCTCTTTTGGAAGCAAAGCAAGGAAGGCAGAGTTGGTACTGCCTCCTAACTTTGAGCAGTATTGAGATTTCCTGATCATTCTCAGGAGGTCTTTATTGATAATGGACCAGCAAGACTGATAAAACCTTGCTGTGAAGCCATCAGGCCCAGGCGCCTTATCTGGCTCCATACTATCCAAAGCTTGCTTGAGCTCTTCCATGCTAATCGGAGCAGACAGCATATTGTTAACAGAATCTTGGACACAGAGAGGGATAATATCAATTGGATAGGACTGGGGATCAATAGGAGTATCAACAGGCGCTGTGTAAAGCTCTTTAAAAAAGGAGAAGGCTGCTCTCTTGATGCCTTCAAAATCTTTGACCACAGTATCTTGGGCGCGGATTTCAGATACATTTTTGAATTGCTTGCGAGCTTCGGCATGCTTATGGAAAAAACTGGTGTTTTTGTCTCCGGCCTGTAACCATAAGTTTCTGGATTTTTGTCTCCAATACTCCTCTTCGTCCCTGCTAGCTTTATGGAGGGCTTTTTGTAACTCAAATTCTTTTTGAAGTAGACATTGGGTAACAGCAGAATCCTCCATTGTCGATTGGAGGGCAGCAAGATTTTCTAAGGACTCTTTTCTCTTGGCAGCTGGAGTTTTCAAAGTTTTAGCCCACTCCTTGAGCTTTCTCTTAAGAATCCGTAGCTTTTCTTCCCACACAAAGAACGGGGATCCCGATACTTGCTGGTTCCAGGCTGAAGTTACCACCTCAAGAAAACCCTCTTGTTGCAGCCACAAAGAGCTAAATCTAAAGGGAATGGGGCCAAGAGACCCATCCACGGAGAGCTCGAGACTAATGGGTTTATGATCGGAAGTGCAGTTAGGAAGGATCTTGGAATAGGCCATTAATCCGCTAGTAAGGAAGGAGTTTTGGACTAGGAATCTGTCCAAACGAGCAGCGATGTGGTTGGGCCCCAACCTTTTGTTAGACCAAGTGTATTTTCCAGCTGAGGGCTTGATATCCTCCAGATCCCAGCCGATCATAATGTCTTCTACCCATTCTCTAGCTGGGTCCCTTACCGGAGAACCCCCTTTTTTCTCTTCAGAGGCGAGTGTAACGTTTAGATCCCCTGCAATAATGATGTTTTCCGGATTGTGCAACAAGAGAAAGGAATGGAGCGAGTCCCAACAAGTTTTTTTCTCCGTTGGAGATACTGGAGCATATAGGTTGAACATACTTACTTGTTGACCAGAGTCTTTGTGGAGGAGCTGAGTGAAGATCCAGTAATGGCAGCTTTCTTCACGAGTAAGGTCATATTTGGAGCTGTCCCAGAAAGAGGCAATCCCTCCAGATGCTCCTCTAGCACTGACTGCTATACCGGGGCCTTTGCGCCAAAATTTTTTGCTGGAATGGAGGAGAAGAGCGTCCTCCAGCTTTGTCTCCTGGATGAGAAGGATTTCAGGTGTATGCAACTTCACAATGTCTTTCAGGGCATCTTCTTTCAGCTTGCTACCTAATCCTCTGCAGTTCCAGGAGACGTACTTCATTATTTACTGGATTGGGAAGGGTCGGCTCCTTTTGGAGCCTTGTTTTGCTTGCGCCCAGATCTGGTGTTCATCATTCCTTTGAGAGTCTTCTGGGAGCCTTGGAGGACATCCAGATAGGTTTTCTCCTCTCTTTGTTTCTTCTTGGATTTCCGGCCCCTTGTTGATTTGATAGGAGTGATTTGTGAGCTGTCTGATTCGGAGTCTCTTTCTTCTGATTCTCCCCCTGAGTCAGAGGCAAGACTAATGTGCTGGTCATTGCCTTCTAATCCCCCTTGACCAGCCTCAGTTAGTGGAGCATTTGTTCCTTCTTCGGTTTCTTTCGCTTTCTTCGACTGATCTTCAGTTTCTTCATGGTTCTCTGAGACATCCTCCTTTTCGCCTGAGGAGGGGCCTTCATTTGAATCTGGTATGGTCTTGGTACTGGTCTGGGGTTTCCCCGTTGGCCCGGATTTTTTCTGCTCGTTGGGCTTTGAGATTACCTTGCCCTTTTTTATTTCTTTCCATCCTTCTTCTTCCTCCTTGTCTCCTGATGGGGCTTTGGGGCAGTTCCTTTGAAAGTGACCATGTTCGTGACAGATTCTGCACTTAAAGGGCAGTTGCTCGTAGTCAAGCTTCTGGAAGTGGTGCCAGTCTCCAACTTTAAGTTTGATGGCCTCCGGCAGACCAGCTTCCAAGTCAACTTCCACGCAGATTCTTGCGCAGGTGTATTGGCCCTTGTTATCAGCTTTGTCGATGAATCTGCCCAGAACGTTTCCTATCTTTTGCAGGGATTGGTAGCTCCAGCAGTGCAATGGAAGATTGGGGAGACGGACCCAGACAGGAACCTCCTTTGGGACATCTACTGAAGGGTCGAAATCGGGGGTCCATTTTTTCAGGAAGAGACCTTGATTTCCCATGAAATAAGGACCGTTTCTGAAAACCAGATCTCGGTCCTCCTTGGTAGTGAATTCAAAGATGAAAAAACCTCTACCTACAGCATAACTTATCACGTTGTTGGGCAGCAGGGGCCTCCAGTTTCGCTGAACCCATTCATCAGTCGCTTTTGATGATGGCCATCGACCCATGAATTGCCCCACGAGACCTCTGTCAGCTAAAGCCAGAGCGATCTTGATTGGTTGGTCTTCAGGCAGTGAAATTTCTGGAATTTCATCAAGCTTTTTGATGAACTTCGGCACTTCGGGGAGGGCACGTTTCTTGCCTTTCTGTGATAGCAGGCTTCGAAATGCCTCGGCTGACGAAGAAGGAGGGGTGGGAGAGGGCTCCGCACCCCCTGGCGCTCCCATGGCGGCGGAACAGTCCAGGCAGCGTTCGCTGACCTAACCGCAGGCACGCAGAGGAGCAGTATCATATATTACCCTGCACCAATTGTTATTGGCGCATCGTTTGTAACAATTAAAATTGTTAAATAATATTTGTTTTGGTAATTTTTTTATAAATGATATATCTCTATAGTAATTCATCAATATATAATATAAATTCAAATGAATTATATTTAAATATGGTAATAAATTAAATAAAATGTAATTAAAATAATAAAACATAGGAAAATTATGTTGTAAAATTTAAAAATAATATTAAAAGTGTTGTAATTGAGTAATAATATTTTAAATCTATTTTAAATATAATTTTATTGGATATTAAGAAAATTAAATTTTGTCTAGATTTATATAGGGTGATTGGGTATAATGGTTGTTATCTTCTCTAACAAGTTTCAAAGTCTGGCTAGTAACATGATGATTGATAATGTGTTAAATAGTGTTATACTAGCTTTCAACCTTGTGAATTTTTACGTATACAAGTAGGTTAGTTTGGTATCAACAACTCACTTTAGAGAGAAGTTGATTTCTTTCCTTTATTTTTTAGTATACATATATATTATTTAATGATTTATTATGTTTTAAATTCTTTATGTAAAATAATTTATGTATTAACAAATTTAACACTTTTCTATGCTTTATAAATCCAAATCTAAAATGAATTTACAAATATTTTTATTTTATATTTAATCATTACATACATAAATATGCAATTATTTAATTTTTATTTAATATATATATTTTTTAAGATGGAGATGAATTATAACAATAAAATGGAGTTGAGGATATCATTTGTGTTTTTTTTTGAAATTTCAATACCCATCAAATTTTCAAAATGTCCATGTTTTGTTTCAAAACAAATTGTTGTCCTTTCAACATATCTAGTCCTCTAACCTTCATTTTTTAAATTGCAGCTGAGAAAGAGGCCAATTCAATTCGTTTAGGGTTTTGAGCACCTTATGAAATGCATGTTTTTCAATTGTTTTTTTTCCTCCCTCATCCAAACAACTTCTCATCATAATCTCCAAGATGTTGTTCAAAGAAAATGGTATAATATCACAATTATGTCTCCTAGAAAATTGCTTCTAGTTTAGTTATGAGTTCGGTAATTAAAATATGATATATCGCAGATTCTATAATGCACTTTTACCAACAACTCAAAGCTCTACTTTACTAATAATTTAACCTTGTGATTCCTCGTGCCTTCCACATCCATATCTTTATTTACTTTTATAATATTTTGAGTCACTTTACATTCACTTACATTTCTATCTACATTTATTTGCACTCTATCCTTATTTCTTTGCACTCTTGCGGTGAAAATGCTAATAATTAAGTATGGAGTGCGAACTGCAACTGCGGAGATTCTTTAGCTGCCGTGGGGTTTCTTTTGAAATCAATAGGAACAACTCTAGTCCTCCTCCAAAGGCTTCTACAAATACAAATAAAGAACTGCTCTCGCAGTGAAGCTGCTGGGCAGCTGGTCTTGGGTTCCGCTCGCAGTCAAGTATGCCGCCACATCGTTTCCCCAGAGCCTGGGAGGAATACATAGCGGGTGCGGGGTTTCGCCGATAATGTGGCTTTTCGGGTGAAGGATGGTGGAGTGAAGTTGGCTGTTGTTTCAAACTTCGACAATCGTTTGAGGCCAATCTTGGAAGAGTTGAATGTCGCAAAACTGTTCAATGCAATCATAATATCATCAAAAGTTGGGTATGAAAAGCCCGCACCTCAAATATTTGAAAAGGCTCTAGATCAGCTTGGTGTGGATGTGAGTAAAGCAATACATGTTGGAGATGACCCACGTAATGACAAAATGGGTGCCAATGATAAGCTCACTGGCAGCAATATTCCCTCTAATTCGTCACTTGCACCATAATCTCTTCGAACGATTTCACCGCTTTGCTGGCTGAGCTGCCCTCGTCATACTCTGGACCTTTGTCATACTCACTGCAAGATACAATCCACTGGACAAATCCTATAACGTTCACGGTTCGAGTCTTGCGGAAAAGCAGGGGTTCACTGGTAGCCATAACGTTGATTATAATTTTCCCATGGGTTTGTATGAGAAGAGTTCCTGTGAAAGTGTTGTGTTGGCACCTTCGAATCACGCAAGCCTAATCAAGATTGGTGGCGGAATAAAATCGGGCATGATTGGTAGAATCAGCCGATCACGGATGTTGGAATGGCACAAGTTTGGATTATATCAGACGGGAATGATGAACACATGATTTTGATCGACGCCCTTGGGGACTTCACAAGAGGATTGGTATCCGATCCTCCAACACACTTGTGGGTAGCTAACTTTCATGCCGTGCTTGTGTTGGTAGTGAGTTTGCTCATTCCATTCAAATTTTTAACACACATTATTTATTTATTATTATTATCTATAAATAAAATATAACCAACATAAATTTTACATTGGAGGAAACATTTTAGAAGAGAAGTTGCAGATTATAAATACCTCTAAATTGATTTTAACAGAACTTTAAGTTGGGATGGATGTAGAAAGATATTTTTTTTGGGATTTGGAAAACATTTTATGCTTTTCAAAATAAGTGTAAAAAAGCAGGAAAACCACTTCACCTCTTTTTGAGCTTTTAGTGATTCTCTACGGTCTCAGTAAGTAGTACATCCAACATGCACTAGAAACAAATTGAGAAAATTCAGAAGGTAAGGTATTTAAAAGAAATTGAGCAAATGGATGCAAATATTTTGGCCATATATATATACTCTGTCCCTCCGGTTTTGAACTTGTGACTTCTTAAGAGAAAACACATGCTCTTAACTATTAAGTCCACTAATAACATCTCACGATTTTTATTGGGATATTCTATTCAGCAAGGGCTTTGTTGAGAAGTTTCATATATATATACTTTGTCTCTCTGATTTTGAACATGTGACCTCTTAAGAGAAAACACATGCTCTTAACCATTAGGTCCACTAATAACATCTTATAATATTTAATGGACAAAATAACAAACTAAAAAAGATGAAAAAGAGCAAAATAACAACTTAACATAAAAAAGAGATTAAAAAACAAGATATATAATAAATAATATAATAGGTAAAATAGCAAACGACAAATGTCAAAAAAAGAAGAAGATGAAAAAGAGCAAAATAGGATAGATGAATAAAATAAACAATTCCTCACCTGACCTATTTAAAAAAAGACACCTTATGTGTAAACATTTTTACTGGTCTACTTACTGCCCACTACATTTTAAAAATCGCTACGGTCACGACCCACAAGCACTACCGATGTAAAACGCACCGCCAGAATAAGATTTGTACCTGTATTGAAGTTGGTGGCATGGTTTATCACCGAGGAAGGGATAGGAAATCCAATCCAATTTAATGGGGAACGGCGGCATGGCAGCTACAATTGTTGCCGGCATTGCTTGCTTGTTTAGATGGACAATAGGTTGGTTTGGCAAGGAAAACACCCACTAACACAGATTCGACTCCCAGCCCTATTCTCACAATGCCCATTTCGCACTGCTAAATCAGGAGGTGGGAGAATGGTCAGAATGGCTGCAGTTTCAGTGCACAAGAAGAAATACACCACCCAAAAGTCACAGGAGATCTTCACTGCTGCTAAGGTTGCTTCTTCTCTCGTACTGACATATACCTATTGGCAATATGTTTATGTCTTAAGCATCGATATTATGCTTGGCACAGTTTTGATATATTGTCAAAGTCCCTAATCTAGGTCTCTGCTTTTATCCATTGCTGGTTATGTTGAAGTCAATTGAATATCAACGTTGGACAAACGGGTTTCATGGTGTACGGTCATGAATCCTTCAGAGTTTCGCCCGAATGCCCAATATCGCAGGCATTAACCGTGACCCTTAGAACCTCATTTGCAATGTCCATAGTAACGCATTATGTTCAGTATGCTTCAGGACTGACTTAACCAGATAATGATACAAATCCTTCATGTATCCATTGAACATTCTGAACAAAATGCCATGGAGAGGACATTGACAATAATATATATCAAACCCCAATATGAAAGTGCCTGGTTTCTTGTTTGTTTGTAGAAAACAGAAATTTATGAAGTATCCGAGCAAAGCAGGGTTAGGAATTGTTTGAGATAATGCCTCATTTATGATGCACATTAAAGATTAGGGATTGGTTTGGTTTGTTGGAGGCTGTTGAGAGATTCTCTCAACTTCTCCCTCCAAGAGTGGAATTAGTTGGATCTCAGCAGCACTATAAAAATTGTGATATATTCGTTTGATTATAAGATATAGAAACTAATTTTTTGTGTGTATCTCTTCCCTCATGATTTCTAATATGGTATAAGAGCTACTATTGGCTTAAATCCCTCACGGGATGGCCAGGAAAATGTGAGAGATATGAGATTGAGTATGGTGTAGGAGAGTAACATAATGTAGGTGTGTTTGCCAATGGTATTTGTTTTGTTTTTTTTCTTTCATTGCTCGAGTGCCTGGCTTCGAAATCACTTGCATTGTGCAGTGGAGGAACCTACGCTCTCAGTGCGAACGGTGGAGGCCATTTGTGGGATTCTGCGAAAAGAAAATACCAGCGTTTTAGACCGTGTATGCTGAATGGCGTCATGCGTTTTTTTTTCAAATTAAACCTTGTGTTGGCGTCAATTGCAATCTATATTCTTTGCACGGATGCAGGATTTATCTTGTTGATTATCGGACTGCTAGCCCTGTTTGTGGAATTTTCCATACTACTGGGCGGGATTGATATTAATATCAATTTTAATACCAGTCGATCCAGAATCATTCAATACACCACGGCTAATACTCTGTCTCTCCGATCCAAGACGATCAAAACGCTGCCTCTTCATCCCTGCCACTGCCGAAATCTTCTGACAGTTTTGTTATGCAGATCTGAATCGAAGTGCAATTTAGACCTGGAAAACGTCATGTAGATCGATGATAAACTCGTCGTCGGAAGCACTGCGAAGCAGGAGAAGCATTCTGCTGTGCACAAAGGAGATCAGGGCAGAGCACACCGCTATACGACTGTCTCCCATCATGGGGCGACAGATACTGACAGTCTGGCTCTCATTTAATTCGTCTCCTCAATCGATATGCTCTGGCTTATCTGCATGTCACCAAGCCACGCTTCACCAGAGAAGGAATAAAGCAATGCCGTACAACGGAGGCCGAATTCATGGCCGCCCGGATGTGGAATATAGTGAAAGGGGATTACAGAGGAGCGTTGATGACGTGCGGGGGATATGTCTGAGAAAGTGGCATGGAAACCGTGTCGAAAGGCCATGCAGACATGATTGCCTTCGGCCGCCTATTCATTTCGAATCCAGACCTGCGATGAAGATGATGACCACTATTTCGGCGATATGGATTCCAAAATTTTCGATAGGGCAGACGAGTTCGTCCAGAGTGGGTTTATAGGCGAAGAAGAATTGTGTTGGTGGACTGTGTAGCTTGTTAGTATGTAGAATTATGAATTTTTTTGGTGATATTTGTGTAGTGCAGAACCAATTATTGAACAAATTAGCATTATTTAAGTTAGTCGTTCTCGACGTTCTTCGGTGCCGAGAGAACAATTGGCTAATTTGATTGTGTAAATTTGTTTATGCTGATGGATCTTCTTGTGCTTCGGGCTTCAAGAGCATCGGTTACAGGTTATACAATGAGATCCTTGTGTGTAAAGGTCACTTTGTAGGATTGATTGCTGATCATATTCAGTACCTAGAATATTTTCCTATAGACTGTTGAAATTTATTCTTTGGGGTTATTTCACAGATGGAAATATTTCCATAGGATAGTTCAGTGTCGTGACTCTTCTTCGGGGGTGTCAAGAATCTTTGATCTTACAAATTCAACATTGCTGGTTAGAAACAAATGTATTTTAAATGGGTTGAATGGTAGCTCGAAAATGGTGGAGAAAAGAGCGTTGTCTATGAGATCTCAGAGTGGGTACACATGTTAATGAAGACCAGGGCAGACAAATGTTTGTATTAAATTAGTGTGTTCTCCATTTTTGTAATGTAGGCATTAAGGGGGGTTGTTTGGGATAATGCCTCATTTATGATGCATACTAAAGATTAGGGATTGGTTTGGTTTGTTGGAGGCTGTTGAGAGATTCTCTCAACTTCTCCCTCCAAGAGTGGAATTAGTTGGATCTCAGCAGCACTATAAAAATTGTGATATATTCGTTTGATTATAAGATATAGAAACTAATTTTTTGTGTGTATCTCTTCTCTCATGATTTCTAATAGGAATCCTTTCGAAATCGAGTGTCTAATTATCTAGAATTTTTAACATTTCAGTGCCATGTTCTCTGAGAATTCCTCCAGCTCCAACATATCATGGGTATCTTCACTCCACCATCGAAATTCAATTTGATTTTACCTTTTCGATGAGTCAACAATATCAATAATGGTTATTCTTACCATCAGTGGACCTGACTGAATACTTGCTGAAGATGTATTAGCTCTAGATTCAGGTGTCATTGCTGCTGTTTTTGGAGTTCCTTGTCCGTCCTGATGAGGGTTGACTCCCCCCATACGCACGTTGTTCTTCCTTCTATGGTCAGTGTTTTGGGTTGTCGTGAACTGCATCACATGATTGAAACTCTAAACTGTTTAGTGGCACTAAGAAAATAGTCTTGCAAGTGGCAATAAGAAAATAGTTTTGCAAGTGCCCTCCAAAATTCGTCATCCTTTTATCTTTTGTGTGTGACTATTGTAATCGGCAACTAGGGTAGTTTCGTGACTCGTATTCACGAGTCACTAGTCCTGTGACTCGTATTCACTTTGATTGATGTGGGGTTGATTTTATGACTCTATTTACTTTGATATGGGGTTGATTCCATACGCGATTACTGTGACCATTATATTTACTTTGATATGGGGTTGATTCTATTCGTTACCACTGTGACCATTACATGCACCATGTCTGCCCCTAATGTGGACATAGGTAAGTTGGGGTTTGAACCAAGAACCTCATAATTTTATATAACATACTTTAGCAAATAATCTACACAGCCAGACTTCCAAAATTCGTGATCATTAAGTGAGAATATCTTGCATCCTTAAGCACACATATATATAGCACAATTAGCTCTCTTAAACAATATGACATATCCTACACCATTATGATGGGAGATCCATTATTCGATTACAATGTATAATCCTCTATGTAGGGCAATCTTACATAATTTGCATTTGTTGTTATAAAGGTGGATTTGTCCCTTATGCCCTCACTGCCTAAACCTACGTTTTTGAAATTAAGGTTTTATCTTTCAAGACAATTCTCTTTTTGGTAACCAATGATCAATTTTTATCGCAATGCATAGCTTTTGCTGGGAAGGTCTTTGTTTTACTGATCGTTCTTTTCATTTTATACTTTCTGCTGACTAAAAATTATAATGATATCTCATAAATATAAAAGTTAGATTTGATGGTAAAATCCGCAATCTATATTTAATGATTTATTCCTAACGAAAGGAAATCTAACCATTTTCTCTAAAATCCAAAAGTAAGGATATACGATCACATAATTTCACTAGCTTCCTTTTTACTACAAGTGCTAGACTGGTATTGCTATTGAATTTGAGTGTCATGATCCAATTTTTGAATGATGTTATTTTACTAAACAATTCTTAATTGAAAATTTTGAAAGTTGCTATTACAAACATATTTTATTGAGTGCAAAGATAGAAATAAGAAAATCAGACGTGATCTGACTGGCAAGGTGCACCACAATCTCTTTTTGAAATCAATTAAGCCTACAGAGATTGCATCTTTATGTTGCCTTTCTGATATTTGGTTGTTTTCTCGTAGACTAGTCCTTGCCAAGAGTGGCTTGCCATGGTTGTCCATGATTGAATTAGGTCATTGGTTTGACAACAGAATGGGAGGACTTTGGCTAAAGTTTTGTCCATGATTGCATTAGGTCATTGGTTTGACAACAGATTGGGATGACCTTTGCTAAAGTTTCGTATTAGTTTTTAGTAATGATTTGAGCATCGAATTCTACTCTATGAATTTGAATGAGCAATTCAGTAGTGTAAATACCTTTGTTATTCATTGCAAAACTTACTTCAATGGGTTTAGAGCTGTGTGATCATTATTCATGGTCTGCTGTGTGCTTTTGAATGACAGAGTGTGACAGCTCAGAACTTCACCGAGACAAAACCATTGATCCATATTATTTGTTAATCACATGTATTTATACATACAAAAGACCGCTGAGAGACAGTTTGTATAACTTCTCTCCATATGGGAATACCATACAGGAATAACATAAAATGAAAAATAATTAAACCACAGATATCGAAGGATTAGTTTTACATCCCCCCTTAATCCGAAGGGATATCTGACATGCCAAGTAAAGATCTGAACTTTTCAAAATTTTTACGTCCTAATGCTTTCATAAATATATTTGCAATTTGTTCTGAAGTAGGACAATGTATCAGATGAATTGTTTTGGCCTCTACATGATGTCGAATCAAATGATACTTGGTGTTGATATGTTTGGTTCGATCATGGAACTTAGGATTCTTGGCCAATTGAATTGCAGAAGAGTTGTCGACAAATAGAGGAGTTGAGGCTTTTTGTTTCTCCTGCAAATTTTCGAGTATTTTTCAAAGCCAAATGATTTCCTTAGTGGCTTGAGATGCTGCAACATATTCGGCTTTGGTGGTAGAATCAGCAGGAATAGATTGCTTGTGTGATCTCCAACTAATGGCTGCTAATCCAAGATTCATCAAATAACTAGAAGTTGAGACTCCATTTTCTTTATCTCCATCAAAATCAGAATCTGAATAACCAGCAAGATGGAAGTCTAAAACTTTGGAATATTTGATGTTGTAGGTTTGAGTTCCTTTTAAATATTTCAAAACTCTTTTTGCTGCTACCCAATGCCACTCACAAGGATGATGCATAAACCTGGAAAGTATTCCGACAACAAAGGTTATATCATGACGAGTAATAGACAAATAAATCAAACTTCCAACTAGTTGCCTGTACTTTGTTGGATCTTCAAATGGTTTTTTTTCTTCGGAAGCGAGTTTCAACTTTTGCTCCATTGGTGTAGCAATAGGATTACAATCTGTCATACTATATCTGTTCAATAACTTACCAACATATTTCTTCTGAGAGATGAAAATATGTTGTGGTTTTTGATCAACTTCAATTCCAAGATAATAATGAAGTAAACCTAAATCTGTCATATCAGAAACCTTTTTCAATTCCTTCTTTATAGATGTTATATATTCATCATTGTTTCCTGTGATCATCAAATCATCAACATATACAACTAGATATACAATTGATCTTCCAACTTTCTTAACGAAAAGAGTTGCATCATCTAGGTCAAAATGTTTATAATTTAATTTAGGAAGATGTTCAGTTAGCTTCTTATACCATGCTCGTGGTGCTTGTTTCAATCCGTACAAAGACTTCATTAGTTTGCGAACCTTTTGTTCTTTCCCTTTAATGGAAAAACCTTCTGGCTGAAACATGTAAACATCTTCTTTCAAATCTCCATTTAAAAAGCAGTTTTGACATCCATATGATGAATTTTCCATTATTTTTGAGTTGCAATAGCAAACAAAGATCTAATAGTGCCCCATTTAGTTGTAGGAGCAAAAGTCTCTATATAGTCGATACCCTCTTTCTGTGCATATCCCTTTGCTACAAGTCTTGCTTGGTGTTTGTCTAGCGAACCATCAACTTTATACTTAGTTTTATAAATCCATTTGCAACCAATAGGTTTGATGCTAGCAGGAGGATCCACCAACTTCCATGTGCCATTTTTTATGAGAGCATCATATTCCTTTTTGTTAATTTTAGGCAACTAGGTCCAAACTCCATGTTGCACTGCTCATATGACAATGGTCATATTTTTGTTGGATTCCTCTTTTGGAGAGGTGCAAGATTGATCTAAAGATCATCTTGATCAGATGAGCAGAACATTGATTTTGAATTTATTTTCCACATGTGCAAGGTCGGCCAGATTTATCCCACATGCCTAGGAGATGTGTCACACACCCTCATTGCTAAATATAAATTGGAGAGACTTGGAGGTCATTTTCTTATCATCTCATCACACATTCTCTTATTGTGATCTGATTGGTTCGATAGCCTTTGGAGGCCTTTTTCCCTTACACATGTGGAGCGAAGCTTCTGTTTTTTTGCGCTGATCTGTTTTGGGCTTTTCTGCTGCAGTGTTGACTAGCGTTGACTGTGGTCAACCCTTGGTCATTTGACCTCAATCTTTTACAGAAATTTCAATTTTAGGAGGCCGTACAACTGGGCACTAAAATCGAGGAATTTCGGACTGTTTGACTGAAGCCCTAGTTTGCTGCGTTGAATTTTTTAAGCTGCCTGCATTGACTTTTCTGTGTTGTCCCTGGTTTGACTTGCGTTGACTTGTGATGAGATGTCTTTGAGAGTTGTGGGTGTGACACATGAAAGTGCTGGCTGACCGAGAAAGACTTTACTGGTTGAAGCATCTTGCTGACCGCCGTAACGCAACAATATCTCATATCTTTGCTGGACATAAGGAATTGTAAATCTAATCTCTATTTGGCTTGTCTTCTATTGATCTATTATTGTGTTCTATCAACATTTTACTTTCAAGTTTATGTGATTTCTATCTTGTATTGGGCCTAAGAAAGATTGAAGTAAAGGTGCATCAAGCATAGAACACCATTGTTATCTAAATTTAACATGGTATCAGAGCTGAGGTGAAGATAGAGTCCAAGAGTCCAAGCTGGTGTTAGAAGTTATCTCTGAAGGAAGAAATCCTATCAAGGAAAAATGGCCTCCTCAACCTACAAGGGTTTCAAGGCTGATGATAAATTGACTGATAAGTCTGATTATCATGCATGGAAGATGTCCTTGGATTTGGCGCTAGAAGATCAAGATGTCATGGACTATGTACAGGGGAATATTCAAGATCCTCCATCAAATGCAACTGCTGCCACAAAGTCGAAGTATAGAAAAGGGGAAATCAAAGCAAAGATGATTGTCCAAGATTCTATTCATAAGCACTTGGTTGCTTACATTTCTGAGCTGAAGACATCTAAGGAGATGTATGATAAGCTGGTGAGTATGTTCAGGGCTAGCAATGCTAATCAAATCCTCTTCTTCAAGAATCAATTGAAGAACATCAAGAAGGGTAAGGATGAATCTATTCAATCCTATTTTATGAGGCTCACTGAAGTCAGGAATAACCTCCTAGATATTGGAGAAGCAATATCTAATCGAGAGATGGTTCTTATTGCACTTGGAGGTCTCTCTCGTGATTGGCATGTATTCAATACCACTATTCTTAATAGCAATGTGATTCCTGATTTTGATGAAATATTGACGAGATGCACTCAAGAGGAAACAAGAGTGGTGGAGTATGCCTCTAATGGAAATGGAAGTGACCCTACTGCCTTCGCCGCTCATGCAAAGAAGAAGAACCATGGTGGCTCGAGAAATCAAAACCATGGTAGAGCGGGGCCCAAAAGAAGGAAGGGAAGATGTTACACTTGTAACAAGTCTGGTCACTATGCAAGAGAGTGCCCTCATAGAAGGGACTATCCCAGGGATGATGACAACAACAACTCGAGAAGGAATGGCAGGAACAATAGGTTCCAAGGAAAAAGGAAGGCTCCCTCTCATCGTAATGGAAATGGGAAACCTTTCAAGAGGTCAAGAAATTCCAGGTACGATGAGTCTAATGTTGTTGATAATAAGAGAAATGATTTTATTCTTGTATCTGCCCTCTCTGCTGCATCTCCACCCGACACCCTAGATGTCTGGTTAATTGATAGTGGTGCTTCAAGGCACCTCACTGGTTATAAAGAAGCCCTTTCTGATTTGGTTGAGAAGGATACTAATATGGAAATTATCCTTGGAGATAATGCCACCTATCCCGTGAAAGGGACAAGGACTGTGACCCTCCATTTATTTCAAGGTCAGGTCATCCGATTACAAGATGTGTTGTGTGTACCTGATTTGAAGAAGAATCTTGTGTCTATTTCGGCAATGGAAGACAAAGGGTTCAAGGTGGCATTTGTTGATGGAAAGGTACTTATCTGGAAGAAGAACTTCAAGGAAGCTCTTTCTATTGGTTTTACAGTTGATACACTCTACAAGGTTGGAGGAAGCCCATTAGGGGCTATGTCATGTGATACAACTCCTTAAACAGAGTTATGGCACCGGAGAAAGCCCTTCTCGAAGCAAGGAAGGTAGTGACTGGGATGCCCGAATATTAAAATGAATTCAAAAACCTTTTGCAGAGAAGCTTGCATTAAGAGGGAGACCACAACTGCGTACACTCCTAAGCAAAATGGTTTTGCTGAAAGAAAGAACAGGACCATTGTGGAAGCTACCCGCACCATGCTATGTGACCAAGGTCTTCCGAAGTTTCTATGGGGAGAAGTTGCGAACACTACTGTGTATGTTCAAATCAGATGCCCGCATTCCGCTCTGGACTCCAAAACTCCCGAAGAAGTCTTCTCTAGTAAGAAACTGATGAACCCTAGCTAAACTGAGGAGGGGGGGGGGGTGAATCAGTTTAGTACATTCCTGGTCATTAATACTCTTTTCATTCAACTCATTAACTATTTCATTTTATAAGCAGCTTAATACATAATGAATCAACAAACTGAATGTGTGGACAACAAGTAATTAAGCAGAATAATACATCACATCAACACATAATCATCAAACACATAGACAACAGATATAAGTGGAAACCCATAAGGGAGAAAACCACATCTTATTATTGTTGTGATGCAAAGACAAGCTCGAACTCCCTCTCATCACTGATTTTCTATAGGCTCTAACCTACAAGAGGCTACTACCTCAAATTTTGCAAGCTACAACTTGCAAGGAAGCTCCAACCCCCATCGATTTTCTACAGGCTACAAACCACAAGAGGCTCCTCCCTCAACTAGCTCCAACTGGACATCAATCAAGCTACAACTTGAAATGGAAGCACCAACTCCCATGTATTTCTTGTAGGCTACAACCCACAGGAGGCTCCTACCTTAAATTCTGCAAGCTACAACTTGCAAGGAAGCACCAAATCCCATAAATTTTTTGCAGGCTACAACCTACAGGAAGTTCCTACCTCAACTTTTGCAAGCTACAACTTGCAAGGAAGCACCAACTCCCATAAATTTTCTGCAGGCTACAACCTACAGGAGGCTCCTACCTCACCCAACTCCAATTAGAAATTTATCAAGCTACAACTTGAAAAGAGACTACAATCCCCTCACTCAACATGAAACCAAAATGCTGATTTACCTGGATATCAACTTTGTTATACTCCTTTTCCACTGTTTCCTCTTCAGCCTTCATATCTACTTCATATCAGCTCCTGATATGCACATCATCTCTATCAGCCCTCTCTTATTCTTCCACTCTCCAACCTTCTGCAGCTCTCTTACATTCTTCCGATGTCTTCCATTCTGCAGCTTTCTAACCTCTTTATCCACACTGATATTACATCTCTTATACAAATAACTCCCTGACTGTTTACATTCTACAGGGAATACGAAGTGAACAGGCCTGACCATATGCCTTCCACCCATTCGATTCCTCATTCTTCAGTTCAAGTTATTACATCAGAAATAATCATTACAACACTCATGGAGTTTTGCCTATGCCTACGAAGACTTGCCTTTGCATCACAAACAATATAAAATAATCAATGAATTTACATTTATAGTTACAACAAGTATATTTCACTCAACCCTTTCAGCGCTTGGCTCGCTGTGCGTTTGTCCTTTCTGCTGCTGTCACTGTCTTTTTTGTTTCTGCAGTTATATCATAACAGTTCTGCACAAACGCTTTTTGCCCGACTCAACCCAACTGACACATTTCCAACAGTGCCACCATATCTTCTTTTGCCCGACTCTGCCTCTTTTTCTCATGCCAACATCGTTCAACCTTCACCTTTGTCTCAACACCCGACTCTGCCCGGAGTGTTGCTGAGCCCGACTCGACCCATGGTGTCTATCTCCTTATTACCGCGACGTTCAACTTACTCTGCCCTTTGCTCCGTGTCGAGTCCCTTACCCGAGCCTTTCTTCCTGCGTTCAGACTTTCTTCCATTATCAAGGTGTAACTGCTTTACTCTATGTATGTAGTGTCGAGTCTTATTCTACCTGAGTCCTTTTGTCGCGTTCAGCCTTTGTTTTACGTTATAATCTCCTTTGCTCTCTGATGCGATTTAACAAAGGGAAAACCCATACTCCCGGGCTTGAAATCCTTTAGGCTTCAGCGTTGACCTGCATTGTGTCCGCTTCATTATCGCATTTCGCACTTCGGTGTTCTCATGTGTTTCTTGTTATGCAATTCTCTTCCAAATCCCGATGCGATTTCTCAAAGGGAAACCTTATACCTCCGGATTTGAAATCCTTTAGACTTTTGCTTTGAAACTACATCGCATCTGGTACTCTTATCGCACTTCGCACTTCGGCATTTAACATGATTCTTATCTTAGCAAATCCTACCTAGTATCGACAACTCATGGGGGCCCTGATGTTCTTAGTGAACTCCCCTCCGAACGTATGTTTTGCAGTGAACACTTTGAGTCAACATATGGTTGAACCTCATCACATTCATTGGATTGGTGCCAAGAATCTGTTGAGATATCTTCGGGGCAAAATCAACCATGGGCTGAGATACACTGCCGGGAGTTTGAGACTCCATGGATATACTGATGTGGATTGGGCTAGCAGTGTGGTGGATCACAAGAGCGCATCTAGATGTTGTTTCACCTTGGGTTCTGCTTCGATATCTTGGATGAGCAGGAATCAGAAGTCGATGGATTTGAGCATCGCTGAGGTTGAATATATTGCATGTATGGCCTGTTGTGAAGCTGTTTGGTTGCAAAAGCTCTTCAGTGAGCTGTTTGGACATATGCTAGATACCACCATTATCCTTTGTGATAACCAGAGTGGGATTCGTCTTTCTGAGAATCCCGTGTTCCACGATCGATCCAAGCATATTGATATTAGGTACCACTTTGTCCGAGACATGGTACATCGAGGCACCGTAAGGCTCGATCATATAGGAACTGATGAGCAGGTCGCAGATATTCTCACGTAGTCCCTCGGGAAGGTCATGTTCCTAACCTTCTGTGAGAAGCTTGGAATCGTGGAAAGACCCTATTTTGATGGTCCTACTTGAGTTGGACTATGAGCTCTGGGAGCTCCAGGGGGCTTGGGGATAGCTTCTTGGAGCTATAAGCACACACAGGGCTAGGCTTGCCGAACCTTGTTGTGCTTCTGCCCCACTGTTATGATATTGAGTTGGTTCGCCTCTCTCTGATCTGTGCCCCGCACGCATACTACCCATGGAGCTTCAGACTCATGGGAAGTACCTCTCATTTGGCCAATGAGGTTTGAAATGTGGATGAGACCATAGCAAGACCAATGGATGCATCAGAGATTGCCGTACTCTCTATGTCTAGGATGGCACGTGTCCAACACCTTGATCTGGGATCAAGTATGATGAGGTTCTTACCTCTAAAACTGACTTCATGTTAGTAAACTAACTTCAGGTTAGTATGTGACTCTTGATGAGTCTATTGAGGTTATATCCTCTAAAACTGAATTTGGGTTAGTATGTGACTCTTTGTGAGTCTATTGAGGATTTATCCTCTAAAACTGACTTCGGGTTAGTAGGAGACTCTTTTGAGTCCAAGAGAGGTTTTTGCCTCTAAGTTGACTTCGGGTCAAGTGTGTGTGATGTCTTTGTGACTCACCTTTTGTTCTGAAATAAAGAGCCAGCAAAGCAAGTTACGGTCAGATGATGCACGATGTTTGGTTTGGTACATGATGGATGGCACTTGTGGACAGATGGAGTTCTCCCTAGTTGAGGGGGAGTGTTAATTTTGGGAAAATAGGTCCAAACTCCATGTTGCGCTGCTCATATGACAATGGTCATATTTTTTTTGGATTCCTCTTTCGGAGAGGTGCAAGATTTATCTAAAGATCATCTTGATCGGATGAGCAGAACATTGATTTTGAATTTATTTTCCACATGTGCAAGGTCGACCAGATTTATCCCACATGCCTAAGAGATGTGTCACACACCCACGTTGATGAATATAAATTGGAGAGAGTTGGAGGTCATTTTCTCATCATCTCATCACACATTCTCTCATTGTGATTTGATTAGTTCGATAGCCTTTGGAGGTCGTTTTCCCTCACACGTGTGGAGCGAATCTGCTGTTTTTCTACGCTGATCTATTTAGGGCTTTTTCGTTACAGCGTTGACCAACGTTGACCGTGGTCAACCCTTGGTCGTTTGACCTCAATCTTCTACAAAATTTCGATTTTAGGAGGCTGTATAGCTGGGCACTTAAATCGGGGAATTTCGGGCTACTTGACTGAAGCCCTAGTTTGCTGCATTGACTTTTTTGAAGCTGACTGCGTTGACTTTCCTGTGCTATCCCTAGTTTGACTTGCGTTGACTTGTGATGAGCTATCTTTGAGGGTTGTGGGTGTGACACATTAAAGTGCTGGCTGACCGAGAAAGACTTTGCTGGTTGAAGCATCTTGCTGACCGTCATAACGCAACAATATCTCATAACTTTGCTAGACATAAGGAATTGTAAATTTGATCTCTATTTGGCTTGTCTTCTATTGATCTATTATTGTGTTCTATCAACATTTTACTTTCAAGTTTATGTGATTGCTATCTTGTATTGGGCCTAAGAAAGATTGAAGTAAAAGTGCATCAAGCATAGAACACCATTGTTATTTAAATTTAACACTTTTGGATTGCATATTTCCACTGATCATAACTAGCAGCTTCTTCAAAGCAAGTAGGTTCACAATCCACAGAAAAGTTAAATTTACAATGAGAATAGTTACCTGAGGAACTTCCAGCCTTGAACTCATCATATTTCTTTGGAAATGTTTGAATACGAGTTGACCTTCGCAAAGGTTGCTCAGGAAGTTGCTCATCTTCTTCATCTGTCTCAGTTCTTGCCATTTCTGTCATTGTTCCTATAGAAACACTTGCATCAACCAATTTCTCATCGGCAACAAAATTATCATCATCAACCAATTTCTCATCATTGAGAGAAGGAAAATCCACAGACTGATCTAATATAGGAATCCCCCCTTTAGGATGGGGAAGTATATTATCTGATTCATAACATAGTTTTAAAAACCGGAACCGGTGACCGGACCGGTGGACCTAATGAACCGGGTTTCTAACCGGAACCGGTCTAACCGGGAGCGGTCAGATCTCAATGAACCGGTTTTAAAAAAAAATACATTAAATAATTATTGTTGGAGATACCTGCAACCATGATTCCAAGCCAATAGAGACAAAATATGCAAAGTTTGCTCATTTATATACCATGCAAAGGTGAATATATCAAAATGGCACAGAGTGCAATACATATTATCGAAAAATACATAAGCAATGAGGCTCCAAACGGCCCATAAAGTTCAAAAACAATGCTACAAGCTATGAGGCCATTGGCCTAATACAAGACTACATATTAGTGATCAACAACATGATCACTCCTCATCAAGATCAAAATCATCACCACTACTAGACAAGGGATCATCAACATGAGCTACATAAATAATATGGCTCAAAGTTTGAGGACTCCTAAAACTCCTCTACAACTTTAGTAGTAGTAGTAGCAGCAAAAATAGACATCAAAACTACAAATCACTGAGCAACATGGTCTCTCATGAAACTCATCATTGATTCATCGCTACTAGAAATGGGATCATCAACAAGAGATACATAAACATCGTCTAGCTCAAAGTCTTCAGACTTGGATTGCTCAACCTTATAACATGATAGAAATTGAAAAAGTTTAACATGCTTAACCAATGATTTTGGTTTGAGTGAAGGGTTCATCTCCTCAACCTTAAAATGCGGTAGAACAAGATTAGCATGCCTAACCAGTTGTTTTCCTTTGAGTGAAGAGTACATTCTTGTTAAGGCCACGGTAGGGGAGTTCAACAATCAATACCACCAACATCAACAAAGTTCAACAATCAATGCCACCAACATCAAGGTTCTTAAATGACTTCATGCTCTTGATCAAATGCCAATCTCGTACCCTTACACATGATAGAAACAAATGGAAACATTGCAAACCCCCAAACCATGAAACCCTAAAAACCATTAAGTCTGCTGAATTTTGAGTGAAATCTAAAATTCTAGTTTCTCCATATGAAATCCAATGAGGACGAAACCACTCTTAAACATCCTGAGTCATTTCATGGTAATGTTAAAAATTTAAGTAAAAGGATGAAAATGAAAAGGAAATGTCACTTTTACTTTAAGAATTTAACATTACCATTAATTGCCAAGAGGATGTCTCAGGAAAATGAGAGGGTAGGCAAAGTCAAGTGAAGCCCCCCTTGCCCTCCTGAAATGGTAGCACAAACTTGAGCATGGGACACCTAACCGGCCGGTTAGGTTTGGTTAACCGGCCATTTTAGGTGACAGGCCTCCCTTAACCCGGTTGCTTGAGCGGTTTATACCGGTGCCTTAGCTGACCGGCCGGTTTGACCGGTTACCGGTTCAAACCGGCCAGTTTTTAAAACTGTGATTCATAATAGAACTTTTGAGGCACAAAATTTTCTAACTGATTAAGCTGTCTATCAACAGTGAAGGAATCTTTATCAGTTTCAAGAAAAATTACATCTCTTGACAAAATAAACTTTTTGTTCTCTTCATCATACAATCAGTATGCCTTAGAAGTCATGGAATACCCCAAAAATATACGTTTTCTGCTTCGTTCTCTCAACTTATTCCTCTGATGTTTAGGAATCAAAGCATAACCTTGAGAATCGAAAATTCGGAAATGTTTAACAACAGGAAGACGATTATACCACATTTCATATGGAGTTCTGTTGTTAATGACAAAGGAAGGGCACCGATTGTTGAGATTTTGGGGTGTTGGGGTAGCATCGGATGTGCTCTAGCTCCCAAACTTTGTGGAGGGACTAGAGTACATAAGATCTCCAAGACCCATAAAGTGTTTTAGGAAATTCCATCTGGTTTAAGATATATTTAATTAATTAATCTTTTTAATTAAGGACCCTAAGTCTAACTTAGGAAAATTAAAAGATTGAAGGTAATTAAATTAAACATGTGATGAGAATGACTTGAGTGACACGAATCAAACATCTTCTAATCTTAGCCGTCGATTCAAGATTAGATTATGGTCGTTGATGTTTCAACGAGAAAAGTATAGGAAGAGGGCTTGGGGTTAGTTGGAGAACGCACACACTGGCAGAGCACTGAAGCTAAGCTGGAATTTTAGGGCGTGGTTTGCTAAGAATTTCAGAAGTGTTTCAGTTACAACGAGGGGCAGTATTGGTGAGGGGGATGGTCTAGTCCTAGGCGAGGGGGATGGTCTAGTCCTAAAAATAATATAAAATCAAAACTAAAATCTAAAATGACACCCAAAAAAAAAAAAAAATAATAAATAAATAAAAATAAAAATAAAAATCAAATTCAATTAAAAATCAAAGTCCAAATAAAAGAAATTAATACATTAATAAAAATGTTTAATTAGGATTAAAATACAAAAAAATATATATATATATATATATATATATATATATATATATATATATATATATATATATATATATATATATATATATATATATATATATATATATATATATAAAGAATTAATATTAAAAAAAAAAATGGGGGATTTAATCAATTAATAAATAAGAAAATTAATATATAATTTTTTTTAATAAATACATAAAATTAGAAATAAAATTCGAGTAAAATTAATAAAATAAAAGTAAAGGAAATAATCCATAAATAAATTAATAAAGTAATAAGTAAAAACATTAATAAATAAATAAAATTAAAACTAGAATAAAAATAAAAATAAAATAAATTATTTTTATAAATATCAAATCATATAATAAAAATAATATGATCAAAAACATAAAAAGAAAAATAAAAATACCAAAGAAAAAGAAAGAAAGGACCCTTACAAGGAGTGAAAAGATGGAATCCAACAACTGCTAACAGTTGGTAGTTCGAAACGTGTCGTTCCTAAAATTCTCATGTGATTTCCCGGAAGATTTTTAATCTAATATGTTATGGATCACATGAGCTTGCACTCTCAAAAAATTGGAATCTATGAATCTATTTAGTGATTGCTGAGAATTTGTAAATGGAAAAATATAGGGTTTACATTGAACCCTAGTAGAAGTTATTCCTGTTGACTAAGCTGTGATTGGTTTTGATTATTGAAGCTCATGTTTGAAATCTAGGGTTTACATGAAACGCTAGTAGGAAGTCTAAACATATGTTTCTAAGAGTTATTAGATACTTTTTTGTTTGACTTATTTCTAGGGATTGCTATATGAAAGAACTTGTCATCTGACATCTTGATTAAGTTGTTGATGTGATTTAGGGTTTGTAACAAAACCTGGGAAGAAGTTGAAGTATTGAAGTATAGTCTCTTGCTGATTATGTTTATGAAGTCTAAATGCTGCCATTACTATAAGATTTTGTTATGACTAACTTCATGCTTCTATAGATTTGGTTGTACTTGCTATCTAAATTGTGCAGGTACATCATATTCAAGATGGTGAAGATGTTCGTAAGAGAAGTTGATATGACAAACATGATGAGAAGGATGGAAGCCATGAAAAAATCTCCAATACCGGAGGAAGAAGTTGATCTCCCTAGATTAAGAGGGAGCTTGGATAGAAGAAATCTCCCTTGTTAAGAGGGAGGGTATAACATAGTTTTGATTGGAGAATACATACTGAAGGATATGTTGCTACATGTAAAGTGGGGAAGAAAAGTATATGATTAAGGAATATTTTGTCAAAAGATTCAATTAGTAGTCCTACTGAGATAAGTTGAAAAGTAACATCGAGACCCCAAAGTTTTGTTTTTGATGATGTATATTTGAAAGTGTATTACTAATTGGGGTTGTGTTTGTACAGGTGAATCTCTCAAAGGTCCAATAAGCATGATGGTCACTGATTAGTTTGATCGGGAGAGATTTGTTGTTGAGGCTTTGTGAGTGAAGCATTTCCTGGGAGGATATCGGGTCGACACTTTGTTTTGATGTCTAGTAGGGAGGGTGGCATCAGGTGGATGCGCACCTGGATCCCTGGGTTGATGGTTAGTAAGTAAGCCTGATGGTACTTATAGAGGCTGAAAGCTTTTAGTCCATCTTAATCCCACTTGGATAGATTGCCTTGGTTAGGATTCCAGTCCATGGCATTGCGGTGCCTAAATTGTTGAGAGACCAATGGATAAATTGCCCCGGTCAGGAATCTAGTCCGTGGCATTGAGGTGCCTAAAAATTCTTCATAGTTCACATAGTTGAGATCTTCTTTGTACTTCTATATTATGAATACCTCCCTAGTTAAGAGGGAGCGTTGAAGATTGTAACTAGGTTCAGTCTTCATAAATTATATTTGAGTCACTATGTAATGTACTTGTCAAAAGAATAAAGAAAATATTTTTTATTATTATTAACTGACTTATTAACGCACATGTTTCATGCTTGGATCATTATGTTTTAGGTCAAAGTCCCTATTGTGGACTTCTAGGATTTATTCTGAGTTTATAGAGTCATTGTATATTTAAAGAGACCCTTCTTGGGCCTTTGAATCATGTAAAAAGGTTTAGTATTGAGTCAAATATGAATTATGGAACCTCCACATCAAGTCGGCTTTATGGTGATCAAGTCGGCCTCAACTCAAGTAATTCGAGCTCACCTCAAGCCTATATATACAAGGAGATCGAATTCATTTGGAGCATCCTCTCTCACATACAAAAATTCGATATCTATTACAGCATAGGAAAAAGTGCGAAGTCAAGGAAGAAGCCAAAACGATTGCAAGTTTGGACAAGCTAAAGGAGAAAAGGAAAATCGAAATTTTTGGTGTCTCTCTCTCTCTCTCACGTGCCCTAGATTGGAAAATCGAAATCCCTCTTATTTTGTTGCTGCTAGTTGCTGCTGCCAAGACAAGAATAGGTTGATGTTGCTCTTGCTGGATGCTGGTGCCTTGAGAAGTTGTATTGGGTCAAAATCAAATTCCCTAAGTCAAGATCGAAGTCTCTGAAGCAAGGTCGAAGGAAGTGCTACATAGTAGCGTTGCTGCTTTTGTTAGGTCAAAAGTAGGATCAAGAAGAAGGCTGACTTGGTGTGGAGGAAGTGTGAGTTAAGGTCTGGAGTCTCAGGAAAACTATTGAAGGAAGAATTACTGACTCGCTTTTCCCCTAGAGTGGGGTTTTGCCCTAGTTGTCCGCCTATATCTGGTGTCCTTGATCTATGTGCTATTGCTTTGATATTTGCTTGATGAGATAAGAGAAAAGAAGGTAATAAGAAACTAATAAGAATTAAGGAACATCACAAGTAAATTATCAAGAACAAGAAAATCTTTATGCCTTGCTAATTTTCTAACACAAAGCGGGGACGTTTTTTGGAAGAGGATCCGCAGAAGCGTCATTTCCCAAAAATCTAGGAAGCGAAGCGTCTACTATATATATATATATATTTGCATTTATATTAAAAAATATCCAAAATACCAAATTAGTTGTAGAAGATATGGAAACATGCATATTTGTACATAAATCAAGATAGATATGGCATCCATTGTAGTATTGTACATTAATGATTAATTATTCGAGCATCAACCATCTAGAATCTAGATTCTTCTCCTCTTACCTAGCCTTTGCCTCTACCTTGATTGTCTAGGGATATTAGTCAACTTTGCCCAATTTTGATCAAACTACCTAATCCAAGCCTTAAAATATGGTAGAGAAAGCTTAACATGCTTGGTCAATGATTTTGACTTGATTGAAAGGTAATTTTTTGCTAAGGGCATGACAAAGAAGTTCAACAATTAACACTACCAAAACTAGGGTACATATAGGGCTTAGTGCTCTTGATTAAATACCAATCACATATCCTCATACATGATATAATCTAATGAAATACCACAATCCCATTGATCCTAAATTCCTAAAAACTGTTAAGTCTGCCAAATTTGGAATAGGATATGAAATTCTATTTTCACCATATGAAGTCCGATGACGCTGGAGCCACTCTCAAACATCCTGAGCCATTTCATGGTAATGTTAAAAATTTAAGTAAAAGGATGAAAATGAAAGATAAAGAAGAATGTCACTTTTATCTAACTTAAGTCAAAGAAAAAATTAAAAAAAAATTATAACTCTGCGTAACTGATCGTCTCCCTTTGGATCTGTGCCTAAACCTCCACGAATTTGCGAAGAATCCTTTTCCGGATCCATGGATCGGGCCTGCGTGATTCCAGATTCCCAGGAATGACCTCAAAACAGTGAAACTACGGATCCAATTTTCGGATCCACAGTTATGTAGAAGGATCGCTCAAGGATCTATACGGGACGTGCTTCTGACCTTGGATCCTTGGGGGGGGGGATCGTGCAACACTGGGGCCATTATCCCATTAGGGCCATTATCACATTAAGGGAGCTTGAGTAGGCTTTGAAGTTATTTTTAATGAAGAATTGTTTGATTGGACATAAAATTTGTGTTTAATGTGTGATTGAGATTGGTCATCATTTTGCTTTCGCTATTTACGTTTTGTTAAGATTGTGGTCATGCCTTTTATTTAGTAGATCTGTAATATGCTAGGTATTAAATTGCCAGGTTGCTAGGTTCAAGGAAATTTAGCATGGTATCAGAGTGTCCACTTTGAAGGAAATTGATCTTAGACTCACCGGGTGCTAGGTTCTTATAGGCATTGAGAGGCTAGGGTGGGCCAACGATTGTACAAGGTAGCAAGGAAAGTTTTTGTTTTATGCATTTGTACAAGTTTCCATGCAGGTGATGCGGGAGGAGGGTCGAGAGATAACGAAAATGGTAGCTTACTGTTCAAAGGGTTGACAATTGAGGCTAAAAATAAATAAAATTATTTTAGTGGTTGTAAGGGGCTTGCAGAGTGGTCCATAGTCAGTCGAAAAACAAAAAAGGGGGTCAACATAGGGGAGCCATATGACTAACAAAAATAGTTTCAAACAGACAACTGCTGGCAGCTACAGACGAGGCAAGCCTAACAAGAAAAGACGTAGCCACTACACTTGTTGACAGAAAAAGACGCGAGAGTCAGACAGGGACGACAAGATGCGCGTAGGAAATGTTGGACCATAGATAGGGGCAACGTTGTCTACTGAGGCATCAAATTTTCCTAGATGACAAAATATTGTTGGAATCCGACAATTTTTTTTTCAAAAAATATGACGGAAATAGTGTTTGAATCATGTTTTTGATGGGGTAAATGGATTCAACACCATAAAAAACCTTTGGGGCACCCTAAATCTTGAAGCTTGATAGCTATAACCCAGATTTACAAAAAATTCTGCCAGATTTTATCAAAATAATGCTGGAATTTCCATGGTTTTCCAGGCAACTTTGACTCCTCGTTAGACTATGGTGATAGGGGCGGTTGAGTGGAAGTTGAGCCGAAAGGTCGTGCAGGGGGTTCTAGCTATCCATTATAGCCTCTACAATAAGCAATGGTGTAGACATAGGGCTAAGGGTCAAGTCACCTCTTGTAGTCGCGTGGGGATAGAGTGCCAGCTATAGCAGTGTAATCACAGGGCCAAGGGTCTAAGCCGCCTCTTGTAGCCGCGTGGGGAGAGAGTTCTAGCTATAGCAGTGTAGAGATAGTTGGCTGACAACCACCAAGGCCGTTTGTCGAGTTGCTGGCATCCATAGATCAAAGTCAAGCCATTGATAAAGTTGCACAAGGCAACACATGAGGAGCAGGGAGGAAGATTGATGCTGTGGGGAATAGGAAAGGAGTTGCTAGTCGATTATGTTGTGAGTCGTAGCGACTAGTAGGGAGCTACCAAATTAGTAGTCGTAGAGAAGTATTAGCACACAGGCCAAGAGTCGCTAGAGATTATAGCCAATTTGTATAGGCCGTATAGTAATCACAAGAACCCAAGAACCCATAAAGAGGTTATACAAACCATACGACTATCCAACAGGATTGGAAGAGATAACCTTCAAGGGGAGAGAGGGAGACCATATCAGTTGGGTGATTGGCAACGTAGTAATTTCATGGGTGTTTCAAAGGGCCAAGACAAAGATCCATGAGGGAGATCCTATTAGATCTATAAACCAACAATTTATTCTTGTGAGTGCATGAAGGATTAAGAAGTTAGAACATGGTAGTTGATCAAATCAAAGATGGTAGCGACCAATGTTAGATTTGAGGACCGATTAGATTGAGCATCAAATTTCTTGCCTTGGAAGGAAAGGGTTACCTTGTTGCTAAAGGAGAATGACCTTTGGGAGATTGTGGATAAGGAGATCCAATTGGCACCAGATCCAACACAGTTGACAACCCACCAAAAGGACATTAGAGCTCAATGTGTTATCATGGATGCCAGGAAGGATCACTTGATTCCTCACTTGGTAGTGTTGACCACACTTTGTCAACGACCGCATAGCAGTACACCCCCATTTTTTCAAATGTGGCTTATCATGTTCGAGGTTCACGTCATCCAGATTTCATCGACAGACGACATTTTATTATAAATGATGTAAACCCATTCTGCATGTTTATGATGTAAATGATCTAAGTAAGACCGTCAATGTATGTAACAACCTAGGTAAGCCTAGTATGTTGTTGATGATTTCTATCCTAGGAGGTTTTTTGTCTCACTGATTTGCTTGTGTTTTTCGACACAAGTTATCGGCAGAGTTTTTTCCTCCAGCCTCACCCCAAAGTTAGGGTGGATTTTGTCATCAGCATGCTAAGTGAGTCCTAGTGTTTTCTATCGAGTCCTTGTAAAAGTAGTTTGGGAATAATCCTAGCTATTTGGCTAGATTATTTTATTACAAGCTACTTGGTCTACTAGATCATGTTTTGAGTCGTAGAGTTGGGTATTTATTTGAGGGTCTATACGAATGGGTATTCCCCCTTCATGTGTCTAAATGTTTTATCTTATGTAAAGAGGGTTGGAAAAAATAATTAAAATTCCCTCTTAGTCAATTAATTAAAAATTTTGGTCAAATTAATTAAAAATCCTAAGCCAGAAATTTAATTAATTTTAGGTCCTAGGTGAGGATAAAATTCTTCAAAGGCAAAATTCGTTGGTCCTTAAAAAATAAATTTTTAAAGGCCCCAGGTCAAGGGAATATTGAGAATTTTAAGAAATTTTGGACCCTTGGGCCTAGGTGATTAAGTCAAAGTCAAAATTTTGGGGTAATTAACTCAAAAATAGTAATTTTGAGTTAATTAAAATGGATTTAAATCATAAATTCGTTTTTTCCCCAAATTTGTAATTTCGACGGTCCAAATTAAAAGATGATCAAATCTTATCAACGGTCGAGATTATTTTGACATGGATCAACCGAACTAGCCATTGGAGATTTTGTCTTATAAATTAAGAGGTCTTTGTCAGTTTTGAATCATCCGATCTTAGAATCGTGCACTTGTCTTGGAAGCTCTTGTGAATTTTCTTTGATGAATAAAGCATAAAGACTTTGGGGTTACAAATTTTGGTGTTCCTTTTTCAGATCTATGTGGTGATATTGTCTCTAAACTCTGCTACTTTTTTTGGCATTTTTATGGTTGATGGCCTTCATGGATTAATCTGCATACAGGTATCTTGTGCAGTTTTTTGGGTTCATAAAATGACATTTTGATTTTTTCTTCTGAAGGATCTCATGTTATTTTCTTAAATTTCTATCGATCTAAATTTCAGATCTAAGTGTGCAGGGAATTTTTTTTTAAGATTTGAGCGTCTGGGGAAGTCTTCAGTTGGACCAGTCGACTCTCAGATTCATAAATCTGAAAAATCCCATCATTTCTAATTTCTCAAAGTTATCTGACGAAATTGTGTTTTTTTTACAGGGTTTTTAAGGCTTATGCCTCTATTTAAAATTTCAAATTTCTAAAAACTGTGCTAAAATGGATTCAAATCTGGCCATGAGTGCTTTAGATCTGTAAATTAGTTTGTAAATTTGTAATTTTTAGGGCTGTAAGGGTTTAATAATTTTCTTGGTGTATATATCTTCAGGATCTGACTGGTTTCTTGCAGGTTGTAGGTTTCACTCAGATTTTTTTTTAAAGATCTGAGCCAGATCCAGCCCCCAAGGGCCAGATTTGGCCTCAAATCGCCTCTGTGGGCAAATCTGGACGTTATTGGATTCAAAGAGCATTGCTGATTTTTGACGGAAGAATTTTAAAGTTTGCTAGGCGAATTTTTGTATTGGGTTCTCCTCACACTGATCTTCACTCCTCTGTCTGACGCCCTCTTTTCCTTAACGCTGCTTTGATTTCAATATCCACCGAGCCATCCGATCTCTCATCCACCGCTCAGCTTATTCCTTCGAGCCTCTTCTTTCTTTGCCCTCGACCTGCATTGCCCTTTGCCTTTTCTCTTTCCTCTACCTAGTTGCCGTCCTCCCTTTTATGCTGTCGATGTATCTCATTCGACCCTCTCCTCAGCTACCGTCGACCTCCAGCATCCCTCAACTCCTACGCTAAACCCATCTCTTACTCCGTCCCTACCTTTTCCACGCTGCTCCATACCCTGCTGCCGTCGATCGTGCCTCCTCTCTGCTGCGTTACCCATCTTCTTGCCGTCCCTCTTCGTTGTCCAGTCTTCTTGCCTTGTCTTCGACTCCCTCAAGCTGCCTCTCCCTCACTGCCCTCCGCCATCACCTTCTCCTCTGCGTGTCGACCCATATCCCTCGAGCTGTCCTCTGTGCCGATCGCCATCCAGCTCCGTCTGACCTGCAACACAAAACAAATAACGCGTATACATAAATTCAAAACCAAACATATGCGTTAAATTATTTTCTGAGTGCGGTTTCACATTTTTTTTGTAAAGTGTTAGTTTTTCAGATTTTAAATTTAGTTTTGGTTTAGACTTTAGGTTAGTTTGTAAATTCGATTTTTTATTTATTTATTTGTTTTAGTTTAGGTGTATTTTGTTAGGATTTGATTTTTTTAAAATTTTAGTTTAGACTCTAATGATAGCGTAAGTTTAGTTAGGGTTTCATTAACATTGCTTAGTCGATTTAGTTTTTATTAGATTTTAATTTAAATTTAGTTTAAATCTAGCTTAGTTTTAGTTTTAATTTTAGTTCTTAGATTAGCTTTAGAGTTTAATTTTAACTTTAGTTTTGTTTAGATTTTGGATTTAGATTTAGATTTTATTTTTTCTTAGATTAAAGTTTTAATTTAGATTTAGATTTTTTTAATTTGTTTTAGATTTAAAAAATAATAAAAAATTTCAAAATTTCAAAATTCTAAAAATTTCTAAGTCCTATAGTCAAATGAGCCGTAAAATTTTTATCTAAGATTTGACTATGGAACATTTCTAAATTCTGGATTGGGTTATAATTAAGATATCATAGATCCAGAAATATTTCAAGCATCTGGCATTTTAATTTAAATGATTGTCTCATGATAAGCTTTGCTAATTGGTTTAAGTATCTTAATGAATGGTTGTGGTGCTTTTTACTGAATATCATCGAATATCATTTGTATTTTCATAGCAACAATTAAAAATCTATTACTTGGCTTTAATTTTATAACAAGATCTTTTAACTCCATAAGGCACTGGTTTTAATTTTCAAATCTAATTGGATCTGTGAAATCTCGTCAAACTTATCAAGTATTTGGTGTTTTAGCTGTGTCTCCTAGATTGGTTGATTTGCAACCAATTCTTGTCCTTAATTTCTGTTAGGGTCTACCTCCCTTAGCTTGCAAGGAGACAACTTAGATAGAGAGATTGGGGATCAGGGTGACAGCCCCCAATCTGAGCCGTTGTCGCGGTGCCTAGACATTTTGTGCGACAACATGTAGAAAAGAGGACAACCAGAGAGATGTACAACATTCTATGGACCTGTTACTCTATGGACCTGTTCTAGAGCAACAACATGAGTAGGAAGATGATCTTGAGAAATAAGCTCAGATCCATCTAGAAGTCAAAGTTTGATAACTTTACTTGTTACTTCACGAGGATCACCCAAACACAGGATCAAATTGCAACCATTGGGGAGAAAGTGGAGGTCGTAATGCTCATGAATGTGGCACTGAATGGTCTTCGCAAGTCATGGGAACCATTTTTCAAAGGAAGGTGCTCTCGGGAGCACCTTCCCAACTGGGAAAGGCTTTGGGATGATTGCGTCCAAGAAGAGACTTGTGAGGAGTCTAAGGTCAACAAGTAGGAAGATGGAAAGGAGAACTTAGCCTTGGCCGGTATGACCAAGAATGGAAAAGGAATGGATTCCAATGGTAACAATTAGGGGGAAACTTTAGCCAAGGAAGAAGAAGGACTTGATTAAGATCAAGTGTTTTAGTTGCCACAAAAGTGAACACTATGCATCACAGTGTTGGGAGAAGAAGGGGAAGGGGAAGTCACAACAAACAACAACATAAATAGAGGTTCAACTTGATGAGTTTGTAGCAAAGTTCAAGAAAGACTTCTCAATTGTCTCTTGTCTAATTACTAGCACTATCATAAGGAGTGCTTGGTACTTGGATAGTGGTGCATCATGCCATATGATAGAGTTACAAGTGCTATTTAGCAGTTTGATGGAGAGAGACCTAGATTTACATGTCGAACTTAGTAATGATGCCATGTATGCAGAGAAGGGGGTTAGAATTGTTAAGTTTCAACTAGAGCGAGGAGGGACATTGGAAGCCAAGGATGTGCTATTCATACTACGACTGAAGAAGAACTTGCTCTTAGTATCGACGGTGGAGGACAGAGGATTTGAGGTGAGATTCAAGAATAGAAAGATGCTCATTCATCTAGAGGAGTCTAGCCTAGACATAGCAATGGCCATTGGTGCTAGAGAGAGAAACTTATACATGTTGACTGTAAAACATTGAGGGATGCTTAGGAGCATGTGGAGGCTCCTAGGAGCACATTCAAGGAGATTTGGCTGTAAAATTTCAGTCCCCACTCCGGTTATCAGTTTTCCCTTATCACTCCATGCATTTAATGTTAAATCCAAGCATGATAAAAACACTAAAATTTGGAAATGACAATTATTTTTGAAAACACAAATTTGGATATTTTACTACTGCTGGAAAATGCATAAATAAAACACAGTAAAAATATAACAGCCACACACAGAAAATGACACTGATTTTTGGTCAATGTGACCCTGGAAAAACCCCCTACAACTCTTGGGGAAAACTAGTTTGAGAGCTCATCTTTATTTCTGAAATTTTTTTACAGAGAAGCTGAAATACACAGAAAAATTCCATCATTCACAAATTACAACTTATCTCGATTTTCGTGCTTGAACTCTGCCTCGGAAATCGTGACAACAACAAACAGAAAAAGTAGCAGAAAATTACAGCATTAAATCTTGCATAGTCTGCCTCGAAATTCGTGCCCACAACAACCTGTACGAGTTGTACGGACTATACATAAATGTACAACAGTCCTCCTTGAAAAACATGCCCAACTCTGCCTTGGTTTTTGTGCCTCTACCTGTTGTCTTTTTCTTCCTCGAAATCTGTGCCTTACACCTTGGAATGCATGCCAATTTCTGTTATACGAATTTCTGTCTTGGAATGCATGCCAAAATGTTAATGTATGGATTTGTTGTCTTGGGATGTGTGTCAAGCTGTTGTACGAATTTGCTGCTCTCCTTCACCTCCTCTCTGCTCAGAAATTTTTCCTTGCTCTCTCTTGCCTTTTTTCTCAAATGCTCATGAAAGACTAAATGTGATCTTTTGTTTTCTTCTCTCCTTTTACCCTAAATGACCTTTTGGGCAACCCTAAGATCTAATGGCTCAGATTAATTTAGATCTAGGGATGAGAATAAATGTGCATTTAATTCTCACTTTCTATTTTTTAACTCACCCACTTAAATAAAGACCCACTTAGCCTTTTATTTCCATAGTCACTTTTTCACTCTCTAATTCTTCATTGACTTTAATAAAGTCACTTTAAAACTAGATGTAACTTTATCACTTATAAAGTCACTTTTAAATTAGACTGACTTTACCACTTATGAAGTCACTTTAGGAGAAGAAGTAAAATAAAGTGGACACTTTTCCCTAGGCCAAAGATCAAAGCCTTAGAGAACCACTTGTCCTCTGGTACCAAAATTTTAACACTCTCTCTTATCGAGGAAAGTGTTCCTCACCGCTCCTATCTTATCTCTGAAGTAGACATGTTTGCCCCGTGGTAAGGCTTTGGTGAAGATGTCCTCTACATGCTCATCTGTGGAGATGTACTCAATCTTAACTGCTCCCTTTTGGACATAGTCTTGAATGAAGTGATACTTGATCCCAATATGCTTTGACCTGTCATGAAAAGTTGGATTCTCCGTGAGTTTTATGCAACTTTGATTATCGTAGTAAATCACAGAAGGTCTCAATGCTTGACCAATCAAACCAAATAACATTTTGCGAAGCCATATGGCCTCACAACTAGCCAAAATAGCAGCCATATACTCTGCCTCGGCTAAGCTCAATGCAACTGACTGTTGTTTCCCGCTGAATCACGACACAACTGTCGAACCCAACCCAAAACAACACCCTGAAGTACTCTTCCTGTTTGAAGCACAACTTGCCCAATCTGCATCTGTGTACCCTGCCAGTCTCACTCTATCACCCTGTTTATAATCCAGACCATAATCCACAGTACCCTGCAAGTAACGAAGAATGTGTTTTGCAGCTACCTAGTGCACTCTCCTGGGCTCAAACATGAACTGACTCATAGTGTTAACTGCAAAACATATATCTGGTCGAGTGTTGACAAAAATACATCAATGAACCAATTAGTTGTCTGTATAGTGTAGGATCCACCGACTCGGAATCAGAAGCATGAAGCCTCTTCCAGTTAGTGATCATAGGTGTAGACATGGGTTTGCAGTCATCCATGTGAAATCTGCTAAGAATATCCACGGTGTACTTCCCCTATCCTAGGAAGATATGCCCCTCCTCCTGCCACACCTCCAATCCCAGAAAGTAATGCATCAAGTCGATATCCTTCATCTCAAACTCTGAAGCAATATCTCTCTTGCTGCCCTCAATGAGTCTCTCTGCTCTAGTGATGACTAAGTCATCAACATACAACACCAAAATGAGAGGCTCCTCGCCTACCACAATGAAGTATAGGTTCAGATTAGCCTCACTCTTAGTGAAACCCAACTGCCGCAAGTATGTATCAATTCGAGAGTACCAAGCTCTAGGAGCTTGCTTCAGGCCATAGAGTGCCTTTTTCAATCTGCATAGATGGGTCTCCTTCCCATGCACTTCAAAGCCTTGTGGCTGCTCAATATAAATTTCCTCTTGAATGAAGCCATTGAGAAAGGCGGTCTTCACATCCATCTGGTGGATCTTCCAACCCATCTCTGCTACAATCGATAAAATGGAGCGAATAGATGTATACCGAGCTACGAGAGTGAAGGTCTCCTCATAGTCAACTCCCTCTACCTGTGAGAACCCTCTCCGCCACAAACCGAGCCTTGAACTTCTCTATGCTGCCATCTGCAACATGCTTTATCTTGTAGAGCCATCTGGAAGTAACAACTGATTTACCTTCAGGCCTCGACACTACCTCCCAAACATCGTTCTTCATAATAAAAGAATACTCCTCCATCATGGACTCTCTCTAGACCTGTTGGCTGGCTGCCTCCTCATAACTAGAAGGCTCATAGTCAACAATGCTTGTTACCAATGCTATGTAACTACATAACCGCTCAGGTGGTCTACTCTCTCGGACCTGTCTCTTTGGCCCAACAATTGATGTGGCCTCGCGTAAGGTGTCTTGAAGCCACTTGGGCTTCCTCTTCCCAAAGTTACTTCCACGGAGTGAAGAATCCTCATCATCATCGGAAAATTTGAACTCTGAGAAGGCTTTTAAGGCTTGCCAACTAACCTCATACCTGTACCTGTGCTTGTAGAAGCTGAAATACCATGCGAGCTGTCCATCAGTGGACTGTCCTGTGAACTGCTCTGTGGACAGCCCTGCATGCTACCCGAAGATCCCCTTACCTAACTCTGAGAGTCACTGCTCATCGATGGACCTGACACTGTAATAGATGTACCTCTTGATCCCTAACCTCCTGCACCTTGTGCATTGGATCCCTGTGACTGACTTAGCTGCTGCCGAGGGTTTGGTGACTCTAGATAATGTAACTCCTGTGACCTCCTGAAAGCCCTTTCCTCCTCGAACTTTACATCCCGCCTGACAACCACTTTCCTCTTCGCATGAATTTAAATCCAGTAATCTTTCAAGGTCTCACTATAACCCACAAAGATGCCCTTGTCTACAGTAGGTTCTAGGTTGGTCCTCTTCTCCTTGGGAACATAGGAATATGTAAGGCACCCAACATCAGGCTTCTTCCTAGAAAAAGCCTCCTCAGGAGTCACATTCCCCAAGGCACGGTGTGGACTTCTGTTCTGCAAGTAAACAACAATGTTGCAGGCCTCTGCCCACAAAAATAAAGGTAACCCCAGATTGTGAAGCATGGCTTTGGCAGCCCCTACAATGGATCTGTTCTTCCTCTCTGACACCCTGTTCTGCTGGGGGTTGTAAGGAACCATGAACTCCCTCTTAATGCTTTCCTCAGCACATCTACAAACTCACCAAGAGTATACTCACCTCCATTGTCCGACCTGAGTACCTTGATCTTCCTACCTCTTTGGGTCTCCATAAGAGCTTTGAACTCTTGAAACTGCTTGAAGACCTCACTATTGGTCTTCAAGAAATAAATCCATGTCTTCCTGGAGTGGTCATCAATGAATAAGACATAATACTCATAGCCACTCAAGAATACATGAGACATTCGACCTCTCACATCCGAATGAATCAAGTCAAGGATCCCTGTTGCTCTGTTGTCACTGCTGGGAAAAGGGGCTTTTGCAAACTTCCCCATAGCACATCCTTTACATACATCAAGGTGATCAAAACTGAAATCTGGCACACCAGTGGTGATCTCCCACAATGTCCTCATGGCCCCATGATACATGTGACCCATCCTGCGATGCCAAATCTCACACAACTCTGAACTGCTAGATCTGCTGTCGGTCCTGTCTCTGGTGCTGCTACTCAATGCCATCAAGCGCTGGAATGAGAACTTGTACACCTTAGCATGGCACACTCCAATCACTCTAGCTGAAGCATCTGGAGTTCCCCTAGGATATATAAGCACCTACCCACTCCTGAACAACACCTCATACCCTCTGTCCTTAAGTGCTAAAATGGATATCAGGTTCTTCTTCATTCAAGGGACATATAGAACATCTGACACTTTCAAGGGAGGTTTGGGTTCCCTATCAAATGTCAATGTTCTCACACCGACTGCTCTAACAATGTTGTCATCACCAAGTACTACCTCCATATTAGTATCACTCTCTGAAAGCTCTGAGAAGTACTGCCTAACTCTTGTCATATGACGAGAAGCGCCACTGTCAACATACCAAATGCTAAAAGATGCTTTGCTAGTAGAGGAGAGTGCACACTCCCTCTAAACCTGTATGGCAGGTGATACTGCATTGGAGGACTCACAAGCTATGAATCCAAACTCTCGATCAAAGCTCTCTGAGAAGCCCTCTATCTCTGCAGAAGCTGCCATGGTTTTCTTTTTCCTCTTCTTGTTCTTCTTCTCTGGACACACAACAACATAGTGTCCCAACTTTTGAGAATTCCAACATTTGACTTTGGAATAGTCCTTCTCTTTGTTCTGTTGCTTGCCTTTACCTTTTCCTTTGCCTCCACATGTGGAAGCTCCCTTCTTTGCTTTGCCTTTCTTGCCTCTTGCCAACAATGCCACATTGTCATCCTCCTCCCCCTGTTTGGCTACCCCTAGATAGTTCTTTCTGATCTCATTTTGAATACAATCATCCCACAACCTTCCCCATCCTAGAAGGCTCTCACGTGCAACAATACCATCTACAAAACTCTCCCAAGACTTGGGAAGTCCATTTAAAGCTATCCTCACCAACTCAGTGGGTGTAATGGTCTCTCCTATGGCTGCCAACTCATCTCTCACCGAAGTGATCTTGGTGAGGTATGCTGTAGCACTGTCAGCCTTAGCCATTTTTATGGCCTCCAGTTTCTCCTTTGGGACCATCTTTCTATTCTCATTTGAGCTCTGGTAAAGCCCGGTCAAGGCAATCCACATCTCATGTGCATAAGTCTTTCCTCTCACATGAGGAATGACATGATCTTTGATTCCATCCAAAATCAGTCTTTTGGCCTTAGCATTCTTTTTATTGAACTCTGCTAACTGTACTGGGTCAGCAGGTACTACTACTGGGTGTTGTGTGGTATGTAACATATTGCCCCAGACCTCTGCTTCCTCAAATATACTCTAGATTCTCTCCCTCCATGCACTGTAGTTACTCTGCCCATCTAATCTGTCTTCCACCCTCAAACCCAAAGACATGATTCACTGTCCTATAAAACTGAAATTTCAAATCTGAGTAAAGGTTTTATGTTTTCAGTGTAAAAATCAGCTTTCTGTAATTTTCACACTGTTGTCCCAAAATGCAATTTCCAGCCAACTAAGCTCTGATACCATGTAAAATTTCAGTCCCCACTCTGGTTATCGATTTTCCCTTATCACTCCATGCATTTAATGTTAAATCCAAGCATGATAAAAACACTAAAATCTGGAAATGACAATTATTTCTGAAAACACAAATTTGAAGATTTTACTACTGCTGGAAAATGCAGAAATAAAACACAATAAAAATATAACAGCCACACACAGAAAATGGCACGGCGATTTTTGGTCAATGTAACCCTGGAAAAACCCCCTACAACTCTTGGGGAAAACTAGTTTGAGAGCTCATCTTTATTTCTAAAAAACTTTTACAGAAAAGATGAAATACACAAAATAATTCTAGCATTCACAAATTACAACTTATCTCGATTTCCGTGCTTGAACTCCGCCTAAAAAATCGTGCCAACAGCAAACAAAAAAACAACAGAAAATTATAGCATTAAATGTTGTATGGTCTGCCTTGAAATTTGTGCCCAGAACATGTACGGATTGTACAAAAATGTACAACAGTTCTCCTCGAAAAACGTGCCAAACTCTACCTCGATTTTTGTGCCTTTGCCTGATGTCTTTTCCTTCCTCGAAATCGGTGCCGTACACCTTGGAATGTGTGTCAATCTCTGCTGTACAAATTTCTATCTTGGAATGCGTGCAGATAAATATTGTACAAATTCGTTGTCTTGGGATGTGTGCCACGCTGTTGTACGGATTTGCTGCTCTCCTTCACCTCCTCCCTACTCAGAAATTTCTCCTTGCTCTCTCTTGCTTTTTCTCTCAAATGCTCATGAAAGACTGAATGTGATCTTTTCTTTTCTTCTCTCCTTTTACCCTAAATAACCTTTTGGGCAACCCTAAGATTTAATGGCTCGGATTCATTTAGATCTAAGAATGAGAATAAATGTACATTTAATTCTCACTTTCTATTTTTTAACTCACCCACTTAAATAAAGACCCACTTAGCCTTTTATTTCCATAGTCACTTTTTTACTTTCTAATTCTACATTGACTTTAATAAAGTCACTTTAAAATTAGAATGTAACTTTATCACTTATAAAGTCACTTTTAAATTAGACTGACTTTACCATTTATAAATTCACTTTAGGAGAAGAAGTACAATAAAGTGGACACTTTTCCTTAAGCCAAATATCAAAGCCTTAGGGAACCACTTGTCTTTTGGTACCCAAATTTTAACACTAGCCTCAAAAGGACATTGTACCAAAATTGGAGGGACAACTAGTTCCAGGTGGCTCTTTAGGAAGTACCTCCTTCTCTAAAGAGGAAGTGTTGTTGTTTGTAGCTTGAGCATGTACTTTTGGATAGGCCTAAGTTTCTAGGTGTGCAAAAGTCCTAACACACCTTTAACCTTAGCAATTATTTTAATGATTAAAATAATTTCTTTTATAAGAAAAAAGTGCGTTAATCTAAAGAAATGCAAAGTTTTTTTTGGATTAATGAACTAGATGAATCTTAACCATCGATCGCAAGTGAGGTGACATCTAATTGCAACCATCAATCACTTCGGAGATTACGGTTGTGGATTCGGTCATAACTCAAGCTTATAAAAGAATGACTAGGTTAAGGGAGAATACACACAAGATGTTGAGAGGAGGACATCTTAGTGATTGGGTGGAGAAGGACTTCCATTCAAGTGTGTTAGTTCCAAGGAAGGTGCAAGGAGTAGCAAGAGAGATCTAGATTAGCCAGAAGATAGATCGAAGGATAAATCTAGGGTTTGATCACCTAGATCAGATTTAGAGTATTTTTTTTTAATGCAATTTCCTTAAAAGACCCTTATCCTAGTAAGGAAGCCCAAGTAGGTTTTAAAGTTATTTTTAATGAAGAACTATTTGATTAGGTAGAAAATTTGTGTGTAATGTGTGATTGAGATTGATTGTCATTTTGCTTCTTCTTCTTAAGTTTTGTTAAGATTTGACTCGTGCCTTTTATTCAGTAGATCTATAATATGCTCAGTAGTAAATTTTCAGGTTGCTTGGTTTAAGGAAATTTAACAATATTTTGATAAATAACATGTAACATACCCAAACCCATGGTCACTTCATGGAGTTTTGGTATCCAAAACTTTTTTCTTCTTTTAACCATATCAAACCTCGTTTTTGAAGTCATTGTTGTCTTTTGTTTGTTGAGTGTAATGTCCCAAGGGAGTTTTTTCCCTTAGAGTACAATATTACAACATAAATTCTACGATATTTCCTTTTAAATCCAACATAGATGATACAGAGTACATAATAATGTAGCTAAGTAGTAGTTTGCACAATATATCAATAGTTCACGTTCACTTCAATTTACAACTACTGCTACACCAGTAGACCTGTTTGCATATAATAGTGACAGTATTGAATGCACACAAGTATCACTCTACCAAGCTCATAGAATAAAACTAATTCACAAGTCCAACATATCCTGTAGCTCAACTTCTCTAATCTAATACTGTTGTACCAGATAGATCTACTTTCCTTATACTCTTGTTTTGACTTGGTAGTTTGATTATGAAGCATGTGGGCTATTTGGTGGATCCACTGTCTGCCACAATATTATTTTGCTATCAATTTAGGACTCAAAGATATCTTTGACAGTACTATTGTGTAACAAGGATGTCCCGTGACCCCTACAATAGCTCAAAGCTCTCTTCTTAGAGTATTTCTGCTACCCCATTATTGTTTTGTTGCTTTAGATAGTAGGTCTTCAATAGATTTGCTTCCTCAAGAAGGGTTTGGCTACCTCACTCGGTTGTATTTGCCACAAAGAGACACTATTCATTGGGTTGTTGCTACCGGAAGGGTTTCGTGGTTTGGTTAGGACTTCACTACCACCCAGAATTACCTTCAAGTTGGCTGCTACCTGCAGCAATTTTGTTGCCCTAGTTGTCCTGGACTACCACAGAAAACCCTGGCAAGGAGGCCGTTGCCTCAATCAAAGCCCCAGAAGTTGTCGCTTCCCAGGATTTGTTTCACAAATAGCTCACTGTCTAGGTAATCTTCTTCAGGAACCAACCACAAACCTTAGGATGAACTCATGGTTGCTTTCCCAATAACTGACTCTCGTTGTTTCTGTAGAATGTCTTAACCAAGACTTTGCTACCACAGAGTAGCTTCTATCAAACCACATAATACCAACAACCTACAAAATTCTCTCCTTGAATGCCAATATCCAGATGAGAATGCCTCAGAACAATTGCACCAATTAAAAGAGAGAAAGGAAGGGATTGTCTAGGGTAGGATCATCACCACCGAAATCAATAAAGGGAGATAGGGGCCTTAAAACCCTTAGAGCTTTGGCTCACAAAACAGAGATATCCCAACCAATCAATGATGATAAAATGATTTCTCCTCTCTTATATTTGTAGATTCCTTATGGGGTCTCTTCTCCTTATTTTAATGTGAGGGGTTACAAGTTTTCCTCCACTTAGCCCCAATTCTGGCTTCCTCTACAAGTTTTGCCCCAATTACCCCAAATTGGATAATGTGTTTCCCCCTTTATCATTGACTATAGTCTACGGGGTTGGATAGGCTACTTCGTCCTCGCTAGGGCAATTAATTACAGGGGAACATTACAACTTCCCCTTCCTGACATTACTTTCCCTCAATCAATTGCAAGTTTAGGTGCTGCACAATTTGTCCTCCTATTTCAAGAATGAGAACCTTCGTTCAATCCTTATAGTTTCCTTTGTAGCTGCCATAGTGAGAACACCAACACCCTTCTTCATTTCTTGCAACCCAATAACCATAATGCTAGTTACAGATGCCACCATGAAACAATCACTCCTTTCATTCATCGAGTCATAGATCAATTCTAGGTCAAGAGTACAAATATGTGCTATTGTTGAAACAAATTCTACTTTTGGCCATGCATTTTCAACCTCTATTTTACTTGTTCCTATAATTTTATCACTATCACATCCTTAAATAATCTCCTGGGGTTCATATTTTTTACAAGCATTTATAGAACCCCCTTCTTTTGGGACTAAATGAGCTACTGTTAGAGAAGTTTGCATTTTTCACCTACTAATTATGATCACCCTTAGGCGGTGGCCCAAATAAGGCTTTTGTAGCCAAGCACCTTAGATTACCAACATCAATGTTGATCAAATTGGTGTCAAAAGGTACTATATTATCAACACCTTGCCTCGGTTTATCAAATAACCCTACAACTGCTTGGACATCCCCCGAGGAATATACACAAGCAGATGTTTTAAAAACTATTCCTGTCTGATCACTTTAGTCTCTCTTATTCCAACCATCTTTCTAGCCCCCTGGCTTGCTTGCCTTATATGCAACTTCGTCAAAGCCTTCCTCCTAACCACTTTTGCAAGGGAATCCTAATATGTTGAACCAATTTTACGAACTAATTTATGCCCAACAAATATCTCATCCCTATAACTTGTAGCTTCATTAAAGGTTGACAATTGAAATCATATATCTTTTATACTAGACTGAGGGAATCTGGACACACATAGTCTTCTCATGTTTCTTTGACTAGGAGAAGTCAGATAATTTAAACAATGCACCACTTCCAGTGCCTACTTCCATTTTTGGCAAGTGACTTCTGTCATGAGTATGATACATAGGACCCAACGTAAGCACTGTATCATGAGGTCTGAGTGAAAATGATAATTGGCTCCCCATACAATCATCCATAAGCATCCTTATGGGTTTTACATTTTAAGATTCATAACATTTATGGTAGAATTCCAATTAGTTGACAAATTGACCAAGGGTCCAAGAAATTGCTCATTAATTGCAATTAGAAGATTGTTGAGGTTCCTATTGCTATGTTTTTGTTTAACATACCTTTTCCCATGCTCTTCAATATGTCTCTTACAGTCAATATGTTTTGTGCTTCCTCCTTTTATAGGACTACCATCAACATACCATTCTCCTTTTCTCTTTTTTATAGGAAAATTTGCTTCTGCACTTTTATACCCTTTATCAATCTTCAACTTGCTTCCACAAAATTCCTGCCCCATATTTGAAATCGTACCTTCCTTAAATTGAAGAAAAGACTCCAAACAATGCCCATGCATAACATCAGTGAATATGCCATGTGTGGTCTTAAAGAACCTCTCCTTGAGTGTAGATTCAGGGACCAAATATATATGGTCTTTGTAGAAAATGATCTCGTCCTCTACCCTATACCTGTCATCTTGGATCAGAACGTTCATCAATTCACAAACAAACGTGTTTTTGGAGTACTCTACTAGTAGGTGAGATTTCCAATCTTTGGTGATTTCCGTCAGCATGCATATGTCAATCCCAATGGTCTTCTTGCCCATTGTACCCAACTCATAAGCTTGTAGGGTGCTACCTGATGACCTAGGGTTTGTAGTTATATAGGTTGCTATGCAAGTTATATTTTCATGCTTATATATGACTTCCATTTGCTTTGATGTTATAATGTGGGGGCCACCATTGGTCATATCTCTCAATAGTACCTTACTGCCATTTGAGTCTCGAAGCTCATTTCCATCACTTGGTAGTTCATTGAAAATATTCCTATTCAGTACAACCATTGTAATCCAACACCACATTTGTATTTTTCAGTTCTATCACATAAAAATCATTGATGACTATATAATTACCCAATGCAACACTCAAATGTGGGACTTGTTGACCACTGGAGTGGCACCTGATGATTATACAAAGACTTCATGCCCAAGGATGAACCAAATGATTCTTGTACCATCATATATCATCATATCACCATATTTTTTAAACTCTACTTCTACTTCTCATCATTTTCTCTTGTACCCAGATTCCACGCCCTACGGGGAATTATAACAAGTGATGTTAGTAATGATGAGTTTTGAGTCAGTATTGAGTCTGTAATAGGCCTAGGTAGCCTGGGACCTTGCCAACAAGTGAATATTACTCTGGAAGGTTTATTTTTTCACTCGGTGAATTATCATCTCCCTATCAGGACTAAATAATTAATTGCATTTTTTCCACTAATTTTACCCCAAAATCAGAGTACGGCTTGATGGTGAGGCCATGGTGAGTCCTAGTGTCTAGAGTCAATGTATATTACTATATTAGATCACAAAAAAAAATTCGTGGAATTTGGTTAGGTCTAGGTAGTCATTTTTTAATTTATTAAATTTCTCGTAGGTCAAAAATTGCAATAAAAATTGTAATTGAATTGTAATAAGTGTTGTCTAGAGAAGTTGTATGGGGTATGAGTAGTAAAAATTACACCTCTCACCCTCAAATTTCTACTATGACATACTTTTAGGGGTTAGAAATGTATTTTGAACCCTCAAAACCCACTTTTCCTAAGTTTAGTGGGAAATTTGGCAATTAATTAAGTCGAAAATTAAATAAATAGAGAAAAATAAATATCCACACATGCTAAATGTTGTGGAAATGAGGTGGAAAATTATGGAGGAGTTAAAGTGAAGTCCCAAGGTGATGTGGACTCCTAAAAGCAAGAAAATGACACGTGCTCAAATAAAATCGAATTTTTGACATTAAATGAGAGCTGCTTACTTGGAAATTCGAATTTGTGAAGTTAATGCACATTTGAGAGGATTTGAGAGAATATCTAGTGGAAATTTTTGTCGGAAATTGTTCCCACATGGGTTAACACCCATATACACTTGCCATTCCATCATAAAATTCAAATTTTGCACATAAGGGAAGAAGAAAATGATGTCTACTTTGCCATAATTCGATTTTTACACTTGGCATTGGAGCTCCACTTATCAAATTCGAATTTTTCTTGTCATCTTCTCCCTCTCACCATTTGGCATTTGCTTCTTCATTGAGATTTGCTCCCATTCTCTTATATAAGTGAGCCTTGGGCTCTCATTTGTATTCATTGTTTTACTAGTTATTGTGCTTGCGGAAGCGCTGCTACTTTGTACACTTTTCAAGAATATCAACAAAAAGACTTTGGGGGTCCATTCATGGGTGTTCTTCTTTTGGAGCATGATGCATTGTGAGCTATTGGTATAATATTTTCTATGCTTTGAGTTATTTCATTTTCCATGTGTTCTTGTGAACTTGCTAGTGCACAACTATCTTGTATTAGCATTTGATTTGAAAGTAGGCTCTAGAGGTTGAAAGTTCTAGTTTATTTTCATATAAATTTCTAGAAGTTTCAATTCATTGTTTGCTTATCTAAATCTACATGGACTAATGTGTGACTTGAGTATTGTAGAAGAATTCTTTTTGGATCAAGCGTGAGGGGAAGTCTTTGGGAGACCAACCTACCCTTGAAGCATCTTCAAAGGAACTCTTGTTTTTTATTTGAATTTTCATAATTTATCTTAAGTGTCTTGCAGGGATTCATTTGGACATAGTCTATATGCATGCAATCATTTAAAAATATTTTACTTCTCATTGTTCATTAGATCATATTTGCTATTTAAAGAGCTTAAACATGGCTAGACAAATAAGATAATTTACTCATCCTCTTTGGCTTAGCCCTTTGTAGATTATTGTGCAATATTTTGTGATTTTCTTTGTCTATACTTGGTTGGTTTTTTGTAGCCTTCTTTTTTTAACTTGTTTTCTTGTAGCAACTTGTGGGATTCAATTTCAAGAAACAACTAACAAATTTTTGCAAGACCTAATGTCAAACGAGGAAGACTCTCTTTTTCCTTTGGTCGTGGGCAGTTAAGGAGCTTCCTTGAGGAAGGTTGAGTTCCTTTTGTGGCTTCTTCTCTCTCTCTTGGCCATGAGCATCGAGGAGGCTTAACCTCTCTTCTTCACTTGTAAAAAACTGATTTCTATTGTAGAAAATTTTCATCAAGGATAAGTCTAAGACCTCGAGTTTCATTTGTAAAAGTTTTCCTTGAGTTTGTAGCAGGCTTCATAATCTCTTACCTCTAACAACCAATAAAATTTCTGATTTTGGGACCGTAGGTTTTACCCATTGGCATCCCAATCTCTCCATTTTTTTGAGAGGACTTGTGGCATGATTTGTTGATCTCTTTAAATTGCATGCATCTCATCTAATTGGTCAATTAACACAACCATGCATTTCATTCATTTCACTAGCTATTCACTTTGATTTGCTACAAGTTTTAAGAGCATTTACTTTCATAGCAAATTCAGATTTTTTTTATATGCAAACATCTTTGCTCAAGTTTATTTAGCTTGAAATCATACTTCAAATTTGCTTATGCTTCACCATTGAGCACACTCTACAATATTAAGTTTGATGCATCAAGTAAAGCTACATTTTACTTCATGACAAACAAATATATTTCAAGTTGAAGTTGAAGTTGAATTTTCATTTTCATTTTCATGTTAATTTACTTTTAGATCTTACATGCCCCAAGCATCACTAAAATTTACCTCCAACTTAAGTTGGTTGAATAGACATTTTAGGGACCCTCTACCTCTATGGACTCCTCACTATGAGATCCAAACCTTTGGGCGAGGGTGAGGTCTGAGGATTAGAGTTCAATTGTAATATTGCTTTAGACCTAACTAATAAAATAAACCAAGAGCACTATCTCATCACATTTAGTTGCAAATTTATCAATTTTTTTGCTATCTTGATGGTTTAAAGTTTCACATGCAAGTCTTATTTCAAGAAGCACTTTGGATGCAAGCATTTTAATCTCTTAAATTTTGCAGCGAGTTTAATTCTATGGTACTTGGAAATTTCCTTACTTTTTCAACTTCATTGCATGTTGTCATTTTAATGGTCATTATGCTTATGGATGATTGATATATCTTGTTTCATTGACAAGTACCCTTATTTGGTGTTGCAAATTTAATTGCATGTTGTTATCTTAGTCTAACATTTGAGTTTTTCTATCATCTCATTTTACCTTCTCCAAAGTAGAATTTTTTGTATTTTGGCAAGATATCTTCACATGTTTTGATTCACCAATTTATTTATCTTAAAAGCATTCTTGTATCTTGCATTTATAATATCTTGTGGGAACAATTTCTTGTTTCACTTTTCAGTGTTACTTTTGCTTTCCATTTGAAAGCATTTCACTTTATTTACGCAAATACAATTTCATTTTAAGAGCAATACTCTGAATACACTGATTTTTCATATGTTTCATGCTTATCTTATGTATTAATGGTTATTGCTCATATCACTTTTTTGCTTATAAATCTTAAGAAATAATCTATTTAACTCTCACAACTCTCATAGAAAACTCACTTCTTTAACTTAGTTTTTCTTTAAGGACCACCCCCCATAGCTAACTTAGGAGGTAGCTTAAATGGAGAGAGTCAGGATTAGTATGACAACCCCTTCTCTAAGTTCCTTGCCACCAACCACACCTTGTGGGGTTAAAGGATTTTCTCACTAACTTGTAGGTAGGTGTAGGCGGCAAGCGATAACAAGAACACTTGTTTGCATCTCATGTTCTACCTATCAGCTGCCTTCACTTCGAAGCCTTCAAATTCTTATATAGGAATGCCTCTCCTGACCACCACAGTTGCATCAATGAAATTGTACGTAGCTCCACCATCAACCAATGATGTGATTCTTTGCCCCCGTATGACACCCTTGATCCTGAAAGTGTAATATTTAGGAACTCCCAGGAGAGAGGCAATAATACCCCCTTCGATTCTTGTGCCTGTCTTCTCGTCTCCTTTAGCCTCTTCAAGAAATTTTTCTTCTCTGGAACTGCTAAGCTCCTTGCTGATGAACTCTTAAGCTAAACTGAGAGGGGGGGGGATGAATCAGTTTAGTACATTCATGGACAGCTTCAGTTCATAAGCAACTTAATACATAATGAATCAACAAACTTAATGTGTGTAGAGAAAGTAATTAAGTAGATTAAAACATCACATCAACACGTAATCATCAATCACATAGACAACATCTATAAGTGGAAACCCATAAGGGAGAACACCACATCTTATTATTGTTGTGATGCAAAGGCAAGCTCCAACTCCCTCTCACCATTGATTTTCCGTAGGCTCTAACCTACAGGAGGCTACTACCTCAAATTCTGCAAGTTACAACTTGCAAGGAAGCTCCAACTCCTATCTATTTTCTACAGGCTACAACCCATAGGAGGCACCTACCTCAACCAGCTCCAACTGGACATCTATCAAGCTACAACTTGAAACGGAAGCACCAACTCCCATGTATTTTTCTGCATGCTACAACCGACAGGAGGCTCCTACCTCAACCAACTACAACTGGATATCTATCAAGCTACAACTTGATATGGAAGCACCAACACCCTCACACTACAATAAAATCATATTTTGATTTACCCAAATATCAACTCTGTTTTACTCCTTCACTGCTGCCTTTTCAGCCTTCATATCTGATTCATATCAACTCCTGATATGCACAAAATCTCTATCAGTACTCTCTTATTCTTTCGCTCTCCCACCGTCTGCAGCTTTCTTATATTCTTCTGCTCTCTTCCATTCTGTAGCTTTCTAACAGTCTTCAACTCTCTTCAATTCTGCTGCACACACTCTCTCTTTCTCTCTCTATTTTCATAACATTCTGCACATGGATATTACCTGTTTTATACAGATAACTTCATGGCTGTTTGCATTCTATAGGGAATATGAAGTGAACAGACACGACTCTTGCCTTTCACCCACTCATTTCCTCACTCAGCATATTCTGAATGTTACAACAATATATACAATCATTACAGTGTCAAATTAGGGTTTTGCTTTGCCTTCATAGAATTGCCTTTTCATCATAAACAATATAAAAATAAATAATACATTTTCAGTTACAATCACATATTTACTCAGCCCTTTCAGCTTCTTCGCTTTGCTGTGCATTTGTCCTTTTCTGCTTGTTGTCTTGTGTCTTTTCTGTTTTTGCCGTTATATTCCACCTTTGCTATATAATTGCCCTTTTCTTTTATTACTTGTGACTTTTCTTTTGCGTTCAGCCTTTTCATTTGCACGTGTTGCCGCACCACTGTTCTTCTTGTGTTCCTCGTCCTTTGAATTGCGTTCAGATTATTCCTTTGTGACCTATGGGATATGGCCCACATACAACTCCCTTTATTCCCGCGACGGGTTACAAATTCGGGCTTTAATCAACATACATACGTTTAAACGATCAACAACGCATATATATTTAAACATACATACAATTAGCAGTCAACAACGTAAACTTTACACTATGGCGCATATAACATACACGAAACAAAGGCTATTGGGTCCCACAGTGCTTGACCAATCATATCTCATCGCAAATCCTTGCCCGCAGGTTTCCCACTCTACTGTTAGCGATAAACCTTAAACCTTACGATTTGCGATCTGCAGTCATGCGTGGTGCTGCCACGTGGATTCTCTTCATCACATCGCATCGCATAAACCTTACCGCATCGCAACCAACATAACATTCCTCGCGATATCTTTGAAGTTACCTCCTATTTCTTGTGGTATGCGATGTTGCGCAGGGTCGACACGTGTGCCTCCATTTCGCATCGCAGAATATTTAACTTAACTTGTGGTCTCTTTATTGCTATCCTTTAAGCGCTGCGATGTGCGGTATGCAGTTCGTCGTTCGCCATTGATCTGCCCCAGATCTAACGATCCTCATCTGATCGCACTTCGCACTTTATAATATTTACTTTGTGGTTATACTCTATTTCTTGCGATGTGCAATATTGCGATGTGTCGCCGTGTGTCCCTTCTTCACTTCGCATCGCAACTGATTTAACTTACCTTGCGACGCCTTAACACTTACCCGCTATACTTTTCAATTTGCGCTTTTGATCTCCATCGATGCGATCATCACCATTGATCTGCCCAGATCTATGGTCCTAGTTGCTGCTTGCAATTCGATTGTATTTCTGCCTCGCATATCTTACGATGAATCATATCCGTCCTTTTCTTGCCTTTGTTTTTGCAATCTAATCTCGACTGTCCGCTCGCCTTCGCGCGACTCTTCTTTGCCTCTTCTGCCTACTTTGATCTCAGCTGTCCATCTCTTGCCTTTGTTGTTGCAATCTAATTGTGACCTTTGCCTTAGTCGATTTTTCGTTTGTTTACACTGTCCCACTCTGTGACTCCGGCTCTTGCTGCTCTCGCCTCTTCCTCTCATATGTCGCCTCTTCCTGCTTCTGCTATGTGCAGGATCTTTGGTCCTCGTTGTGTCTAGAAAATCCAATTGCCTTCAACTGTCTTTGCCTCTTTGCTGTCTCTGCTCCATTCGCTACCTCTGATGTCTCTGCCTTTTTGTTGTCTCTGCTCCATTCCTGCTGTCTCTGCTCCATTCACTGCCTTTGGTGCCATCTTAGCTGCATTCGCTGCCTTGGCTGTCTTTCACTGCCTTAACTACCTTTGTTCTTTTGCTGCTTCTTTGCCTTAAGTAATCACGCTAAAGCTTCTCCATGCTGCTCCTTTGCCTCTTTGTTGGTTCTCTCTGCTTTAGGTTATATTTCTATGGTTGCTCTTTTGCCTCACTGCTACCCATTGCTGCACAATGCCTGATCTTCTCTTTTGCCTTATAACCTCTGCTTCTTTGCTCCTTTGTGATCAATGATAATTCTGGTGTAACTCCTTTCTGATCCTTTGACATCAATGACAATATTTCCAACACTTGCTTGGTGCCGATGTTGATTCATCTTCATTGTCACTACCAGACACCACTTCAACGTATTACATCTTTCCCTTTCCCAAACATCTATGACTAGGTTCCCATGGTTCTTTGTAAGTGAAATAGAGTTTCTTGAATCTTCCTCAACTTGTTTCAAGTCTCCTCATCCAACCTATCCTTCGTGGTCCCATCTTTCTGGAATGGCTTCTTGACCTTGCCCTGCGGAAGGACCAACGGTTTGGATGGAAACCTCACCTTGGGAGTGACATCTCCCATTTCTCATCTCTAAATGATGGCCTCTTGCAATGTGGTAGGTTTGAAAGCCTTGAACCACCCATGCCGTGGTTCAACTAAACCCTCTACAAAGAGCATGACCGACCTCTGCTCTGAGATGTTTGTCACCATGACCGCCAACTGTTGGAATTCTGAAATATAGGATTCTGGTGTCCTAGTTTGTTTGAGATGTGCTAGCTCTCTAAAGTGTATATCAGGATCCTTTCAGTCGAAGCGGCCTACCAATATTTGAGTGAAGTCCATGTAAGAGGTTATGCTAGAGTGTCCTAAGGTGACCAATCCATGGTACCACACCATTCACGGGCTTCCCCTTCCAAATGCAATGTGGAAAATTTGATAGCATCTGCTTCTAGCATGGGATTAAGTTGGAAGTAGGTGTCCAACTTTTGTACCCAAGCCCTTGTTGAACTCTTTGATAATTCATCAGAAAAGGGAATGGACAGTTTACCCACTTTGCGTTAGATCATGATTTTGTTGTGCCTTGTGTCAATTATTGTACTTGATGTTACTGAATTCTTGGAAATCCATGGTTGCCCGTACATTTTCCCCTAGTGTTGCATACTCTTGAAAGTATTCATCAAAGTTTACATTCTATTTTGCCGCTCCTTGGGTCACCATTGTTTGACCGTCTAAAAATTGGGGAAGAGTCTACGGTTTTTTCTGCTAGTTGTCCCTATGTTAGATTGTGCAAAGATACTGAAGGAGCTAGAAATATGGCTGCTTCCCTTAAGCAAAAGTGTTGTTATCGATATATAGTCCATTGAAAACATTGTTACTTGTGATGTTTAAATTTCCCATGAATAGGGCAAAGAACTAAGCCATTTGCTATTGTCCTTGGGTTATCCGATGCTGCCCTAGTGTTAACAATTGGGCTATTTGTTGCTGCCCTTGGATTATCTACTATTGTCCCTTCTTTAGCTCATTCAAGAGCTACTGCTATCCCTTGTTTAGATCATTCAAGAGGCTCATGGGGTCTCCTTTTTTGATTTATGGTAGCATCGGATGTGCTCTAAGTCTCAGATTTTGCAGAGAGGCTTAGACACATGTATTCCAAAATACCCAAAAAGTGTTTTGGGAAATTCCACCCGAATGAGGTTTTATTAAAATAATTAATTATTTTTAATGGGAGCCTAAGTCTAAACTTAGCGAATTAAAATAATTAAAGTATATTAATAGAACTAGGTGTGAAACTTCTAGAAAAAGACGGAGATCGAGTCAATATGATCTAAGTCGTTGATTATGTTTTAATCTGGGGTGTTGGTTATCCAACGAGAAGATTATAAGGACTTCGATGGGCATTTGGAAAATACACAGAGTGAGTCTAGAGATCAAATTTCTCAAGTGAGCAATGCAGAGTAGCCAGACGATTTGATCGAGTTGATTCGATTGCAGTGACAAACAGTGATAGTTCTAGTTGGAAGATCTTTTCTTGAGCTGGGAATACTTAGCAGAGAAGACAGAGAAGAGGATGCAAAAGAGGCAGCGTAGGAGCTACGCTAGGCAGCACAATGCTGCACAGAGGCAACGTTCTAGCCTTGAGGAGATCTGAGATTTTGCTATGGATTAGTCAGATCCAGTGCCGAAGTGTCGGGGTGTGAGACCAGAGGGGCCAGAGATCAACATCCAGCCAACAAAATGACCAGCAAAAGGAGGTGACGCAGTCCCCAGCCAGAGTGACGCAGGTTTGCGTAGAGGTAGTGTGGGGCTATCCAGTTCAGTGTTGGGTCAGTTCCAGATCTCCAGTGTCAGTGTGAGGTAATCCTCACTAGTTTTCTATCAGTCAAATTCTCTGTGGATAGCCAGATTTGGGCATCCAGTTGTATTCAGAAACTTCTGCTTAATAATATCAAACCCTCATCTGCTGCACCGATTTTCCGGCATTGGGTTTTTCCGGGGACTTAGTCCAAAAATAACGGTGTCATGCGTGTTTAGTTTTCTTCTTGCTCAGATCTTATTTCTGCGTTTATTTTTTCGCAATTTATTTATGTAGTGAAGGTTGCAATGTATTTGCTTCAGTATTTACTTGTAGAACACAGTAAATAACTTATACAACTTATCAAGTAAGAGAAGTAATATCAGTTTGCTGCAATAGGGATTCTGGGATTTGGAATTTTCACATGGTATCAGAGCAGTGCAGGTGAAGCAAGAGAGCAGACCGAAAGAGCTCAATTTTGAAGAGAAAACGGGAGATCAAATAGCTGCGTAGGCAGCAGATCGAATCCCCAAGGGTTTGCATAGTCCAGGCCAAGGAGGGCAAGATTTGTGAGGAAGTCTCTCTCTAAGTGAGTTGACAGAGAGGTAGGACTTTCCAGTTCATGATTTGTCAGCGACAGAGGGAGCAATGTAGTAGTAGATTCAACGTAGAGAAGTTTTTTGCTACAGCAGTTGCTAGTGCAGAAAGCGCCAAAAGAAGGAAGAAGAAGCATACTGAGGGAGTTTTGACCTTAGGGAATTTCCTGTCGAAGAAATTCTGATTTCCTGTGCAGAAGCAGCGTGATTGAGATTTATTTGGCTTACTCCAGCAGAGAGTGCGTAGAGCCAGCTGTGCAGAGGGTAAGAGGTAGCAATTTGACATTTGGTTGGGTGAGATGGCAACCACTGGGTTGCGTGATCAGGATCGGTTGGAGGGTGCCTTCAACTATGTAATCTAGAAGGCAAGGATCTCCTTCCTTCTGGATGAGCATGAGCTTAAGACCTTCAATGACAATGTGGTAGTTGTCCCTGCAGATCTAGATCCATTGAAGGCCTACAAGAAAGATATGGCTAAAGCTAAAAGGTTGATCCTCGTCAGAGTGAGGGATCACATTGTCTCACATATTTCTGGCAAAGGGACTGCCAAGGAGATGTGGGGCGCATTGGCTACGCTATACCAGGGGTCTTCCGAGCAGCGGAAGATGTTCTTGGAGGAGAAGATATGATCTACAAGGATGCAGAAGGGAGAACACATAGATCCATTCCTATCGAAGCTTCAGGATGTTCGAGTTCAGCTAACAGCTATAGGGTCAACACCTCAGGCCACAAAGATGGTTAGATTGGCTCTGAATTCTGTTTCTGAAGAATGACAAGTCTTTGTCCAGACTCCAGAGTATCCTGGGCAGAGAGAAGTTGCCAAACTAGGAAGGGATATGGGTAGCTCTTCAACAAGAAGAGATGAGGAGAGACTTAGTCAAGTGCAAGCTTGATGGCAGCAGCAGCAGCGAGACGAAGCCCAAGCATGAGTATGAGAATGCAGCCCTTGCATCTAAGGAGCAACGGAGGCGAAAAAATGACATCTCAAAGATCAAGTGTTTCCAGTGTGGTGATTTGGGTCACTACGCTATGCAGTGTCCTCTCAAGAAGAAGGACAAGGGCGAGAAACATGATTCGCAGGCTGCAACCGCGAGGATGGAGGAGGAAGAGCTTGCTATGATTGCCCACATATATCTAGGGGAGAATTGGGGTGATCTAGAACTATAGACTGAAAGAACTACGATTGGGCAAGATCCTTGAGGAGTCCACATCATGGATCATTACCTTGCTATGGGAGCCTAAATCAGAAGTAGCAGGATGGACCAGTGTCAGTTGGTGCAGAGGAGTGTCGGAGTGACAACACAATGGCTAAAGAGCACCAGAGTCTAAGCAGTGTAGAGCAGGGTTGGCAGTAGTGCAGCAAGGCACAACACAGAGTCAGCAACAACGCAGAAGCTTCAGAGGGTCAGCACAAAGACTAGCAGCAGTCAAATCTTCAATATCAAATGCATCATGCTAAACACTTAGTTCAGTGTTTGGATGTTTTTCTATTGCATCAAGAAGCAAAGTTACAGTGCAGTCGTAGTTGGCAGTAGTACGCAGGGTCAACAACAACATAGATGCAACAACGCAAAGTTGGTGGACAACAGTGTCAGACATCAACAGCGAAGAGGGAGATTTTATAGAGTCAAGGTGATGCTTCAGTAGGTTGTTTTACTAGAGCACATTCCTCGCTAAGAGGGAGTGTTAATTTCTAGTGGCATCAGATGTGCTCTAAGTCTCAAATTTTGCAGAGGGGCTTAGTCACATGCATTCCAAAGTACCCATGAAGTGTTTTGGGAAATTCCACCCGGATGGGGTTTTATTAAAATAATTAATTGTTTTTAATGGGAGCCTATGTCTAAACTTAGGAAATTAAAATAATTAAAGTATATTAATAGAACTAAGTGTGAAACTTCTAGAAAAAGACAGATATCGAATCATATGATCTTAAGCCATTGATTATGCTTTAATTGGTGCCGTTGGTTATCCAACGAGAAGATAATAAGAAGGACTTCGATGCGCATTTGGAAAATACATCGAGTGAGTCTAGAGATCGAATTTCTCAAGTGAGCAACGCACATCAACTGGAGAATTTGATCGAGTTGATTCGATTGCAGTGAGGGGCAGTGATAGTTCCGGTTGGAAGATCTTTTCCTGAGTCGAGAATACTTAGCAGATAAGACAGAGAAGAGGACACAAAAGAGACAACATAGGAGCTACGCTAGGCAGCGCAATGCCACACAGAGGCAGCGCTATAGCCTTGAGGAGATCGAAGATTTTGCTGTGGATCAGTCACATACAGTGCCATAGTGTCGGGGTGTGAGACCGGATGGGCCAAAGCTCAGCATCCGTCAAGCAGAACGACCAACAGAAGGAGGTGACGTAGTCCCCAACCAGAGTGATGCAATTCTGCGCAGAGGCTGCGTGGGGCTATCCAATTCAGTGTTGGGTCAGTTCCAGATCTCCACAGTCGTTCTCTGTCAGTCAGATTCTCTGTGGATAGCCAGATTTTGGCATCCAGTTGTATTCAGAAACTTCTTCTTGATTATATCAAACCCTCATCTGTTGCACCGGTTTTCCCGCATTGGGTTTTTCCGAGGACTTACTCCAAAAATAATGGTGTCATGTGTGTTTAGTTTTTTTTCTTGCTCAAATCTTGTTTGCACGTTTATTTTTCCGCAATTTATTTATGCAGTGAAGGTTGCGGCGTATTTGCTTCAGTATTTACTTGTAGAACACAATAAATAACTTGTATAACTTATCAAGTAGGAGAAGTAATATCAGTTTGCTGCAATAGGGATTTCGGGATTAGGAAATTTCACATCCTTGTCCTCCCCTACTCTTTGTAGCTGAATTGTGGGTGATCCTTTTCCTTTTGACTTTAACGTTCTCCCTATATTGTGGGAGCATACAACGCTCATATGCTTACAAGCTTACAGGATGCACAACTTTGATACCACTGTAATGTCCTAAGGGAATTTTTTCCCTTAAGGTACAATATTACAAGATAAATTCTACAATATTTCCTTTTAATTCCAATAGAGATGATATAGAGTACATAATAATGCAGCTAAGTAGTAGTTTGCATAGTATATCAATAGCTCATGTTCACTTCAATTTACAACTACTCCTACAGCAATAGATCTGGTTGTATATAATAGTGACAGTATTGGATGCACACAAGTATTTCACTCTACCATTCTCATACAATAAAACCAATCACAAGTCCACTGTACCTTGTAGCTTAACTTCTTCTATCTAATACTATTGTACTAAACAAATTTAGCTTCCTTATACTTTTGTTCTGACTTGACAGTTTGATTATGAAGCCTGTGGGCTATTTGGTGGATTCGCTATTTGCCACATTCTTCTTTTGTTGTCAATTCAGCACCCAAAGATATCTCTGACAATACTACTGCGCAACAAGGATGTCCTACGACCACTAGAATACCTCAAAGCTTTCTTCTTAGAGTAATAATGCTGCCCCACTATTGTCTTGCTGCTTCAGATAATAGGTCTCCGGGAGAGTTACTTCCTCAAGAAGGGGTATGCTACCTCACTAGGTTGTATTTTCCATAGAGAGACACTATTAATTAGGCCACTGCTACTGGAAGGGTTCTGTGATTTGGTTAGGGATTCACTGCCACCCAGAATTACCTACAAGTTGGCTGCCACCTTCCTCAAAAATTCTGCTACCCTAGTTGTCTTGGACTGCCACAAAAAACCCTGGCAATGAGGTTGTTGCCCCAATCAAAGCCTTAGAAGATTTCGTTGCCCAGAATTTTTTTCAAAAATAACTCACTGCCTAGGTAATATTCTTCAAGAACCAACTGCAAGCCTTAGGCTGAACTTAGGGTTGCTTTGCCAAGGGTTGACTCTCACTGCTCCTATGGAATGTCTTGAACAAGACTTTGCTACCATAGAGTAGCCTGTATCGAACCACAAAATGCCAACAACCCACAAAATTCTCTCATTGAATGCCAATACCTAGATGAGAATGCCTTAGAACAACTCTGCCAAACAAAAGAGAGAAAGAAAGGAACTGGCTAGGGTGGAGTTATCACCATCGGAACTAACCAAGGGAGATAGGGATCTTAAAAGCCTTATAGAGCCTCAACCCACAAAACAAAGATATCCAACTAATCAATGATGAGAAAATGATTTCTCCTCTTTCATATTTATAGATTCCTTACGGGGTCTCTTCTCCTTATTTTAATGTGAGGGGTTACAAGTTTCTCTCCACATAGCCCGAATTCTGGCTTCATCCACAAGTTTTGCTCTAATTACCCTAAATTTAGCCATTGTTGCCCCGAAACATTTGATAATGGGTTTCCCCCTTTATCATTGACTATAGGCTATGGGGTTGGATAGGCTACTTCATCCTTCCTAGGGAAATTAATTAGAAGGGATCATTACATTGAGAACTTTCCGACTATATAAATTTCAACTCATTCTGAGCTTTTGGCACAAAGTTATGCCCCTAAGAAGATTCACCATTTCTGTCATGGCAACGTCTGTAATATGTATAGCTTATATGTCGTTGATAGGTTGTAGACATGCTTGATGTCACCTTGATGTTGCACCATGTTTGCAAGTTGGACACATCAACTTGCCAAGTCATATCCGGATTTGGACTTCCATTTTTTCTCCACTGCAACTATTCTCAATTCTTTTGGATTATGGATCTGCGAACTAGTGCTTAGTCAACAAATCAAATGTTAGATATGGATCTAGATATATCCAAAAATACCCATTAAACAAAATCTTGGATTTTATGATTCTCAATAGTGGTTAATAGGTCAATCTTTTGAATAGTCGAATCATTTGCAATACGAAAAAACCAAAAATTCCATTAAAACAAAAAGGTATAATTTAGGATTATGGTTTCGAAACATCCATTATCCACGTTACCTTCATGGTGACTACCATCTGGCTTTCCATGTGAGCACTAACATCCTCCACAAACACCTTATTAGTGACACATTAGTGTGGGAAACTATCCATATTTTTGGATATCTAGGAAAACTTAAAAATGGTTTTTTTTTCCAATTTTTTGGATTTTCAGACTTTCAGTCTCCATGTCATGCGCCATGGCATATTTCACATTGGTTGCCACATCAAGTCTCTTGTGCCATGTTAATATGCCACATCATCCAACCTTCTCTACAATGTCACGTCAATATGTTACATCACTAGTGACATGTCAACAACCAATTTAACTGCCACATCATTTGTTGCGTCACACTCCAGTTACCTGTGAGAGCTGAGGTTCATCCTACGTTGCTCCATGTGTTTGCTAGCATCTAGATCCAAGTTTTCCAAAAGGTGTAATTTCAAGAAGTTTGGAACTTTTGGAGACAAATTTTGTCAAATGATGGGAAAGATTCTTGGTAATTGATGAAAAGGGAAACTACCGGATTCTGGATCTTCTAGATATTTGTATTTTGTTTGAGGATAGGACAGAATCCCAACAAACGATGGAAATGACAATTTATGGATTCCAGATCTTTCTAGATCTCCATATTCTATTAGAGGATAGGAAAGAATCCAAACAACCAATGGAAAGGGAAATTGTTGGATTTCGAATATTCAAAATCTATCAAATGATGGGAATGATTCCCAATGACCGACGAAAAGGGTAATTATTGAATTTCAAATCTTCCAAATATCTAGATTCTGTTAACTGATGGGAAAGTTTCCTAGTAATTGATGGAAAGGTGAATTTGCTGGATTTTGCATTAGTGCCTTAATGAATAATGCTCAGATGTCCGGTTATCTAGTTATTCAAATAACAAGAATATTTTCTCTTTATCAAGCTTTCGCCCTTGCCTCTTTTTTCAACTAGGCACATGGTCACAACCCCTACCAACCCATATGACCAAGGGGTAAGGCTATAACTTTAATCATCAAATTTTACAAAACTACAAGCTTTTGATTTAGCTTTTAAGCTTGATTCTATTAACTAATTTCTACTTCAATTGGGTATATACTTGTACATATTCATTCTAATGGGGACCAAATCCTACATAGCCTAAAACGCATCCAAAACTCTTGGACTTAACCCATTAATCAGACCACTTCTAAGAATCAAAATAAGGGCACAAACCACTTATTCACTTTTCCCATCTGAGGGAATCCCATCATTCCTTCTCAATCAGGGAACACGCACATTTCAATTACAATTAGAGAAGCCAACATTATGGCTAATTTATCGAGGAAACATTATCCTCATAAAGCTCTTATCAACTATATATATATATATATATCCCAAAGTTATGATAGCCCCAGGGCTCTTGTAGGTTGTATAAATAGTACTAGACTAAGTTCCATAACTGAACAAATCCAAGGAATTTACATTCACTAAAAGGGTTGTATTGGCCAAATCAAGTCTTCTAATAGACTTCACCATTTCAAGAGTTCATCAATGAACTCTTTACCCTTAAGATGAGATGTTTCGTGAAGAAACCTTCCACTGAATCTTCACCCTAAACTTTAGGCCTTTAGTTTGACATTTAGGTCCATGTCATCAATGGAATCATCTGCTCATAAGCAACAAATTTAAGGCATTCTTTGCCTATCTGGAGTTGACCTAGCTACCATGAAAATTATTCTATTATGCATCGATGAACATGCTCGGAAAGGCCTTGTAGGCATGCATAAACACATAATACATCGTAAGTTGTAACATATATGCTTCGAAAGATACACAACATTAAGCATAATTACTCATAGAAGATATTCATACATGGAAACATAAAATTATACACATATTAAGAATTTAAACACAAAATTGGAACACTTTTCTCTATAAAGATCCACAAATTGGCTACAAACCTCTGAGATTCCTCTCAGCGATGGACCACGTTACTCATAATTTCTTAACAGGAGGTCACCGTTAAACTAAGGTGACTACTCCACTAGGACAAAGGCCCACCTAGAGCCAACTACAATCACTAGGCATGTTGGTCCAACCAATTCCTCCTCCAAGCTCCAATCTCATCAGAGACAAGCAAGGATAATTGGTCATACAATTCGTTAGACACATTAGCCCAACAAATCCCCCCTCCAAGCTCTAGCTTCATCTGAGATGAGCAAGGAGAATTGATCATACAATTCACAGGATATGTTGGCCCAACCAATTCCCCCTCCAAGGTCCAACCTTATTTGAGACGAGCAAGGATAATTGGTCATCAAATTTCAACATGGAATTCTTCAATAATTTCCCAGTGAACCAACATCGCCATGACGTATCTCTACGATTCGCTGAATGTTTATTGAATGGATGGATTATGTGAGTCGTAACCCATTACTCTTAAATTACATCGAAGTGTTTAATGCGACGACAACCCCAACAAATTTTCTTGGTTATATTGAAGATTTTTGGTTACGCTAATAAATTTGGCCAACGACCATTTTTGGTCACACTAATTAATTTTCATACTTCCCAAACATTATTGTTTCAAGGTATAATTTTCCTGGGTCGAACTTATTATAGTGAATGCAATATTAACTAATATTATATGGTTTGAATGGATGATATTGCTATCCATGTGAAGGTGAATTATTAACCCAAGTTAATATTCACACCATTCCAACTTTAATCATTAAAATATATGCATTAATAAAACATATTACAACAAGGACCTGTTGATGAACATGTTTTTGTTATATAGATATAATTTGCACGAAACGCGGAAATGTCTAGAAGTTTCTGAAATGGGTACAACTGGAAACGCGACCCCCAAAAAATGGAAACGTTGGGCGAAATGTCATATATGAATATGTATGTCTGTAATTTTTTTTATAAATAAGTTAATAACGTATCTTGCAAGAAAAAAAGAATGAGACACACAAATGACGTTTTAGAAGGAAAAGTTAGTCTATGTTAACTCTCATAAATGATTAAATGATTCAAAATCCAATATTATCATCTATAAATGAGGTTGTACATCCAAGATTTGAAAATCAGACTTTATACCTGAGGCTTTACATCAAAAAATCAGCCTTTGTACGTGGCTATATGTGCTAAAAATGAAACATAACGTACGCTAATGACAAGTACAATTACATATCTTATAATCATAATCTTCATCTTCATTAACAAAAATAGAACAAGTTGTTTTTTTAGTAGAACTAGAGCGTGGATTGATTAGAGATAAATTAGTTTGTGGATTGATTAGACATAAAATTTAGTGTTACATTAAATCTATTTTGGTCATAAAAGGGCCCCACAACCTTCTTGGGTGAGCTCGCAGAAGTATAAAAGTCACGGAAATGGGTCAAAATTGGCTGGAAATGGGGCAGATTTGGGCCGAAATGCCATAGAAACGTTTTGGTGGCATTTCCAAATCACGAAGCGCCACCCAGACGTTTTAGTCGCATTTCAGCAACATTTCGGCATTTCGGGTACGGGGACGCCACCTCAGGGGCCGTTTCCTATATATATATATAATTTCCATGATGATGTTGAGACCAATCAAAATATCACCATAGGAATCAAGAGTATGGCCCAACCAAATGCTCAGGTATACATCCGTAGTCATTTGAACAACAACAAATTTCGGAGGTAAGGGAATATTTCCCAACCGATTTAATACAATGACCTCACACATAACAACGCTATCTATTTCTAGAAAGTGTTGTTGTGGTTAAAATAACTCGAAGCTATCATACAACGCTTGCATGGTAAACGAATTCACGATCGACTCCATTCTCATCAATCGGTAGCACATGAGTGACTGGATAATTATATTCACTCAAAGGAATTGTTAGAATGGAAGAGGCGCAACCCAATTATTTTTCACAAGATGTTTACTTATGTAATTATTTATGTCCATAACTTGCAAAATGCCAAACTCGCAAGATATATATATATAAAGGACCCACACTCAGTTTTGTATGAATGTAGATGTGGTGATAGATGCCCAGGAAATGTTGGTTAAGTCAGATGAGGGTGCAGTCTCAAACCAATTCTCGCTTTTATATTTCTTAGTTGAACTTACTCATGGAGTGCTATTCCAATCTCGATGAATGACTACATAGGCTGCCCAAGTTCAAACGTCTATAATGCAACACAATTGACTATTAACATGTTATATTATTATGCTAGTAGATTATTCAACAAATTGCCTCAGTTAACAAAACTACAAAAGGCGAGGCTTTCAGCCTGGCTTCCAGGCTATGTGCCGTCTTTTTAAACAATTTAACTGAATGAGGTTTAAACTTTACCTAGCTATTGCTATGAATTTTACATTATAGTGGATAATTTACAATAATATAAATATGAATTTAGAGCTTATATTCAATCATTTTCAAATTCAATAGTACACAAACTATTCAACGTCAAGTCTGGATGTCTTGAAGATTCATAATTGCAATATAATTCCCAATGTTTTAGTCCCACTGAATTCATGACACAACTTTGTTATTATTCAACACAATTAGCAGCCTACACACATATAGATCATTTACTGAATATTACGCTCATTCGACAAAGTGACATAGATTTTTCGGACAAATGTCCCCGGAAAAACCCAATGCGGGAAAACCGATGCAACATATATGAGGGTTTATTATTATTAAGTAGAATCTGAGTACAAATCTGGGCACTTTACTGGTTAACCCGACAGAGACTGAAGACGAGACTGATTCACACCCTCAAATAGGATTTACAGAACTCAACCCTGTTCTACCTCTAGAAACCACAGCGCTGCTCTGAAGCTGCCTGCATCAGTCCTGCTAACCTCTGTGTGCCCCTGCGTAACCCCAGACTGGGTGACATTGTCCTTACGCTGCCTTGGATGGCCTTTGCGTAACCCTGAAGGCCTCCTACTGCCTCAGCGCTGCCCTTTCTGGGCCTGCGTAGCAGCTGAAACCCTCTGCGCTGCTCCTGGTTGCTGCTTCTCTGCCTCTTGCTGACTCTGGGCTCTGGGATCAAATCATCCCCTTAGACAATACTACCCCTCGCTGCAGCTGAAACACTTCTGGAAATTCTTAACAAACCTGCCCTAGAATTCCAGCTTAGTCTCAGTGATTTGCCTTCGTGTGTGTGTCTCCAACTGACCCCCAAGCTTTTCTCTTATACTTTTTCGTTGATACATCAACGACCGTGATTTAATCTCTTATCGACGCCTTATATTAAGAGACTGCTTGATTTGCGTCACTTAGAACATTTCATCACATGTGTTTTATTAATTCACTTTAATTTTTCTAATTTCCTAAGTTAGACTTAGGGTCCTCATTAAAAAAATTAATTATTTTAATATCTCACACAGTGGATGAAATTTCTCCAAACGCTTTTTGGGTTTGGGAAGTCTTGTGTGTCTTAGCCCCTCCACAAAATTTCAAGGCTAGAGCACACCCGATGCTTCCCCAATACTCAAAATCTCAACAAGCTCCACCGTCTTTGCATCTCTTAGCACGACAAAATGGGCACCGACTGGCTCTTCGGTGTATTCGCAGGGAAATTTTTTCTTTTCAGAGAGGTAAAGGGATGTGGAATGTGTTGAGAAATCTAGGGCATAACAATTAAGTCATTTCTCTTCAATTAGTTACTTCTTGTGAGTGCTTTTTACTTCTTTAGATTAGGATCTTCCTTTACTTAGGTTATTAGTGTTCTTCTTCATCAAACAACTACCAATGCGTAAACCATAAAGGGGCAAGAGACACAAAATATAGGCTATCAAGCAGGGCCAAAACGTCTCACTCTTTGAGAGGAAAACCAACACAAATTCTACCTATAGAGATTCTAATTGACAAATACCAAGATCAAGACCCTTGACCTATTTTCCATTCCAAGACCAGGACACAAGTCCTCTTCCACTTTGGCCTTCTCAACAATGAGACATTATCACCACTATCATGACACCAAGGTCTCCTTCCTGTATTATCACTGAGATGTTACAACACCGAGACCTCCTTTCTGAGATCTTCTTACTATGGTAGTACCGAGATCCTCCTACTGTGATGACACGGAAACCTTCTTACTGTGGTGGCACTAAATTCTCCTTGTGGTTGCGACACCGAGACAGAGGCTGCCCTTGACTGAATTCTCCTTGCTATACCGAGACAAAGATTTCCCTTGACTGTACCGAGACAGTAACACTGAATTTTCCTTGCTCTACCGAGACAAATATTTCCCTCGACTGTACTGAGACAGAGATTGCCCTTAACTATGAGATAACACAGAATTTTCCTTGCTATACCGAGACAGAGATTTCCCTTGATTGTACCGAGATAGAGATTGCCCTTGACTATGAGATAACACTGAATTTTCATTGTTGTATATCTCCTAGATAGTGTGCCTTGCTATTGTGAGATCATATCACTGTGATAACACTGACGTTTGCTTTATGTGATTACTGAAATTCTCTGCAATCCTATCCGAACTTGCCTCTGCAATTAGCCTGAGTTCCTATACCCTTATCCGAGCTCCTTCACCGAACTTGTTTCTGCAATTAAACATTCAAATTTCAGAGTTGATCTGAACTTCTTGACTGTGAAATAGGCTGAGCTGCCTATTTATATTAGTCTGTCCATGTTTATTAGCCGGCATGACAGTTTGAATAGATGTGTCTCCATTTTAGGTGAACCCAACATGAGTTCTTCATTTCATCTTGAGGCCGACTTGAAGAGGGATAACTTGTGCTTGACTTGGAGGGCTACTTGATAGTCCTGTTGACTCTCTTTGACTTTTATGACTAGATGACAAATCCTAAAGGCTCATAATGGGAGCCATCACTAAAAATAAAATCCCTTGCTCATGAAACCCATGAGGCAAGCATTACAATAACAATTTTATTTTTCTTTCTTTACATCATTTACATAAAAATCACAATTAAATGTCATTATGAAGACCAAACCTAGTTACACTTTTCAACATTCCCTCTTAACTAGGGAGGTATTCATAATGGTACTTGGTCATTCTCAATGTGAAGAATTTCTGATAAGAATAATAAGATTGGTAATCCATTTGTATAACATCATATCAACCAGCATTGTTGTTGATTTTTGGGTAGCATCGGATGTGCTCTAGCTCCGAAATTTTGTGGAGGGGCTAGAACACTTGAGATCTCCAAGACCCATAAATCGTTTGGAGAAATTCCACCTGGAGTGAAAGTTATTCAAATAATTAATTATTTTTAGTGGAGCCTAAGTTAGAACTTAGGGAATTAAAATAATTAAAGCGAATTAATTTAAACATGTGGGTGAGAAGCTTCTAAGTGATGAGGATCAAGTCTAATTTAATCTTAGTCATTGATTAAGGATTAGATCACGACCGTTGATTTCTAAATAGGAAAAGTATAAAGGAAGGCTTGAGGGTCAGTTGGAGAACATACACAGTGAATCAAGAGATTGAATTCTTTTGACAGAGCAGTGCTCGGATGAAGATAAGATCTAAGTGATTCAGTTGCAGTGGGGAAAAAGTAGTTATTGGTTGGAGGACCAAGAGTACATAGCAGAGCAAGGGCAGCAGAGACAGCAGAGGAAGCAGCTCAACCACCAGGAGAGGTGACGCAGTCCCGAGAGAGGGTGACACAGGCCCATACAGGGCTCACGCAGGGCATCCGAGAGACAGTCTAGATTTAGCTGAAGATCGGAGTTTTTGAGTCGGGAGGGCTGCTACTCAATTTTCTGAGAGGCAGATCAACACAGAGAAGGGGTGATGCAGTCCTCAGCCAAATCCACGCAGGCCTACGCATCTACTGCGTAGAGGCAACTGGGGTTTCACCAGTTTTTGATCCGGATCAGCCGGACTTGCAGTGTGAGGTTAAACTCGCTATTTTATCTGTTTGTCGAGGATATTTCTCTGTTGGGTGAGCCGGATTTTGGCACCGTAGTTGTACTCAGAATACTGCTGCTTAATAATACAAACCCTCAGATCTTCTGCACCGGTGTTCACACATTGGGTTTTCCGGGGACAATTGTCCAAAAATAAGTGTGTTCTTTGTATGGTTGTCTAATTTATTTTTCAGTTCTTGATCTGTATATTGGTGTAGGCTGAAGTGTATTTACATTAATATTTTTAATGAAGTATTCAGAAAAGTAACTTGTTAAATATAAACACATGTAGATAATGTAAATCAGTTTTTTTGCAGTAGGATTTCTGGTTTAGATTCAGAAATTTTCACATGGTATCAGAGCGATTGCGGATCAAGAAGGACTAAAGCCATCAACAAAAGGACAGAGAAGAATTTGCTGCAGGAAAGCAGTTGTCCCGAGCGACAACACTCAACCAGAAAGGTAGAGGAAGGGTGATGCAGTCACAAGAGGGGCTCACGCAGAGCTTGCGTCAGCTTGCTAAGGTGACGTTGTAGCTGCAGGAGGCAGTGCAGTGGTTGTTGGGCCAGCGCAGAGGCTATTGAGCCTTAGTTATCTGGTTGCCGCGGCTGGAAGAGCAACACGATTTCTATATGGAGTTGTTGGTGGGAATTGTTTTTGTTGGTGCAGAACAATGTCTAGTGGGGCAAAGGCAAAGTAGAGGGAAGCGGTTCCTCAGAAGATTTCTTGCCAAGAAGTCTAGATCTAGTGTTGAGCAACAACAAAGCAAGATCAGAGGAGTGTTTTGACATTTGTTGGCAGAAGGGTTTCTGTGAAGGCAATCTAATCTCAGAGGGAGCTTGTTCCTTAGAGGGTTTCTAGCACCAAGAAATCCAGATCCGAGTTTTGTTGGGGCAACAGCAGAAGAGGGAGAAAAGAACCTATTCGACACTTAGTTGAGCAAAGATGGCCGTGAATGGACTGAGGGATCATGATAGGTTGGATGGAACATCCAACTTTGTCATTTGGAAGGTCAGGATCCTAGCAGTTTTGGATGAACATCTTATCAAGGATCATGCCTTAAACACTATTACTATTCTGGTTGATGTTGATCCTCTCAAGAAGTTCGAGGAGGCTCAGGCAAAAGCAGAGCGCATGATCATGGATGGAGTCAAGGATCATGTGATCCCACATATTGCTGAGAAGAACACAACAAGAGAAATGTGGGAGGCCTTGACCACTATGTACCAGGGATCTTTTTTCCAGCGAAAGATGTTGCTTGAGAACCAGCTGAGATTATTTCAGATGCAAAAGGGAGAAGAGATCGACCTCTTCCTCATTAGATTGCAAGAGATCCGAGATTAGCTAGCTTTCGTAGGGGCTACACTAGATGTTGGACTTATGGTTAGGACTACCCTAAATGCAGTCACTGAAGACTCGGAGACCTTTGTCCAAGGCATTTTGGGTAGGGCAGCTCTTCCAAGCTGGGAAGATATGTGGGCAACTCTTCGACAAGAAGAGCTCAAACAGTGGACCAAGGCAAGAAGCAACAACAAGGGATCAAAGTCAAGAAGGAGGAAGTGGAAGATGTGTCTCTCGCATCTAAGGGACAACAAGGGCAGCAGAGAAGGAAAAAAGACCTCTCGAAAGTCAGATGCTTCAAATGTGGGGAACTAGAACATTTCGCCACGTAGTGCCCTCTGAAGAAGAAGGGAAAGGAAGAATATAACTCGAAGGCTGCTCTAGCTCAGGCTGATAAGGATGATGATTATGGATGTGTCATGAGTGCTCATGCACCTAAGAAGTGGGGCGATATGGAGCTGTAGATCAGCTACAGAGAGGGGCAGGATCCTTGAGGTGCCCAAACTCTTGGATCACATACAGCTACAGGAGCCCTTAATGACAGTAGCTGAATGACGAGTGCCAGTTGATGCAAGGGATGATGGAGCAACAGTCGCAGAGCTAGAGTGTCGAAGTCTGAAGCAGCGCAGAGCAGAGGCAACAACAGCGTAGCAGCAGCAACACAGTGCATAGTGGTGCAGCGCAGTGCATAGTAGCAACAATGCAATGGCATTAGAGGGTCAATGCAGATTAGCAGCAGAGGTAGTTCCAACATCGAGGAGTATTCAAACTGACCAGTATGTCAGTTTTGGGAGATTTTTCAGTTGCTTAACTCTCAGCAACTGAGTTGCAGTGCAATAGTTAGCAATGGCAGTGCTATGGGCAGCATGATGCAACATTTTGAGAGGGAGTTGCAGTACAGATGTTGCAGTGACAGTGGCAAAGTCATGGGCAGTAGTACAGATAGCAACAACCCAGTGGATGAGGGGCAGCAGGTCGAGCATCAACAATGCAAAGGACCGATGTTGTGGATCAGGGTGATGCTTCTGGTGAAGAAGTATTGCTAGAGCACATTCCTCGCTAAGAGGGAGTGTTGATTTTTGGGTAGCATCGGATGTGCTTTCCAAGAGATCTCTAAGACCCAGAAATCGTTTGGAGAAATTCCACCCGGAGTGAAAGTTATTCAAATAATTTTTTTTTTAATGGAGCCTAAGTTAAAACTTAGGGAATTAAAATAATTAAAGTGAATAAATTTGAACATGTGGGTGAGAAGCTTCTAAGTGACGAGGATCAAGTCTAATCTAATCTTAGTCGTTGATTAAGGATTAGATCACGATTGTTGATTTCTCAACAAGAAAAGTATAAAGGAAAGCTTGAGGGTCAGTTGGAGAACACACACAGTGAATCAAGAGATCGAATTCCTCTGACAGAGCAGTGCTCAAACGAAGATAAGATCTAAGTGATTCAGTTGCTGTGAGGGGCAGAAGCAGTTATTGGTCGGAGGACCAAGAGTACATAGCAGAGCAAGGGAAACAAAGACAATAGACGAAGCAGCAGAGGCACCAGGGGAGGTGACACAGTCCCCAGAGAAGGTGACACAGGTCCACGCAGGGGCAACGCAGAGCATCCAAGAGATAGTCTAGATTTAGCTGAAGATCAGGGTTTCTGAGCCGAGAGGCTGAAACTCGATTTTCTGAGAGGCAGATCAACACAAAGAAGGGGTGACGCAGTCCTCAGTCAAACCCACATAGGTCTACACATCTACTGCGCAGAGGCAGCTAAGGTTTCACCAGTTTCTGATCCGGATCAGCCAGACTTGCAGTGTGAGGTAAAACTTGCTATTTTATCTGTCTACCGAGAATTTTTCTCTGTTGGGTGAGCCGGATTTTGGCACCCTAGTTGTACTCAGAATACTGCTGCTTAATAATACAAACCCTCAGATTTGCTGCACTATTTTTCCCACATTGAGTTTTTCCGAGGACAATTGTCCAAAAATAAGTTTGTCCTTTGTATGGTTGTCTCATTTATTTTTTAGTTCTTGATCTGTATATTGGTGTAGGCTACAGTGTATTTACATTAATATTTTTATTGAAGTATTCAGAAAAACAACTTGTTAGATATAAACACAAGTAGATAATGTAAATCAATTTTTTTGCAGTAGGATTTCTAGTTTAGATTCAAATATTTTCACAATTGTCACATAGCAACGCCTTGGCTAACAAATCTATCTCCACGAGATCCGAGCACAATTCTAGCGAGACCAATGATGCATAGACACCCTCATCAATGTCTCTCTCGGAACATACCCCACCCAAGTTTTCAGGGTGTGTTCCACTAGGACTATTCTTATCTTGGATTCCCAGTCCTCAAAGAATATCGATCCTTTGCGACTACTCTTATCTTGGATGCCCTAATACTTCCTCAAAGAGCGTCAGATGCCAGATGTTTACCCAATCCTCCATTCTGTCTTCCCAAGTGAAGACAAGAATGATGTGTCTATCTCTCCCTCTTAATTAGGGAGGACATATCTATTTCAATAAAGGAATGTACTCATTCCTACAAAAAGAATGTACCTAAGCTCCCTCTTGGCTCAAGATTTCTAAGTTTCTTCCAAGTAAGAAACTTGTTTCCAGGCTCCCTCTTAATTAGGGACCTACAACAACACCTCAGGTGGAGATGATGGGACAACTAACTGCTTGAAGAAATCCTCTTCACGATGTCATGAATTTCTTTTCGTTATCTAGGAGTCTTCATGTGTGGGACTTCTACATAGGGCACCAACCATCCATCACTTATATTCATGAGTCAACCATGTCATCATTGGGAAGTGATCCATCAGTCCATATTTGGCCTTCCTTCATGCCATGTTTACTTAAGGATCTTTCATCCTACTACATGTACATCAGTGGTGGAAGACATCCATAGATCTTCCCTTGGCGGCCCTGCATAAACCCATCCAGATAAAGGAATGAACATTTAATATCAACATTACCTTTGTGATGGTATTTTTTCATGACATCTTCTAGTTTGCATCAACATCCTGCATACATATCGACACATCTCCCAAAGATATGTATGGTCAAGATTCTCTTTCTTTTTCAGACTCCATCAAAGTCTTCATATCTTTCATGGAGATATTTAGTCAAATCTTCTTGGTCTTTCGGATGTTGATTGCCTTTACCATAGCTGCATATTCCATGATCTATTCCTTCCTTTTGTCACACATCTCATTCCCAGGAGCTTCCATTCGGGGTTCCTCAATTGTTTTCAACCACCTCATACTTCATATAAGAACATATTATGTTGATTTCATCTAGTGAATGTGTGACCCATGCATTCCTGCATCCCTTTGAGGGAGGAGATCCTTTCTTTGGTCATGATCTTAAGATAGAGCATTGGTCCATGTTACTTGCAACCATATGACATGACTTCCAAAATATCAAATGTATGCATACATACCTAATTTTTCCTTTGGGTCATCCAGACTTCCTACAACAACTTCTTTGATTGAAAGGGCTTCAATCCCTTGATCTTCTCCACCTTTATGTCATCATACCATCATCCCATGAATTCCACAAGTTTGGAATTCTTGATGAAACACTTGCTTTTCCTCATGATCGGTGAACCTTTCAATGAAGATTTCATCAGAGAATCTTGAGGATGTAAAGTATCCCCATCAACATATGTTTCCTTTTGACAGATGTATGATGGACCTAGAACTAGATGACCTTGCCACTTATGTTCCCAATGAGATTCCCAAGAGCTATATCCTTGACTTCATAGATTCTAACCATCTTTCATACTTTTCTATGATGATGTCCAAAGCTCTTGTTTCCAATGCTTGTATGATGCCTTGATGCATCCCATTTAGTGAAATATGATAGCCATATCTTACAACATAAGACTTAGGAACTGTAAAAGAACTTAGGTGAGGAAGACTATCTTAGTAATAGAGATCTCTTACTTCCTCTTTCTTGGACTTCTTCTTTTCAACTTCCTCTACTTCTATGGGGATATGGGCTTCTTCTCTTCCTCTTTTGTTGTCTTTCTTTTTCTTAGGACAATCTCTTTCGTAGTGTCCATATTCGTGACACCCATATCATTGAATTTTAGACATGTCCCTTTTCTTTTTCCAAGAACCAGACTTTCCAAATTATCCCTTTCTTCTTGTCATTGCAACATAAGCTTGATTTTGCTCACCTGCTCCCACATTAGATTTGGCCTTTAGTCTAGATTCTCCAATCTTGCATAGTGACCATAGATCTTGGAATTGAGTAGCTTCTTTCTTCCCATAAATACTTGAAGTAAAGTTACCCCACTCCTCCGGTAGTGCATTTAATACAACTGTAGTCATTTCACTATCAGACATGACTTCTCCCAGATCTTGTAGTTGATCCCGAATCTCAGATATCCTCATAAAGTATGAATCTATTCCATCTTCCTTTGACATATTTAGCTTATAGAGTTCTTGCCTTAATGAGATGAATTCTCCAACAGTGCTTATGGAATACAACTCTACCAGTTTGTCATAGATTTCTTTCTAAGTTGTGAGTTTAAACTTTAGATACATATGGGATGAGAGGATCCTTGGTGGATTCTATGAGAATCCTTTGAGCCCTAGCTTCCCCTTTCATATACTTGGCAAGAGCTTGAGCATCTTCCTCTCCTGGTTTTGTGATAGATCCTTTGACATGATCCATGAACTCATTTTCAATGAGATTTAGATTTGTCCTTTTCTTCCATGCAAGATACTTTGAAGCCCCAACCAATTTGTTTCTTTCCTTGCAAAAATACATTTTTTGCAGGTTCAAATAAGGTCATATACTTACTTGATAGGATGCTCATTTCTCCTTGCTGCTACCTTAATATTGATGATGATATAGAGAATAGAAAACTTCTCTTTGTTGAGGATAATTTTCTTCAATAGTGATCCTTGATCTCACAGAGAGGGAGATCCCTTTTGATGGTGAAGTCTTGTTGATGAGGATCAATGATGACTTCATGGTGATGTCTTCAATGGTAAGGAGCTTGCTTCAACGAGAGAGAGTCTTGAAGACACTGCCTTTTGATATAGCTTCCTTTCTATGAAGTCTTCAAAACATTTAATCTTGAGTAGATGTAGGGTTTTGGCCTTTAATACTTCTTTGCATACTTCAAGATGATTTTCGCTTTGATGCCTTCCTTGAGATTTGATCCTTGAGTGTCCCTTGATAAGATGCCCTTCCTTGACTTAGTCACCATAGCTTTGATACCATGTTGAGATATCTAGGGCATAGCAATTAAGTGATTTCTCTTCAGTGAATAACTGCTTGTGAATACTTTTTTCTTCTTTAGATTATGATCTTCCTTTACCTAGGTTATTAGTGTTCTTCTTCATCAAACAACTACCAATGCATAAACCATAAAGAGACGAGAGACACAAAATATAGGCTATCATCCAGGGCCAAAACCTTTCACTCTTTGAGAGGAAAACCCACACAAAGTCTTCTTATAGAGATTCCATTTGACGAATACCAAGACCAAGACCCTTGACCTATTTGCCACTCCAAGACCAAGACACAAGTCCTCTTCCACTTTGACCTTCTTAGCAATGAGACATGATCCCCATTGTCATGACACCAAGGTCTTCTTCCTGTATTATCACTGAGATGTTACAACATCGAGACTTTCTTTCTGAGATCTTCTTACTATGGTAGTATCGAGATCCTCCTACTGTGATGATACCGAAACCTTCTTACTATGGTGGCACCGAATTATCGTAGATGTTGTGACACTAAGACAAATATTTCCCCTTGACTGAATTCTCCTTGTTGTACCGAGACAGAGACTGCCCTTGACTGAATTCTCCTTGCTGTACGGAGACAAAGATTGCCCTTGACTATGAGATAACACTGAATTTTCCTTGCTGTACTGAGACTTAGATTGCCCTTGACTGTACTGAGATGGAGATAATGTTCCTTGGTGTTGTGAGATCATATCACTGTGATAACATTGAATTTTTCTTACTGTGATTACCGAAATTCTCTGCAATCCTATCTGAACTTTCCTCTGTAATTAGCCCGAGTTCCTATACCCTTATCTGAGCTCCTTCACCGAACTTGTCTCTGCAATTAACCATCCGAATTTCAAAGGTGATCCAAACTTCTTGATTGCAAAATAGGTTGAGCTGCCTATTTATAGTAGCATTTCTTGTATATTAGCCAACATGACAGTTTGAACAATTGTGTCTCCATTTTAGGTGAAGCCGACATGAGTTCTTCATTTCATCTTGAGGCCGACTTGAAGAGGGATAACTTGTGCTTGTCTTGGAGGGCTACTTGACAATCCTATTGACACATATACATTTGTAACATGCCCGAGAAGGGTTCTTCATACATGATATTGACTCGCTTTGAATTTTATGACTAGATGACAATCCTAAAGGCTCACAATGGGAGCCATCACTAAAAATAAAATTCCTTGCTCACGAAACCCACGAGGCAAGCATTACAATAATAATTTTATTTTTCTTTCTTTACATCATTTACATAAAAATCACAATTACATGTCATTATGAAGACCAAACCTAGTTACACTTTTCAACAGAATGGGCATTGCCCAACCATCCCATCCTTTCATAAAGTCAGAAATTGGTTGAATTTGTCAACTAAAACAAGTTTAGTCCAACAATATTAATTATAATTTGGTCAGGATAGGGGATGCCTTTTCTAGACGAAAAAGTGTTTGGCATTTAATTTATTAGGGTGTGTTATGGCTGTTCAAGGCAACAAGCAAAAACTTGGCAATTTTCCCTCAAACTAGGGATCCGTAAGGCAGTCCAACCTCTGGTTATGTTAATTAAATTAATTTTTAATTAATTAATCAATATCAACTATTAATTGAGGTTTCGGCCAATCGTGGCTCTCTCCTTGTTGGCGTGGCCATCACCGCTACATTCAAAATAGCAAGGGTGGATCAGTGGATATTACAGATCCAACAGGCTCGTGATGAGCTATCAGTTGTTGGGGAGACCGTGAATGATTCAGAGCTAGTAAAAGTGGCTCTAAAGGGATGTGCAAAGCATTGGACCACATTTGTGGATGGGATCTTGGCTAGACAATATCTTCTTAATTGGAGTCAGTTGTGGGATGATTTCATCCAGAAGGAGATTTGGGAGAATCATTAACTGGAGGACAACGAAAGGGTGGCGAGCAGAATGAGAAGCTTTCTCTTACATGCACAAACGAAAAAGTGTAAAGGGAAGGCCAAGAAGAACCAGAGCGGAGGTGGATCTTCACAGGTTAAAAAGGAGAAAGACATGAGCAAAGTCAAGTGATTTGCATGTCACAAGTTCATGTAATTTGCCAGTCAGCGTTTAAACAGGAAAAATGGCAAGGGAAAGATAGCAACGACAACTACTGCATAGATGGATGAGTTGCCTGAGAAGTTCGAGAGGAACTTTTCCTTGGTGTCATGCCTTTCTGGAACTTTCATGATAGGTGTTTGGTTTGTGGACAGTACAACATCTCGTCACATGATGGGTTCTCGAGACATTTTCACCAACATGACCAAGGAGCCTAGAGATGCACATGTACAACTTGGTGATAATACCAAGTATGTAGTAGAGGGCATTTGTAGCTTTGAGTTTCAGATGGACTTAGGCGGTATCATGGAGGTGAATGAAGTGTTGTTTGTACAGGGTCTGTAGAAGAATCTCCCAGTAGTTTCGCCCATGGAGGACAGAGGACTAGAGGTTAGCTTCATGGGAGGTGAAGTGGTTGTTGGGTTGAAAGGAGCTAATCCCAATAAGAGGCGAGTAATTGGGAGAAGGGAGAAGAATATCTATCTGTTGAGAGTACAACTGGTGAAGGCTCTCGTACATGAGAGTGACAACTAGAGTGAACTTTGTTAGAGAAAGATGGGACACCTACACTACAAGGCTCTTCCTATGTTAGGGAGAATGGTTACATGTTTTTTGAAGACCAGGATGGAACAAGAGGGAGTGTGCACTTGGCAAGTAAGCCAAGGTTGTGTTTCCTCACAACGAGACCAGGTCCAAGGGTGTGTTAGACTTGGTGCATTCAAACATTTGTGGTCCTATGGTAGTGGAATCAATCACAGAGTCATAATACTTTATGGCATTCATAGATGATTTTTCTTGAAGACCAAGGGTGAGGTCTTTGGTTGGTTTCAAGAGTTTAAAGCTCTTGTGGAGAACTATATTGGGAAGAGGATTAAGGTGCTGAGGTCGGATAATGGGGGCAAGTATACCTCCAATGAGTTGTGGGATTTTTGCAGGACAACAGGGATCAAGAAGGAGCTTACAGTACCTCACAACCCTTAGCAGAATGGGGTTGTCGAGAGGAGGAACAAGACCATAATGGAGGCACTGAGGGCAATGATTTATGATAAGTAATTGGCTATGTTTTTGTGGGTGGAGGCCTGCAATACAACTTTGTATCTACAAAGTAGGAGTCCTCATAGAGTGTTGGAGGGTATGACTCCTGAGGAGATGTTCATAGGAGTCAAACCAGCGGTGAGTCATCTGCGCATCTTTGGTTGTCTAGTTTATGTTCACACTCCTATGGAGAAAAGGACTAAGTTGGAGCCACTGTCAAGAAGGGGCATGTTTATGGGCTATAATGAGGTCTTAAAGGCCTACCGAGTCTACATTCCAGGATAGAGGAGAGTTGTTGTACGTCAAGATATCAGATTTGATGAGGGCAGGACCTTTAGAAGGTCTCATGAGAGAGAGCTAGCAGGGGTAGAGGATTAGGAGCAAGACACTTCTAAGGTTGAACATGGACCAACAGTAGGGACACAACCCGTAGATCTGGAGGAGGAGCGAGATGTTCCTTTGGGATTTATCAGGAGGAGGCCAAGATGGGCTGAGTAAACCTTGATTGATGCTGAGGAGCATGTGGAGGCTCTTAGCAACATATTCATACAAAGCATACTACCAACGAGATTTTCTAGTTACATGGACTTGTCGGGCAACATCAGTCAATTCGAGCCTTCTTCTTTTGAGGAAGCTGCAGATGTGCAGGTCTGGAGGGATGACATGGTGGAGTATAGCTTCGTCATGAGGAATGATGTGTGGGACATAGTGTCGAGGCCTGAGGGAAAATCAATTGTCACTTCTCAATGGATCTAGAAGATCAAACATGCTCCTGATGATGGGTCTTGTTCTAGACCCGAAACGTAGACGCAAAAATGCTTACTGTGGAGATTCCGAGCTCAACAACTAAAAACTCACACCACAGAAATCTGAAATCTATAATCAAACATGCAGCTGATGGCAGTGTTGAGAAGTACAAAGTGAGGTTCCTAGTGAGAGGGTTCTCTTAGCAGGAGGGAGTAAACTACGAAGAGACATTCACACCTGTTTCTAGATATGCATCAATTAGAGTAGTCATGTCCAATGCTTCAGAGATGGGGTGGAGGATACATAAGATGAACGTGAAGACTACTTTACTCAACAGAGTGATTGAGGAATCGATATATATCGAGCAACCTCAAGGCTTTGAGGTGCATGAGAGAGATAGTCTCATGTGTATAGATTGAAGAAGGCCCTTTATGGGATGAAGCAGGCTCCACGGGCATGGTACCCCAGGATTGATGGATATCCTCTAGGTTTGGGTTTCAGCGAGTGAAGCAAATTCTAACTCGTAATATGTACTTGTTGAGGGTGAGTTTCTCATCTCGGTACTTTATGTTGACGATCTTATCTTGACGGGATCAGAGAAGCTCATAGGGATGTGCAAGGAGGATCTTGCTTCAGAGTTCAAGATGAGGGACACATGCTTTATACACTAGTTTTTGGGATTGGAAATGTGGCAACAATCAGGAGAAATTTTCCTTAGGCAGGGCAAATATGCAATTGAGATATTGAGGAGATTCAGGATGGAGGATTGTAGGCCTATGTCTGCATCGATGATCACTAACTTGAAGCTGAGTGCTTTTGAGGGTGAGTTGGTGGGTCCCACACTATATAGGCAATTGATAGGTTCTTTGATGTATTTGGTCAACACTAGGCCAAATATCTATTTTGCTGTGAACACACTCAACCAATTCATGGTGGAGTTGAAATAGGTTCATTGGGTGGCATCGAAGCATGTGTTAAGGTACCTGTGAGGTATAGTGGACTTTGGGCTCAAATATGTTGGGGTTGATGGAATAGAGTTGCAGGGGTACACAAAGTCTGATTGGGGTAGGAGTGTTGTGGACGAAAAATCCACATTTGAATGTTGTCTCATCTTGGGATCAGCCATGATGTCACGGTACAACATGAAGCAACAACCAGTGTCACTTAGTTCAGCAGAAGACGAGTACATGGTAACAAGTATGGCAAGTTGTGAGGCAGTATGACTTCACAAGATGCTTATAGGATTATTTGGTCTAGAGGTGGGGCCAATAGTGATTCACTGTAACAATCAGAGTTGCATTAAGCTCTTTGAGAATCTTGTGTTTCATGATCGGTCCAAGCATATTGAGATCATATATCACTGCATTAGAGATAGGGTCTAGAGAGGTGTTGTGAGATTGAAATACATTTCCATAGAGGAGCAGGTGGAAAATATTCTCACTAAGCCTCTAGTGAAAGGGAGGTTTCTGAAGTACAAAGATAAGCTAGGGGTAGTGGAGAATCCCTTCCTTGCTAGGAGGGAGTTTTGAAGCTTGTGGTAGTTTCAAAAGGTCTTTTACATAAGCTTGGTGTCTTAGTATGTAGGAGATTATTAATTGCCTCTTTAGGTGCTTGCTTGGTGGAGTAAGTGATTTATGTCTTCTTTCCTAAGTCTAACTTAGGAAAAGTACAATAATTAGAGTCGATTAATTATTGTGGACTATTATGTAAATTTCTAAGGATAAATAATGAAATTATTTAAGTGACTTAGAAATGATTTCAACCATTGATCACCTAGATCTGTTAGAACGAAGATTAGGGTTAGGGATTTGGGCTTGATGAAGATTATAAAATAAGCCTAAGGGAGAGGTGAAAACACACAAGTGGAGAAAGCGATTTTTTCTCTAGAGCGAGATGCTCAGCTAGACTGTAGTGCAAAGGAGGAAGAGTGTAAGTGGATTCAATAGTGTTAACAGGTGGTCGAATTGCTGGAGTTTGCAGGGCCAAATTTTCTAAGGCGCAGAGGTTGTTTTAGGGGAAGGCACAGGGCCGAGTTGTTGGTGAGAGGTGGGATGAAATTCTTCAAGCTAAATTTCTTCAGAGGCTAATTCCAGTAGGACGAAATTCCTAGGGTGGAGTCTTCTAGTGGGAGCCAAGATATAGGTTCCAGTAAATGCATATTTCCTTGTAATTTCTCTGTGGGTCGAAACCCTGATTTTCCTTAGATTAATTAATGAGGGGAAATTGTTGCGGGTGTTTATCTATTGTAATGTGTGATTGATCTCTCTAATTTTATTTCTCCTTGATATATGTTTCTAGAAGTTAAAATACTAGTGATTTTATTTTTCAACAATTCAGAATTTATTTGGTTAATAAAATAAATTGTTGGGAATGAATAATTGTTGCGAGAAAATAAATCTGGGCTGGTATTCGGAGATTTAAAATTTATGGTGAAGCTTATATGAATGCATGGTAAACCATAAAACAAGTAGGTTAACTTCTTTTATCTTGGTTTCGTATTTTAGTGGATGGATGAATTATGTATTAAGCTTGTTAGCATGGTATTCATTTCATGACCCATGACTTCCATGACTGTGGAAGTAGCATTTTAGCTCCTTACCTTAATCCATCTTTGAAAATTTAAGAGCCTTGACTCAAACCCTAGGCTAGGTAGATGAACTTGTCCTAGTTCTTTTGAATCTTGTTTTTACTCTAAAGTTGCTCTAAGTAGTATGTTCCTAGACTTCGTTAGCCCTAGATTGAGAAGACACCAGTCCTGTCTCTTGTAACAATCTTCAAAACCCCAAAATATTTTATTTATTTATTTTTTCCTAGGGTAAATTAGGGTTTATTTACAACAAAATACATGTTTTCAACATTTATTGTCTTGGACATTAATGTCCTAGGGTTAGGAATTGTTTAGATAAGTAAAAGTTACATTTAATGTGTATTTTTCTTTTATTAATTAGGGTTAACGTCTAGGGTTTAATTTTTGTTATATGCCTTTTAACCGTAGAAAATTGCTATAATTTATTCTTTCATCTGCTCTTAATTTTAGCCTTCATTTTACATTTATTATCATAGTTTTTGGGGTTAAATTTCCCTCTGTTATAAACTATTGTCACATTGTGTCACTGCAAATTTTGATTTAAAGAGCAAATTTATGACAGCCAACTTTAATTTCTTGATTGTGTTTGAGCCTCTATTGGTTGACTTGAGCCTTTAGATTGAGCCACAGGAACTTTTAAATTCAAATGTTAAAGTTACTCTCTAATCCACCCTAAACTCTAATTTCCTATTCTTATCCTTGGGTGGAAATCATTGTCGAACTTTGAGGGGGTACTTAGCTTAAGGTGATTGGGTTATTTGATCCCTAAGATCTACTAGGGAAGCCTCCTTTGTGTTGGATTGTGTCCATCAGTAAGACAAGTGGAGTTGTTGTTGCAGGACTGAGGTGACACTTCCATTGTTGCACTTGATCTATGTTGCCTTGTGATGCTTTGCACTAGTGCTATATTTTACTATAACAAACCAAAAACTTTTGTTTTTGGCTGCAAAAAACTTAAACTTAGCTGCATGCATACAAATCACTAATTTTTGGAATTTTATTTTGCAACTTTATAAGCTTGGAGTTAGATAATGGTTGGTCTATCCAACATTTGCAACTTTTCCTCTCTGTTTCTGATTTGCTGTAATTGCATAAAATGGAGGGCAAAGAGTATACAGAAAAAAGAAAATACTTTACACTCGTTTCTGATTTGCTGAGACTGCACAAGGCCCATAACAAAGAGCATACATAGTTGGAAAGGGAGTAGACCGGGAGTATAAATGAAAATATCAAAATGAAATATTAAAACAATATGGAGATTTTAAAAATTGAAATAAAACTATATACTTTGGATCTTATATAAATGGCTGTATCTTGTACTGCGGGCAAACAAAATTTATTTAGGTGAATCAAAAAGGACGTTCAACTAAAGACAATGCTTCAGATGCATTAGAATGATTATCTTCGCCCAAAAGTGCTCATAAACAATAGAATCCTGAAGCCCGTTGATGCATGTAGTGGTATAGGTTCAGGATCTTGATTCAATGGGGTGCGTGATGTGAACTAACTCTGTTGTGTTTATATATCCTAATATGCTTTGCTATCCAAACCTTTCATACCTGCAGATCTGATTTTCTGCCTATGTTCCCATGGTGATTTAGGAGATTCTAGTGTTGGTTATGTATGTTGATTTAACTAGTGAGCAGATTTTGTTTAGTAATTTGACAAATAAATAGACGCTAAGAGGGCAGAATTGTGGCTGTAACAAATTTGCTGTTTATAAGTTATTTTCAAATCCGTTATATGTTGGGAATTGTGCCCTTAGGGCTGGAAACATGGTTCCCTTGAAGTACATTGGTTCAATGTTTATTTCCCTGGACTGCTTTATAAAAAAATTTGGACAGAAGTGAAATACAAATATACACTGTGGTAATTTATATTTCAGATTCTGCTATAACAGTGAAAGCTCACTGGAAATATATCCAGAAAACCACAAGTAAATGAGGTGAAATTTTGTAATTTACCTTAAGCACATATTCTTGAAATTTCCACATGTAAAGGGAATCCCAATTGGGGTTGTTTCATATATTTGCATTCTTTAGATTCCTATGGTCGCATTCCTGTCATATTGCATTTCTTATGGCAGCACCTTGGAGCTTGGTTCTCGGTGGTTCTCAGGTAAGGTTGGTTTAGGATTTTGTACTATACAGCTTTATATTTATTGAAATTTGAGCATAGTATTAGTTGCCAGCTAATAATATATACAGCGTTACATTTATTGAAATTTCAGCATATGTAATAAGAATGGTGTCTTTAACATGAAATATGTTACTCTGCATTTTTTGGGTAGTGATATGGTATATACATCAAATATTTTCTTCTTTGAAACAATCGTTTTTCATCCTATCAGTTATTCCCTTTGGTGTGAAACAAGACATGCCAGGCATTGGAAATGACCGAAGTTTGAGAAAATTACTTACCAAGAAACTAATCTGCCAGCATGTTATAAGGTCCATAACTTATTGACAGGTCCAGAGAGCCATATAAAGAGCATATAATGAGTAAATTGAAAGCTGCTAATGCTTGAAAGCTTTAAATAGTGAAGTTGTTATTTGTGAATTGATGGGGGATGGATGATAGACTCAGTCATCCAAATCTATTACAGCAATGACAAACATGTTTCTAACTTTCTACTCTTTCAAACTTGTATCGATTGCATGCATTTTTAGGAACATAGGCATCAAAGAACATTGCTCAACATTCTCACTAATTTTAGTTCAACTTGATTATTATGGTCATTTCAGGAGTTAATGCCAAGAGGTGTGAACTCGCCAGTCGGAGCTTTCAACTCAGTTGGTGGGCAACCCATTGTTTTTGATTCTGTAAAAGGATCACATGTTTGGGATGTGGATGGAAATGAGTACATTGATTATGTTGGCACATGGGGCTCATCAATAATTGGCCATGCAGATGATAAGGTAGTTTTTACAAGATCTGCAATTTTTATCTCAGCCTGTATCATGGTAAAAAAATATGTGGAGTTACAAGACCTAGAAATCTGAATTGGGATGACATGGTGCTATATTTGTTTCTGTTCGTGTCATGGTACAAACCGTTCAAAGGAGCTATTTTTCGAGAAAGGTGATGTGAGAAATTTAGAAATTGAATTTGCTGAAATCAATCATAACAATCACAAACTGCATTTGCAAAAATATTCACTCTGAATGAAACTTTCATTTGCATTATATGTGCTAATAATTAATATGCTGGTCTTTTACCATTGTCTTGTGAAAATTCCTAGATTTGACAATCTTAGGAATTCTATTGCAACAACTGAGTGTACTTCTCCTATTATGTAAATTACTTTTACCAAAATTAATTCAGATCTGAATTATTGAAGTAACTACTGAAGCAGCCTACACTGAATAAAAATATTATTCTGAAACAAGGAAACTGAACAAGAAATCAATCACACATAGGACACAATTATTCTTGGACACAAGTCCCCCGAAAAACCCAATGCGGGAAAACCGGGGCAGCAGATCTGAGGGTTTGTAACTTTGTATTATTAAGCAGTAGCAAATCCTGAATACATCTCTGAATACCTCAAGGGTTATTCAGTAACAGAGAGAAATATTGGTAGAAAGAAATGTGAGTTTTGCCTCACTCAATCACTGGAAAATCCGGCTGATCCGGACATTGGAAGAACTGCCTCTAGAGGTCTTTGACTCTCTGCGCAGTCATTGCATAGGCACTGCGTCACCTCCTCTAAGGATTGCGTCATAGCAGCAAAGGATCGATCTAACTCTCAAAATCTTAGATCTGGGCTTCCCAGTCTCACACCTCGGCTTCCGGCTTCTGGTTGTGATCTGATAGCTGAATCTCAGAAACCCTATGAACCTCTTCGAAACATCTGCGTAGCCGTGCATGGCTCTGTGCTAGCTTTGCGTCAGCGTGATTGGCTCTGCTGGAAGTCTATCTGCCTCTCTCTGTTGATGATTCTCCGACTGAGAAAATCTCTCTCCGGAAGCTACTCTGCCCCTCACTGCACTGAATCACTTAGATCTGATCTTTGTCCGAGCACTGCTCTATCAGAAGAATTCGATCTCAAGATTCACTCCGTGTGTGTCTTTCCAAATGACCCTCAAGCCTTCCTTTATAATCTTCTCGTTGAGAAATCAATGGTCGAGATTAGATCTCTAATCAACGGCTAAGATTATATTAGACTTGATCTCCACCTTTTGTAGATTATTCTCACTGTGTTTTATTAATGTCCTTTAATTATTTAATTTCCCTAACTTTAGAAGTAGGGTCTCCATTAAAATAATTAATTATTTTAGTAAAACATTAATCGAGTGGAATTTTCACAAACGGTTTCTGGGTTCTTTTGGATACCAATGTCTAAGCCTCTCCACAAAATTTGGGGCTTAGATCACTTTCTGATGATACAAAAATAAGCACTCCTTCTTAGTGGAAAAGGTGCTCTAACAATGTGCCTGCTGCATACTACTATGTCCCTGAAGTAACCTCCGCGCTGCTGAAGTCCATCAGCCTCTGCGCTGCTACTGCTACTGTACTGTTGGCCATGAAACTCTCACTGCCACTGCTGCATCTGTACTACAACTCCCTCTCAAATGTTGCATCTGCTATGTTGCTAACACTGCCAATGCTAACACTGCAACTCAACTGCTGAAAGAAATAGTTGAACTCATCCAAAACTGAACAAGTGTTCAATGGATGCAACTTGGTGCTGAAGACTCTGAGCGCTAATAACTATTGTGTTGTCCCTCTAATGCATTGCGTTGCTGCTGCTCTACACTACGCAGCGCTGCTTTGCACTCTTGTGCACTGCGTTGTTGCTACTATATTGCCGCTGCTCTACTCTGCACCGCTCCAAATGTAGGCGCTGCTACCTACTGCACTGTCTACGCTGTTGCTGCTTTGCACTGCGTTGCACTCCTGTGCACAGCGCTGCCGCTGCTCTACTCTGTGTTGCTCCAAAAGTAGGCGCTACTACCTACTGCACTGTCGTCCCCATCACTCCTCAGCTCCCGCTGACACTGCTCCATCCTGCCACTGCTAATCATGGGCTCCCGTAGCAAGGTAATGATCCATGAAGTGGGCTCCTCAAGGATCTTGCCCAACTGAAGTTGAAGGTGAACTACAATTCGATGTCGCCCCACTTCTCATCTAGAGAAGCATGGGCACTCATGGCGAACTCATCCTGCTCGATCTTTGCAGCTGCAACTGTTGGATCGTGCTTCTCATCCTTGTCCTTTTTCTTCAAAGGACACTGCGATGCTAAGTGACCCATCTCACCACATCTGAAGCATTTCACCTTAGAGACATCTCTCTTTTCTCTCTGTTGCCCTTGCTGCCCTTTCGATGCGAGGGCTGCATTCTCCTCCTCCTCCATTGTCTTCAATCCGCTACCGCTGATGCTGTCAAGCTTACACTTGACTAGATGTCTCTGTAGCTCCTCCTGAAGAGCTGACCACATCTATTCCCAACTAGGAAATGTAGCCCTGCCAAAATACTTTGGACAAAAACCCGCCACTCCTTTGTCACTGCATTAAGGGTCAGCCTCACCATAGTCGTTGCAGTTGGGGTGGATCCCACGTCTGCCAACTGGTCTCATATCTCTTGAAGTCTCGTAAGGAACAGAGCAATATGCTCCCCCTTCTGCATCTGGGTCATGCGGAGTTTCTGCTCCAAGTACATCTTCCGCTGCTCAAAAGTTCCTTCTTACAACAACAACGCTTCCCACATCTCCTTGGCGGTGCCCTTGCTGGCTAAATGTGAGACTATGTAATCCTTGACTCCATCAAGGATTAGCCTCTTGCACTTTGCCATGTCGGCCTTGTAATTTTTGTTCTGATTCGGATCTGTAGGTACAACAACGACATTTTCCACTAACACCTTGAGATCATATTCATCTAGAAGGAATTGAATCCTTTCCTTCCTGATTACATAGTTGGAGGAACCCTCCAACCGGTCTTGATCTCTAAGACCATGAGCTGCCATCTTAGCTGAAAAAATGTCGAAGTTCGAACTACTTCGTCTTTCTCCCTCTCTGCGCAGCCTAGGCAGGCTTATGCACAACCTTTGGAGCTCGTAGATCTGCTGCCTTGATTCGCTGCTCAGATCCTGGAAAAACGCTGAATTCTTCGGCTAGGAATTCACTGAGGAAGAATTTACTACTATGTGTTTTTTATTTCTTCTGATGCTTCTCTGTTCCAGCAACTACATGCAGAAAAGTTTCTTGCCTCTGGCTCTGCGTGAAGGTTCTGCACAATTCCTTGTGCCTCAGCAAAATCTCGAACAGGAAGTCCTACATGCAGAAAAACTGCTTGCCTCTGGCTCTACGTGAAGGCTCTGCGCAATTCCCCGTGCCTCAGCAAAATCTCGAACAAGAAGTCCTACCTCTCTGTCGACTCACTCAGAGAGAGACAACCTCAAACTTCAACCCTCTTGGCCCGATTTGCGCAATCCCTTTGGGAATCTGATCTGTTGCTGCTGCAGCAATTCAACCTTCACTTCAAATTTAGATCTGCTCTTCCTGTTTAACATCAAACGCTCTAATACCATGTGAAAATTCCTAGATCTGACAATCTTATGAATCCTTCTGCAACAACTGAGTGTACTTCTCCTATTATGTAAATTACTTTTACAGAATTAATTCATATCTGAATTATTGAAGTAACTACTGAAGAAGCCTACACTGAATAAAAATATGATTCTGAAACAAGGAAACTGAGCAAGAAATCAATCACACATAGCAAATTATTTTTGGACACAAGTCCCTGAAAAAACCCAATGCGGCAAAACCTGTGCAGTAGATCTGAGGGTTTGTATTATTAAGCAGTAAAAAATCATAAATACATCTCTGAATACCTCAAGGGTTATTCAGTTACAGAGAGAAATACTGGCAGAAATAAATGTGAGTTTTACCTCACTCAATCACTGGAAAATTTGGCTAAATCGAATAATGGAAGAACTGCCTTTGGAGGTCTCTACGCAGTCACTGCGTAGGCACTGCATCACCTCCTCTAAGGACTGCGTCACCCCAGCAAAGGATCGATCTAACTCCAGGAATCTCATATTTGGGCCTCCTGGTCTCACACCCCGGCTTCCGGCTTCAAGATATGATGACAACTGAATCTCAAAAACCCTCTGAACCTCTGCGCAGCCTATGCATAGCCCTGCGTAGCTTTGCGCTAGCTTTGTTGCACATCTATCTGCCTCTCTCTGCTGATGATTCTACGACTGAGAAAATCTCTCACTCCGGAAGCTACTCTACCCTCACTGCACTGAATCACTTAGATCTGATCTTCGTCTGAGCACTGCTCCATCAGAAGAATTCGATCTCAAGATTCACTCCGTGTGTGTCTTTCTAAATGACCCTCAAGCTTTCCTTTATAATCTTCTTGTTGAGAAATCAACGGCCGAGGTTCGATCTCTATCAACGACTAAGATTATATTAGACTTGATCTCTGCCTTTTCTAGATTATTCGCACTTTGTTTTATTAATGTCCTTTAATTATTTAATTTCCCTAAGTTTAGACTTAGGGTTTCCATTAAAATAATTAATTATTTTAATAAAACATTAACCAAGTGGAATTTTCTCAAACTATTTGTGGGTTCTTTGGGATACCAGTGTCTAAGCCTCTCCATAAAATTTGGGGCTTAGAACACTTTCCGATGCTACAAAAACTCAACACTCCCTCTTAGCGAGGAAGGTGCTCTAACAATATGCCTGCTACATACTGCTCTGTCCTTGAAGCATTCTCCGCGCTGCTGAAGTCCATCAACCTTTGCGTTGCTGCTGCTACTGTACTGCTGCCCATGACACTGCCACTACCACTGTTGCATATGTACTACAACTCCCTCTCAAGTGTTGCATTTTCTATGCTACTAACATTGCCACTGCTAACACTACATCTGCACTGCAACTCTGTCGCTGAGAGAAACAACTGAACACACCCAAAATTGAACAAGTTTTTAGTGGATGTACCTTGGTGTTGAAGACTCTGACTGTTGATAACTAATGCGTTGTCCCTCTGATGCACTGCGTTACTGCTGCTATGCTCTGCACTGCGCTGCTGCTGCTATGCTCTGCGTTGCTCCAGTGGTAGGTGCTGCTACCTACTGCATTGTCGTCTCCATCACTCCTTGGCTCCTGCTGAAACTCCTCCATCCCGCTACTGCAAACCATGGGCTCCCGTAGCAAGGTAATGATCCATGAGTTGGGCTCCTCAAGGATCTTGCCCAACTGAAGTTGAAGGTGAACTACAACTCAATGTCACCCCACTTCTCACTTGGAGAAGAACGGGCACTCATGGCGAACTCATCCCGCTCGATCTTTGTGACTGCAACTGTTGGATCATGCTTATTATCCCTATCCTTTTTCTTCAAAGGACATTGTGATGCAAAGTGGCCCATCTCACCACATCTGAAGCATTTCACCTTCGAGAAATCTCTCTTTTGTCTCTGTTGCCCTTGTTTCCCTTTCGATGCGAGGGTTGCATTCTCCTCCTCCTCCAAAGTCTTCGATCCACTACTGCTGCTGTCGTCAAGCTTGCACTTGACTACATCTCTCCTCAACTCTTCCTCCTAAAGTGCTGACCACATCTGTTCCCAACTAGGAAGTGTAGCCCTGCCCAAAATGCTTTGGACAAAAACCTGCCACTCCTATGTGACTGTGTTAAGGGCCAGCCTCACCATAGTCGTTGTAGTTGGGGTGGATCCCACAGCTGCCAACTGGTCTCATATCTCTTGAAGTCGCGTAAGGAACAAAGCAATGCGCTCCCCCTTCTACAGCTGGATCATGCAGAGTTTCTGCTCCATGAACATCTTTGCTGCTCGGAAGTTCCTTCATAAAACAAGGACAAGGCTTCCCACATCTCCTTGGTAGTGCCCTTGCCAGCTAAATGTGAGACTATGTGATCCTTGACTCCATCAAGGATTAGCCTCTTGCACTTTGGCATGTCGGCCTTGTACTTTTTGTTATGATCCAGATTTGTAGGTACAACAACCACATTTTCCAAGAACGCCTTGAGATCGTATTCATCTAGAAGCAATTGAATCCTTTCCTTCCTGATTACGTAGTTGGAGGAACCCTCCAACCGGTCCTGATCTCTAAGACTATGAGTTGCCATCTCAGTCGAAAAACTGTCGAACTGCTTCCTCTTTCTCCCCCTCTGCGCAGCCTAGGGAGGCTTACGCACTCCCTTTGGAGCTCATAGATCTGCTACCCTGATCTGCTGCTTAGATCCTGGAAAAATGCTGAATTCCTCAGCTAGGAATTTACTGACAAAGAATTTCCCGCTATGTGATTTTTCTTTCTTCTGATGCTTTTATGTTTCGGCAAATACTTGCAGAAAAATTGCGTCCCTTTGGCTCTGCTTGAAGGCTCTGCGCAACTCCCTCTGCCTCAGCAAAATCTCGAACCGGAAGTCCTACCTCTCTGTCGACTCACCCAAAGAGAGACAACCTCGAAACTTCAACCCTCTTGGCTAGATCTGTGCAATCCCTTTAGGGATTCGATCTCCTGCTGCTGCAGCAATTTGGTCTTCACTTCAGATTCAGATTCGCTCTTCCCGTTTCACATCAACCCCTTTAATACCATGTGAAAATTCCTAGATCTGACAATCTTAAGAATCCTACTGCAACAACTGAGTGTACTTCTTCTATCACGTAAATTACTTTTACAGAATTAATTCAAATCTGAATTATCGAAGTAACTACTGAAGCAACCTACACTGAATAAGTATATGATTCTGAAACAAGGAAATTGAGCAAGAAATCAATCACACATAGGACACAATTATTTTTGGACACAAGTCCTCGGAGAAACCCAATGTGGGAAAACCAATGCAACAACTTTGAGGGTTTGTATTATTAAGTAGTAGAAAATCCTGAATACATCTCTGAATACCTCAAGGGTTATTTAGTTACAGAGAGAAATACTGGTCGAAAGAAATGTGAGTTTTACCTCACCCAATCACTGGAAAATTCGGATGATCCAGACACTAGAAGAACTGCCTCTGGAGGTCTCTGTGCAGTCACTGCGTCACCCCAGCAAAGGATTGATCTGACTCCCGGAATCTCGGATCTGGGCCTCCCGGTCTCATACCCCGGCTTCCAGCTTATGGATATGATCCGACAACTGAATCTCGGAAACCCTCTGAACCTTTGCGCAAACTCTGTGTAGCCCTACATGGCTCTGCGTTGGTTGTGCTGGATGTCTATCTGCCTGTCTCTGCTGATGATTCTCCATATGAGAAAATCTCTCTTCGGAAGCTACTCTGCCCCTCACTGCACTGAATCACTTAGATCTGATATTCGTTCGAGCATTGCTCCGTCAAAAGAATTCGATCTCAAGATTCACTGCGTGTGTGTCTTTCCAAATGACCCTCTAGTCTTCCTTTATAATATTCTTGTTGAGAAATCAATGACCAAGATTAGATCTCTAATCAACGACTAAGATTATATTAGACTTGATCTTCGCCTTTTCTAGATTATTCTCACTCTGTTTTATTAATGTCCTTTAATTATTTAATTTCCCTAAGTTTAGACTTAGGGTTTCCATTAAAATAATTAATTATTTTAATAAAACATTAACCAAGTGAAATTTTCTCAAACAGTTTCTGGGTTCTTTGGGATACTAGTGTCTAAGCCTCTCCACAAAATTTGGGGCTTGGAACAGTTTCCGATGCTACAAAAAGTCAACACTCCCTCTTAGCGAGGAAGCTGCTCTAACAATATGCCTGTTGCATACCGCTCTGTCCCTGAAGCATTCTTCGCGCTGCTGAAGTCCATCAACCTCTGTGCTGCTGCTGCTACTGTACTGTTGCCCATGACACTGCCACTGCCACTGCTGCATATATACTACAACTCCCTCTCAAGTGCTGCATCTGTTATGCTGCAAACACTGCCACTGCTAACACTACATCTGTACTGCAACTCAGCTGTCGAGAGAAACAACTGAACTCACCCAAAACTGAACAAGTGTTCAGTGGATGTACCTTGGTGTAGAAGACTCTGATTGTTGATAACTACTACGCTATCCCTCTGATGCATTGTGTTGTTGCTGCTACTATGTACTGCGCTGCTCCAGAAGTAGGCGATGATACCTACTGCACTGTCGTCTCCATCACTCCTCGGCTCTCGCTGAAACTCCTCCATCTCGCTACTGCTAATCATGGGCTCCCATACCAAGGAAATGATCCATGAGGTGGTCTCCTCAAGGATCCTGCCCAACTGAAGTTGAAGGTGAACTACAACTCAATGTCACCCCACTTCTCACCTGGATAAGCATGGGCACTCCTGGAGAACTCATCCTGCTCAATCTTTGCGGCTGCAACTGTTGGATCGTGCTTCTCATCCTTGTCCTTTTTCTTCAAAGGACACTGTGATGCAAAGTGGCCCATATCACCACATCTGAAGCATTTCACCTTCGAGACATCTCACTTTTGTCTTTGTTTCCCTTGTTGCCCTTTCGATGCAAGGGCTACATTCTCCTCATCCTCCAAAGTCTTCGATCCACTACAGTTGTTGCCATCAAACTTGCACTTGACTAGATTTCTCCTCAGCTCTTCCTCGTCAAGTGCTGACTACATCTGCTCCTAACTAGGAAACGTAGCATTGCCCAAAATGCTTTGGATAAAAACCTACCACTCCTCTGTGACTGCGTTAAGAGTCAACCTCACCATAGTCGTTGCAGTTGTGGTGGATCCCACGACTGCCAACTTGTCTTGTATCTCCTGAAGTCTTGTAACGAACGGAGCAATGCGCTCCCCCTTCTACATATGGATCATGCGGAGTTTCTGCTCCAAGTACATCTTCCGTTGTTCGGAAGTTCCTTCATATAGCAAGGACAAGGCTTCTTTTGAAAATTTCAAATCTGAAATACTACTGCAGTGATAGGTTTATTTCGCCTACTTATTATTATGATAAGTTATTTATGAATTTCTTTCAATAAATTCTGAAATAAATACATCTGTAGTAATCACTTAACTAGAAGCAGAGAATAGAACATAACACATATAATGCAATAGAAACAATCACATGTACATAGTTATTTTTTGACAATTGTCTCCGGAAAAACCCAATGCGGGAAAATCGATGCCGCAGATGAGGGTTTGTATTATTCTTCAGTGATGAAAATCTTTTACAAGGAAAAGACTGGCAAATCTCTTAAAAATACACCTAAGGTAAATTCTTTGAATCTTCTTGGAGAATTTCTGACACCCGGAAGACACCCTAACTCCCTCTGCATCACTTTGCGTGATCCTCTGTGCAGTCCCTATGCTAGACTGCATCACTCTCGTGGGCACTCAGTGTTGTCCTCTGCGTCCTCCTCTTGCCTTTCTCTGTCACTACTAACTTCCCCTTCCTTCTTCTACCTTTGCAACTCTGCCCTGCAACTTTCCCTTTGAAATCGAATTCTATTCCTTCATAATCGATTTCCTTCGGGTACTGAGTGTGTGCCCGACTTGATTTCCAAATGACCCTCAAGCCTTCTCTTATAATCCTCTCGTTGATGAATCAATGACCCAGATTAGATCTCTAATCAATAGCTAAGATTAAAACATGACTTGATGTCCATTCTCTAGAAGATTCTCACTCTGTTTTATTAATAGACTTAGGGTCCTCATTAAAATAATTAATTATTTTAATAAAACATGAACGGAGTGGAATTTCCACAAATGGTTTCTAGGTTCTTTGGAATACTAATGTCCAAGCCTCCTAAAAATTTTTGGGACTTGGAACACTTTCCTATGCTACAAAAATCAACACTCCCTCTTAGCGAGGAAAGTGTTCGAGCAAAATGGCAATTGCATCTACTATGACATGAAGCATCTACTATGCTGCTGATGTCTCGACTGCTACCCCTCATCTGCTGTGCTGCTGCCCATGACACCATTACTGTCACTGCCTCATCCGTACTACAACTCCCTCTGAATTTCGAGCCTATCCATTTCTCTTATTGGAATGGATTGTTGACCATCTCCATCTTTTCTCTGAAGTAAGCAAACTTAGTCTTACCCAGAGCTTTCATGAGGATATCTGCCACCTGTTCTCCTGTAGGAATGTACTTCAATTGTACAGCTCCCCGTTGGACATAGTCTCTGATGAAGTGACACCTAATGTCAATGTGCTTCGACCGATCATGAAACACAAGATTTTTAGAGAGCTTGATGCAACTCTGATTATCGCACAAAATGTTGATCGCTTCCATTCTTTTCTTGAGTAAGTTCATAAGCAACTTTCGAATCCATATGGCCTCACACGAAGCTGTGCTAGCTACCATATATTCTGCCTCGGCTGAGCTCAGTGCCACAGATTTCTTTTTCCTACTGCACCAGGAAGTCATTCCTGATCCGACACTGAAACAGTACCCACTGGTACTCTTCCAATCTACTGGACTTCCAGCCCAGTCTGCATCAGTGAATCCACTCAAATGGATGTCATTGCCCTTGGTGTACCTCAATCCAAGCTCGATTGTCCCCCCAAGTACCTGAGAACATGTTTGGCTGCTGCCCAATGAGCCCTCCTTGGTTCTACCATGAATTGACTGAGGGTATTCACAACATAACAGATGTTTGGTCTAGTATTGACCAGGTACATTAATGATCCTATGAGCTGCCTATACAAAGTAGCATCAACCTCATAATCCTCGGACGTATCAATTTTCTTCTAGGTGATCATTGGGGTAGCCATGGGTCTATAGTCCTGCATCTGAAATCTCTTTAGAATCTTTGTAGCATGTCTTCCTTACCCAAGGAAGATTTCTCCCTTTTGCTGCCAAACTTCCAAACCCAGAAAATAGTGCATCTGCCGTAGATCCTTCATGTTGAACTCTTTTGCTAGATTTTCCTTGCAATCTTTGATGAGCCTAGATGATGCAGTTAGAAACAGATCATCTACATATAACACCAATATTAGAGGCTCATCCCCTACTCTCATATAGTAGAGATTGGGATCTACGTTACTCTTGACAAATCCCATCTTTTGCAGGTAGCTGTCAATTCGACCATACCAAGCTCTAGGGCTTGCTTCAGTCCGTACAAGGCTTTCTTAAGCTTGCACACATGAGTTTTCTGCTCATGCGTCTCAAAGCCCTCTGGTTGTTCTATGTACACTTCCTCTTCTATCACCCCATTCAAGAACGCAGTGTTGACATCCATCTAGTGAATCTCCCATCCCATCTGCGCTACAAGGGATATGATGGATCTGATTGAAGTATACCGAGCTACTGGGGCAATGATTTCTTCATATTCTATCCCTTCCTTCTGAGCGTACCCCTTAGCTACAAACCTGGCTTTAAATTTATCTATACTGCCATCTGCAGCATATTTGATCTTGTAGATCCATCTCGAACCTACAACTGATTTGTCCTAAGGTCTAGGAACTATTTCCCAGAAATCATTTGTCATGATGGAGATGTACTCCTCCACCATCGCATCTTCCCACACTTGATGCTGAGCTGCCTCCTGAAAACTAGAGGGTTCTCCAACCTGTGCTACCAATGCCTGGTACCTGTTTGGTTGTTTGCGCTACCTCTTCACATTTCTAGGAGCTCCAACAAACTCCTCTGCATTCCTCAGAGTTTTTTGTAGTTCTCTGCTCGTCCTTCCACCGGTAGTGGGTGGATTTACCTGCTCTCCTTATTGCACTTCCTCGGGAAAGATATCCTTAGGATCCTTGTGCCTTGGAGAGGCACTAGAGCCATCTTCTGCGGGTCGTTGTGGCTGGACCAGCTGATCCTCCTCAGACTGCATAGTTGAAGACATTTCTCAGAATTTCTTGAAGGCTCTTTCCTCCATGAACTTCACGTCCCGTCTTACTACTATCTTCCTACTCTTGGGAATATAGATGCAGTAAGCCTTTGCATTCTTGCTATATCCCACCAGATATCCTTCTTTGCAGTTTGATCCAACTTCCTCCTCTTCTCATCGGGTACATGTCAATATGCTATATTGCCAAATATCCTAAAGTGGCTCACTTCAGGCTTGCTGCTAGTGAACACACTCTCAGGTGTGACCTTACCCAATGTGTTATGAGGAACTTTGTTCTACACATACACGGTTATATTACAAGCCTTAGCCCACAGGAATTTGGGCATGTCTTGATCATACAACAGTCCTGTTTTTCCTTTCTGCGACTCCATTATGCTCTGGATTATACAGAGCAGTCCATTCTCTTTTGATGCCTTCCCTTGCGCAGAACCTTGTGAAGTCCTATCAATGTACTCTCCACCATTGTCTAATCGCAATGTCTTGATCCTATTTCCCGTTAGATTCTCCACAAGAGCTTTAAACTCCTTGAATCGATCAAGGACCTCGTCTTTGTTCTTCATAAAGTAGATCCATGTCTTTCTGGAATGGTCATCGATGAAGGTGACAAAATATTTTGCACCACTAAGAGAATTCGTGGACATTGGTCCGCAGGTGTTTGAGTGTATCAATCCCAACACACTCTTGGTCCTATTGTTGCTTCTATGATACGCTGTCTTGGCATACTTTCCTAGTACACACCCTCTGCAGGCATCGTCTCGCTTGGTGCTAAGTTATGGAGCTCCTGTGACAGTCTTCTTGAGAATTTTCAAGGCTCCATGATGTAGATGCTCTATTCTTCTATGCCATAACTCATTCAAATCTTTCTCACCAGCACTACCTATGAGAGCCATTGGGGAATTGAGCTGTAACTTGTTCAGTTTGTGGCTCTTGACTCCAATTTGTGCCTTCTTTTTCCAACTTGGGTGTTTGACGTAAAATTTGTTTCCAATAAATTAAACGTCGTAACCTTTGTTCTGAAGCTGAGACACAAAGAGTAAATTCATCCCCAACCTTGGTACATGCAACACATTGGTGGGCCAAAGCTTGTTGCCAACTTAGTTTGAAAGTTTATGGCGCCTCTACCAACAGGGGTGCATTTTGCCTTATTTCCCATAGTGATTTGAAAATTCATCTGCTTCTCCTGGTAGTTTGAGAAGCATTCTCGAACTCCCATCATATGAGCAGATGCTCTACTGTAAATATACCAAATCTCTGGAGAAGACATACTTGACACAATCAAATTCCTCTTCTAGTCTGGATGCTAGAACTGAGATATCATGATCCCTCTGCTCCTCCATGCATTCTGGAGGACTGCGTGAACCCTTCCAAGTTGTTACTGCATCCATGTCGGATCTTCGTTCCATTGCAGAATCTCCTCTTCCATTACTTCGTCTTTCACTCTGATACCATGTGAAATTTCAAATTTGAAATACTACTACAGTGAGATTTATTTCACCTACTTATTATTATGACAAGCTATTTATGAATTTCCTTCAGTAAATTCTGAAATAAATACAACTCCAGTAATCACTCAACCAGAAGCAGAGAATATAACAAAACACATATAACGCAATAGAAACAATCACATGTACACAATTATTTTTGGACAATTGTCCCTGGAAAAACCCAATGCGGGAAAACCAGTGCAGCAGATGAGGGTTTGTATTATTCTTCAGCAATGAAAATATTTTACAAGAAATAGACTAGCAGATCTCTTAATAATACACCTGAGATAAATTCTCTAACTCCTCTTGGAGAAATTCTGACACCCGGAAGACACCCTAGCTCCCTCTGCGTCACTCTGCATGATCCTCTGCGCAGTCCCTACGCTGGACTGCGTCACTCTGCATGGGCACTCAGTGCTGCTGCTCAGCGTTGTCCTCTGTGGCCCTTTGTGTCCTCCTCTTGCCTTTCTTTGTCACTGCGGACTTCCCCTTCCTTCTTCTGCCTCTGCAACTCTCCCTTTGAAATCGAATTCTATTCCTTCAAAATTGAGTTCCTTCGGGTACTGAGTGTGTGCCCGACTTGATTTCGACCCTCAAGCCTTCTCTTATAATCCTCTCATCGATGAATCAATGACCCAGATTAGAACTCTAATCAATGGCTAAGATTAAAACATGACTTGATCTTCGTTCTTTAGAAGATTCTCACATTGTTTTATTAATACTCTTTAATCAGTAAAATAATTAATTATTTTAATAAAACATGAACGGAGTGGAATTTCCACAAACGGTTTTTGGGTTCTTTGGAACACTGATGTCCAAGCCTCTTCACAAATTTTGGGACTTGGAACACTTTCCAATGCTACAAAAATAAAAATGGGAAACGTTTGTCCAAAGCATCTTGGGCAGAGCAACGCTACCATCCTAGGTGGACATGTGGGCAATCCTCCTTCAGGAGGAAATCATGAGAATAACCAAGAAGCAAAGCAACAACGGTGGAGTCAAAGTAAAGAAAGAGGAGGAGGAGGATGCAGTGCTTACATCTAAGGGATAGAGGCAGCAAGGGAATAAAAATAAGGACCTATCAAAGGTTCGGTTCTTTAAATGTGGCAAACTTGGACACTTAGCCAACTCTTGTCCTAAGAGGAAGGACAAGGAATCTTCTAATTCCAAGCCAGCAACAACGAAAGTGGACGATGGCAGTGACGATGACGTAGCCATGAGTGCTCAAGAACCAAGGAAGTGGGGTGATATTGATCTGCAGAGAAGCTATAGATGGTGGCAGGATCCTTGAGGTGCCCAAACTCTTGGATCACATATGAGCTACTGGAGCCTTAAGACAGTAGCAGGATGACGGGGGTAGTGGGTGCAGAAGATCATGGAGAAGCAGAGGCAATGCTGGGATGCTGAAGTCTGGAGCAGTGCAGAGGAGAGGCAACAACAACGTGGAAGCAACAACATAGAGGTTGATGGGATTTCAACAGCATAGAGGCAGTGCTTACATAGTGCAGTGCCTTAGAGAGACGGTTCAAAGCAGCAACAGAGGATGCCTCAGTGATGAGATGCAGCCCAACTAACTTGTCTCTCAATGATTGGGTGGTGGTCCTTCAGTTGCTTACTTCTCAACAACTGAGTTGCAGTGCCGCAGTTAGCAGTGACAGTGTTATGGGAAACACGATGCAATAATTTGAGAGGGAGCTGCAGTACGAATGTAGCAGTGTCGGTGGCAGTGACATGGGCAACAATACAGAGAGAAACAACGCAGTGGATGGAGGGCAGCAGGCCAAGCATCAGTAGCGCAGAGACGGATGTTGAGATCAGGGCAATGCTTCTGTGTGGAAGTATTGCTAAAGCACACTCCTCGCTAAGAGGGAGTGTTGAGATTTTGGGGTAGCATCGAGTGTGCTCTAGCTCTGAAACTCTGTGGTCGGGGTAGAACACACGAGATCTCCAAGACCCAGAAAGCGTTTGGAGAAATTCCATTTCGTGTAATAGTTATTCAAATAGTTAAATTTTTTAATGGGGACCCTAAGTCTAACTTAGGGAGATTAAAAAATTAAAGTAAATTAAATTACACAAGTGATGAAATGTTCCAAGTGGCGTGGATCAAGCATTTTTTTAATGTGAGTCGTCGATTAGAGATTAGATCACGGTCGTTGGTTTCCCAATGAGAAAAGTATAAGATAAGGGCTTGGGGTTAGTTGGAAAACACACACACATTGTAGAAGCACTAAAGCTAAGTCGAATTTCTGCGGTGGGGTTTGCTGAGGAATTTGAAGTGAGTTTGCAGTGTAGTGAGTGGAAAAGATCGGCAACGGATCATCTGATCCGAGGCTGAGAATACAACAGTAGAGAGGCAAGCTCGTACCAGGACAGCGCAGAGGCCAATAGGAAGGATGCAGTCCATCCAAGTTGACGCAGAGGCCACGCAGAGGGTGACACAAAGCCGTCTGGGTGATGTAGAGGCAGTGCAAAGCCTCCCAAAGTAACGCAGGGGCAGCTTACACTGGACTAGAGGGCTAACGCAGAGGCTGGAGAAGACTGCGCTGAGGGTTGCACTGGGCCAGAAAGGGCTCGTTATCTGTAAATCCCGATTGAGGGTGTGATTCAACTATATTTTCTGTCACCGAGTGATAAGGTACAACTGTCGTGTAATTTCTCTACAGGGCAGACTGTTTCTGGTGCCCAGATTGTTTTATTCAGATTCTGCATAATAATAAAACCCTCTAGAGCTGTTGCATCAATTTTCCCGCATTTGGTTTTTCCGAGGACATTTGTCTGAAAAATAAAAAATCTGTGTAATTTTGTCATATGTGCGTGATGTTTAGTAAATGATTTGTAGATGTGTAGGTTGTTGGGTTACGGTTGTATTTTTGATATTTTACAGTATGATTCAATAACCTTTAAATTAATCAACAAGTAGTGGAAAATAGATCAAACACTGAATGAGTTTCTTTGAAACTTTCACAGATCTCTACAATACAAAGCTGATTTAGTAATCATGAAACTCTCTGAAAAACAATTGTCGAGTCCTAGATCGAATCCGAGAACATCGAGCATTGCCAAACATTTGTACGAGGAACGGAGGTTGATCGAAGCCCATATTTGCCAATCCCTTAGCGAACCCATGACACTACATTGCCATACGACTATGATTCTAGCCGCATGCATAACACACTATACCCGCGGCTATGGCCTAGATCATCTTGATCTGGCCCTAAAGCCCTAGTCGCTACCTTGCCATTATGTGCCTGTGCTAGAGCCCGGTTCGCTGATGCGTACTGTGTATAAGCCCTAATTTTTTTACGCGAGAGTTTTAAGCTTTGTGATTTCGGACCCTGCGCGAATTCTTTCCATCGAACTTATGCAAGCCAAAACAAAATAGACGAACCAAGACAAAGAATGCAAATAGAAGATCACTTCAGCAAGTATAAGAATCAGCTTGAGGTCACTTCTATTTATAGGCTATTGTGTGGGTCCACTTGGGATTAAGGCCAACTTAACTAATTCCACATGTGCTTAGGCCGACCCATTAAATTTCACTTTAATAAATAAAATAATTCAAAATTTAACTTCCACTTAACCGATTAGGGTGATCTATAGGTCGATTTTGGTCCTCTCAAAAAGAGGAATCTAATGCAATTATGATCTCGACCATCTAAGTTGTCCAAAGTGAATGAAGACTATGAGAGCCTCCTTGAACAAGAAAGCAGAAGTCCATCTTCATAATTCTCCTTGAATCCATATCGCCAAGAGGAATTAGGCATTGATCCATCAAAGGGTGGTCATTTAAACCATATTCTTTCACTTTTTCCTTCCTCTTCTAGTTCTAGCCACGTTGGGCCACCTAGGGCATCAATTTCCCAACAAACTAGCCCTAGAAAAATATCGATCTCCTAGACCTTACTGCGTTGGTGTGTCCTCAAGGTATCCTTCAAATTTGAAAATGATTCCGACAATGGGATTCCAAGATATCCCAAATACTAGGTCTAAGATCAAAATTTTCCCTAGTGTTCCCAAGGCTAGTACCTCATAGGATCAATTTGACATTTTTAGGTGAAAATTCTTGTTTGATCCTTTCGCCTCACCTTGGTCAGGTTAAGAATATCATTGGTTGCTAGATTCCATCCCTTTAACCTAGGTTGGGTCCACTTGGCTCTGTGTGGTCCCATTTCTTATCAAAGACAATTCATTAAGGGCAACTCGGGAATCCAAGTTCTATAAGGATTTTAGGGATTGGGAAACTCATTTTCAAGTCATATTGCTTTAACCTAACCCTCAAATCCTCGCCTCCTTTCTCTAGAAAGTCTTGTACCTTGCTTAAAGAGCAAGCAAGCTCCATTTTTAATCATATCCTAGGGAAAGGGTCTTTAAGGTCACTTCACATCTGTTGATCCATCCTTTATAAGTGACTTCCTAATTATCAGGTCTTCTCCCATCAGTGAAAGTCCGTAAAGAGCAGAGAGCCTTAACTGTGGTGACAGTGGGCTAAGTCTCCATCGTTGTCCTTGACCTAATAGTTGCCCTCTTAGGAAGGGAAGGTTGGAAGAGATATTTAGATTAAGAGATATAGAGCAGATCTACAGATCTACAACAGTAAGAAACCCCAGATACAAATGATCACTAAAACTCACTGAAAAACAATTATCCAGTCCTAAATCAGAATCCATGACACTGTCAAAGCTGACTACAAACATCTGTAAGAGCACCGAAGGTTGATCAAGCCCAGATCTTACTAAAAATCCCTTAGCTTCACGCATAACACTTTGTGCCTGCGACTATGGGTCCTTGGCTGCAAGCATAACACACTGTGCCCGTGGCTATGCCCAGATCAACCCAATCTGGTGCTAAAACCCTCTCTGCTACCTTTCCATTATGTGGCTGCGGCTATGACACCCTGGTCGCTACCTTGCCATTTTGTGCCTGCGTCTATGACACCCTGGTCGCTACCTTGCCATTTTGTGCATGCGGCTAGAGCTCAGTTTCGCTAGTTCTATACCCACGTCCAGGTCAAAAAACCCTAATTATTGCATGAGTTTTGGACCTGTGATTTCAGACCTTGCACAAACTCTTTCCATCGAACCTATGTGAGCCAAAAGAAAATAGACGAACCAAGAGAGAGAATGCAAATAGAATATCGCTTGAGCAAGAGTGTGAATGAGCTTTAGGTCGCTTCTATTTATAGGCTTTTGTGTGGGTCCACTTGGGGTTAAGGTCGACTTGACTAATTCTACATGTGCTTAGGCCGACTTGACTAATTCCACATGTGCTTAGGCAGACCCATTGCATTATACATTACTAAATAAAATAATTCAAAATTTAAATTCTGGTCAACCGATTGGAGCGATATGTATGTCGATTTTGGTCCTCTCGAAATGAAGAATCTAATGCAATTATGATGTCGACCATCTGAGCTTTCCAAAGTGGAATTTGATCCTAGTTGCATAATTTTAACACTCCCTCTCAACTGGGGAGAATTCCACCTGCTAATATCTGTTCATTTATCAATATGCCATTCTGGTATCTTCATGCATCATCACGTATTATCACTGACCATCTCTGTCATGTAGTCGTCATGCTGTGATCTCACATCATTACAAATCATCAATGTACTTCTCATGCTTATTCCAGCTTATCTCTTGATTATTGTTGCTCGTATGCTGAACATTCTCGGATCTAGAAGAAGAAGAATTTGTCATCGAAGGGGAGCTTAGGCTACCACCCTTCATCCATTAGGCTACCATTCAGAATCCAAGCCAACGGGCTACTACCTAGAATAGCATCATCAATCATCATCAAAGAGCATATCATCAAGGAGCACATCTTGACTAGTAACCGCATCGGGGAGCACATCTCGACCCAGAATCTCATGGGGGAGTTATACCTGTAGAACCCCATATCTAGCAATAGGATATCCATCCATGAAGGGGAGCCCATCTCGACCCTAGAATCACATCGAGTAACTCAATCTCAACCCCGAACCGCATAGGGTTGTCTCAACCCATCCTATATCCTACTGATCTTCCCATCGATGACCCTGAATAGTCATGTGGTAGAACACCTGCATCATAATCGATTTGGGTTGTACGCCCAAAGTACACTCTCAACTCGTTGGCCAAACGAAGAGAGGTATTCCCGACAAGCCAGAGTTGTGGGTATGATGTCAACTGGGGTATACTCTGCAAAGACCAGGCAGGGGAGCAACATTCTCCGACCCTATGAAGATAGGGGAGCAACATCTCTAACCCTATGGGTAACAGATAGGGAAGATGCCCTATTTTCAAGAGTTCCCTCAACCCCAGGAGCCCTCTATCTCAATTCCTCACCCTGAGAGCCCAGTCAGGGAGGAAGAGTTGGCTTAGTGTCCCCAATCAGCGCTACTCTCATCATACTCAAATCTGGTATCTACTTGTCTCAATAGCAGATGATTCCTGTTCATACAGGGCATCAAATCAAATATTATGTTAGAACATAAATAATCATATAAAATCACAAATGGATACTATAATCATCCTCCCTCCCAAGGAGGTGTCAATCACAAGCCTAAGCTTGTCTTGAACAACTGCACTATCTCAATATATGGAGAAATCTTAGTCCCAACTATATATATATATATATATATATATATATATATATATATATATATATATGGGATTCTCTGTCAACACAATGTATCCATGTCATATTCAGATCATGCTCAGACAACTCTCTAAGGAGCTTCTTTATCATGTCATAAAGATAGCCATGCTAGCAACATCGTACTCGACCATGGTCGTGTTATGGACCTCTCATCCAATATATTATGGCAAATCTCATATTAAGGCAACATCCAAATGTGCTCATCAATAATAATCCCAAAGATCATCAGTACATTCATGCAACTACATATCATAGGAGAAATATCTCAGCCTTTAAAAGTAGAACATTTCATGCAGATATTTCAAAGGATGATCGGTGGCAATTATGAATGAAGCAGCTCAATCATGAATTTAATCACGTTTTATACACATCATATACAGATGGATGTTCAAAACAGAACATCAATGCTTCAATCAATTGTCAGATGCCATGACAAGTTCAACAACATTTGAACTTTAAATCAGAGTGTCCAAGGATTTACATTTCCATTACATAGATATTTTTCAACAGATTTGCAACATGGGATTTCTTTCCAGAAATCGATTCAACATGCCATGATACATCATTTCGAGATTCAGAAGCCATCTCCCTCTTACATAGTTCCTCATAGGCTCATCCCCTGTCAAGGGTAGACCATCAGTGTGTAAAACCAAAGCCATAATCAAGAAGGCCATACCTTGGAACTCATCATCCTGACTTCGTCTGATAACTGTCAAATATGGACAATCGGGGAGCTTGCATCATGCAACGCTCTTTGCAAACATAATGCCTTAGCAAGCCAACATAATTAGCCCTACATAAATCAATGTTGTGTCAACAAAGTCAGCTCATCAGAGTTTAGAAGTTAGACAAAAACTATTAGCAAAGACATTGATGTCATAGTATCAATTCTTTCAATCAAGTGACAGGTAGAGCTCATATCAAGTCTTGACTTCATTTACTGTCAAGCCATCATGTCTGTCATTTAACATGCCATTACAAGCCATTTCCGTCACTAGATGCAAGTGCATACATCAAGGTTAAGTCATGCAGGTTCCATCTTCATACTGAATCACAACAACCATTGTGCTAGGAACAAGGAGTCCAATACAGAACCATAATTATGAATACTCACATAAGACACTAAAGGTCACTATGGCCACATAGCATTGTCATCAGGGAAAATCAACAATCATCAGATTAAATCATTAGTCATCAGGTCAAGAGATCTATAATCTAGAGACATGTCTCAATCATCGATTCAAAGTTCTAAAACATCATGTCAAAGTTCCAAACACAACTCATTTGTATCAATTAGTCAAAACATGTAGCACAAACTTCAAACATAATGACATATTCATATGAATGTCTCATACACCTGCAAACACAAGTTCGATTCAAACATACGAACTTTTCTTACTAACAAACCTTACTGATATCTGCAACACATCTGCAGAATTGACATCTTCCATGTGACCATCTGATTTCATGCCTAATCCTTTATTTACTTTGAACAACAATTTAACCCGACAACTTCAGGAATCAGTTTACAATGGAAGGACATGTCAGAGATCCCTTGATTTAGATTACAGACTGATTTCGTGTACAAAACTTCAGTTTTGTGTCTATCAGGCATAGTCGCATTTATGGGTCTTCCTTTGTGCGAGTGAGGCTCAAACCTATACTATAGATCAACAATGTCAGATACCCATAAATCATAGTAGAACATGTAATTTGAATTTCATTCATGTCGTCAACTTGTATTTACTTGAGTCATACAACGACAGATCTGTTAGATCATAAACGCATATCTATCATGAGTATCAACATCATGTCATCAATCTTTCATCAAGGCCTGAACTTGAAATATCAGGGCAACAGGAAGATGTGACAACACAATCTTATGAACACAATAACAATACATGTAATGCCATAACCATAGTTAGTAGGAGATCTAGAATATCAATCTCATAGTTATACTTCTATCATCATGGTGACCAATTCCATGCTTATCATGATCAATAGGATCAAGTTAGGTTATTCAATAAACCAATAGAGTGTCAATCTCTTTTTCCATGAGCTTTCATCATGCTTATCACAAGAATTATCAATACCATATCAATGCAGTAAACTTCTATAAGAGATCAACATGTCTTATGTTGATCAAGAGTCAAGAGTATTTACTAGTCAGACTCAAGATCTAAAAAAAAAAAAGATGTTAGCCAAACATCAGGTTGTGCCACTATATCCAAGATTAACAATAAGTAGCCGCACAAAATAAAAAGATCATCATGATCAAATATTCAATACCAGGTGCACTATTTCATCACATGAAACATAAATCACTTTCATATGCATGCATGAGCCATTTGCGAAGGAGACATTCTCAACATAACATAGGGCTTACCTAGCCAACCAATGTTATAGCTGAAACATAACATTAAGACAATATACCATGCATATTGTTGACCACTCTGTGTCAACGACCCCATAGCAGTACACCCCCTTTTTGCAAATGAGATTTATCATGTTCGAGGTGTTCACGCCATTCATATTTCATCATTGGTCGACAATTTTGTGAAAGATGTAAACCCATTTTGCATGTTTATAATGTAAATGATATTAGTAAGACCATCATGTATGTAACAACCTAGCTAAGCCTAGTATTTTGGTGACAATTTTTATCCTTGGAAGTTTTTCATCTCACTGATTTATTTGTGTTTTTCGACCCAAATGATCTGCAAAGTTTTCCCCTCCAACCTCACCCCAAAGTTAAGGTGGATTTTGTCGTCAAAATACTAAGTAAGTCCTAGTGTTTTCTATCAATTCTTTGTAAAAGTAATTTGGGAATAATCCTAGCTAATAGACTAGATTATTTTATTACAGATTACTTGGTCTGCTAGATCATATTTTGAGTCGCAGAATTGGGTAGATATTTGAGGGTCTATAACGAATGGGTTTCCCCCTTCATGTGTCAAATTGTAATATCTTGTGTAAAATATTTTAGTGCATGGTCCCTCATAGTTAGACACCATGGCTAAAGTATTATAGGGTCGAAAAAATAATTAATCTCCTCATGAGTCAATTAATTGAATCTTTTGGAAAAATTAAATTTAAATTATAAGTCAAAAATTTAATTAATTTGAGGTCCTAGGAAAAATTAATTCTCCAAATTAAAAAAAAATCGTTGGTTCTAGAAATTTTAATTTTTAGAGGTCCCCGGCCAAGGGAATATTGAAAATTTTAAGAGATTTTGGACCCTTGGGCCTTGGTAGTTAAGTCAGTCAAATTTTTGAGGTAATTAACTTTAAAATATTATTTTTGAGTTAATTAAAAAGGAATTAAGTGAAAAATTCGAAATTCCTCAAAAAATAAGTAATTTCGACGAATGAGATTAAAAGATGATTAAATCTTTTTCGATGGTCGATATTACTTTGACGGGGATCAAGCCAGCTAGTTGTTGGAGAATAAATCTATAAATTAGAGGTCTTTGTCCATCATTTTTTCATCTCATCATTGAGTCGTGTACTTTCTCTGAAAAGCTCTTGTAACTTTTGTTGAGTAATAATACACAAAGACTTTGGAGTTTCAGATTGTGGTGTTCTTTTTCATACTTATGTGGTAATATTGCTTCTAAAACTCTGCTGCTTTTATTTGCATTTGCTGGTTAATAGCCTTTGAGAATTAATATGTGCACAAGTATGTTGCACAGTTTTCTGGATTTTTTTTTAGATATCATTTTGGTTTGATAGAAGTATTAGGTATCTATATTTTTTGATAATCTTATGGTTATTTTTGAATCCCTATTAATTTAAAATTCATATCTGAGTGTACAGAGGTTACTATCCAGGATTTGGGCATTTGGGGAAGTCCTCAACTAGATCAACCAACTACCAGATTACAAATTTTGAAAAACCCATTGTTTCTAAATTTCTAAAAGTCATCTTACGAAGCATTTTACTTGCAGTGGGTTTTTTTAGCTTGTGCCTCTTTAAATTTTCTGGTTTATTTCTTTTAATTTGTGCAAAATGGTTTAAATTTGGCTAAGAGGGCTTTGATCTGCTAGATCTGTGCAATAGTATTGTAGATTTGTAAGTAGCATTATTTTTTAAATCACTAGAGTTTAGGGTTTTCATATTTTTGTACATGTGCTGGGTTTCTGGGTTTTGTTTCTGGCTTGTGCAGGTGTGGATCTGAAGTTTTTTCAAAGGAAACTCTAAGAACCGAGCAAGATCTAGGACTTGGATGGTAAGATATTGTCTTGGAATTCATAAATTTTGCAGAAAATTTTCCGCCAAGGGCATCAAATCGGAAAATTTGCAGTTCAGGTTTTTTCTCCTAAAGCCCTGAAGTAGTCTAAAATAAATTTATGAAGTAAAGATTTTTTATTTCTGGGCAAGAAATTTATCGATTTTTTGAGGCCCTCTGTTCTTTCCCTGCTACTGAAACACTCCTTCCTTTCCCTTTTCTGAGTTCCATTACTGCTTCTGCATTGTTGCTGTGTCTTTTCTATTGCGTGAAGTTTCTCTCTGCCCCTGAACGTTTGTCCCTTCTCTCCCTCACGCTATTGTTTTCTTCTGCGTGCTGCCTCCATTGCCTACGTCTATTTCTGCATGAATCCTCCATCCGCTGCCCTAGGTGTCTCCCTCATTTCTAGCATCTATCCTTTGTGTGCTGCCTTCAGTCCCACGTTTCCTTTCTTCTCTCGTTCGCCCTTTGTCCTTGTCTCTCTTCCTCTCATGTCGGTTGCTCGATTCTGTTCTCCTTGCCGGCCCCTCCATGCTCCGTTGGTCAATCCTCCTTCCTCTGAGTGCTTGTTGCTTGCCATTGCCTACTCGCTCCAACGCTGCGTTATTGCTTGTTGATGACTCCTTTCGACCTGCACCTACGCACAACAAACACTTTTGTTTATTTCATTGTTTTTTTAATTTTTTCATAAGGTTTAGACATAACACATTTTTTTTAATTCCTTGAAGTGTTAGTTTAGGTTAGCATTCACATTTCGTTTTTCATTTTTTAGTTTGATTTTAGATTTAATTTGTAATAGCATTTCATCTTTTTCAATATTTCTTTAATTGTATAAAGTTTAGGTAATTTTAAAATTTCAATTTTTCATTTAATTTTTTTGAAAGTGTAGGTTAGGCATAACATTAACGTATTTTTTGAAGTTTAGTTTAGTTAATAAAAATTTCATTTTCATTTTTAAATTTTAGTTTGGGATTAGATTTAATTCATTTAACATATTTTTTTTAATTTGTCTAACTTTTGTAAGGTTTAAGTTTAACATTCTAATTTTAATTTTAGTTTTGCATTTGTAATATCATTTCAATTTTTTTTTAGTTTTAATAAACTTTTGAATTTTGCAACCAAAAAAAAACTTTTAAAATGAAAAAGGGTTTTAATTTTAATTTAATTTAATTATTTATTTATTTATTTATTTATTTTGTAATTGTTATTATTATTATTATTAGGTTTTAGCTTTTCAAAAACAAATCAAAACTTAAAAAAGTATTTTGTCTTCTTTAGCCTTTATGAAAACTTTAAAAAAAAATTAAAATTTAAAATTTTTTGTTGTCTCGGAAATATTTTCTTTTCGAGATCGCTTTTGAGGATCATCATTGAGTTTTAAAGGCCTTAAGCATCAGGGAATTTTTTCTTAGTCAAAGGGAAATTTAATTTTTTAAACATCTCTAAAGCTTGACTATAGAGATTTTTTTTTAATTTTTCAATACTGGAATGTTTTAGAATATCATCTGAATTTGGAAGTTCTGAGCATTTTAATTCCTTGCTCTTTCATGGTATTATTTTTCAGAATTTAAAGTGCTTAAGTTGTGCATTGGGTGTTTAAGATATTTCGTGCTTAATATCTATTGAGATCATTCGTCGATTATTTTCACTATAGCTATGGTTTAATTTACTTGAATTAGCATTGCATGATAAACATTGAGAAATATTTCAAGTAATGGTTACATGTTTCTTATTTCCTAAATTGAATGACTCTAATGCATTATCTTGAAGGTGATATTAAAGAGCTGTGAAAATATTTTTGTTCTCTTTGAGCTATAATTGCACTGGAATAATAAGCTTATGATTTGATTTAGAATTACATTGTGATATTGTTTATACATTGTCAAAAAGCTTATCTTTCAGTTTTATGAAGTGAACATCTATTTGAGTAACTAAAAGACTGTGGTGTACATCTCATAGATAATTGTGGCATAAGCGTATTTTTCCCTGAATCTAGCTATTCTGTAATCATATCGTGCATTTGCATTTTAAGTTAGATCTGCATTTTTAAAATTTACTTCCAAACATAAGCTTGGTCGATAGAGAAATGGGTACTCATCTGTCCTTACTTGAGAAGTCTCGCTCTAGTAGCACTTAAAACGGTGACCTTGCTGTCGTCAAAGCCACAATTCTCTGTAGAGCAGGAGGCACCGGGTATGTTATATTTTCAGGAGAGGTATTGTTAATCACACCCTAGTGTGATTCACCTTAATGTCTCTCCACTACTTCCTACGGAATCAGGCTCAATATAGTAAGGGTTGAAGGGTTTGAACTTAGACAGGAATCTAACTAAAATTAACCAAGACTCCTTACATCCCACATTAGTTTTAGGGTATGCATTTCATATAGGATGGTTGTTCATTCTAGCAGTAGTTGTCTATCAATTACTTGGTATTAATTTCATAACAAGATAGTTGACTCCATAAGGCACTGGTATCAAACATCTAATCTAATCAAATATGTAAAATCTCGTTAGATATAAAACAAGTACTTGGTCGGTTGACTATGTCTCCTACTCTGGTTGGTTTCCAATCAGTTCTCTCTCGTTCCATTTCCATAGGGTCTACCCCCCTTAGTCTGTTATAGGGAGACAACTTAAACGGAGAGATTGGGGATCAAGGTGACGGCCCCCGATCTGAACCGTTGTCGCGGTGCCTAGAAATTCTATGCGACAACATTTTTGGCACCGTTGTCGGGGACCAATTTATTGGAATTTGGCTTTACGACATTCATCTCTTTCTTTCTCTTCATATTTCATCTCAGGTATTTGAGTTAGATTTTTGTCAGGGTGGCGACGCCATTTCCTTCATATTCTACAGGAGTTTGTACTAGAAGACATCCAAGTAGCTTGGTTAATCCTACTCCAGATCCTAAAAAGGTTCTCAGAGCTCGATTACACAAGCTTTCTTCTCGTACATTTCTTGTTAATATTGGGCAAGAAGCTCTCTCTGATATCCATTCACTCTTCCTTGATCCTGTTCAGCAAGATATCATGGATATCTATGTCCCATGTAACTTTGCTAACATTTAGGGTCATCCCAATGATTTCCCTCAACATGGTATGGATAAGTTACCTTCCTTTCAGGGAAATAATGCGGTTAGTGTCAAAGCTCACCTAAGTGCATTTACTAGTTGGTGGAATAAATGGGCTAGAAATAACAATTCTGAGGATGTAAAGATGAGCCTTTTTGTTCTTCCCTTAGAGCAAGATGCTTTGGAATGGTTTATTGAAAAACCTGATAATTCATTTGATTCTTTTGAATCAATTCTGAATGCCTTTAAAGATAATTTTGGAAATAAAAGGGAAGACACTCATTTGGTTAAGGCTATCAGTACCATAAAAAATAAATAAAATGAAACGATTGAAGAATTTAACAAGAGATTTAATGGTATTCTTAGGGAAATATCTCAAGATCATAAACCTCCTGATAAATCTCTTCTGGATTTTTACATTGATGCTTTAAATCCTGATACCTCATATGAGTTAAGACGTGCTAAAATTGTTGATTATAAGGCTTGCCAAGTTTTAGTAGAAGAGCTTGAAAAGGATAAAAGGGCTTTAGGGAAGTTTGAAATTCCTCGTTTTGATAGGGCTGCAACTAAATTAAAAGAGCCTAAAGGAAAAGAAGTCAAAGAATCTAATGATGACCCTATGCAAAAAATATTGCAAAAGCTTGAAAGCATGGAGCTTAACCAAGCGAAATTAATCTCTAACCATGCTAAGGAAATAAGAACTTTGTAGTCTAGGTTGGTCCAAATGGAAAGAGCTCAAGCGCAAAATTCCCAATCGAGGAATCTTAATAATAATCGAAGTAATAATACTTGGCAGAGAAAAGGTCAATATAGTGAGTAGAGACCTCCTAATCCGCTTGAATCTACTAATTTGGTCGATGAAGCTCTGCCTTATTGCAAAGCTTGTGATGCTCTCCATGAGGAGGTTATTTGTCCCACTGTTAAGAGGATTATGAATAGTGGAATGTTTGGGGCAAGTAATCAGATAAATGTTGCTGGTAAAGAATTTTCTGTCTATGGAAGATTGGATGGAAGTCAAGGAAAATAGTCAAGATGTTAAGCCTTTCACATATTTTCATAGTATCAATAGTTGTGGGCATGAAAAGGATTTGATGGTTAAACTATTTGGTGAAAAGCATTCTCTAGATCAAGAGTTGGAAATTGCAAGGGATAAGGAGTTAACTTATCAAAGAAGGGATAAAGATCAAGGTAATAATCAAATTCCCTCTCGAATTTTTAACCCTAGTCCTGATTTGAATATCGATTTGGGAGGATGGTTGAATAATTCAAAGATCTTGGTGCCTGTCATTGAGATATTGAAGCTTCCCACTCAGAGGGCTAAGTTATTAGATGTCGTCGGAGTGTCGCATGTTAATATTGCCCAAGATAAGGCTCCTGAAGTTTCCTATCAGGATGCCCCTATATATCTGTAGAGTTTGGAATCAAATAACAAGGATCATCAACCATTTTTTATTACTTTGGTGGTTAATGGCTATAAATTGAATAATTGTATGCTAGATTCTGGTGCTTCAGCTTATGTCATGACCAAGAGGGTCATGGAACAACTCAATTTGAGAGTTTCTAGACTATTCTACAACATATGTGCCATGGATTTTAAGAAGATTGAAGTTCATGGGTTAATCAAGGATTTACAAGTTCATTTATCTGTTTACCCTGACATAATGATTGTTATGAACATAGTTGTAGTTGATGTCCCAGATGCTTGGGGTACGTTGTTATCAAGAAAATGAGCCTCTGATCTAGGAGGGAGTATTCAAATGAATTGGTCTTATGCTATGATACCTTCTCCTAGAGGTGAGGGATTTGTGAGACTCAACAAAGAGCCTAAAAGAAGATTCCAGGTGGAAGATCCTAAGAGATCTCATAATGAAATAATTAAAGAACAATTTGACAGGGAATTATGCTATCATGTCTAACTTCATAGTTCCTTTAGATGATGAGGTTAATAAAGGATAGAGTATGGTACATGCATTTTGATGGTGCATCTTCTAGGCATGGTAAAGGTGTTGGAATTGTATTGAAGTCTCCCCTTGGTCATACTTTCAAATTTTATTATAGACTGGAATTCGAAGCAACCAACAATGTAGCTGAGTATGAAGCCTTTTGTTGGGTCTTGAGTTGGCAAAGGCTTTAAGAGTTAAGTTGCTTAGTATCAAGGGGGACTTTGACTTAGTTATTATGCAGGTTAAAAATAGATTCGCATGTAAAAATCAAAGATTAAGGAATTATCGAAATGTTGTTTGGGATGTTATGGAATACTTTAATGCCCTTGACCTTGAAGCTATCGCAAGAGAGAAGAATAGATAGGCTGATGAGCTTGATGTGGCTGCTTCTACTTTACAATTATCTGATGAATTGATCCTATCCCAAGAGAGAAGAATAGATTGGTTGATGAGCTTGTTGTGGCTGCTTCTACTTTACAATTATCTGATGAATTGATCCTATCCCAAGGGAGAAGAATAGATTGGCTAATGAGCTTGCTGTGGATACTTCTAATTTACAATTATCTGATGAATTGATCAAGGATAATATAAAAATGGAAATTATTTTTAGACCTTCTGTTCCAGATAATTCAGAGCATTGGCAGACTTTTAATGATGAGAAGCAAGTGATTCGTTTTCTTGATAGTTTGGATGAGTTTGAAAATTTTCGAATAAGTTCTAGGGAGGATGGATCTAATAATCATGAAGATATTATAAATCCTACTCCTAGGAGTGTCGTTGCTTTAGAGCAGCACTTTGATTGGCATGATGCCATAAGGATCAATAAGGAAAATAAAATGGATCTGGGTGAATTCATTGAAGTAAACATTGGTACCTCTAATGACCCTAAAGTTGTCAAAATTGGTAAAGGTACTAATGATGAAGAAAGGAAAAAGTTGACCAATTTACTTCATGAATATAGGGATGTTTTAGCTTTTCCATATGAGTTAAAAGGATATAGGGAATATGTCATGCAACATACTATCCCTTTAAAGGATGAAAATGCTAAACCTTTTTATCAAAAGCAAATAAATCCTAAGTTAGCCCCTTTAGTTCAGAAAGAGCTTTCAAAGATGCCTGCAGCTGGAATTATTGCCCAAACTAGGCATTCAACATGGTGTTCCAACTTCTTGATTATTAGGAAGAAGAATGGTACAATTAGACTCTGTGTCGATTTTAGAAACCTCAATCTAGCATGTAAAAAAGATAATTATCCTTTGCCAAACATGGAGACTATGTTGCAAAGAGTAACAAGTTCAAAAATGATGTCATTGCTAGATGGTTTTTCTGGATATAATCAAGTTTGGGTTAAGAAGAAAGATTGTCACAAAACTACCTTAACCACACCATAGGGTACTTTCAAATATATTAGAATGCCTTTTGGGTTGGCTAATGCTGGGGCTACTTTTCAAAGGGCTATGGATTATGCCTTTAAAGATTTAATTGGTAAAATTATTGAAATTTATCAAGGTGATCTTACTGTTTTTTCTAAGGATGGTATTAGTCATATAGGTCATCTTAAGCAAGTTTTTGACAAGTGTAGAGAGTTTGGGATTTCCTTGAATCCAGCTAAGTCTGTTTTTGGAGTAACTGAAGGGAAATTACTTGGTCACATCATTTCCAAAGATGGGGTCAAGATTGATCCTAAGGAAATCCAAAAGATTCCTCTCCCTCATAATCTTAAATCCCTTCAGTCTTTTCTTGGAAAAAATAATTTTTTTAGAAGATTTATTCCAAATTGCGCAGAAAGAGCTAAGCCTATTCAAAGTCTTATGAAGAAAGATATAATTTTTTTATGGAAAGAAGATAGCAAAAAGGCTTTTCAGGAAATTAAAGGCGCTATTGCCAAAGCTCTTGTTTTGGTTAGTCCTGATTATTCGAAGGATTTCATGTTTTTCTCTTTTGCTTCTAAAGATACTATTGTTGGTGTCTTATTACAAAAGAATAAGTAAGGTCACGAACAACCTATTGCTTTCATGAGTAGAGCGCTTCAAACTTCTGAATTAAATTATGCTACCATGGAAAAGCAAGCCTATGCCTTGGTTAAGTCTCTTAAGCATTTTAGGACTTATGTGGGTTATTCCAAAGTCATTGTTTTTTTCCCACATTCTTCGATTAAAGATATATTAACTCAAACAGATTGCTTAGGGACTCGTGCAAGGTGGGTTACTAAAATTCAAAAGTATGACTTAGAGATTAGACAAACCAAGTTAGTCAAGGGTCAATGCTTGGCTGAAATGATGACTGAAAGTAATGAGAAAGCTCTTGGTTTGATTTGTCTTAACGATGCATCTTCACATGAGCTGCAAAGATTAGGAGAGCATGAATGGTACAAGGATATTATTTATTATTTGTTAAATCTTACATGTCCTAAACATTTAGTTGTTCATAGAAGAAGGGATCTTAGATTAAAAGCCACTAAGTATTGTCTTATGAAGGATGGCCTTGGATGGAGAAATCTTGAGGGCATAATACTTAGGTGTGTTGATGAAGTTGAGTCCAAGAAGTTGATTTCTGAGTTTCATTCAAGATATTGTGGTGGTCATAATACAGCTTGAGTGGGTCTAATGGTTAAGAGCATGTGTTTCCTCTTAAGAGGTCCCAATTTCAAAACCAAAGGGGGTGGAATATGTATGCTTTCGTAGACTTAGCAGATAAGAGGTGCGTCCCTTGTCCCACAAACAAGGGGGTCTCATACACCAATTTAGTGTCAGGCTTGGGCGTGAACTTAAAATTGGATAATATAATAATAATAATAATAATTATGCTACTAGAACTACCTCCCATAAAATTCTTAGAGCTAGCTATTATTGGCCTTCGATCTTTTCAGATGTGCATAGATTTGTCAGAGGTTGCCAAGCCTGTCAACTGTTCACTGGGAAGCAAAAGCTAGCTGCCCTGCCCTTACAACCTGTGGTTGTTGAGGCACCTTTTCAACATTTGGGTCTGGATTTCATTGAGAAATTCCATGAAAATTCTAGCAATGGCTACTCATGGATCTTAACTGCAACCGATTATTTTACGAAGTGGGTTGAAGCCATTCCTGCTAAGAATGCCAATGAGAAGGTCATTATGGACTTTATTGAAAATCAAATTATTACTAGATTTGGGGTCCCCGCCAAGATCACTACCGACAATGCCAAAGCGTTTAGTTCTATTGAATTTTTATTTTTTTGTTTTAAGTATGGCATCATATTATCTCATTCATCTAACTATTATCCTCAAGGTAATGGCCTGGCTGAATCTAGTAATAAAAACCTTATAACCATTATCAATAAGATAGTAGGAGATAATAAGCGATCTTGGGACAAGAAAATCAAGTATGCTTTATGGGTATATAGAATTACTAAAAAGAAAGCTACTGGTAAAAGTCCTTTTGAATTAGTTTATGGCTTGGATGTAACTTTACCAGTGCACCTTAAATTACTAGCTTACCAACTCCTTCAACGTTTTTCCACTGATAAAGATGTTGTTCAAAATAGAATTGATCAGATTGTAGAGTTGGATGAAACTTGTAGGAAAGCCTTTGATAATATGTGTAAAAATCAATATAACATTAAGAAAAGCTTTGATAAATCATCCCGATCTAAATCTTTGCAGGTGGGAGACATGGTATTAATTTGGGATCGAAAGAATGAAAAACCAGGAAAACATAAGAAGTTCGACAGTTTGTGTTTGGGACCTTATATTATCCGAGGCATTGTTGGACGCAACTCATTCCACTTGAGCACGTTGGAAGGAAAACCACTTCACTTACCTGAAAATGGCCAAATGCTCAAGTTGTTCTTCAGAGATGACATCTGATGCTATGGGGCATCCTTTGTATTGTATTTCTAACCTTACACCTTTTCCTTTCAACACTTCATTTCGTAGTTAGATTAGATTTAATTTTCATGTTAGTAGAATAATAAATGATAGAAGAGTTTCTACTTTTCATGTGTTTAATGTTATATGATGATATTTGGATAGACGCTACTTATATAATTGTGTAAGTTGCTTGGACGCAGATTCTGGATTCTCATGTTCCTTCAATGAAGCAATGTGTCCGCCAGATGTTGACTACTCTATGCCAACCAGTGTTGCAAACATCTCGATAACATCCCGATTTTATCTCGAAATCACGATTTTTTGGCCTAGCCGATGTTTGCCAATTTTTAAAGATATTTTTATGGTATCTTAATTTTGGCAATGTTTTCCGATTTTTTGCCTATATTTTCCTGATTTTTACGATTTTTTGGTTTTTCGGACCCTTGTCGATTTTATCACGATGCCAATGTTTGCAACATTGACAACCCCAATCCATGTGGTGTAAAGTAGTCGGTGATGAGGTGCACTGTTAAGGCACTCCCTTGAGGTGCACTGTTAAGGCACTCCCTTTGCAAGGTCATCTATTCGAAACTCGTGGGTGATTAGGATTAGTCTAAACTACCAAAAAAAAAAAAAACATTGACGACCCCATAACAGTACACTCCTATTTTTGCAAATGGGATTTATCATGTTCAAGGTGTTCACGCCATTCAGATTTCATCATCAGTCGACAGTTTTTTGAAAGGTGTAAACCCATTCTGCATGTTTATAATGAAAATGATCTTAGTAAGACCATCATGTAAGTAACAACCTAGGTAAGCCTAGTATTTTGGTGACTATTTCTATCCTAGGAGGTTTTTCGTCTCACTGATTCATTTGTGTTTTTCGACACAAATTATCTGCAGAGTTTTCCCCTCCAACCTCACCCCAAAGCTAGGGTGGATTTTGTCGTCAAAATACTAAGTAAGTCCTAGTGTTTTCTATCGAGTCTTTGTAAAAGTAATTTGGGAATAATCCTAACTAATTGGCTAGATCATTTTATTACAAATTACTTGGTCTGCTAGATCATATTTTGAGTCACAAAATTGGGTAGATATTTGAGAGTCTATAACGAATGGATTTTCCCCCTTCATGTGTCAAATTGTAATATCTTGTGTAAAATATTTTAGTGCATGGTCCCTCATAGTTAGACACCATGGCTAAAGTATTAGAGGGTTGAAAAAATAATTAATCCCCTCATGAATCAATTAATTAAATTTTTTTGGCAAAATTAAATTTAAATTATAAGCCAAAAATTTAATTAATTTGAGGTCCTAGGAAAAATTAATTCTCCAAATTAAAAAATCCATTGGTTCTAGAAATTTTAATTTTTAGAGGTATTGAAAATTTTAAGAGATTTTGGGCCCTTGGGCCTTGGTAGTTAAGTCAAAGTCAATTTTTTGAGGTAATTAACTCAAAAATATCATTTTTGAGGTAATTAACTCAAAAATATCATTTTTGAGTTAATTAAAAATGAATTAAGTGAAAAATCCGAAATTTCTCAAAAAATAAGTAATTTCGACAGACGAGATTAAAAGATGATTAAATCTTTTTCGACGGTCGAGATTACTTTGAAGGGGATCAAGCTAGCTGGTTTTTGGAGAATAAATCTATAAATTAGAGGTCTTTGTCCATCATTTTTTCATCTGATCATTGAGTCGTGCACTTTCTCTGAAAAGCTCTTGTAACTTTTGTTGACTAATAATACGCAGGCTTTGGGGTTTCAGACTGTGGTGTTCCTTTTCAGACTTATGTGGTAATATTGTTTCTAAAACTCTGTTGCTTTTATTTGCATTTGCTGGTTAATAGCCTTTGAGGATTAATTTGTGCACAGGTATCTCGCACAATTTTCTGGGTTTTTTTTAGATATCATTTTGGTTTGATAGAAGTATCAGGTATCTATATTTCTTGATAATCTTATGGTTATTTTTTAATCCCTATTAATTTAAAATTTAGATCTAAGTGTGCAGAGGTTACTGTTGAACCCTTAGTTAAAGTGAGAGGGGGGGGGGGGTGAATCAGTTTAACACATTCATGGACTTTTAAAACTTTTTCATTAAACTTATTCACACCTTCATTTCATGTTCAACTTAATATGTGAGTAATCTTAGAATGTGAGCAACAAGTATTAATATAATGTAACAGCAGACTTAATATGAGAGTAGAAAGTATTAAGCAGATGAGATAAACCATATCAACACATAAACATCATGCACAGAGACACCAGATATAAGTGGAAACCCATAAATGGAGAAAACCACATCTTATTATTGTTGTGATGCAAAGGCAAGCTCCAACTCCCTCTCACCACTGACTTTCTGTAGGCTCCAACCCACCGGAGGCTCCTACCTCAATTCTGCAAGCTACAACTTGCAAAGATGCTCCAACTCCCATCAATTTTCTGTAGGCACCAACCTACAGGAGGCTCCAACCTCAGTCAGCTACAACTGACATTTATCAAGCTACAACTTGATGTGGAAGCACCAACTCCCATCTATTTTTATGCAGGCTACAACCTACAAGAGGGTCCTACCTCAGTCAACTACAACTGACATCTATCAAGCTACAACTTGATAGGGAAGCTCCAACTTCCTTACTCTCTCAAAAGAAAACACTTGCTGATTTACCTTGGATATCAGCTATGTTATGTTCCTTCTTTTCTGCTGTCCATCAGTCCTCATATCTGCCCTATATCATTTATGCATCTTCTCAGATTCTCTATCAGCTCCTTCTTCTTCTCTGCCTCACAGCTTCATTTTTGCATTCTCTAACCTCTCTGCATCATTTCTGCAATCTCTAACCTCTTGCAGCTTTCTTATATTCTTCTGCTTTCTTCCATTCTGCAGCTTTCTCACAATCTTCAACTCTCTTCAATTCTGCTGCACACTCTCTTCTTCTCCCACTCTATTTTCGTAACATTCTACACATGGATACTACATGTTTTATACAAAATAACTTCATGGTTGTCTGCATTCTACAGGAATTCGAAGTGAATAGCCATGACTCTTTGCCTTCTGCCTTCTCATTTTTTTCACCAACTCATTCAGAAAAATATAACAATATGTACTAATTTCAATATTACAGTGGGATTTTTGTTTTCCTACCAGAGACTTGTCAATGCATCACAAATAATATAAAATCAATTAAAACATTTACATTCACTTTTTCAGTTACATATATAAATTTCACTCAGCCCTTTTTCTGGCCTTTGGCTTTGCTAGTTTTTGTCTTTTCTGTTGCTGTCATGTAACTGTCCTGCATACCTCTGTTGTTCACTGCCTTTTTCAGTTTCTGCACACGCTCATGCGTTCTGTGTATGTACACCTGTCAAGCCCACATTTTCATTCCTGTGCATATTCACCTGTTCATTGCAATTTTGAATATGTTGTACATATAACAGTTTTACCAGTTTAGTTCTCCAATAACTCTCAAAGTCTTATGCATATAGAGATGACTCTCCATTCATTTTTCTATGCTGGCAATTAAATCAATGTATGCGGAGGCTTTAATTTTTGCTTCAAACTTATGGTTAAAACCCATATGTTAACCCTATTTTATAAAATAAACTGGACCAGTGTTCGAACTTTGGGTTCAAACCTTTCTCATGACTATTCAAATTATCATTCGAATAATCCAACTATTCCAAAGTTATAACCTTCCTCCTATCTCCTCGGCAATTCACATAAAACTTCGATTCATTATAATGGTCCACATCTTGGAATATAAACTTCGATTCATTATAATATATGCATTTGCCAATGCGAGGATTAACAAGCCTCATGGCATACTTTATCGTTCCCTTTCGTTCAAAGGTCTGAGTTATAAACTTCGATTCATTATAATATATGTGTTTTCCAATGGTTTAAAACCAACACCAAAACTTCACATGTGGAAGCTTTTCATTAATTAGGTCGGTGGTTAAAACCATATAAGAATACCTCTCAACGCTATTTTATATTGGGGGTGATTAATAGAACAATACACCCATAACCCGCTCAACATTAAACTAAATTGGAATATCTGCTCGGGTCCATAACAGGATATAACATACCTTGTGCATCCAACGATTGAAATCTTGTCGCGCTCCAACCCTCCGATCCTACGGCAATCACGTGATTAAACGACACAAAATTTAACTCTCAGAAGCCATGCGATGAACTGGGGCCTAGCCTCTTAACGCACCCTTCTCACCCGACGGTGGGAAGCTTATCGCGTCATCTAGGATGATCCGACGACCATAATCCAATATCGCGTTTCTTTTCGTGCAGAGGTTTAATGCCCAGAAAAAACGCAATGGGGGCGATATTACTATACCACCCTTCTCCACGTGTCCGCCAGCGACATAGCTCGCGTTCAAAAAGAGAAATCCACTTACCGCCTTCAAAGTTACGCGCTACTGCTTGTTTTGATCCTGAACCCACTTTCATTGCTCATTGATCAGGGTTCCACTTATTAACTCAAGGTTTCGTCCCGCGTACTATCAACATTTCATTTATTTGTTTTATAACTTCTCATTTCCGTTCTTCTCCCTTTGATACATAGCTCCACCTTTTATTATGTTTCCTTCATCGCTCTGCCACTGAAGCATCATTCTGCGCAGGCTTCATTCAACTCTGCGTTTCTAATTTCATGTCAGGGCTCGATCTCACCGTAAAGCCAAACATGCCTTCGACCCCTTCAGCCTTCGATTTCCATTATCAACTAAATAATCCTCCTTCGTGGTTCCAACTAGGAACTCTCATCATGTTATATGGGCAACCTTTATGTTGCTTCTCACAATGAATCAACACACTGACATTACTATAACATAGGGTTTTATCACACAATTCGCCACGCCAGTCAATCATTAAAGGCGCAACAATGACCTCCCCTATTATGTTTAGAACAACCATTTAGCCACACTACAGAGTACGGACTCTACATTGCCATACAATCACTCATCTCACACATTGGCATTGGTTATTAACATGGGGTTTATCACACCGGTTCTCTTACATTGGCTTCTAAAGTGAAAGCCACTCATACAGTAACCACGGGGATTCAAACATTCTCACACAAAAATTAACTTGACAAATGCACAGAAATACTGAAACAAATTCCTCATTTATACAGTGAAATTTCTTACAACTTCTGCTTGGCCAGATTTTTGATGAATTGGCCCTTCTGCAACCTATTCTCTGCAGATCTTTCCTACAACTCTGCGCAGCCCTCAACAGGTTTGTGCTTCAATTCACTGCTTGTCTCTGTTTCAATTCACTGCTTCCTATGCTCCTTGACTGATGTTGCTCCTTGATTCTCTTTTTGCTGCCTTGTTGATGTTTCAGGTGCTCCTCCTTTGCCATCTCCTTTGCCATCAATGACAACATTTCCAACAGTCTCCCCCTTTGGCATTGATGGCAACACATCCACTAATAATCCAATGCTTCCTCCAAGTCTTCCTCTGCTTGCCTTTTAGAAGACTCTTTCTTCTGTTACTTTCTTTTCCTCCCCCTTTGACATCAATGGCAAAGGGTTGCACATTTCACAGTGTAGAATCTATCTTTGCATTTCCTCTCTCTGATTTGAGTTTAGGCCCTCTTCTTCTGACTTTGTACCATGCTGCTCCAAATTGGTGTGTAAGAGTTGTTGAGGGAACACTTTTGAGGATTATTGAACTTGAATAAACACTGCAAATTGATACAATCCCAAAGCACAGACTCTTTTCACTTGTATAAAGTTGAAGGTGAAGAATAGAACACCTTGTACCAGCCTTGTCTAATCAGAGATGCATCATTTGATCAAAACTAAAATATTGAGAAAGCTTCAAATATACTTCAGTTCTCTAGTGTTATCTTCATCAGAAATCCATATTTGTTGAGGAAGATTGTAGATGGAATATGTCTTCTTCTGCAATACACATCTGTAGTACAACCCTATTCAATTATGATGATGATGCCAATACATCTTTTATAGCTGTGGTTCACTTTTCTTGCCTGTTGGTGATGATATGAGCTAGGATGTTGATAATGATATTACATTTAATAGCTGCAGGTCCTTGTTACTGATGTGATCAATGAATCAAGTCAAAGTTTACAACTTATTGTGAGATTAGATGATATCTTTCAACATAAGAGACCAAATGACTTTCCTGCTTGTACAATGTACTTTCAAAACAAACCCTTGAGGCTAGATACACTCAGTGTATTGGTTAGTCTTACTTATCAACCATGCAGTTTTCTTTATGACATAAGGGGGTTATGTATGTCAATGATCAACCTCTTTTCAATGGTGAAATACCAGCAATTCCTTTCTGCTGGAGTATGCTTGTGATGAATCAATAACAGACTTTTGAGCTTCAACTTAATGTTCTTTTGCTTTAATCCTTTGATTCGGAGGACCTGTACCATACTGCTGCTCCACTGATAATACTTGGTAATCCGTTGATAAGCATGCTGCTTGTACCTAAATACCACTTGATACTAATTTGATAAACCATGTAGAGATTTCACTTCAACTTGCACATTTACCCATAATTTAAGACATCCTTCATAAATTCTACTATTGAGCTTTCCACTATTCATACCAACAGTTATCAATATCTTGAATTTGATCTTGACATCTTTAACCATTTGCTTATTCTGTCATTCTGTTCAAAGAAATGTCACTGCATTTTCCTTTCTAAGACTGCTCCAGAATCATTGCTGCTGTAAAAATCAATTCAACAGTTCTAATATAAAGATCTTTGGGAAGGCATCTTCAATTTCTTTTCTATGAATCTTCATGGGCTGATTACTCACTTAACTGCATTCCTCCAAGGGGACTTTTCATAGATGAAAGATGTAATGAAATGATGATAGGCACTTTTCTTACTCATCCTTCTTAATGTGATTCATTGTTAATTCTAGCAGTATGATGCACAATGTGATCATCACTTAATGTGTTGATGTCTTCTTAGCTTACATGTTCATGGGTGATGTTCTCTCTACCACCAAGGCTTCTTGTTGTCTTCTCTTCTTCCATCAATCTGTCAGCTTTTTAAAACTTCAGATAGTCTTCTTCCTCTATAGTTCTTTGTTAGAGGAATTTCCTTTCCCTTCCTGATCTCATAGTTGTTCTCATTTCATGGAGCTCTTCTTAGGCTACTTTTGAGGGGACTATTTATGAACTACTCTCCCCCTGGGATGTTGCTTCATATTTATCACTAGATGGATTTTTGCTTTGCTTCCTAGAGCAGCTCCCCCTGAGACTATGATAGATTCATTATGTTATTGAGGTAACAGGCTCCCCCTTTCTCTTTTCCTTCCATACTTTATTGGGGTTCTTCATAGTGTCTGCACTCCTTTTTGATTCATAGCTTTGTTTGATTTGATTAGATTCCATCCTCTGTTTAGAGCTCTTTAAAGTATAAGGCAGTTTACAGTCTTTTGCTTTGTGACCAAGCTTGAGGCATACATAACATCTTATTTTACCAAGGTAAATTTGAGCTGAAATATAATATTTTGTTCCCCTTTTTTAATACAATTTACATTCAACAGATTTATGTCCAAATTCATTGCATGCATAACAGTAGCCATGGAAATGATTTGTGTGCCTGGTGAAAGATTGTCTTTTCCAGTTGCTTGCTTGAGGTAGTCTTCTCATTTGCTGCATATTTTCCTGGTTGAAGTTGATATACCTTGTCTTACAATGTGCTGCAATATGTCCTGGTTTGTGGCAGGAAAAACAAGTGATGCTTCTCATAGGAGGAAAGAACCTTCTTTGGCATCTTCCAAATTTGTTCAATTCATCCTCATGAGTGTATGAGCCTTTTTTAGCTGACTGTTTCATCCTCTCATTCTCTCTCCTTTCATGTTGCTGCTTGATTCTATTTGTTTCTTCACAAATCCTGTTCTTGTTGGCTTCTACTTTTGTAGGAATCTTCTGGGCTGCTTCATTATCCTTTACAGCCTTTACAAAGATGATTTTCTTGTTATCTTCTACCTTGGACTTACTGGTTTCTCCTTCATATCCTATCCCAGACTTTATGAGAGGTGACCTTAGAGCATTTAGCATCTTGTCCAACTGTTCAGAGCTTTTCATTTTAGGTGTATTCATTAATACTTCTCTTTGGGCTTTTTCTAATTTCTTTCTCAGGCACACAAATTCTTCTTCCAATTTTTCACATTCAAGACTTTTCTCTCTCATTTGTTCCAGCAGAGTGTCTTCTACTTTCTTTGCTTCTTCAAGCTGTGTCTTCAGGCCAATAATTTCTTTCTTATCTTCATATTCTTTCTCATCACATATTTGCACCAATGTCTTCAGGTCTTTGTTTTCATTCTTCAATCTTTCTATTTCAGTCAAGGTTGTGTCAAGTTTGGATTTTTCCTCAGCTGCAATTTCTTCATGGTTCTTACTTCCATTCACACTAGCAGGTACCTCATTTGGTTGAACATTTTCCTGTTGACATGAATTTTTCTTCTTCTTAATTATCTTCTCCCTCTTGACAGTGCAGTCCTTAGTGTCTACTCCATGCATGAAATGAAATCTATCCCAGATTTCCTTTGCAGAGGTTAAATCCATTATTAACTCAAGATCCTTGTTATGAAGACTGTTGAATATCACACATTTTGCCTTGGCATTCCTATGTTGTTCTTGCACCGAGGGAGATTTTGTGCAGTAACCATCACATACAAGTTTCCATACCTCAGGTTCATAAGCCATTAAACCTATTTTAATCTTATCTCTCCATTCAGGAAATTTTGTTGTACTTAACACAGGTACATTTTGATAGTCCATGACTCAACCAGATCTCCTTCAAGCTATTAGGCTTACTCCAAAGGAACCTACTCTGATACCAATTGTTGAACCCTTAGTTAAACTGAGAGGGGGGGGGTGAATCAGTTTAACACATTCATGGACTTTTAAAACTTTTTCATTAAACTTATTCACACCTTCATTTCATGTTCAACTTAATATGTGAGTAATCTTAGAATGTGAGCAGCAAGTATTAATATAATGTAACAACAGACTTAATATGAGAGCAACAAGTATTAAGAAGATGAGATAAACCATATCAACACATAAACATCATGCACAGAGACACCAGATATAAGTGGAAAACCATAAAGGGAGAAAACCAGATCTTATTATTGCTGTCATGCAAAGGCAAGCTCCAACTCCCTCTCACCACTGATTTTCTGTAGGAACCAACCTACAGGAGGCTCCTACCTCAATTCTGCAAGCTACAAATTGCAAGGAAGCTCCAACTCCCATCAATTTTCTGTAGGCACCAACCTACAGTAAGAGGTTCTAAACTCTCAACAAATTAAAATTTTAACATTTATCAAGGCTACAACTTGATGTAAAGCAATTAATCATCTATTTTTCTTCACAGTTACAAATCTACAAAGAGGTTCCTACCTTCACCACTAATCGACATCTATCAAGCTTACAATCATAGGGAAGTTCAACTCTCTTTACCAAAAGAAAACACCGCCCTCCACTTCCGTGATACTGCCTATGTTCTCCGTTCTTCTTTTTCGTCCATCGTCCTCACAGACCGCCCTCGCATTACCGCATCTTTCTCGTATCTCTACCGCCCTCCTTCTTCTCTGCCTCACAGCTTCATTTTTGCATTCTCTAACCTCTCTGCATCATTTCTGCAATCTCTAACCTCTTGCAACTTTCTTATATTCTTCTGCTTTCTTCCATTCTGCAGCTTTCTCACAATCTTCAACTCTCTTCAATTCTGCTGCACACTCTCTTCTTCTCCCACTCTATTTTCGTAACATTCTACACATGGATATTACCTGTTTTATACAAAATAACTTCATGGTTGTCTGCATTCTACAGGAATTCGAGGTGAATAGCCATGACTCTTTGCCTTCTGCCTTCTCATTTCTTTCACCAGCTCATTCAGAAAAATATAACAATATGTACTAATTTCAATATTACAGTGGGATTTTTGTTTTCCTACTGGAGACTTGCCAATGCATCACAAACAATATAAAATCAATTAAAACATTTACATTCACATTTTCAATTACATATATCAATTTCACTCAGCCCTTTTTCTGGCCTTTGGCTTCGCTGGTTTTTGTCTTTTCTGCTGATGTCATGTAACTGTCCTGCATACCTCTGTTGTTCACTGCCTTTTTCAGTTTTTGCACACTCTCTTGTGTTCTGTGTATGTACACCTGTCAAGCCCACATTTGCATTCATGTGCATATTCACCTATTCACTGCAATTTTGAATATGTTGTACATATAACAGTTTTACCAGTTTAGTTCTCCAATAACTCTCAAAGTCTTATGCATATAGAGATGCCTCTCCATTCATTTTTCTGTGCTGGGAATTAAATCAATGTATGCGGAGGCTTTAATTTTTGCTTCAGACTTATGGTTAAAACCCATATGTTAACCCTATTTTATAAAATAAACTGGACCAATGTTCGAACTTTGGGTTCAAACCTTTCTCATGACTATTCAAATTATCATTCGAATAATCCAACTATTCCAAAGTTATAACCTTCCTCCTATCTCCTGGGCAATTCACATAAAACTTCGATTCATTATAATGGTCCACATCTTGGAATATAAACTTTGATTCATTATAATATATGTGTTTGCCAATGCGAGGATTAACAAGCCTCATGGCATACTTTATCGTTCCCTTTTGTTCAAAGGTCTCAGTTATAAACTTCGATTCATTATAATATATGTGTTTTCCAATGGTTTAAAACCAACACCAAAACTTCACATGTGGAAGCTTTTCATTAATTAGGCTGGTGGTTAAAACCATATAAGAAGACCTCTCAACGCTATTTTATATTGGGGGTGATTAATAGAACAATACACCCATAACCCACTCAACATTAAACTAAATCGGAATATCTGCTCAAGTCCATAACAGGATATAACATACCTTGTGCATCCAACGATTGAAATCTTGTCGCGCTCCAACCCTCCGATCCTACGGCAATCGCGTGATTAAACGACACAAAATTTAACTCTCAAAAGCCATGCGATGAACTGGGGCCCAACGTCTTAACGTACCCTTCTCATCCGACGATGGGAAGCTTATCGCGTCGTCCAGGATGATCCGACGACCATAATCCAATATCGCATTTCTTTTCGTGCAGAGGTTTAATGCCCAGAAAAAACGCGATGGGGGCGGTATTAACATACCACCCTTCTCCACATGTCCGCCAGCGACATAGATCGCGTTCAAAAAGCGAAATCCACTTACTGCCTTCAAAGTTACGCGCTACTGCTTGTTTTGATCTTGAACCCACTTTCACTGTTCATTGATCAGGGTTCCACTTATTAACTCAAGGTTATGTCCCGCATACTATCAACATTTCATTTATTTGTTTTATAACTTCTCATTTCGGTTCTTCTCCCTTTGATACATAGCTCCACCTTTTATTATGTTTCCTTCATCGCTCTGCCACTGAAGCATCATTCTGCACAGGCTTCATTCAACTCTGCATTTCTAATTTCATATCAGGGCTCGATCTCACCGTAAAGCCGAACATGCCTTCGACCCCTTCAGCCTTCGATTTCCATTATCAACTAAATAATCCTCCTTTGTGGTTCCAACCAGGAACTCTCATCATGTTATATGGGCAACCTTTATGTTGCTTCTCACAATGAATCAACACACTGACATTAATATAACACAGGGTTTTATCACACAATTCCCCATGCCAGTCAATCATTAAAGGCGCAACAATGACCTCCCCTATTATGTTTAGAACAGCCATTTAGCCACACTACAGAGTACGGACTCTACATTGCCATACAATTGCTCATCTCACACATTGGCATTGGTTATTAACATGGGGTTTATCACACCGGTTCTCTTACACTGGCTTCTAAAGTGCAAGCCACTCATACAGTAACCACGGGGATTCAAACATTCTCACACAGAAATTAACTTGACAAATGCACAGAAATAATGAAACAAACTCCTCATTTATACAGTGAAATTTCTTACAACTTCTGCTTGGCCAGATTTTAGATCAATTGGCCCTTCTGCAACCTATTCTCTGCAGATCTCTCCTACAGCTCTACGCAGCCCTCAACATGTCTGTGCTTCAATTCACTGCTTGTCTCTGCTTCAATTCACTGCTTCCTCTGCTCCTTGACTGATGTTGCTCCTTGCTTCTCTTTTTGTTGCCTTGTTGTTGTTTCAGGTGCTCCTCATTTGCCATCTCCTTTGCCATCAATGACAACATTTCCAACAGTTACTATCCAGGATTTGGGCATTTGGGGAAGTCCTCAATTGGATCAACCAACTACCGGATTGCAAAGTCTGAAAAGCCCATTGTATCTAAATTTCTAGAAGTCATCTTACGGAGCATTTTACTTACAGGGTTTTTTTTTAGCTTGTGCCTCTTTAAATTTCTGGTTTATTTATTTTAATTTGTGCAAAACGGTTTAAATCTGGATAAGAGGGCTTTGATCTGCTAGATCCGTGCAATAATATTGTAGATTTGTAAGTAGCATTATTTTTTAACTCACTAAGGTTTAGAGTTTTCATACTTTTGTACATGTGCCGGGTTTCTAGGTTTTGTTTCTTGCTTGTGTAGGTGTGGATCTGAGGATTTTTCAAAGGAAACTCTAATATCCGAGCAATATTTTGGCCTTGGAGGGTAAGATCTTGTCTCGGAATTCATAAACTTTTTCAAAAAAAAATTCCGCCAAGGGCATCAAATTGGAAAAGTTGCAGTCCGGGTTTTTCTCATAAAATCCTGAAGTAGTCTAAAATATATTTATGAAGTAAAGAATTTTTATTTTTGGGCAAGAAATTTATCGATTTTTTGAGGCCTGAAATGTTGTTCTTTCCCTGCTGCTGAAACGCTGCTTCCTTTCCCTTTTCCAAGCTCCATTACTGCTTCTACGTTTTTTGCTGCCTCTTTTTTGTTGCGTGAAGTTTCTCTCTGCCCCTGCACATTCGTCCCTTCTCTTGCTGTTGTTTTCTTCTGTGTGCTGCCTCCATTGCTTGCGTCTATTTCCATGTGAATCCTCCATCCGCTGCCCTAGCCGTCTCCCTCATTTCCAGCGTTTACCCTCTGTGTGTTACCTTCAGCCCTGCATTTCCTTTCTTCTCTCCTTTGCCCTCCGTCCCTGTCTCTCTTCCTCTCATTTCGGCTGCTCGATTATGCTCTCCTTGCCGACCCCTTGACACTGCCTCGATCAACCCTCCTTCCTGTGCGTGTTCACTGCTTGCCATTGCCTGCTCGCTCCAGCTCTATGTTGCCGCTTTTCGGCGACTCCTTTCGACCTGCACCTACGCACAACAAACACCTATGTTTGTTTCATTGTTTTTTAATTTTTTCATAATGTTTAGACATAACACATTTTTTTAAATTTCCGGAAGTGTTAGTTTAGGTTAGCATTCTCATTTCGTTTTTCATTTTTTAAGTTTGATTTCAGATTTAATTTGTAATAGCATTTCATTTTTTCAATTTCTTTTTTTAATTGTATAAAGTTTAGGTAATTTTAAAATTTCAATTTTTTATTTAGGTTTTTTGAAAGTGTAGGTTAGGCATAACATTAATGTATTTTTTAAAGTTTAGTTTAGTTAATAAAAAATTCATTTTCATTTCTTAATTTTAGTTTGGGATTAAATTTAATTCATTTAACATAACTTTTTTTATTTGTCTAACTTTTGTAAGGTTTAAGGTTAACATTCTAATTTTAATTTTAGTTTTGCATTTGTAATAGCATTTCAAATTTTTTTAGTTTTAATAAACTTTTGAATTTAAAAAAAAAAAAAAAAAAAAAAAAAAACTTTTATAACAAAAAAAAGGGTTTTAATTTATTATTATTATTATTATTAGGTTTTAGCTTTTAAAAAACAAATCAAAACTTAAAAAAGTATTGTGTCTTCTTTAGCCTTTGTGAAAATTTCAAAAAAAAAAAAAATTCCAAATTTTTGGTTGTCCCAGAAATATTTTCTTTTCGAGATTTCTTTTGTGGATCATCATTGAGTTTTAAAGGCCTTAAGCATTAGGGAAAATTTTCTTAGTCAAAGGGACTCTAAAGCTTGACTATAGAGAATTTTTTTAATTTTTTAGTACTGAAATGTTTTAGAATATCATCTAAATTTGGAAGTTCTGAGCATTTTAATTTCTTGCTCTTTCATGGTATCATTTTTCAAAATTTAAAGTGCTTAAGTTGTGTATTGGGTTTTTAAAATATTTCGTGCTTAATATCTATTGAGATCTTTTGTCGATTATTTTCACTACAACTATGGTTTAAATTTATTTGAATTAACATTGCATGATAAACATTGAGAAATCTTTGAAGTAATTGTTACATGTTTCTTATTTCCTAAATTGAATGACTCTAATGCATTATCTTGAAGGTGATATTATAGAGCTGTGAAGATATTTTTGTTCTCTTTGAGCTATAATTGCACTAGAATAATAAGCTTATGATTTGATTTAGAATTACATTGTGATATTGTTTATGCATTATCGAAAAGCTTATCTTTCAGTTTTGTGAAGTGAACATCTATTTGAGTAACTAAAAGACTGTGGTGTACATCTCATAGATAATTGTGGCATAAGCGCTTTTTTCCTTGAATTTAGCGATTCTCTAATCATATCGTGCATTTTCATTTTAAGTTAGATCTACATTGTTAAAATTTACTTCCAAGCATAAGCTTGGTCGATAGAGAGATAGGTACTCATCTGTCCTTCCTTGAGAAGCCTGGCTCTAGTAGCACTTAAAACGGTGACCTTGCAGTCATTAGAGCCACAGCTCTCTGCAGTGCCGAAGGCACCGGGTATGTTAGATTTTCAGGAGAGGTAACGTTTATCACACCTAGTGTGCTTCACCTTAACGTCTCTCTACTACTTCCTACAGAATCAGACTCAATATAGTAAGGGTTGAAGGGTTTGAACTCAGACAAGCATTTAACTAAAATTAACCAAGACTTCTTGCATCCCACATTAGTCTTAGGGTCTGCATTTCATATAGGATAGTTAATCATTCTAGCAACAATTGTCTATCAATTACTTGGTATTAATTTCATAACGATATAGTTGACTCCATAAGGCACTAGTATCAAACATCTAATCTAACAAAATATGTAAAATCTTGTTAGATCTAAAACAAGTACTTGGTCAGTTGACTGTGTCTCCTACACTGGTTGGTTTCTAATCAGTTCTCTCTCATTCCATTTCCATAGGGTCTACCCCCCTTAGTTTGCTATAGGGAGATAGCTTAAACAGAGAGATTAGGAATCAGGGTGACAAACCCTAACCTGAACTGTTGTCGTGGTGCCTAGACATTCTGTGCGACAACACATACCTTGTAGTATTCAAATACCTGTGCACCTTCACATAGGCAGCTTGTCACCTTTTTCATCAGGTGCCTCTTTACCTTTTTCTAGATCTAGCTTTTCTTTCTTGCTTCTCAAATGATCCTGAAGAGGGATCCACTTATCATATCTCATCAAGAAGGTTAGAAACATCCAGGTACTCAAAATATACATGCAAGAGGTATAAGCAATAATCAAAACAATAATCATAATAGTCAGATCTATAAGTCTAAATAATATTAAAGTCATAAGTCAAGGAATACTTAACTTTAATGAGAGATGATCCTCTCCCTCTTGAACCAACCTTCAAGAGCCATCCATAGACCACATAACAGTGTTGCCTTCAATAAAATTTATCAACAACTAGGTCATCTATCAAATCCAAAGTTGTGGGGGAGCACCTCCCCCCCATTGAACCCGCTCCCAGAGTTAATGCTTAGAGTGTGATATTAATGACAAAGATCCCTATATGAATATAGAGGTAATGATAAAGATACCTCTGGTTCAATCTATGTTTTTATGTTTTTTATGTCTAATTCATTATTCTACATGCTTTTGTTGACATATATGCATCAAAATATAAAAAATATATATATTATAAAAAAATGCTCTCGGACCGAGAGCTTTTGAAAATGGCACTCTTACTCCCGCTTCCAAGTAACCTTGGTCAAATCGATCCCAAGTGCTTCACATAGACCATGCTAGGGTTCCATACATCACATCTCAAGACTTTATCATAAACCAAGGTTTCTCTCAAACCCTCACCATCAAACCCTTAAGCACTAACTGCCTAGGGTTTTCTTCATACCCTAGAATTCTTTTAGGTCTCCACCATCATTTTCTTGCTTCCATCAAAACTGTCTTCATGGGGTGATCTCCATGGCTTTTCTTTAGCCCAGCTTCGATCCAATGTTAAATTTCCATAGGGATACATTGATCTTTGCTTTGATAGTTGCATTTCTTCATAAACACATTATGTTCACCCCATATCATTATATCATTATTCAAATATACATTATTAACCATCAACATATGCAACTATGTAGAAAGAACAATAACATCATCATCATGATTATCTATGCAGTGAAACATAAAGGAAGAAAGGAAGAAAAGCATGCACACATATAGACCCCAAGATTGGTCCAAGATCAGGGAAAAACCCACTATGGGGAAAACCCTTGCAAATTCTTCTTCTTAGATCATCATCAAATGATTCAACAAACAAGAGCACAATGATCCATAGATCCATCTCTTCATAATTTTGAAAGTTATTAGATACTTTTTTTCTTTTGACTTATTTCTAGGGATCGCTATTTGACATAACTAATCTTTTGTCATCTTGATTGAGTTGTTGATGTGATTTAGGGTTTGTAACAAATTTGGGCTAGAAGTTGAAGTATTGAAGTATAGTCTCTTGATAATTATGTTTGAAAAGTCTAATGCTTCTGCTACTATAAGATTTCGCTAGGACTAACTTCATGCTTCTATAGATCTGGTTGTACTTGTTGTCTAAGCTTTGTAGGTACTTCATATTCAAGTTGGTAAAGATGTCTCTAAGATATGTTAAGCATGATGAGAAGGATGGAAGCCATGAAAGATTCTCCAACACCAAAGGAAGAAGTTGATCTCCCTATATTAAGAGGGACCCTAGATAAAAAAAGAAGTGATGGATCTAGTTCTCTACTTCATGTGTCATGCACTAGACCAAGACTAATAGTCGTAAGACTGAGTGAAGGCCATGAGTAAGAATCATGGTCATGATGGTTACCTTGAAAGAAGAAATTGGATAATGCTTTGTTGAGGTGTTGTTGTAAGAAGGAAAGCAAGATCCTATTGAAGAATATGTTGTTGCATGTGAAGTAGGAAAGGAAAGTGTATGATTGAGGAATCTTCTGTCAAAGATTCGATTCATAGTCCTACTATGTTGAGAAGCAACATCAAGTTGCTTGAGAGACCCCAGAGGTTTGTGTTTGTTCATGAACATGTGAAAGTACATTATTGATTGGGGTTGTGTTTGGTGAAGCTCTCGAAAGTTTGATAAGCATAATGGTTACCGATCAATTTGATTAGGAGAGATTTGTTGTTGAGGCTGTGTGAGTGAAGCATTGCCTGGAAAGACATTTGGTCGACACTTTGTTTTGATGTCTGATAGGGAGGGTGGGATCGGGTGGATGTGCACCTAGTTCCTTGGGTTGATGGTTAGTAAGTAAGACTGATGGTACCTATAGAGGCTAAAAGTTTTAGTCTGTCTTAGTCCCACTTGGATAGATTGCCCTAGTCAGGAATCTAGTCCATGGCATTGTGGTGCCTAAACTTCTTCATAGATAAAGTGAGATCTTCCATGTACCTCTTTGATTGTATGTAAATATGAATACCTCCCTAGTTAAGAGGGAGTGTTGAAGGATGTAACTAGGTTCGGTCTTCATCATTATTATAGTTGTCAAAAAGAATTTATTATTATTTTATTGACTTACTAAAGCATGGGTTTCATGCTTGGGTCAATTATAGGTCAAGCCTCTTTTGTAGGCTTTAGGATTATTTATTTGGGTCAAAATCAATTTGTTGATTATTCAAAGGCTCCTCCATCAAGTCACCTTCATCGGCATCAAATAGATCATCATCAAGTTGGCTTCATCTATCTAAACTCAAGTCGGCCTCAACATATATGGAGACACATCCTTTCAACTAAGTCATGTCGGCCTATTACTCATGGAGACAACTATCTATATGAGTATATGGTCTTCACATTTCTTCACCTCAAAAACTCGGACAAAATCACAAAGATGAGTTCGAACATCAATCTCAGGGTTAGAGTCTCGGTGATATGACATAGAGAAGGCCTCAATACTAACACAAAAGCTCGAATTTGAAATTACAGTGGATTGTTTCAGTGCTACAGATTCGATATTACTACAATGGACATGTCTTAGTTAAATTGCAAAGATAATCTCAGAGACAAGATCGACATACCTCTCTGAGACAATACGAATTACAGTGGAGACTTTCAGTGATCAATCATAGTGAAGAATTCGGTGCTACCACAATGTGAAGAATTCAATGCTTCCACAGTATGAAGAATTCAGTGTTAACACAGTTAGAAGATCTCAGTAAGGGTTCAGTGCTACTACAGTGAGAATATTTTGGTGTTACTACAATGACAAGTGACTCAGTGCTACTATAGTGAATGAAGAAGCTTAGATTAGTTGCAGAAATGATCTCTTCAAGGATGCAAGTGTGAAGAAAGTTGACTGATATGACAAGGTGACTTGATGGAGGTAGTCTTGAGCTTAGGGTCTTGGTTGTCTCATCTTGAATCTACTGAAGGAAGAATTTTGATCGGTTTTCCCCAAAGAGTGGGGTTTTTCCCTGACAGCGTCCCTACATTTTGTATCTTCTTCTATATGTTGCTTAGCATTAGTCTCGATGATAAGAAAAGATAAATCGAAAGAACACATAATAATAATGAAAACATCACAAGATATTTTCATAATAAGAGAAATGGTTTAACTACCACCTCCTTGGATTTCTCAACACCCCTCCATAAGGGCCGCTAGATTTTGCAGCTACAGGGTCTAACTATGAAAAAATTTTAATCAAACTACTTAAAAGAAGGAGCTTGTTGATAATGTTTTAGCACCTATTCATTCTTCATGGACTAGCTATGGGGTTAACATTGTCTCTGATGGATGGAAAGATATTAGGTGTAGGCCATTGATACATATCATTGCCAGTTCACAAAAAAGTAGCAATTTTTTTTAGGGCTGAAGACTGTTCAGGGGAGGTAAAGGATGCTTCATTCATTGTTGATATTTTAATCAAAGTGATTGAGCAAATAGGACTTGCGAAGGTGGTGTAAGTTATCATGGATAATGCATCGAGTTGCAAAGTTGCAGGGGTTGATTATTGGGAGCAAATATGGTCACATTATTTGGAGTCCTTGCATTGTCTATAATCTAAATTTGATTTTAGAAGAGATTGATAATAAAGTTCCATGGATTAAGGAACTCACAGGACAAGCAAGGGAGAAAATTAAATTCATCACCAACCACCACTAGTCTCAATCAATATTTTGAGAACTCTCTAGGTTAGAGTTGTTTAAAGTTGTTGATACAAGATGTGGCTCAAACGTCATCATGTTGGGTTGTCTTGTTGAGATAAAGCGACCATTAATTTCTGTGATGTTGAGTCAAATTTGGGCTGAGTGGAGACAGGTAAATTTAGAGTGGGGATCTATGGTGTGTAGATTGTGTTTTTATGAGGAGCGGTGGAGCAAGATAGAATTCTTGCTCTAGTTCACATCCCCCGCATTTGAGCTTCTTCAAATTGTTGACATAGTTAAGCCTTTCTTGGGAGAGTTTTATGATAGTATGTATACCATAGTTGAGAAAATGATAGAAATCATTGCACAAAAAACTCCTCAATTTGTATTTGTTGATGCTTATTTGGGCAATACAGTGAAGAAAATCATGGTTGATAGGTGGAACCAACTTAACACTCCATTCTACACTTTAGAACATGCCCTAAACCCAAGATCTTATGATGAAGAGATTATTACTCAAAGCAAGCGAAAGAGGAATGTACTAGATAAGGATAGAGAAGTAGCAAATGGGGTGAAAAGAGCTTTTATGAGAATATTTCCAGCTCATTTACATAGCGAGGTGAAGGAAGAGTTCATTAGTTTTGCTACTGGTTTGGATGAGTATTCAGATATATCAGCTTTGTATGAGAAGAGCACCATGTGTCTAGTTAGATGGTGGATTTGTCATGGAGCAAACGTTGCCATTCATATTCTTTCAAAAGTGGCAAGTTCTTCACTAATAGAAATAAATTGGAGCACCCATGGTTTTATTCATTCAGTGAAACACAACAGGTTGGGTTTGCAGAAGGCTAAAGATTTTCTTTATGTACAATCCCACCTTTGCCTTGCATCTTGTATGGGTATAGAATATATTATTGGGCCTTGTAAGGAATGGGATGTCGATCTAGAATGTTCTGAATTGGAAATGTCTCTTGTTGCAATGAATATTGAGGAACTTAAAAGTGGAATTGGAAATACTTATAGAAATCCACATTCCTTTGTTGAATGTGCATCTTCCTCTATTTTTCGTGATGAATATGAAGATGAGGATGATGATTGCTTTTAGGGTTTACTAGATTCTATGTGTTGGAGAATCTAATAGGGAAGCTATGTAAACAATTCTTTTTATCCTTAATAATTTCTTGTGAACTTTAGTTAAGCTCCAAGCTAGGGCAAAACCCCTCTAAGGGGAAAACCTAGAAATAATATCTTCTCTTCTCATAAAATCTTATCAAATGAGAAATCCAAGACCCAAAGACAAAGTCAAGTTCTTCTCCAAGCACCAAGTCAGCTCTCCAAGAAAAGTTTCTTCAATGAGTCAAAGTCAACCAAAGTGAAACCCTTAAAATTTGCTTCAAACTCAGATTTTCAACTCCCAATCACAGTATTTCAGACCTGCAGTGATTTTAGAAATATCGACCCCTACAACAGCTTCCTAGAAAGCCAAATTTCGCACGTGTGAGAGAGAAATATGTCAAAAACTCAAGTTTTTGCTTCTTCCTTGATTTTGACTTCCTTCTTTGACTTTTGCTCTTCTTTTCTCCTTCTTGCTTGGGACCGAACTGCAGAAGTGTGTTCAAATGAATCAAGCTCTCTCCTTTATATAACCTTCTCATGAGGTCGAATAGGCCTCTCCTAGGCCGACTTCTCACAGTTAGGACCAACTTGATCTTGAAGGGCATTTTGACTTTTTAGATTAAAAAATAAATTATTTTTCTTGTTACAACTTTCCCAAAAGGGCCTTATACAAATAATATTGACGCTTGACTCATGACAATTATTCTTATGACACGAAAAAACCTAGAAGCGTAAAGAACATGCAAATGAAGCATGAAACCCATGCTTGAAAATAATAATTGTTTTTCTTCTTTTTCTTGTTACATAAGATATACATAATGTCATGAGTACAATGACAATTATGAAGACCAAAACTAGTTACATTTTCCAACACTCCCTCTTAACTGTGGAGGTATTCATAATTGTATAGTCGATAGAAGGATATTCTCAAACTGAAGAGTTCTCATAAGAATAATTAGATTGATAAGCCATCTTTGAGCATCAACATCATAACCAACATTGTCAACATAGTAAGGCCTTAACTTGACAAGCTCTATTTATATTAGAGCATAATGCTGAGAGGCTTTATTATAGACACCATACTACCTCTTTAAGATACATACCCCATTCGGTTGTTCAGTAGGTATGTCCTTTTAGGACTATTCTTATCTTTGATTCCCAATCCTCAAAGAATATCAATCCTCTTCGACCACTCTTATCATTGATACTTGTACAATCCCCAAAGAGTGTTGGTCCACTTCCTATCTTGTAATATTCATCCTCAAGGAATTTCAATCATAGATGCTTATTCAATCCTCCATTGTCCCTCCTAGTGCCTTCACTAAGACTTACAATCGTTAGTCCTAGTAAAATGCATGACACATGGGGAATATGATGTCTATCATCACTTCCTCTCAACCAGAGAGGAGATCCTCATTCCCTCTTGATAAGGGAATTGATCCTTCCTTGCTCCTTTTAGACATTCAAGAAGACTTCTTACTCCCTCTCAAACATAGAGGAGAATTCTTACTTCCTTTCAATTGGGAAGTCATAACCACAAGCTCTTTAGCTTGTCTTCATAAATACACCAACTACTTGTTCTTCATGGATATCTTCAAGTAGTAGTTGCATGGCTCCTCCTTTCCTTTGCATCTCATCATATTGAGCTTCTACCCTCCTGGATGTTATAGAGCTTATTTCACTTGTCGCCTGTCACACACACCTATCAGTTAGTAAGAAAATCCCTTAACCCCACAAGGTGTAGTTTGCAGTAAGAAATAAGAGATGGGATTGTCACCTATTCCCAAGTCTCTCATTTTAAGCTATCTCATAGGTTAGCTAAGGGGGTTGGTCCCTAAATGGAAAACTAAGTTAGAAGGTTTCTAGGAGATGTAAAACTCGGATTACTTGAGATTGTGAGAAAATAAAATGAACAACATAACATGAAATGAACTTTAATAACCATCAACACATGAGATAATGATTAGCATATGTAAATCAGTGCCTTCAAATATTGCTTTAAGAATGGATAATATTTGCTCAAAATAAAATGAAGTATTTCGAATTGAAACACAAATAACCCTGTCAATCAAACAAAAGATGTTAACAAGATACAATGCAAGATATACAATTTGCTTTCAAGAAATTCTTTCAAAATTCATATAATCATTCACAAATTCAAAGCATGTATGGAAGCAATATAGAGTGACTTGTAAAGGAAACAATTTAAACTTCACTTGCAAAAGTGAACCAAATGATACTTGCCTAAATAAGATAATCAATTTAAAACATTTGCAATAAGTACATGAAATAAGTAAAATAGTAAGATGTGTTAGCATGCAATGCACTTAAACTAAGATTAAATGCAATTATCTTGGTAAATGTTAATATAAATTCCTAGTCTAGATGCGACCTTTCTTTCGACTGTTTTGAAATAAGTCTCTTATGTGAGTTTTGGGAGGGGTCCAAAGAAGGACAACTAAGGCTATATTAACAATACCTTCCTTATGTGCACTATAACATTACAAGGAGAATCACACTGCGCGCGCTCTGCTCCTCTGCGAGCTCTCGATTAGGTCAGCGATCGTTGCCTGGCCTGTTCCGCCGCCATGGGTGCGCCAGGGGGTGTGGAGCCCTCTCCCACCCCTCCATCTTCTATAGCTGAGGCCTTTCATTGTCTGCTATCGCAGAAAGGAAAAAAACGTGCCCATCCCCACGTCCCGAAGTTCATCAAAAAGCTTGATGAAATCCCAGAAATTGCTCTACCGGAAGATCAACCAATCAAAATCGCTCTTGCTTTGGCTGACAGAGGTCTAGTGGGGCAATTTATGGGTCGATGGCCAACATCAAAAGCGACTAATGAATGGGTTCAACGAAACTGGAGGCCCCTGCTGCCCAACAACGTGATAAGTTATGTTGTCGGTAGAGGTTTTTTCATTTTCGAATTCACTACCAAGGAAGACCGAGATCTGGTGTTCAGAAACGGTCCATATTTCATGGGAAATCAAGGTCTCTTTCTGAATAAATGGACCCCCGACTTCGACCCTTCAGTCGATGTCCCAAAGGAGGTTCCTGTTTGGGTCCGGCTCCCCAATCTACCAATACACTGCTGGAGCTACCAATCCCTGCAAAAGATAGGAAACGGACTGGGCAGATTCATCGACAAAGCTGATAACAAGGGCCAATACACCTGCGCAAGAATCTGCGTGGAAGTTGACTTGGAAGCTGGTCTGCCGGAAGCAATCAAACTTACAGTTGGAGATTGGCACCACTTCCAGAAGCTTGACTACGAGCAATTGCCCTTTAAGTGCAGAATCTGCCATGAGCACGGTCACTTTCAACGAAACTGCCCCAAAGCCCCATCAGGGGACAAGGTGGAAGAAGAAGGATGGAAAGAAATAAAAAAGGGCAAGGTAGTCTCAAAGCCCAATGAGCAGAAAAAATCAGGACCAATGGGGAAACCCCAGACCAGTTCCAAGACCATACCAGATTCAAATGAAGGCCCCTCCTCAGGCGAAAAGGTGGATGCCTCAGAGAACCATGAAGAAACTGAAGATCAGTCGAAGAAAGTGAAAGAAACCGAAGAAGAAACAATTGTCCCCCTAACAGAGGCTGGTTAAGGGGGAATCGAAGGCAATGATGAGCACATTAGTCTTGCCTCTGACTCAGGGGGAGAATCAGAAGAAAGAGACTCCGAATCAGACAGCTCACAAATTACTCCTATCAAATCGACCAGGGGCTGAAAATCCAAGAAGAAACAGAGAGAGGAGAAAACCTATCTGGATGTTCTCCAAGGCTCCCAGAAAACTCTCAAAGGAATGATGAACACCAGATCCGGGCGCAAGCACAACAGGGCTCCAAAAGGAGCCGCTCCTTCCCAATCCGGTAAATAATGAAGTACGTCTCCTGGAATTGCAGAGGATTAGGTAGCAGGCTGAAAGAAGATGCCCTGAAAGACATTGTGAGGTTGCATACACCTGAAATCCTTCTCATCCAGGAGACAAAGTTGGAGGACACTCTTCTCCTCCAATCCAGCAAAATATTCTGGCGCAAAGGCCCTGGTAGATCTGTCAGTGCTAGGGGCACCTCTGGTGGGATTTCCTCTTTCTGGGACAGCTCCAAATATGACTTGACTCACGAAGAAAGTTGCCATCACTGGATTTTCACTCAGCTCCTCCACAAAGAATCTGGTCAACAAGTATGTATGTTCAACCTTTATGCTCCGGTCTCTCCAGCGGAGAAAAAAACTTGCTGGGACTCGCTCCAGTCCTTTCTTTTATTTCACAATCCAGAAAACATCATTATTGCAGGGGATCTGAACGTTACTCTAGCCACTGAAGAGAAAAAAGGGGGTTCTCCTGTAAGGGACCCAGCTAGAGAATGGGTAGAAGACGTAATGATCGGCTGGGATCTGGAGGATATCAAGCCTTCAGCCGGGAAATACACTTGGTCTAACAAAAGGTTGGGTCCCAACCACATAGCTGCTCGTTTGGACAGATTCCTCGTCCAAACCTCCTTCCTTACTAGTGGACTAATGGCCTCTTCCAAAATCCTTCCTAACTGCACTTCCGATCATAAACCCATTAGTCTCGAGCTCTCCATGGATGGTTTTCTTGGCCCCATTCCCTTTAGATTTAGCCCTTTGTGGCTTCAGCAAGAGGGTTTCCATGAGGTGGTTTCTGAAGCCTGGAACCAGCAAGTCTTGGGATCCCCTTTCTTTGTGTGGGAAGAAAAGTTGAGGATTCTTAAGAGAAGGCTCAAGGAGTGGGCTAAAACTTTGAAAACTCCAGCTGCCAAGAGAAAAGAGTCCTTAGAAAACCTTGCTGCCCTTCAATCATCAATGGAGGATTCTGCTGTTACCCAAAGTCTGCTCCAAAAAGAAGTTGAGTTGCAAAAAGCCCTCCATAAAGCTAGTAGGGATGAAGAGGAGTATTGGAGACAAAAATCCAGAAACTTATGGTTACAGGCCGGAGACAAAAATACCATTTTTTTCCATAAGCATGCCGAAGCTCGCAAGCAATTCAAAAATGTTTCAGAAATCCGCTCCCAAGATGCTGTGGTTAAAGATTTTGAAGGCATTAAGAGAGCAGCCTTCTCTTTTTTCAAAGAGCTTTATACAGCGCCTGTTGATACTCCTATTGATCCCCATGCCTATCCGATTGATCTAATCCCCCTCTGTGTCCAAGATTCTGTCAACACTATGCTGACTGCACCGATCAGCATGGACGAGCTCAAGAAAGCCATGGATTGCATGGAGCCGGATAAGGCGCCAGGGCCTGATGGGTTCACAGCTAGGTTTTTTTAGTCTTGCTGGTCTACTATCAATAAAGACCTCCTGAGAATGGTCAGGAAGTCTCAATCTTGTTCTAAGATAGGAGGCAGTACCAATTCAGCCTTCCTTGCATTGCTTCCGAAAGAGAAAGGAGCTTCAGATTTTAGTAGATTCCATCCCATTTCGCTGTGTAATACTAGCTATAAACTGATTACCAAAATCATATCCATCCGACTCAAGAATATTCTGCCGGACATCATCCCGGAGAATCAAGGAGGTTTCATCAAAGGGAGAAAGATTCTGGATAATATTGTGCTGGTTCAAGAGGCAGTTCATTCAAGTTGCCATCGAAAAGAGAAAGGAATGGTGATAAAACTCGATCTGGAAAATGCCTTTGGCAGGGTGAGACATGACTTCCTGTTCACTGTTATGAAGAAAATGGGCTTCTCAATATCCTTCATAAATTGGGTGAAAGCCTGCATTGCCTCTCCTTGGATTGCGCCGCTGGTAAATGGCCGATCTACTGATTTTTTCAATGCATCTAGGGGATTAAGACAAGGTTGTCCGATGTCCCCTCTCCTCTATGCTATCCAAGCCTCAGTGCTCAGTTTCCAGCTAGACTTTTGTCAACAAGCCCAAACTCTGCCAGGCCTCAGAATGGTGCACAATGTTAAAGACATAAACCATGCCCAATTTGTCGATGATACTCTGCTGCTTGGAGGAGCGAGCATTAACTCGGCCAGATCTTTTAAGAAGGAGTTGGACACTTATAAGGAGGTCTCGGGCAGCAAGATAAACTATTTAAAAAGTACAATATACGGCTGGAACTGCTCGGTCAAAGATCTAGCTGACATTGCTAGGCTCCTTGAGATGAAAGTTTGCCAGACCTGGGAGTCCTTCAAATATCTTGGGATTCCAATCTTCAAATCCATACCTAAAGTTGCCCACTGGATGCCCCTCTTAGACAAGCTTAAGCTCAGAATACAAGCCTGGGGAGCCTCTTGGCTGAACACTGCTGGAAAAATAATTCTAATGAAATATGTTCTCACAAGTATGCCTCTATTTCAGCACTCCATTCTGCTTGCTCCCAAAACCTTCCTCAGTAAAATGGATAGAATTCTGAGGAGATTCCTTTGGGAAGGGGGGAAAAATAATGAAAGAAGAATTCATTTAGTTAATTGGGACACCATTAAGAGGCCAACCCTGGAAGGAGGCCTTCAAATGAGAGATTTGGCTGCACAAAATCTCGCTCTAGGCTCCAAAATCCTGTGGAATATTGTAGCTGGGAAAGCTAGCTGGAGTAAGAAAGTCCTGTGGAAGAAATATTTTCAAGGCCAGCATTTGAGATGTTTGGATCATCCTCCAAAAACCACCAAAGGCTCCCCAGTTTTCAAGCTTTGTCTCTCTGCTCTGGAGCATTTCAGATCCAATCTCTACTGGATCCCAGGTAATGGGAAAAAAATCAGAATCTGGGAAGACCAGATCCTAGGAGATCAGCCATTGAAACATATTGAAGGCCTTGCAAATATTAAATTTTGGCTACAGTCCAACAATCTGGAAACCCTTTGGGACATATCCACCTGGACGGAGGATTCTGGTAGACTGTGGGACAGCTGGAACCTGGGAGAGGTTCCACATCGTTTGCAAATTGAAGCTACGTTACTTTTAGACAAGCTCCAAGGAAAATCTCCCACTTCAGCAACAGCTAAGGACAAAAGAGGGTGGGGCTCCCATTCTGGCTCTTTCTCGGTTTCTGAAGGTTACAAAAGTTTGATTGTTGTTCCTAATGTCCCTCCTGACCCAACGCAATGGAAGTTTATTTGGGCCTTCCCTTCGCTCCCAAAAGTAGACTTCTTCTGCTGGACGTTGGCTCACAACAGCATTCTTACTCAAGACAATCTGAGAAAACGTGGAATGGAAGGGCCATCCAGATGCCCTTTGTGCAAGTCAGAGGAAGAAACAGCCAATCACCTGATGTTACTATGCCCCTTTTCCAAAGATGTTTGGAAGGGGGTCCTGAGGTCACGGGCTGACAGAGTAGAGCTGCCAAGAAATATTCCAAATCTCCTTCACGAGTGGACCAAGTTATCTTCGTTCAACCTCAATAAAAAAAACCTTCTTAAGACTGCTTGGATGTGGATCCCTAAATACACCTGCTGGAAGTTATGGTTGGAAAGTAACAACAAATTGTTCAGGGGTGAAAGCTGCACTACAAACATCGTTATCTCCAAAATTATAGCATTCTTGGGAGAGACTTTGGATGCTAATCCGACTTTAAGGAATGAAGCGGTTCTGGACAGTGAGGAGGAGCTTTGGCTGAAAGATATTGTTCCAAATTATCAAATCAATCCTATTTCCCCGGCCTCTTCCCACGCTTCTTGGGAAATTCGCCTGGAAGAACAGGAGTTTATAAAGTGGCGTGCTGCTCTGGATGATCACTGTCTCTTCTTTGACGTAGCCTCTAAAGGCAACCCTGGGGCTGCGGGTGGGGGTGGGGTTCTTCTGAATCCTGATGGCTCTACTTTGCTCAGGTATCATTGGGGTCTGGGCTCTGAATCAAATAACAGAGCTGAGGCTCTGGCTCTGTGGCAGGGGCTTTCTCTGGCTCTCAATCGGAACATTCACTCACTGACGGTCTTCGGTGACTACAGACTTATCATTCAAGCGTTGAATTCCCACTCGACCCCATCGCAGATCCACTTAGTCCTCATTCTCAAGAAAATTAGGTTCATTCTAACCAAATTTCGGAAAATATCCTTTTATCATATTCTGAGGCATCTGAATTCCCAAGCTGACCTGGAAGCCAATCTTGGCTCAGCCCGTAGCCAAAGATCTCTTTCAGTCAATTCTAAAGAATCTCTCTGCATCATACCGTAATCTTCCTAAGTTCAGCACTTTCAGCAATTCTGTTCACCCTCCTGCACTGTTGGATCGCAACTGTTCTAGTAACCATGGGCTTCTGAAACAGGCATCTCCCAGGTATCCCTCACCTCAAATCTCTGATCGACTGCTTCTGTCACAGTTTGCCCAGCATACGCTCCAAGATCCACTGATAGGAAATCCAAACAGAAATGATTATTTTACATCACTATACATCTGAAGTGCATTGGAAGCTCAGACTTCATTAGATGCATATGGCAAAAAGTGAAGTATGAAGACTTGTTGACAACAAGTTCTAGGTTTGATCTATTTGCATGAAGGGTACATTTCTATGAGCGCACTATAGTTGCTGATGATGCTGGTATGAGCCCCGAGGGTTTTGTTGTAGCATATTGGTTTGACACCCTGTAATCCCAACCTCTTCAAGGATTCAACCTAAGTTGGGCAGCGGTCGGAATGGTGGCATCTATGGCTGTGCGTTTGGGCACTGGTCATCGTTGTTAACAACTACAGTATTACAAGAATTTGATGCCAGAGCAGAGACAATGCAAATCTTAGTGTTAGTGGATTGATTGTACTATTGATAGGGTTGTTAACATTTATATCTCAAAATCTCACCTCCAAACAGCGAAGCAGGATCAGCCATGTTTTTCCTTTTCTTTGTTGGCTTCTCTGGATCAACCAGAAGTTGGTATGTAATGCCATTGACCAGGGACTTAGTGGAAGGACGAGGAGCTGGAAATGGGCCTAGACATATGTATATTAGCTAAGCAGCACAATGGACAGAGTAATTCCTATTCCGGCAATTTGGTTGAATCTCAGTCATCAAAGGGTTGTCCAGACAAATCCTGCAGTTTCAAAGCACCTCCATTCATAGATCTAGCAAGCTCGTGGCCGATCTCATAGGCGACATCTTTTGCTGTAACAAAGGGCGAAACCTTATATGTGTAACAGGAATTTCTGGGTCAAACAGAGTTGTATTGTTCAAGTACGCGGCAGTTGTTTTGCCGCTTTTAATCATTTTAACCGTTAAAGTCAAAAAAAAAAAACAATACCTTCCTTGAATTACCCAACACACCCGATGCCTTCGGCGTTGCAGAGACTGTGGCTCTAATGACTGCAAGGTCACTGTGTTAACCACATAAGAGGGTCTATGTACCTCAAGTTGATGACAGAAAGGGGTCCCTAAGAGATGTCTTTCAACCAAGCTTATGCTTGGAGGTTACTTAAGTTAGAATGCAAACTATACTAAAATTTGCAATGCTTTCAATAAAATAAGAATAGTGCTCAAAGTAAATTGAAAATGTAAATTCAATTGGAAAAGGAAATTAGCTTGCAAAAGAATTAAGTCAGATTACTAAATGATTTGCTTCAAGTAAATGGAAATATGCTCAATGAGATAGCTTAGATAATTTTCTCAAAATTGTACAAGAACAAGAATATAAGCTTCACAAGATTTTAAGTTGCTCAAAGTTAGTGCTTTAACAAATGATATAGCAATGATTAACCAATTAAAGAAATGAAATAAGATGAAGCTTCAAAGTATGATATGATTGCAAAGTGAGCAAATAGCTTAAAAATAAATGAGCATGTAAACAATGAGCCTATTGTGAGGCCAACATGAAGCAAATTGTTAAACTTGCTAGATCAACTTTGCCACATGAAATGAAATGCTTGCATGTAATAGAATAGGTTGCTCCAAATTAAGATTCCAAATTATACTTGAAAGCAAAGAAACTTGAAATACCAAGCATAAGAATGGAAACTAGTAGCAGAATTAAATCTAGAGAATTAGATTGTGATGGTGAGATTGTGTTAATTCTTAAGACATGCAAAATGAAAACTAAAGAGAAACCCAAAATCCTCCTTCTAAAATGAGGAGCAAAGGATGCCTTGGGTGAAAACCCAAGCTTCCACAAGAAAAAACTAAGCTTTTATTAGATGATTACAAAGATGAGAGTCCTTCAAGAGGATCTCAACTAAAACTTCAAGAGGGATATTTACAATATATGAGGCTTCTCAAGCACTAGTTCTTCTTCTTGAAAGTCAAAATTAGAAAATACAATAAGAATGTTCTCAATGAAGGTGTTAGGTGTCTCTTGATGTCCAAAAGATTAGCCTCCAAAGGATGATGAATTCTTGCACAGGAGAGGAACTATTCTTCAATGCCCACGGCCAAACCAAGTGAGATATTTCTCTTCAAATGCCCATGGCCTTGCCAAGTAGCAGACCTCTCTTTGTTCACGACCTCCTCAAAAAATCAACTATGAAAGGGGTCGAGAGGTCCTACAAGAGAATGGCTAGAGTTTGAATAACCTTTCTTCAATCCCCTTTGTCACCAACACTCTACCTATGGGCTACAAAATCTAGAGACAAATTCGTGTGGATAGAACATGTAAAACCACTAAATAAAATACAAATAGTATAAAAGAAACCAAATCAAGTGATGGTAATGAACCCCGTCACTTGGTTTAGTTTAGAAAAAGCTTTCAAGTAGCTAATATATACTCAATGAAGTACTATTTCAAAATATTTAAATTTCAAAGTGATTGCTTGTATACAAGCTATGCCTAAACGGATCCCTGCAAGACAGTTTTTCGTAAGATAGACTATGAAAATCCAAATAAAAAATGAGAGTTCTTTTGAAGGTGCTTCAAGGGTGGGTTGGTCTCCCAATGACTTCCCCTCATGCTTGATCCAACAAAATTTCTTCTGCAATACTCAAATCACACATTAGTCGATATAGATTTAGATAAACAAACAATAAATTGAAACTTCTAGAAATTTATTTGAAAAAAAAACTAGAACTTTCAACATCTAGAGCTTACTTTTAAATCAACTGGTAATGCAAGATAGTTTTGCACTAGAAAGTTTACAAGAATATATGGGAAATGAAATAATTCAAAGCATAGAAAATATTATACCAATAGCTCACAATGCACCATGCTCCAAAGAAAGAACACCCATGAATGAACCTCCAAAGTTTTTTTATTAAAACCATTGAAAAGTGTACAAAGTAGCAGCGCTTCTGCGAGCACAATAGCTAGTAACCAATACATACAAAATGAGAGTTGAAAGCTCCATTATATAGGAGAATGGAAGCAAATCCCAATGAAGAACCATGTTCCAAGTGTGATGATGACAATCCCAAGGCTCCCACATGCAATTCGATTTCCTCTAAGTCTCATTCGAATTCCTCCAGGTACTCACGCAATCCTTGAAGAGGCCAACTCATTGTTGAAAAAGGGACAAGTGTATGTGGGATTGGAGTGGTGGGAGACCACTCTTTGCTAATATATAGTGGAACTCCAAGTCGAAAGCCCACCAAAAATTGACTCCTGAAGCAAATTCGAGTTTCTCTCCTCATTTAATGCATTTTCCCTTGAGAAATTCATGGTCCCCTCCATGAATTTCGATTTCTTTGGAGCATATGTCTTTTCCTTGAATTTAGGAGTCCACATCACTTTCGAACTTCACTTTAACTCCTCCATTATTTTCCACCTCATTTCCACATCATTTAGCATGTGTGGATATTTATTTTTCTTCATTAATTTAATTGTTGGCTTAATTTATTGCCACATTTTCCAGTAAACTTAGGAAAAATGGGTTTTGAGGGTCTAAAGCACATTTTTAACCCCTCAAAGTGTGTCATAGTAGAAAGTTGAGGGTGAAAAGTGTAATTTTTATGACTCATACCCCATACAACTTCTCTAGACATCACTTATTACATTTCATATACAAAATTTATTCCAATTTCCGCCTTGCGAGAAGTTTTAAAAATTTAAAAACCACCTCGTAGACCTAATCAAATTCCATGAATTTTTTTGTGTGATCTAGTATGGTAGTATACAATGACCTTAGACAATAGGACTCACCCAAGGCCTCAGCATCAAGTCGTACTCTAGCTTTGGAGTTATGCTTGGAGTAAAAAACTCAATTAATTATTAAGTCCTCGTAAAGAGATGATAATTAATCAAGTGAATAAAAACCTCCCAGAGTAATACTCACTTGATGACAAGGTCTCGGGCTGCGCAGACTTGTCACATGATTCGACTCTTCATACTAGCATCACTTTTACATTGCCCCCGCAGGGATTGTGGAATATGAGTACGATATAAAATGATGAAAAGAAGTAGAGTTGAAAAACTCTGGTGATATGATGATCTATGATGGTACAAGTAGCCTTTGGTACATCCTTGGGCATGGAGTCTTCAAACAATCTATAGGTGCCACTCCAATGGTCAACATTTGGCTCCACATGGTGATGCATGCTAGATAGGAAGTGATAGTGTGCAAGGACTTGGAATCTGCATCCACCAACAAAAGACATATATCAATAATATCGATTCAAAATATCATCATATGAAATCAAGTACATAAATGCAGAAATGGAAATTTATTCTAAGAGCATAAATGACAATTTAATCATAAAATGAAACTACTTAAGCAAAATGACAAGGGATAAGGTTATAAATATAATACAAAAGATGCCCCATGGAATTAGATGTCTTCGGTGAAATCCATCTTAAGAACCTGCCTACTCACATGCAGATCCATAGGTTCCTTCTTTGATGTGCCCTGTCCAATTATGACTATCTTGAGACTTTGACTTGCCCCAATGTTAACATGTTTGTGGCCATCAAATATACCAAGCCTCTTCCTTTTCCCTTTTCGACTATTGATTTGTTGAGGCTTGATCTTGCTAAAAAATGGTGATTCATTTTTTATGTCTTTTTTCGTTTTTTGCTTTTTTCTTTTCTTCTTTGTTAGTTGCAATGGCGATGATGATGCAATCATTGCCTTTCCTTGAGAATGCTTTGATGGAATATTTGAAATACCCAATTTTTTTTAGCTATGCCTAATTTCTTCATTTTGAATTTGTTTTGTTAAGGGTGGTAGAAAATTTGTCAACACTACATCACTTCCTGGCTTGAATGACCCATAGATGATTTCATTATTGGGTTTCCTTGGATCCTCAACATGATATCTCCACTCTAATTCTCGATCAAGCCTGACAAAGGTATTATCAGGCATGGGGATGGTGGCATATGATACGTCCATTTGAAGGCTACTACCTAAATTTGATGCCCATTTTCTTCATAGGAGAATTCCCCATGCATCAGACACATCTATCACAACAATATCCATAGTCATTATTTTGTCTGGGTATGCAGCTAGGAAAACCTGTAAATCTTTAATTATCCCACACACTTCAATTCTTTTAGAATCCATTGAACATATGGTGTGATAGGGCCTAGATACCGTTAAGTTCAGCTGCTCCATAACTTTCTCAGTCATGACATTTGCTGAAGCCCCTGAATCTAGAATGCAGTTGTGTAAAAGATGATCATTCACAATCAATAAAACAAAAAATGGTTGATGATCTTCATAAAAGTTCATACTTTTCAATACAATTTCTTCATCTTCTAGTTCATTATTAGGCTTTTCTTCCCTTCAAGTAACTTCAATGGCACTCAGTAACTTTTCCACTTTGAGATGGTATCTTTAAAAGCTCTTTCACTGGGATAGAAACATTTGCATTATTCACCCAATTGCCTAAGTCAAAATTTAATTCTGAAGTAGGAGAAAAAAAATTGTAATTATTCTGATTTTGAATATCCCTTCTCTGATAATTCATCCCTTTGTGTTTTTCCACAGCAATAACCTGTCAAGATGTAAGCTTTTCCCCAAAATTTGCAATCATATTGGCAACCCAAGATTATTAGGCCCATATTCAATCTCTTGATTTCTTTCTATGGTGTATACTTGATCTTCTATGGAGAACATATTGATTTGACCACTTGTTTCTACATGTTCATCTCCCAACATGCTACCTTCCATAATGCTCTTTACATATGGGCATGTGGCCTCTTCATGAAACTCATTACATGGCCTACAAAAAGGGGGAATCTGATCTACCATGTTGGAGGACTCTAATGGATTTGGAAGCTTATAATCTTGAGGAGGGCCCTTATTCTTTTGCAATCTATCATTTGGCCTAGGTTGGAGTCTTTTCACTTGTGATATTTCCATGGACACCAACCTATTTTGCATGGTTTGCATTTATTTAGTGTGATTTTCTTCCATGCTCTTGATTAATTGGGTTAACTCCTTAATGGGATCCTTATCAACTTCCTTTGCTTCAACTTTCCCTTTATGTTCATGAGATTTTGATGACCCTCTATTAAAACCAGGGATGTCAGACTTTCACGATTCCCTTCTAGTCCTTTCTATCTTCAAGGATTCAGTTTGAGTTGCACCCAAATTTGTGGGCTCTTTCTTTCTTAACTCATAGGAAATGTTAGCACCAAAAGCATCTGAATATGACCACAAAAGAAACTCATCAAGAAGCTTAACAGTAGCAGGCATGTTTTTTACCAAATCATTGAATCTCTTATTGAATTCGTCCATGGTTTCATTTTAATTCTTCTTCATAAAGCTAATAGCATTGATCAAGTGCCTATTCTCTTTCTTCTTCCCAAACTTTTCCATGATAGCTTGTAAGGAGTCGTAGGAGTTAGCAGGTTTCTCAGTGAACCAATCAAGGGCATCCTCTTCTAAAGAGAGGACAAAAAGGCTCATCTTTACATCTCATTGTTAGCAGCGTTACACCACTTGACAATGCAAACATTGAAATTCTTAACATGTTTTGTAGCACTCATGGCATTGTTACCTTGAAAGGAAGACAACTTTTCAATAGACTTGTCAGGGATATCGTGATAATAGCCATTTATGTTAGTAAAATTGAAAGGAGCAAAAAGATCATTCATATGTTTGGCTCTACTTGTTCTTGAAAGAGCAAATGGATATTAGAAATGGCCTCTTGCCCAAGATTAGCAAGAAGTCTATTATGAGAGAGCCTCTTTAATCTCTCTCTAAAAACCTTTTCAGTATCAAGTGTGGGGCTAACTAGACCACTTGGATGCCTTTTAGTAGAAACTCTTGCAAAATTTGAATTAAAAGGAGTCGTCACTTGAGCAAGAATCTAATCCTAAAGATCCAAAATGCCAAAACCAAAAAGTTAGTTGATTTTTCAGGTACAAGAAGACTTGTCCCCGACAACGACGCCAAAAATGTTGCACTTGCCATCTGTCACACACACACCTACCAGTTAGTGAGAAATCCTTTAACCCCACAATGTGTGTTTGGTGACAAGAACTAAGAGATGACGTTGTCACCTATTCCCAACTCTCCTTTTAAGTTATCTCCTAGGTTAGGTAAGGGGGGTGGTCCCTAAATGGAAAACTAAGTTAGAAGGTTTCTAGCATATGTAAAATTCGGATTACTTGAGATTGTGAGGAAATAAAATGAGCAACATAATATGAAATCAACTTTAATAACCATCAACACATGAGATAATAATTAGCACATATAAAACCAGTTCCTTCAAATATTGCTTTGAGAATGAATAATATTTTCTCAAAATAAAACGAAGTGTTTCAAATTGAAACACAAGTAACCCTGTCAGTCAAACAAAAGATGTTAGCAAGATATAATTTATATTTTCAAAAAATGCTTTCAAAATTCATATAATCATTCACAAATTCAAAGCATGTATGGAAGCAATATAGAGTGACTTGTAAAAGAAACAATTTAAACTTTACTTGCAAAAATGAACCAAATGATACTTGCCTAAATAAGATAATCAATTTAAACATTTGCAATAAGTACATGAAATAATTTGCAAGTAAAATAGTAAGATGTGTTAGCATGCAATGCACTTTAACTAAGATTGAATGCAATTATTTTGGTAGATTTTAATCTAAATTCCTAGTCTAGATGTGAACTTTCTTTCGACTGTTTTGAAATAAGTCTCTTATGTGAGTTGTGGGAGGGGTCTAAGAATACAACCAATGCTATATTAACAATACCTTCCTTGGATTACCCAACAAACCTGATGCCTTCGACGCTGCAGAGACTGTGGCTCTAACAACTACAAGGTCACCGTGTTAACCACATAAGAGGGTCTATGTCCCTCAAGTTGATGAAAGCAAGGGGTCCCTAAGAGATGTCTTTCAAGCAAGATTATGCTTGGAGGTTAATTAAGTTAGAATGTAAACTATACTAAAATTCCTAAATGCTATGCAAGTAAGTTATCCCAAGAGAGATTTGCAATGCTTTCAATATAATGGAAATAGTGCTCAAAGTAAATTGAAAATGTAAATTCAATTGGAAAAGGAAATTCTCTTGCAAATGAATTAAGTAATATTACTAAATTCTTTGCTTCAAATAAATGGAAATATGTTCAATGAGATAGCTTAGATAATTTTCTCAAAATTGTACGAGAATAAGAACATAAGTGTTAAAATTGGCAACTAGGGCCAAACTCCACCTTGGCCAGCTCATGTGATGGAGATGATATTTTTATTGGATTCCTCTTTCCGAGAGGTGCAAGATTGATTTAAAGATCATCTTGTTTGGATGAGCAGAAGTGAGATTTTGAATTTAATTCTCACACACATGCAAATTGTCAAGGTCGACCGAAAATCTAATGTAGGCTCATAAGTCCCAAAAGATGTGTCTCCACTCTCAACGAATTGTATAAATAAGAGAGACCTCTTCCTCATTTTTGACATCGTCACTCAACACATTCTCTCTCCTAATTGGGTCGTACAAGGAGAAACTTCTCTTCTCTTCACACATGTGGAAAGGGTGACCGAATATTTCAGAAATTGTAGAACTATTTTTGGGCTATTTTCAGCAGTTGACCATGGGTCAACACCACTGTTTGACTGCATTATTCAAGTATTTCCTTCGCTCTCTTTAGGCCGCATCTTCTGGGATGAATATCGAGGCAATTGGAGCAAGTTGACCTGTGTTGACCGCAACGTTGACTTTGTGTTGACTGAGTATTTCGGATCCGTTTTGGGTTGAATTGGATTGTTTTTGGAGGCCTCATTGACTGGGTTTGACCAAGGTGATTTGGAGGAGTATTTCTGTTGGTTTGACCAACGTTGAATTTCTAGTTAGGACATCTTGTTGACTGCTGTTTGACTGGACTATTTTGACAATGATTGGGCAAGTGAATTTTGTATTGTGTACTCTCTTTCTTTGCTGAACTTTTGAAGAATAATAAGAATATTTGATCAAAGGGTTTTCCCCACATTGGAGTTTTTCCCTGGCATCCACCAAATATTGTGTCCTCTTGTGTTGGCTTATCTTCTGCTTATTGTTTATGTTCTATCTGCATTTACTATCAAGTTAATGTGACTGCTTATCTGGAAATTAATATTGGGCTAATAAGAAATATTGAAGTAAATTTCTCTAATGCATAGAACACACCATTGTTATCTAAAATTATCAATAAGCTTCACAAGATTTTAAGTTTCTCAAAGTAAGTTCTTTAAAAAATGATATATCAATGATTAACTAACTAAAATGATGAAATAAGATGAAGCTTCAAAGTATGATATGCTTGCAAAGTGAGAAAATAGCTTAAAAATAAATGAGCATGTAAACAATGAGCCTATTGCGAGGCCAACATGAAGCAAATTGTTAAACTAACTAGATCAACTTTTCCACATGAAATGAAATGCTTGCATGTAATAGAATAGGTTGCTCCAAAGTAAGATTCCAAATTATAATTGAAAGCAAAGAAACTTGAAATGCCAAGCATAAGAATGGAAATTAGTAGCAAAATTAAATCTAGAGAATTAGATTGTGATGGTGAGATTGTGTTACTTCTTGAGACATGCAAAATGAAAACTAAAGAGAAACATGCAAGTTCAATCCACCCAAAATCCTCGTTCTAAAATGAGGAGCAAAGGATGCCTTGGGTGAAAACCCAAGCGCCCACAAGAAAAAACTAAGCTTTTGTTAGATGACTACAAAGATGAGAGTCCTTTAAGATGATCTCAACTAAAGCTTCAAGAGGAAAATACAGTAATAATGTACTCAATGAAGGTGTTAGGTGTCTCTTGATGTCCAAAATATTATCCTCCAATAGATGATGAATTCTTGCAAAGGAGAGAAACTATTCTTCAATGCCTACAACCAAACCAAGTGGGTAATTTCTCCTCAAATGCCCACGGCCTTTCCAAGTAGCAGCCCTCTCTTTGTCGATGGCTTCCTCAAAAAATAAACTTTGAAAGGGGTTGAGAGGTCCTACAAGAGAATGGTTAGATTTTGAGTAATATTTCTACAATCCCCTTTGTCAACAACAATCTACCTATGGGCTACAAAATCAAGAGACAAATTAGTGTGGATAGAATGTGTAAAATAACTAAATAAAATACAAATAGTATACAAGAAACCAAATCAAGTGATGGGAATGAACACCATCACTTGGTTTAGTTTAAAGAAAACTCTCAAGTAGCTAATATATAATCAATGAAGAACTATTTCAATAGAATTAAATTTCAAACGAATCCTTGCAAGACACCTTTTCGTAAGATAAACTATGAAAATCCAAGTAACAAATGAGAGTTCCTTTGAAGGTGCTTCAAGGGTGGCTTGGTATCCCAAATACTTCCCTGTATGCTTGATCCAACAAAATTTCTTCTACAATACTCAAATCACACATTAGTCCATATAGATTTAGATAAGCAAACAATGCATCGAAACTTCTAGAAATTTATTTGAAAATAAACTAGAACTTTCAACATCTAGAGCTTACTTTCAAATCAAATGCTAACAAGATAGCTTTGCACTAGCAAGTTTACAAGAATATATGGAAAATTAAATAATTCAAAGCTTAGAAAATATTATACCAATATCTCACAATGTACCATGCTCCAAAGGAAGAACACACATGAATGGACCCCTAAAGCCTTTTTATTAAAACTCTTGAAAAATGTACAAAATAGCAGTGCTAGCTCCATTATATAGGAGAATGGGAGCAAATTCCAATGAAGAACCATGTGCCAAGTGTGATGATGGCAATCCCCAAGGCTCCCACATGAAATTCGATTTCCCGCAAGTGTCATTCGAATTCCTCCAGGTGCCCACGCAATCCTTGAAGAGGCCAACTCGTTGTTGAAAAAGGGACAAGTGTATGTGGGAGTGGAGTGGTGGGAGACCACTCTCCACTCATCTCTACTGGAACTCCAAGTCCAAAGCCCACCAAAAATTGACTCCTCAAGCAAATTCAAGTTTCTCTCCTCATTAAATGTGTTTTCCCTTCAGAAATTCGTGGTCCCCTCCATGAAATTTTATTTCTTTGGAGCACATGTATTTTCCTTGAATTTAGGAGTCTACATCACCTTGGAACTTCGCTTTAACTCCATGATTTTCCAGCTCATTTCCACATCATTTAGCATATGTCGATATTTATTTTTGTCCATTTATTTAATTGTTGCCTTAATTTATTGCCACATTTTCCACTAAACTTAGAAAAAGTGGTTTTTGAGGGTCTAGAACACATTTTTAACCCCTCAAATTGTGTCATAGTAGAAAGTTGAGGGTGAGGTATAATTTCTATTACTCAAACCCCATAAAACTTCTTTATACATCACTTATTACATTTCATATACAAAATTTATTCCAATATCCACCTCGCGGGAAATTTTAAAAATTAAAAAATGACCCCTTGTACCTAATCAAATTCCACAAATTTTTTTCTGTGATTTAGTATGGTATTATACAATGACCTTAGACACTAGGACTCACCCAAGGCCTCAACATCAAGTCATACTCCAGCTTTTGGGTTATTCTTGGAGGAAAAAACTCAATTAATTATTAATTCCTCGGAAAGAGATAATAATTAACCAAGTGAAAAAAAAAACCTTCCAGAGTAATACTCACTTGATGACAAGGTCCCATGCTACCTGTTGTCGACAGATATTGTCGCTCCTAGAGACAGCCTAGAGTTGCCATAGACCAGTGCCTAGGACATCTTATCATAGCAAGGAGTGTATTATATAACTTGGGTGTCAATCCAAAACTCTCCTGCTATCTCTTGTAAAACAAGGAAATTGATTTACATGGAACCAGAAATCACAGAAACTGGTTACAGTGGAAAAGCAATGTTGCAGGCAATGCAAAGCTCTAATAGAAAAGCATCGTACGCTAAGAGACAATTTAATGCAAAGAGCTTCTATCTCAAGTAATATGCCACAAAATCAAATATCGAAAGTGAATGCTATGAAAGAGTAGTTAAGAAGATACTAGTCAACATCACGTATACCTGTGATACATCACAATCCATATATGGGCTTATCATTCTAAGAATCCATACATGACAATGGCGTTTTAAAAGCACCCCCCCAAAGCAACTAATATAGTAGAAAGATGGATGAAATGAACATGAAACAGTATATCATGCATGAGCCATATTTAAAGCACTTGACTGATTTAAGTATGGGCATCATCTAGGATGAATCCTTACCAAACCAGTGAGCCACTCGCATTCCAAAACATGATACAAGACAGTGGATGAAATGGAATGTTATATTAAACACATAAGAGAAAGTTACATACTGTGAAATACCAAAGACCAGAATCCTCATTACAGATAGAACTCCTCCTCACTGAGACCCTACGGGCTCTGAGCCTTCACACAGAAACTTTACAAGATGTATACAAAAAATGCCTTTCACTGCACAATTTTCTGATGAAAGTCTGGAACCCCTACAATGTCTTTCTTCTGGAGTTTTATAGGAGAGACTGAAAACTCTAGAGAAAGAGGTAGGTGATGCGCATTTAATTTGCTTAATTCAAACAAAATGGCGGAAACATTCGTGCCCCTACTGCTCAATTAATATGCTGTGCTATGGGTACTCTGAGGCCGGCTCTCTGAAGTAGATGTTGTAGGTGCAAATTTCTCCAGGGATAAGACATGAAGAATAAAATATGTAACATTCTGTACTTTCCTGAGAGAAAAATCTATTGAAGTTAAACCTGGAGGATATGATTTTATGCACTTGTACTCTTTGCCTTCTGAATGTTGGATTGCTATTTAAAATCTTCGGCTCCAGATGTTGAATTCCTTGCTCTCTGACTGATACTCTTTGCTGCATCATTAATTACTCCATCTGTCGAAAACCTATGTTTTAAATTACTCTGGAGGGTTTGGTAGAATTTTACCATGGATTTTTTAATGAAAGCCATGTCACAGCAACTACCCGGGGCTTTTCTTTATAAACTCTACCTCTGCAAACTGATTTTCTGATACATCTTCAATTTCTGCAACGTAGGCGGTGATTAATTATGATCTCCCGTCGCTGCAACCTGCACATCCCACAACCACGTTAAGAAAACCGGACACAGGGATAATTGTGTGGCGGATCCATGGATATGGTGGTGTAGACTTGTCGAAATGGTGAGATGAGACGGGGTGGTGGAAAACACAGAGAAATAGCGGAGGAATGAAGGGTGGAAATAAAAAATACAGTGGGACGACGATAAATGAACGAGGCAGAGACACATAACATAAACACTGAAATATAACACGTAAGCGGAGTATATGAATGGTGGAGGCGAACGCAAATGACACGTGGGCGTACGAAAGGCTAAGCGGAAGGGACAACGTGGAGGCGGGCTTGGTCAATCAGCGGGATGTGTAAATAATTTTGGGCCATACGATCAAAAATGAAATCAACGGTCGAAACTGCGTCGGGTGTAATTGACAGTGGGCCAGGGGGTGCGTTTTCTTTGCGTTAAATCCCGCGCAGTTTCGGAGTGTGATGGCCATTGGATGAGGGCCTCCAGATTGGATGGTTGAAATTAATTTCGCTATGCGTCCTCGACCAAAAATTAATGCGCGAAATAGGGCGGTATTGAAACAGTGACCTGGGACGCGTGGCGCCTGCTGAATGGAATCGTTGTGATTTGAGAGAAACCACCAATCCTTCAAAAACGGTGCGGGGAAAACAGGCCGGTTTTTTAAATAAGTACATGCGCGGGGACCACAAGAGCAACAGGTCGTGGAACGTTGATCTGCGTTTGATCTGACGGCTGAGATTACGCCCGATGGCCATATACGATAAGCGCTTTTCTATCATAGTACACGGTCAAATGCCCAGGTTATATGAAAAATGGGACGGAGGGGGCTAGGGCCAAAAGAGCTATGCCTCGAATGTTTCTAAATATGAATTTCCAGCTCTTTTAGAGTGCGATTTTGAAGCTAGGAGAAAACAACGATAGGCAGCTAAGGCACCTTGCAAGATAGGGCAGAGGAGTTAGAAGATTTAAACCAGATGGTCCATGGAAATTTTAATGGGAAGATGATCATGATCAACATTGGCTCCACCTGGGGACGGCACGTTCATCCCTGGACGTGTCGAGAACTTGCAGACCGCCGGATCGTCTTTTTACGCAGGCTCTGCCCTTCAAAACCTTTTCTTCTCATGATTTGTTATAGCACTCGCATCATTCAGACGGCAATAAAACAAGAATTAATATACAATATGATATAATCAACTCTCGACCTGAATCAGAATTGGAAGTAGGGCTTTAAAAATTGGCCGTTTACAGGGGCATCCAACAAGTCACCTTGTAAATTTTCCAATATTAACGTGTTATTGCCTCCCTGTTCCACAACTTTGAACGGGCCGAACCAAAGTGGATCGAACTTGCCATGCTTTCCTTTTTCAGCCCTCTGGACATCCCATCTGAGCACCAGATCACCAACCTGTAGCTTCCTGTCTTTTGCATGCTGGTCAAATATACGTTTCATTTTCTCCTGATATTCTATTAACCTCTGATTTACCTGACCTCGTGTTTCCTCTAATTCCACTAACTGGTTTATCCTTTTGATCATATCATTAGGTTCCTCCTGGCTTTCTTGCATAAAACGTGCTACTGGTAAAGCCAGTTGCATAGGAAAGACTGTTGCTCGTCCATACACCAATTCATAAGGGGATTTCCCAATTGCTCTTTTGCTGGTGATTCTATTAGCCCATAGAGAAAATTTCAATTGGGAATCCCAATTCTTCTTATTTTCATTTATAGTTTTCTTCAAGGCCCTCACCAAAGTTTTATTAGAAGATTCTGCCAAACCATTTCCCTGTGGATAATAGGCTGTGGAATGATTAAGTGCAATATTATACTGTTGACAGAAGTTCACAAACTTTGCAGATTTGAAGGCTTGTGCATTATTAGTTACTATTCTAGCAGGGCAGGCAAACCTAGCTATGATGTTTTCCTCCATGAATTTGATTATCACAGTATCTGTAGCATTCCTTGCAGGTATGGCTTCCACCCATTTTGTAAAATAATCCGTGGCAGTCAAAATCCATTTATGTTGGCCACTTGATGGAGGATGTATTTCACCTATAAAATCAATTCCCCATTGCTGAAATGGTTCATTTACATGAACTGGAATCAAAGGCAGAGCTGATAACTTTTGCCTTTCAGCAAATTTCTGACATTTATCACATGCTCTTACCCAAGTGAAGACGTCTCCAAATAACCTGGGCGAATAAAATCCTGCCTTTAGTATTTTATGAGCAGTGGCTCTCCAGCTGTAATGTCCTCCACAGATTCCTTCATGAAACTCCACCATTATACTTTCTACTTCATCCTCTGTTAGGCATAGAAGTAAGATGCCTGAAGGGTCTCTCCAATATAGTTGGCCATTAGCAACTATGTACTTTTGTGACTTCAACCTTAAAGCTCTGTATTTTTCTTTATCACAGCTGGGAGGACAGCTGAGTGTCAAAAGATATTCAACTATTTCTTTATACCATGGACTAGTGAGATATTTTATATGTGCTTTTTGAGTGGCTACCTCTAGTCCTTGTTGTTCTTTTTCGTTTTCAGACTCTTCACTTGAAAGCAGAGACAAGTTTATGCCCAGAGATTGATAGTTAGATTCTGATAAGATCCTTGCTAGTCCCTGTCCTTTTATCAACTTAGTAGGACGAATATCCAGATCATACTCCTGTATTTTTGCAATCCACCTTCCCCTTTTTCCTTCACTGTCTCCCTGAATAAGAATGTCTTTAACAGCTGCAGTAGGGACAAATGCAGTAACGTGGGACTGTAAAATATACATGCGAAAAGCTTTGAGGGATTTCACCAGGGCATAAGCCTGCTTCTCTAATATATTATATTTCAATTCTGCATCATGGAGCACCTAACTGAAAAAGGTGATAGGCTGCTCATATCCTTCTTCATTTTTCTGTAATAACACTCCAGCTACTGTATGAGGTGATGCAAAAGAAAAGATCATAAATGGTTTAGTATAATCTGGCCCAGCTAGTACAGGGGCTTCAGCAAATGCAGCTTTAATTCTAGCAAAGGCCTTCCGTGATTCTTGTGACCATTTCACCTCATTATTCTTCTTTAGCATATCCGTTATATGCCTAACTATCTCAGCATAGTTAGGAATAAATCTTCTCAGGAAATTGATACGACCTAAAAACACCTGCACTTCCTTCTTATTCCTGGGGAGGGAAATACCATTGATAACCTCCACTCTTTTAGGGTCTATTCTTACCCCAACTTTAGTCACAATGTGCCCTAAAATCTTGCCTTCCTCTACTGCAAATAGAGACTTTTGTGGATTGAGAGAAATACCATACCTTATGCATTTTTCAAAGGTTATTCGTAAATGCTCAATGTGCTCAGCATCATTTTTTGAAAACACTGTTATATCATCAAGGTACACCGCCAGAAATTTATCTTGCTCCCCAACAAAAACAATGTTCATGGCCCTCTGAAAAGTGGCCCCTGCATTAATTAATCCAAAAGGCATCCTGGCATACATGAATGTTCCCCATGGTGTAGTGAAAGCAGTCTTCTTCTGGTCCTCTGGAAGTACAGCTACCTGATTATAACCAGAAAAACCATCCATCAATGACATTCTAGAGGCTCCAACCACTTTCTGCAGGATGTGGTCCATCTGGGTAGTGGATAATTATCTTTTAAAGATGCTCTGTTTAAATTCCTGAAATCCACACACAGCCTTATCTCTCCATTCTTCTTTCGGACAGGGACAAGTTTCGCCACCCATTCAGAATACCTCAGTGGCACAATTATTTTGGCCTTTAGCATCTTTTTTATTTCTTTTTCAATGTAGGGGAGCAGCAGAGGATTTATCTGTCTGAGCTTCTGCTTATAAGGTTTTGCATCTTCCCTCAAAGGAATTTTATGCTGCATTATATGGACATCAAAAGTTTTCAGGTCCTGATAGGACCATGCAAATACATCTTTATAAGATTGAAATAATTTCAGGTATCTCTCTTTATATTCCTCTGGGACCTTCTTGGATAGCTTTACAATTTTGGGATCAGCATTAGTACCCAGATTCAGATCTTCCACTTGATCTTCCTCTACCACTTTACTAGGTTGCAATGAGACATCATTCTTGTCAAACAGCCTTTCTAGGGGGACCAGCCCTCTAGGAATGACATTTCCCTTTAACTGCAGCACTTTGCTTCCTGCCATTTTCTCCTCCCATTTATTTTCTGAAGTATTCTCAGCCTCCTCCTCTTCACAATCATCGATCTCCATATTAGAGAATTCCCCTATTGTTTCCAGGAATTTCTTCATCTTCTCATCATCTTCAAACACCTGCAAATGCTTAACATTATCTGGGATTGACGGTCTATAACGTACCTCAACTTCATACATCAAGAGAGGGTTTTGAGGAGGATGAAATGTACTAGCAGCCACAGCAAGGGAGTCTGCCATTCTGTTATGTTCTCGGGGCATGAACTGGATATTAAACGTTGAGAAGAAATTCTCCACCATGTCCCACACTTCATTCCTGTATGCCCTCAACCGAGGGTGCTTGGTTTGACATTGATTTCTGATTTGTCTGACCACTAACTCAGAGTCTCCTAGAGCTTTTAAACTTTGTATGCCCATGCTCCTGGCTGTCTGTAATCCCAACAGAAGTGCTTCATATTCAGCTACATTATTAGTAGCTTCATATTCCAATTTAAAAGACAGTGGCACCCATTTTCCTGTAGGAGAGATTAATAATACTCCAGCCCCATTTCCTTCTCTTGAATTTCCTCCATCAAAATGTAGAGTCCATACTCCTGCTTCATGATCTTCTAAAGGCTGCTCAGTCTTGATTTGACAAAAGGAAAGTTCCTGAGAAAATTCTTGATCTTCTTCCAACATCAAACATGAGAAATCTCCTTCCTTGCTGTACTCTGGTGAATTCTCTGAGCTGTCAGCTTTGGTCACCATTTTGACAAATCTGGTTTCTCTGTATAACCTTCTCTCCTGACCACCAAAAATTGGAATAGTGGAATATGTTAAGTCCAGTTTAAGTGACCCACCAATTTTTGTTCCCCAGGACCTTGACAACAGCATGCCAAACCGAGCTGGGATGTCAGCCACCACAATGTCCATTACCACACTTTTTGCTGGAATTTGGGCCAGATTGACCACTAAATCTTTAATCATCCCCAAGAATTTAACTCTTTTGGAATCAAATGAATATAGATCTTTATATGGACGTGTGATTTGTAAACCTAGTTGTTCCATGACAGACAGAGGCATAAGATTATGGGACGCTCCAGAATCTAACATACAATTGTGTAACAGCAGGTCATGAATCACTAGAGACACATAAAATGGAGGAGTAGAGGGATCTATCTCCTTGACATGTGGGCCAAAAACTACCATGGGTCTTTCTTCTTGGAGATTAAGGTTGTCTGTAATGATCGGTGCTTCAGGGGGAAATAATAAAGAAGTGACTTGAGATTGATATACTGGTTGTTTCAACAGCTCAGTCAAGGGGACTGGGATTTTGACTTTCTCAAGTTCTTTTTACAAATTAAAAGCAGGAGGGGACTTTTCTATTACAACTTCTTTTGACTCTTTATTTTCAGCTGAAGGTTTAACTTCTTTTGATATAGACTCAGCATTAGGAGGAGTGACTACTTTTGAGGAAGAAGGAGTTTGATCATTAGACTACAGAGGTTTGTTTAGAGGACTCTTACCTTTGTCTGTGACTTTCTTCATTGTTGACTCCTTTTGAGTGGATACTTCCTTTTGAAGTGGCTCCTCTTCTTCATCTTGAGTTCGAGTCCTCTTCCTTGAAGATCTGAGATCATATTTTCTGTTAAAATGTGCTTGCATGAAATCATTAAAATGTTTGCAATAGTGGTCAATTTCTGCATCTTCTGTGTCTATGATATCTTCTTCATCTTGCAATGGAAATTCTACTTCATCATTGTTCGAGAAGGCCAGATTTGCATCTTGCAGTTCATAGGCAGCATCTTGAGTGAATTCATCTACTGGACCTTCCAGGTATAATGGGTGTGGCACGTGGTCCTGTTTCTCCTTAGCTTCCCTTGGCAATATTTGCAGGGGTGGCTTTCTATACTGAGGATTGTAACCCCTATTTTGAACGTTCTGGAAGTTCTTGGAAGCTGAGTTCTTGGTCTCCAATTCAAGCTTGACCAGTTTATTAGAAATATTCTTAATCATTTTGCTCATTTCTTCAATTTTATCTGAATCCTTATCCTGATTAGAAGTAGATACTTCTTCTTTCCCCCTTCTTCTAGTATCCTGTTCAGCTCTCCCTCTCAATTTTCCAGTGGAAGCAAAATTTGCTTCCAACTCAAGAGCATCTGACTGAGCATCATCTAGGGTGGCAGGCTTTCTTTCCCTGAGGGAGAAACCAAAATCTAAGTCAAAGGCTGCTATGAAAACAACTTTGGCAGCATTCTGATGAGGCTTCATATCTGCAGGAAGGCTTAGATATAACTTATTAAATCTTTTGATAAATTCCGACACCCCTTCATTATGTTTCTTCTTGAGCGTATTGAACTCAGTAAGACACTATCCATGATCCTTCTTTTCTCCCCATTTCCTGAGAAAAGTATTTTCCATATCATCCCAAGTGGTTATGGAACGGTTTCCCAATGTCTTAAACCATTTTCTAGCTTCACCATCCAGAGATTGCACAAACAATCTTAAGACCACATCTAGATGTTCAACATTAAAGTTCTCTGCAAAAGAGCAGAAAGTCTCAAGATGTTTCTGAGCATCAATTTCATTTTCCCCAGTGAATCTGGGCAATATCTTTAAATAATCTTGTGGCATATCATTTAACACTTGAGGCAATGCTAGGGGAGCATATTTGTTCGACAAAAAGGCTGGAACATTAGCCATTGGAGGAGGTGGGGGTTGTGTAACAATCTGGTGTACAAATGGAGGAAGAGGCGGAGGCGGAGTATGAATAACAACAGGAATATACTGCACAGCGGCCTGAGGTGTAGATGGGAACAATTCACGGTTAACAACAGTTACCTCGGTGACTTCTTTGACTTCTTCAACCTCAGGAGTAGGATGAACATTAGCTTCAATTCTAACACCTCCCCTGGGTGGGCTATTTGAGTAATAGTCTGTGTCTCCCACAGTGGAGTCAGGATTTTCTACTTGGATTTCTTGAGAAGAAGAGGATGGATAATCTTCTATGGAAAACTCAGGGATTTCAGCACGGGCTGATTTCTTTTCTTTCCAACTTCTTCTATGTATAATCTTCTCTGGGTCAGACACTGAAGGTGTCTTTGACTGTGATGTATCTGACCTCAGGTGTGGCTTACGGAGAGCCAGGACTACAAATAGATTTATCAAATAAACAATAGTGGAGTCGCCAAGGTGAGAGATATGCAACTCTTCAACTCTCTGTGCTCACCTGATTAGAGAGTGGATATAATTTGTCGAGGCCCAGGGAAACTGATATTCTTAAATTCGTCCCCGGCAACGGCGCCAGAAATATGTTGTCGACAGATATTGTCGCTCCTAGAGACAGCCTAGAGTTGCCATAGACCAGTGCCTAGGACATCTTATCATAGCAAGGAGTGTATTATATAACTTGGGTGTCAATCCAAAACTCTCCTGCTATCTCTTGTAAAACAAGGAAATTGATTTAAATGGAACCAGAAATCACAGAAACTGTCACAGGGAAAGCAATGTTGCAGAGGCACAATGCAAAGCTCTAATAGAAAAGCATCAGACAGTTAAGAGACAATTTATTGCAAAGAGGGTCGATTCAAGTAATATGCCATAGAAATCAAATATCATAAAGTGAATGCGGTGAAAGAAAAGTTAAGAAGATACTAGTCAACATTGGGCTGATACCCAGATACACAACAGAACCATATATGGGCTTATCAATCTAAGAATCCATACATGACAATGGTTTTTTAAAAGCACCCTCCCAAAGCAAAAAGATGGTTGAGATGAATATGGAACAGTATATCATGCATGAGCCATATTTAAAGCGCTTGATTGATTTAAGTATGGGCATCAACTAGGATGAATCCTTACCAAACCAGTGAACCACTCGCATTCCAAAACATGATACAAGAAAGTGGATGAAATGAAATGTTATATTAAACACATAAGAGAAAGTTACATACTGTGAAATACCAAAGACCAGAATCCTCATTACCGATAGAACTCCTCCTCACTGAGACCCTACGGGCTCTGAGCCTTCACACAGAAACTTTACAAGATGTATACAAAAAATGCCTTTCACTGCACAATTTTCTGATGAAAGTCTGGAACCCCTACAATGTCTTTCTTCTGGAGTTTTATAGGAGAGACTGAAAACTCTAGAGAATGAGGTAGGTGATGCGCATTTAATTTGCTTAATTCAAACAAAATGACAGAAACATTAGCGCCCATACTGCTCAATTAATATGTTGTGCTATGGGTACTCTAAGGCCGGCTCTCTGAAGTAAATGTTGTAGGTGAAAATTTCTCCAGGGATAAGACATGAAGAATAAAATATGTAACATTTTGTACTTTCCTGAGAGAAAAATCTATTGAAGTTAAACCTAGACGATATGATTTTATGCACTTGTACTCTTTGCCTTCTGAATGTTGGATTGCTATTTAAAATCTTCGGCTCCAGATGTTGAATTCCTTGCTCTCTGACTGATACTCTTTGCTGCATCATTAATTACTCCATCTGTGGAAAACCTATGTTTTAAATTACTCTGGAGGGTTTGGTAGAATTTTACCATGGCTTCTTTAATGAAAGCCATGTCACGGCAACTACTCGGGGCTTTTCTTTATAAACTCTACCTCTGCAAACTGATTTTCTGATACATCTTCGATTTCTGCAACGTAGGTGGTGATTAATTATGATCTCCCGTCGCTGCAACCTGCACATCCCACAACCACGTTAAGAAAACCGGACACAGGGATAATGGCGTGGCGGTTCCATGGATATGGTGGTGTAGACTTGTCGAAATGGTGAGATGAGACGGGGTGGTGGAAAACACAGAGGAATAGCGGAGGAATGAAGGGTGGAAATAAAAAATACAGTGGGACGACGATAAATGAACGAGGCGGAGACACATAACATAAACACTGAAATATAACACGTAAGCAGAGTATATGAATGGTGGAGGCGAACGCAAATGACACGCGGGCGTACGAAAGGCTAAGCGGAAGGGACGACGTGGAGGCGGGCTTGGTCAATCAGCGGGATGTGTAAATAATTCTGGGCCATACGATCAAAAATGAAATCAACGGTCGAAACTGCGTCGGGTGTAATTGACAGTGGGCCAGGGGGTGCGTTTTCTTTGCGTTAAATCCCGCGCAGTTTCAGAGTGTGATGGCCGTTGGATGAGGGCCTCCAGATCGGATGGTTGAAATTAATTTCGCTATGCGTCCTCGACCGAACATTAATGCATGAAATAGGGCGGTATTGAAACAGTGACCTGGGACGTGTGGCCCCTGCTGAATGGAATCGCTGCAATTTGAGAGAAACCACCAATCCTTCAAAAGCGGTGAGGGGAAAACAGGCCGGTTTTTGCAATAAGTACATACACGGGGACCACAAGAGCAACAAGTCGTGGAACGTTGATCTGCGTTTGATCTGACGGCTGAGATTACGCTCGATGGCCATATACGGTAAGCGCTTTTCTATCATAGTACACGGTCAAATGCCCAGGTTATATGAAAAATGGGACGGAGGGGGCTAGGGCCAAAAGAGCTATGCCTCAAATGTTTCTAAATATGAATTTCCAGCTCTTTTAGAGTGTGATTTTGAAGCTAGGAGAAAACAACGATAGGCAGCTAAGGCACTTTGCAAGACAGGGCATAGGAGTTAGAAGATTTAAACCAGATGGTCCATGGAAATTTTAATGGGAAGATGATCATGATCAACACTACCCATGCCTGTTACATGACTTGACTCCTCATACTAGCATCACTTTTACATTGTCCCCATATTGAAGATTGTAACTAGGTTCCATGTTCATAATTTATATTTATTGTACTCATCAAAAGAATTAAAGAAAATGAATTAATATTATCTTTTTGACATTTATTTTTATTATTAAATGATTTTTTTTTTACAAAAAAAAATTCGTAATTTTCATTAATGTAAGGAAAATTACATGTTGCATTTGCAGCAGGTTGCATAGAGCATAATCTGTATACTATCCAAAAAATATATGGTAGTGTTCTGTAAAATAGTTCAACAGTAAAAACAATATTTACAAAATTACTGTGCATGTCCATATAGACATAATATCATCAAAAAAGTAGAGAGTCTATTTGCAGAAAACTGTAAAAAGAAAAATAAGCCTTTGATCAGACAGGCTGATCAGTATGCTCTAGGAGTCCAAGATCCTCATTGAAGGGCTTATGGTAATGCTGATATATAACTGGACCCTTGTGTTCGGTGATGTGCCAATGTCCCCAAATTAGGTGCGCGACTTTTTTGGACAAGTAGTGAGCCCCCTGGTTCCTTTGCCTATAAATATGAGTGATAATAATAATGTCAAAAATATTTTTAAGAGCCAAAACTTCATCCAACAAACTTTTAAGTGTGTGTACATTACATGTTGCATTATTATTGAACCAGTTAATAATGATCTTAGAGTCCCCAAAGATATGTATCATGTTGCATCTTTTTTCTAAGGCAAATATGAGGAGCAGTCGGAGACTGTTGAGCTCTAAGTAGTTGTTAGTTTCTGGGCCCAAGCCCATTTTTATCTGATAGAAGTCTGAGTCTGATAGACCCCTCCTCCGCAACCATCAATACTGGAAGCACCGTCAAAATATGCCCAAGGAAGATTTTTATCAATGGATTCGGGCACAATGATCCTATAAACCTTTGAGCTGGCCTCTTCAGGGATGGAATGATAGAGGGCATAAATGGAGTTGCAAATGGAGGTCTAAGAGATCGGGGAGCTTTGGAATATGATATGGTTTCGAGTCAGCCAAAGGCCCCAAGAGATCAGGAGAGGTAGGTTGTGAACCTTTGTCGAGGTACAAGAGTGCCACCAGTTATGCTAAGCCGTGGAGATAGTCTCCCCCTGCCAAGAGTTATTGATGCCAAGTTCCTTAGTAACCATCTGCCAGGTATTACAAGTCATAGAGCAATTGAGGAAGAGATGGTTGATATCTTCAGCCTATTCTTTGCAAATACCACACCTAGAGGGACCATGAATGGATCTCTTTGCCATATGTCCTCTGTAGGCACACAATTAGTAAGAATGCACCACATAAAAAGGTGATATTTGGGGAAAGATTTTAACTTCCATAGAGGTTTCCACCACCAGATTTGTTACGGAGATTGTAGGGCTACTGTGAGGGCAGAATAACCTTTTTTGGGTGCATAATTACCTTTGGGGGAGATAGCCCAGATGAATACATCCTCTACTTCTAAGATTCTAATATGAGAAATATTGAGAGCCCTGATTTATCTGTTCCAAGTCCCCCAACCAGTGCACAGGGATGTTCAGATCGTGTGGTGACTTCCATGCTTGAGCAATCCAATCAAAGTGGTCCCCATCTGCCACCTGACTGAGCTGAGAGATCCATGTCTCTTTAAGGAAATGTTTGATGTCCTGGGGGAGAAAATGTTCCCTGTCACTGTCGGACCAAGGGTCCAAACCTATCCGAACCTGAGTGCTCGAACCAATGTGCCAGGCAAGACCCTGTTTGATGAGTGCTATGGATTTTGAGATAACACGCCATACAATACATGAGCTGGTCATGAGTCTGTGAGTGCTTCTTATCCAATCAAGTGTGGAAGTAGGAGTGATGTATTTTGAATAGGTGACTTCCTGCTAGAGACTGTACGAGGTCAGGAGATGCCAACCCATTTTGGCAGTCAGTGCAGTAGTGAAGAGATTAAGATCCTTGAGACCCCATCCCCTATAGAGTTTAGGCTTGGTGATCTTCTCCCATCTAACCCAAGCGAAAGTGTGACCAACTTCCTTACCACGCCAGAGGAAACACCAACATACTTGTTGTATTATGTTAGTGACACCTTTTGGAATCCAGGTTAGTGCCATCCAATACACTGGGATCGCCTCCAACACAGATTTGATCAAAACAAGTCGAGCAACTCTAGAGAGCCGTTTTTGCTGCCAAATGTTGATTCTTCACTCAATTTTAGCTATGAGCCAATTCCAATCCGTGATTCTATAATCATTGGGATTTAGTCTAAATCCTAGGTATTTTAGACCCTCTTCAATATGATTGTGATCAAATTGAAAAAGGTGAAGGGTATGTCTACTCTCTTGGAAGGTGCATTTAGAATACATGATGGTGGATTTGCTTTGATTGGGTAGCATTCCAGTAGTAGTGCAGAAAGTGGATAATTTTTTTTTGAAACATATGGAATCCCGCAAGGAGCCATCTAGAAATATGAGCACATCATCAACAAAAATCAAGTGCGTCAGATGAATAGTATCAACTATTTTGACTCCCAGGAGTTGTTCTTCATTTCTAGCAGTGGCAATGAGCTTAGTGAGACCCTCCATAATTAGAAGGAAGAGAAGAGGGGATAAGGGGCATCCTTGTCGGAGTCCATGACCTGCATGGAAGAAGGGAGTAACTGCCCCATTGATAAGGATACTAAATGAGGCGTTGGTGATACAATAAAAAATCCATTGAATGAAGGAATGGGGGAAGCCAATATGGGTGAGAATCAGTTGGAGGTAGGTCCAGCATGTATAATCAAAAGCTTTGGCGAGATCAATCTTGAGAATAGTGCATTTAAGGTTATGGAGCTTGGTAGACTGAAGAGTTTCTTGTGTGGTGCCAATGGCCTCATGGATTTGTCTATTGTGAAGGAAGGCAAATTGGTCCTTGGATATGTTCTGGGATAAGATAGGCTTAATACGATTAGCAATGATTTTGTATAGACAGTTACACAGAGAGATAGGCCGATAATCACTGAAGGAGAGGGGCTTGTCCACCTTGGGAATGAGGGCAATGAAGGTAGAGTTGAAGTTCTCATACATTCTACCCGATACTCTGCAGTCCTCAATGACCAATAGCAAATCCTTTCTAATAAGTTCAAAGAAGGATAGGTAGAATTCAATAGGCCAACCATCCGATCCAGGACTCTTGTATTTTTTGAACCACTTTAGGACAACTTCTATCTCACCTAGGGTGACAGGGGCATTGAGTGCATCTGAATCATCATCTTCCACGTACCTGGGCATCTGACTTGCAATACTAAGCACTTCTCCAATGTTAGCCACCCTAGGATCTCTGTAGATGTGGGATAAATGTCTCATTCCCATATTCGAAAGTTGATGATGAGTCTCGGCCACCCTACTGTGCTGATCATTTAATTCCCAGATGGTATTAATGCTCTTTCTACCTTTGGCACATTGCTGAAAAAATTTGGTGTTATTATCCCCTGCCTCGAGCCAGATAGCTTTGCTCTTGAGTCTCCAAGCTTCCTCTTTGAGTCTTAGAAACTTAATTTTCTTCGTTTCCAATAGGGTGAGTGTTTCCCTATGCTCTAAGGAGGTGTGCCCCATTCCCTCTTCATCAAGCATATGGGTGATCTCCCTCTCAATCCTCATCAGCTCTTCCTCGTCTCTAATCCTTTTCTCCTTTGCCCACATGATAGTCTTCTCCTTTATGTTGGACAGGTTATTGGCTATAACTGTTGCGGGCGGGTTATCAGGCATCTGGTGACAGTGATTCTGGTTTTCCAAGACAATCTGATTGAAGTCAGGTTCATCGAGCCAGGAGGAATTGAACTTGAAAAGGGAGTGGGGTTTCTTGTTCTTGCCATGTATCTCAATATAGATGGGAGAGTGATCCGACAAACCACCCAAGCCCACCCATTGTCTAGCCCTGTCCATCCATACAACCAAATTTGAGGTAATCAAAAAACGATCTAGTCTTCTAGCAAGGGTCACTTCCCCAATTCTTCTATTGCACCAGGTGGGAATTTTTTTTTCCATCTCTAAGTCAATCAAATTGTCTTTGTCAAGAAATTTCTCAAAGTAACAGGACAGGGGATTAGGCGTTGCTTGGGGAACCCATGATTCCGAATGCCCTAGAGAGAAATTAAGGTCACCACTCACAATGATGTGATCCACCTGCATAATTGGGGAGTACAACAACTTGTCCTAGAAAGTAGGTCTGTTATGGCAAGGCCCATAGATGTTGAGTATTTTGAAGGGGGTACCAAGATCAGAGGCGGTGATGTTTTCCCCAAGGATTCCTTCCAAGCCCCACACATTGTGAATTTGTATGGTCCGATAATTAAAACCAATGGCACTTCCCCCAGATCGGCCACACACATCTAGGGTGTGAAAGGTGCAGAACGAACAAATCGAAGAGAGAAATTTATGAATAGTCTCTCCTTGTCTCAGAGTTTCCTGTAGCATGATAACATCCACCTTTACTAATTCTAGTAAACGACGGAGTGCCAATTTCTTATATGGGCTGGCTAACCCTCTAAGTTGAAGGAGAGACGGATAATGGGGAACCCTTGGCAGGGGTTTTCTTTGCTCTAAGAACTCAGTCAATAGTGATTTGTTTTCTCGAGGCCATCTCAACCCTAGCCCGATGGATGGCTTTGGAAAATGAGGATGGTCTGCCTCTGGTGGCTTTTAGGGTTGTCTGGGCAGGGTCATCACCTAACCCATAAGATTTATAGAGTAGGGCCTTGGAAGAGGATCGAAGGTTGTGTCGGCAAGAGGAGCTAGTACCAGAGATGTTGGGGCATTCAACATTATCCATGTTTGCGGAGGGGATGGACGAAGAAGCTATGGAGGGTTGGGGGGGCGCAGATGCGACAGGACAACATACAAGTACCAACTTATTCTTCATAATAATAGGACTATTAATTTGAGTAATTACAAATGAATTAAACGAATGCAGGACATTAAAAAGAAAATGTGAGGAGGTAGAGGACACAGTACCCGTGATGGGGCTGAGATCCTCCTCTTGCAGCAGTGGAGCCTCAGGAGCAGTCGCTTGCAGAACTGATTTGGACGCTATCATAGTAGAAGGATGTCGAGGATCATGCTTCTGCCTCATATCCAAACCCTGCTTGTGCCTCTGTGTGAGTACACCGAAGCTCTCAGTGGTTTGGGTCCTCGCATGAACCAGCATTTTGGACTGAGCCGCATTTGCCGCCACAATGAGAGGGAAATCCTTGTACACATGCCCCACCTCATGGAGCCTCCTGCACCTAAATGGGACACCTTCATAGCCTAGTATTTCATGACATAACTTTCGACCATACCTTCTCGAGTATCCAAGTGTACTAGAATCCGCACCATTTATATGTTGCATGTTTCCATATAGGATCTATCATGGTCTAAATAGATGCCCAGGTCCTCTCCAATACATCTAAGGACATCTTCCGTCCAAAATTGGAGGGGCAGACTTCGTAACCGAACCTAAATAGGACCAGTGCCCATCTTCTCCTTATCCAGGTCGAAAAGGGGATTCAAGCGTTTAAGGAGAACCGATGTCATTTCAATGTGCCAATATTTTGTTAAAACCCAACTAGCCATATCAGGGTGAGGAAAGATCAGAGAAAACCAACCTCTGTTCATGTTAAGGACAACCGGGAGTTGTTCGAGGATGTTGCTCCAGATTTTGGAGGTCCATCACTTGAGCCTTGTCGAGGTGTAGTTTCGCCCACGTAGCCTACCAACCAAGACTGTTTGTTAAGTTTCCTCGATTTTCTGCATACTAACCCCTTCACCAAAAACCAACTCCCTGGATTTCTCGCGACTCCTTGTGCACCACATCTTATTTTTTCCAGTTGTGTGAATCGAAATCTCTCAGAGAGGTCCCTCTTCCTCAGGTAGGGTGTCATCTGAGTCTGAAGAGGCCTTCTCTTTAGGTTGCTGAGTCAGTATGCGTAGGCCTTCAAAACTTCTGAAGGCGATGACTGTTGTCAGACAACCAAGAAAGTCGACATGGGTATGTAGAACGCTCACCGTTCCCAAGCCAAGTTTCTCCAAGCCAAAGGCCCCTTCATTGGCACCTCCCAAACCACCTGAACTATCCGCTTGTACCAAACCCTTAGCTAGGTTAAGTGACGCCTACTGCTGGTTCCAAATGTGTAAAGTCGACGGGGATGGTATAGAGAAAACCAGAGACACCGGGATGTTAGGACTGAGACCCGAAAACTGTTCAGTTAGGCTCAAGCTAGGAACCCTAAACTCCGAAAACCTGTGGCTGAAATAACAATCTCCATGTCTATTTGTCGAGCCTCTAGCTCTTTGATACCTTCCAGAAAATCACTCGCATGAGCCCCAGCTGGCTGCTCAGGTGGGTAATTTGACCATATTTGGTCTGGTGCCAAAGATTTTGATGAGTAGTCCAGGTGTTCTTCCTCCATAACGGAGTTTCCCACGATTTCGGTAGGTTCCATGAGGAAAAACGCCTAAAATGGTTCCTTCCACTTGCCGCGGTCGTTCCAAGACAAGGAGCCTGTAACTATCAGTAATAGCGCTGGGGTCCATAAGTGGAGCAGGGAAATAATTGTTCATGTATGTCGAGCTCACTGTTCCTCTATCCGCCAAAACCGCCGAAGGTCAACTCTAAACCACTAAAACCGTGACAGTTAAGAACAGTGAAGACTATTGCATTCACGAGACAGTGTCGGCACAACCAGGAGGGAGACAGTATAACATGTGCTCCGCGTCGATAACTGTGATGGGCTCAACGGTTAAAACATATAAAAACTTACACCAACGTGAGAGACGAACCAGAGCCACCATCGCTAGGGTTGCTAGGGTTTGCGCTTCCTCCGACGCTTCATCTTAATGATCATTGCGGACTCGAGTAGGTTTGATCATCATTATTAAATGAATTATTAAAGCATGGGTTTCATACTTGGGTCATATTCAGTATAAGGTCCCAATTGTGGACTTCTACGTTAGTCATTACAGATTTATATTGACCCTCTTTGGGCTTTTGAATCATGTAATTAGGTTTTTGTTTTAGTCAAAAGTGGTCTAGTAGCCCTCCACAACAAGTCGGCCTTAAGGAGATCAAGTCGACCTCAAAGGGAGCAATTCATACCCATCAGAAGGCTATAAATGCAAGGAGGTCGAATTCATTTGCTCACTCATTCACTGTAACAAGGGACTAAGTGTGAAATTGAAGAAGGAAGCAAAAGAAGTGCGAGCTAGGTCTAGGAGAAAGAGAAAGAGAAAATAAAAAATTTGGTGAAGGAATCTCTTTGTTTCGTGGTCTCTCTTGGGAGATCAAAGTCTCTGAAGCTTGGGTGTTTCTGCTACTGCAAAGCTACATAGCTACTAGAAGATTGGAAGTTTTTGTTGCTAGGTCGAAGATCTGGAAGGCTGACTTGGTGTGGAGGGAAAGTTTGGCTCATGTCTAGGGTGAAGAGACTCAAAGAATACTAATGAAAGGAAGAATTATCTTGACTGGGTTTTCCCCCCAAGGGGGGTTTTGCCCTGGCATAGTGCCTATATCTTGTGTCTCTTGTTTTTTATCTTCATACGCACATAATATGGTAATTGCTTGATGAAAAATAAGATAATAAAGAAGTAAAAGAAGCCAACATAATCACAAGTAATTATCAAGATTGAATAATCAAACCCTAATATATATTTGCATTGATTCTTCAACATGGTATTAGAGCTAAGGTCGGGAAGGATTGAAGATCACATTGTTGGCATGGAATCTCCCTCATTGATGGACTACATAAGGATGGGTATCAACTCTACTAGGAGATGGATCAAGAAGCTCTTTCATTATCTATTCACTAAAGAAAAAGGTCAAGGACTTTTTGTTGCCCTTACAGGATCTCTCCATGATGACAATGCATGGATCATTAATAGTGGAGCATCAAGTCACATGACCGGAGAAAGAAAACAACTACATACACTATCAAAAGAACCATCCTCACATGCAGTGGAATTGGGTGACAACAAAATCTATGTTGTGAAAGGACTAGGATCAACCTCGCTGCAATTAGAAAGTGGATTGAAGCTGCACCTCAACAAAATAATATATGTTCTAGGTTTGTTGAAGAATTTACTTTCTATTTCTCGTTAAGAAGATAAAGGTGAAAGAATTGCTTTTGTTGATGGAAAAATATTGGTCTAGGACAAATATTCTAGCATTGACAAAGATAGTCACTGGAGTTCGTGAAGGAAGTTTGTATAGGGTTACTACACCATCTCCTCAAGCCTTGGTTCATGTTGAAATTAGTCCTATTGAACTATGGCATAGAACATATGAACATCTACACTACAAGCTCATTCCCTCTCTTAGTCAACTTGTCAATGGCATCCCCAATATAAAGGAAGATCATGAAGGTGTGTGCAAGGGGTGCTCTCTGGGAAAACATACAAGAAAACCATTTCCGAATAGTGAATCTAGGGTCAAAGAAATCTTGGACCTCATTCACTATGATGTGTGTGGGCCCATGTCTGATAAATCTCTTGGAGGTCATCTCTATTATGTGACTTTCATAGATGACCATTCTAGAAATACATGGATCTATCTTCTAAAAAAGAAAGATGAAGTATTCGATAAATTCAAGGAATTTCGAACGGAAGTGGAAAACCTCACCGAAAGAAAGATAAAGACTCTAAGATCTGACACTGATGGGGAATACACTTCCAAGGAACTGATTGAATATTGCAAGGAAGCGGGAATTAAGAGGGAGTTAATTGTTCCCTACTATCCCGAACAAAATGGAATTGTTTAAAGAAAGAATAGGTCTATTGAGGAAGGCATTAAGACAATGCTCCTTGATCAAGACCTACCAAAATTATTATGGGGAGAAGAAGCCATGACAATTGTGTACATACAAAATAGAAGTCCTCATAGAAGTCTCAAGAACATAACTCCTGAAGAAGTGTTTACAGGAAATAAACTAAGCGTGGATCACCTTTGAATCTTTGGAAGCCCTACATACATCCATGTTCCAAAGGATAAGTGAAATAAGTTGGATTCTACAAGTATCAAAGGAATATTCGTTGGATATAGTGTCTCCTCAAAGGCACAAATAATCTACATCAAAGAAGGAAGGCAAATCGAGGTAAGCAGAGATGTCATATTTAATGAGAGCCAAGCCTACAAGAATTTCAAAGATATTCCCATAGACTCTGATGATGAAGAATATCCCATATTCGAAGAAGAAGATATACATCATGAAGATCCCACTACAAATCAAGAAGAAGGACCAAGTGAGCCTATTCAACCTATGGTCATCTCAACCACAAGGAAAAGGCCAATTTGGTTAAAATCTACTCTACAAGATGCTGAAGGACATGAGTCTCCCATAGGAACCTCCAAGGAAAATAAAAGACTGAAGAGATACTCTAGCTATGCTGCATACATGACAAAGCTCGTTCAGGTTGAACCATCTACATTTGAAGAGGCTGCTCAACGGGATGTCTAGAAGAAGGCGATGCAAGAAGAATACCAATCAATTATGAAGAATGGGATTTGGGAGATCGTTCCTAGACCTAGTGACAAATCAGTTGTCACATCCAAATGGATCTACAAAATTAACCATGTTGTTGATGGAAGCATAGACAAGTACAAAGCAAGGTTTGTTGCAAGGGGTTTCTCTCAAAAGGAAGGAATAGACTATGAAGAAACCTTTGCACCTACAAGAAGGTATACTACCATTAGATATTTGCTTTCTTTCGCTGCTACAATGGGTTGGATTATCCATCAAATGGATGTGAAGACTGCATTTATGAATGGGACCATTGATGAGGAAGTATACACCAAACAACCCAAAGGTTTCGATGTAAATAGCAAGGACTCTCACGTCTACAAACTTAAGAAAGTCCTATATGGCTTGATGCAAGCTCCTAGAGCATGATATGCAAGGATGGATGCATATCTCTTAAGAAATGGGTTCGCGAAAGGTATTATTGATCCAAATCTCTACATCAAGGTCGTGAATAATGAACCCATCATTATTCTACTATAATGAACCTGTCATTATTCTACTATCATCACATGTGTGGAGCACAGAATTGAAGAATGTAAGAAGATGTTCGTAGCCGAATTTGAAATGAAGGATCTAGGATTTATGAATTACTACCTGGGTCTCAAAGTATGGCAGAAACCCAGGGAAATATACTTGGGGCAAGGAAAATACATTATCAAGATATTGCATAAATTTGAGATGATGGACTCCAATCCCATGACTACTCCTATGATCAAAAACTCAAAGAAGTTACAAGGTTTTGACTGAAGTCTCGTGCATCCAACCTCCTACCGATAGTTGGTGGGCTCCCTAATGTATCTGGTAAACACTAGGCCATATATATGCTTTGCTATGAACATCCTTAGTCAATTTCAGTTGGGAATTCATCATGAACATTGGATAGTTGCCAAACACATATTAAGATATCTTCGTGGTACTATACATCATTGCCTAAAATACAAGAGTGAGGAAGTTAATCTAATTGGCTTCTTTGATTCTGACTGGGGTGGCAGTGAATCTGATGGAAGAAGTACTACTGGTGGATGCTTCAGCCTGGGGTCCACTATGGTATCATGGATGAGTAGAAAGCAAGGCCTCGTTGCTGTAAGTAGTGTTGAAGTTGAATATGTAGCCGCATGTGAAGTAGGAAAGGAGGTTGTATGGTTAAGAAATATTCTGACAAGCTTGTTTGAAAGTCCTCTGAGTCATACTATAATCAACTGTGATAATCAAAGCTTCATTAAGATGTTTGGAGATCCCTTGTTTCATTCTAGGACGAAGCACATCAACAATAAATATTGTTTCATCAGGAATTTGGTACAAGATGGGATCGTGAAGCTGGAGTGTGTCCCAACAGATGAGCAAGTGGTTGACATATTGACAAAGGCTCTTCCTAACAAGAAGTTTGAATATATAAGAGACAAGCTTTGTCTGGCAAACATTGCTAATTGTATTAATATTAATGATCTGGAAGAGATATGTTAAGGCTTTGTGAGTGAAGAATTGCCTGGAAAGACATCAAGGCCAACACCTTATGTTGATGTCTAGTAGGGAGGGTGGCATCGGGTGGATGTGCACATAGTTCCCTAGGTTGGTGGTTAGTAAGTAAGCCTAATGGTACCTATAGAGGCTGAAGCTTTAGTCCACCTTAGTCCCAAATGGATAAATTGCCTTGGTCAGGAATCTAGTCCATGGCATTACGGTGCCTAAAGAGATAAGTGACCAAATGGATAGATTCCCTGGTCAGGAATCTAATCTGTGGCATTGTGGTGCCTAAAGTTCTTCATAGTTTCATATAGTTTGAGATCTTCCCATTATATATTATGAATACCTCCCTAGTTAAGAGGGAGTGTTGAAGATTGTAACTAGGTACTAGGTTCGATCTCATAATTTATATTTATTGTTTTCATCAAAAGAATTAAAGAAAAATAATTTATATTATCATTTTTACATTTATTTTTATTATTTAATGACTTATTAAAGCATGGGTTTCATGCTTGGGTCATATTTAGTATAAGGTCCCATTTATGGACTTCTAGGTTAGTCATTACAAATTTATATTGACCCTCCTTGGGCTTTTGAATCATGTAATTAGGTTTGTTTTTTAGTCAAACGTGGTCTAGTAGCCCTCCACATCAAGTCGACCTTAAGGAGATGAAGTTGGCCTCAAAGGAGGAATTCGAACCCATCAGAAGGCTATAAATGCAAGGAGGTCGAATTCATTTGCTCACTCATTCACTGCAATTCATTGCAACAAGGGAAAAAGTGTGAAATTGAAGAAGGAAGTAAAATAAGTGCGAGTTGGGTCTAGGAGAAAGAGAAAGAGAAAACCGAAATTTTGGTGAATGAATCTCTCTTGGGAGATCAAAGTCTTTGAAGTTTGGATGCTACTGCTACTGCAAATCTGCGAAGCTGCTGGAAGACTGGAAGTTGTTGCTTGGAGCTCTAGAAGGTGGACTTGGTGTGGAGGGAAAGTTTGGCTCATGTTTAGGGTGAAGAGTCTCAAAGAACACTATTGAAATGAGGAATTATCTTGATTGGGTTTTCCCCTCGAGGCGGGTTTTGCCCTGGCATAGTGCCTATATCTTGTTTCTCTTGTTTTTTATCTTCATACACAACATAATATGGTAATTGCTTGATGAAAGATAAGATAATAAAGAAGTAAAAGAAGCCAACATAATCACGAGTAATTATCAAGATCGAAGAATCAAACCCTACTATATAGCTGCATTGATTCTTCAACACCCCGCAGGGGTTGTGGAATTCGAGTACAATAGAAAATGATGAGAAGTAGAGTTGAAAAACTCTAGTGATATGATGGTCTCTGATGGTACAAACAGCCTTTGATATATCCTTGGGCATGGAGTCTTCAAACAATATTTAGGTGCCACTCCAGTGGTCAACAGAGCCATCCTCTTCCTTTAATCTTGTGACAAGGTTCAGGCCATCCTCCTTTCATATCACTTTCCTCTAGTCATCATCAATAAAGGCATTATATTGAGCCCACCAAAGTAGAGTTAATCATAGCTCCCTCTAAACATGAAAGTGATCTTCATGAACATCAGATTATCTTCTTGTATTGCGACCTTTCAATCCCAAGATTATGTAAACATCTTGACCATATAATCCTCCAAGGATTACCAAAGCCATCTACTCAATCCATGAATTCATTGGATTGAGTCCAAAACAAACAGTGGTAGGTACATTTTCCTCAACTACCATTGTGCACTTCTGGAATATACTTCTAGGTAGCAAAACTATGTACCAATCAGATTATCTTCTTGTATTGCTACCTTTCAATCCCAAGATGATGTAAACATCTTGACCATATAATCCTCCAAGAATTACCATGTTGAGAATTTGAAGGGCGGGGGATTAATTCAAATTCTCTTCTTGATAATTACTAGTGAGTACTTGGAATATACTTCTAGGTAGCAAAAATATGTACCAATCAGATTATCTTCTTGTATTGCTACCTTTCAATCCCAAGATGATGTAAACATCTTGACCATATAATCCTCCAAGGATTACCATGTTGAGATTTTGAAGGGCGGGTGATTAATTCAAATTATCTTCTTGATAATTACTTGTGAGGTTACTTGAGTTACTTATGTCTTCCCTTCTTTAGCTTATTTAATCTTTCATCAAGTCAAATATCAAAATATACGAGACACAAGAATTAGGTTCCTAGAGCCAAGGCAAAATCTCTCCCTCTTGGAGAGGAAAACCCACGAGAAATTATTCTTATATATTTTCAAATGAAAAGTACCATGACCAAGAATTAGACCCTTGACCTATATATGCATCCAATACCTTGTTATTACTTCTTTGATGTCCTTCAATGTTGATCCTTCTTCCCTTCACCAACTTTCATCGTTCTGCACCAACACTTCATTTACTTGAGATATATATAAGTTATAGTTAGGAAGGTAAATCTCAGATTTACCTTTCTACTTTCTCCCACTTTCTGACTGCTCCTCTTCAAGTTATCTACAAGTTTTGCACAAACCACTGTCCCAACTTTACCTGAACTGAAGATGAATACCAATATTACTTTTGACCAACACTTTCACTTCAAGATAGTCTGCAGACCCTTCTCAAACAGATCCACACTTTAACACAGAAACACTACCCTTAAACTTTGCATGTATCCAGACCCTGTCACGTTATAATTACTTTAGGATTATCCACACTTCCTTTGATGAACAGTCTGCACTCCTATTCCAATATATTGCAACACTTGTCACCCTAATATATCACAAGGATGTACACATCTTCTCCAATCTTAAGTCTGTGCTAGATTCCATCCAAAAGTCCGCACTGAAACTCAAAGTTAACTGAATTATTGTCTCCAAATGAACCGCATAACTTGTATATATATATAGAGGCAGTTTCACTGTCTTTAGGCCGACCATTCATTTTGCTTGTAGGCCGACTTGACTTGTTGTTGGAAGGCCGACTTTAAGAGCATATATGAGCTTATCTTTCAGCGTTGTTTGAGGGCTGACATAAGCTATTCTTTCATAGTTTATTTGGCAAGGTCTTGAAGCATTTTCTCTAGACTAGACCCTTCATATATATATGACACTTAATTATATTTATACCTAGAAGACAAAACCTAAATAAACATCAAGAAGAAGTCTATTAACCTACAATAAAATCTTGCTCATGAAACCCATGAAGCAAGTATAACAAAATACATTTTATTATCTTTGTCTTCTTATTTACATAAATACATAATTACATAAATATGAAGACCAGTCCTAGTTACACTTTTCAACATACCAAAGCCATCTACTCAATCCATGAATTCATTGGATTGAGTCCAAAACAAACAGTTGTAGATACATTTTCCTCAACTACCATTGTGCACTTTTGGAATATTCTTCTAGGTAGCAAATGTACCAACCAAATAACTAATATCAAAATATCAATATCAGAATTACCTTATCATGATGGCCCTTTCATCAAAGCATTTGCTTACTTGTTTCCTTTGAGATCAAGATCCTTCCACATGGTCTATATTTTAGAAAATCAGAAAGGCAAAAAGATTTTATTTTTCTCGATAATTACTTGTGATGCTTCTTGTTATTATGATTCTTTATATCTTCTTTCTTTTAGTTCATCAAGCAATTACCAACGCAACGACACATAAAACAATAGACACCAGATGTAGGCACTATGCCAAGGAAAAACCCCCCTCGAGGGGAAAACCCAGTCAAGATAATTCTTCCTTTCAATAATATTCTTTGAGACTCTTCACCCTAGACATATACCAGACCTTCCCTCCACACTGTTGAAGCCCCGAAAATCAGGTCGACAACAAGGGGGATACCCACCCGGTCCGGACCTTGGTTAGCAGTTCCTTTTCCGTTTGGTGTAGTGGGTCCGACTGGGGATAATGGGACCAGTTTCCCAATATGTGTATGTGTGTTTGAGATTTGATATTTCTTTTCTAAAATTCCTAAGTAAAATGCTTTTAATCTATTTCTAATCTATTCATATGCAAATTGTATTCTAAGAAATATCTAATTCTAAACTAACCCGAGATGTGATCTTTCAATATATGCGATCTAAAAGGATTTCAGATAACAATTGATAATAAAGATCATTCAATTATTATGAGAAAAGAATTCAATAAAGATAAACTATTTCACATAAGAAGTTAGATGAAACAGTTGTGGAAAACATATCGCATATTAAGCTATTCATATATCAAGTACAAATAAATAATTATCACCGTACAAAAATGCCAAATGATAACTCAGATATTCAAACAGTAACATATAAACAACTAAGCATAAATATTGCTTTTATCACAGAAACAGAAACAGTTAAGAGATAGAAATACCATTTATAACTGGTTCTACTCATGAGCTAGAAGCAATAATGATTTATCTCTTTCTTAATCCAACATCTATCAAGAGTACAGAAATGCAACATCAGTAACAGATATTAGACACGGATATCAATAAATCTCGTTCCATTCATTCATCAAAACCTCCTCTAAGGTTGCAGAAGTGCATGTTCTGAGGATAAGTTTTTGACAAATTTCAGGACCCTTCTCTAAATGCATGAGAAGGGTTTAAATACTAATAACTAAAATCTAAAAATAGTTTATTACAAAAATTTAGGATTCGGTTTAAATGACCGTCATTTTCCTAGGCAAAAATATAGTAAAACTAAAACTAAATCTAAAAATAAAGACTATCAGATATCTACTTATGAATTTGATCTTTGATCTTGCAAGCATCCAGCATTGCTTTGAGAAGAGGCGGTTGACCGACTTCAGATTTCAACTGCCCTGAAAAGACAGAATCGGCAAGTGTAGGAGCCATTTTCTCAGCAGAATTAATGATGCAATTAAGCGCACTGCGTTGACTGTGGGGTTTTACTAGATATGTCCAGTAAGAATCCCATTTTAATCTTGTCAGTTCTTGAATTGACTTTTCCTTTTCATCAGCCTTTTGCCTCCATTCTGTTTGTAATTGTTGTGCTTGCGGAAGGTGTCCCGGAGTAATCTCTGAAATCAAATTAACTTTGTGCAAATTTTCATTCACACAATTAGTAATATTTCCTACTGCTGTAGTTGCTTCCTCTGCTGTTTTTTCTGCTTCTCTGAGCTGTACATCCCAATTGTTGAAAAGCATTTCTTTATGACTATCTTTGATGATCGGTGCTCCTGCTCTTCTTCCTTCCTCTGTCTTTTGCCATGCCATATAATTAGTAACTCTTTCATTAGTTAAATCATAATCATGTCGTAATTCTACGACATGATTAGTGATTTTATCACTTTCTTGACAAAAAGAGTTGTATTGCAAGATTTTCTGGCATAATATGTCTTGCTGCTGCAGTAGTTGTTTGTTCAAGGAAACAGACTCTGTAATAAACTCTGGAAGCTTAGGATCATCTTTGTGCTTTTCTTGGATAATCTGTATTTGTTTCTCTTTATCTGCCAAACTTTTCTGATAATCAATTTGCATCTTTTGAAGCTCTTGCTGTAACTCTTCAAGTTTTATTTGTGCTTCACTGTTAGCACAGGGTTTTTGCAATTGTTGTTGCAGAGCTTGTATCTGATCTTCTTTTTCATTTAATAATAGCTTTACGTCAGATGCTTTATCAATAGTTGCTGAAGCATAAGCTCCTGTAATCTGAGATATTTTGGCAAGATTGTCAGTTGGATCCGTAGTAGGATCCTTCCATAAGACATCCAATTGTTCTGCTTCAGTAGAGATTGAGCTCTCTAACTTTCTCTTTTTTCTCTGCTTCCTCACTACTGCTTTATACTGCGGGTTGTAAAATACGTCTAGAGGAGGAATGTCCTCTATATTGAGTACAATTTTAGAAGAGGGAGTGATAGGTATACGCTCAGTTTCTGTGATGATGCCACCTATTCCCATGCTCAAAACTTTCGTTGTCTGTACAGGGGTCTGTATATTCTGTCCTTCTACATTAAGCAATTGATTAAAAGTTTCCCATTCTTTGTCCAATTCAGTCCTGACTGTCGGTTGTTGTACATTGAGAGATGGAAGATTCAACTGTGGAGTGGAAAAAGTCTGTTGTTGTGAAAGCTCTTTAGATTGAGCTGTATCCTTCATTGAGCTTTCATCATTATCAATCTTTTTAGAATGCTCAGAAGTCTCTTTGTCAGACTTCGACTTAGACTATTCTGTATTTGAGCTGCCACTAAGACTGACACTAGGAGTAGGTTCCCTTGCGGGTTCCAAGCGTAAATTTTCCAAAGGGACAGTAGTTAGTCTTCTCTTTCTGTAAACTTTAAATTCCTGAAAATCTTCTGGGGATAACTGTGTTTGAGCTAAATGCAAAACTTCTTTAAATGAACATTTTGTTTGAAACATATCATCAAAAGGATCTTCTTCTCCAACAAACACTCTTACTTTGATTGCAATGGTGAAATTTTTAACAACATCCATTGGATCAAATAACCTTCTCGAAAACTTGAACAGTTGTAAGCATGTAATATTGCTTACCTCTTTGAATGCGTGACCAACATCAAACAATGAAAATGCTCCACAGGCTACGGGAAATTGTGGCCAAATTCCCTTCTTCTTTTCCTTTAATTCCTTTGTCAAACCTCCTTCACCACAAGTTTGATAAGCAATCTCCCGAGCTACAAGTTTATCCGGAACATACAGGGGTAACACATGGGGGGAAGCAGAGCTTCCAAAAACCCTCACATAAGTACACAACTCTTCTCCGAACCATCTTGCGACAGAGAGGATGTTGACTTCTGCTTCCGGGGATAACCTTGGAGCATCCTTATTATACAATATTCTGTACAGAGGCAGCATTATGCCATGGAAATTTTTGTAGAAATGAGGAACAAACTTTGATTCCCACAACTCTTTGTGATAGACATGAAAGGAAAGGGATCATGAATTGTCCATTGCCAACCCATCAAAGGGAATTTAGAAACAAAACAAATTGAATCCATAACATAGGCAGATAGATAAAAAGGAGGATAAATCCTCTGGGAAATAGTCCGTTTGGACCGGTAACTGAAAATGGCAATGGCTAAATTATCAGACAAGATTTTGGCCCAGTCTACAATTATAGCGTTAACAGCAGCATTCAACAAAGGGAGCCATTCAGGCAAGACCATATTTATGTCAGGCTTTCCAAAAAGCCTGCATAACATAGCAGCAGAAAAACAATATGGAGAGGTGAGTGAACCAGTACTATACATACCGTGTTTGTTTTTCTTCAATGGTTCCTCTCTCTTGGTCCATTCCTTGGTGCATTCCGCCAAATTTTCATTTTCTCGGGCGAATTTCTCCATAAATTGTTTGTTGTAGGTCGCCTGAGGTTCCAGTAAGTGATACATAAGCCTTAAATCTTCTGTAGTGAATGACCCGATGAGTTCTTGTCCTGTAGTTCTAAATTGTTTGTCCGAAATATCGGTGTTATCCAGCACCCATTTTATCATATCCGTATACGGAAGAATTCTCGGTCTTGCTGCTATTCTGTGAAGGAATGAACAAGCCAATTTCGTAAGAGATGCTTTAGAGGAATTACTTGATCCAACAGTAGCCGCGACTTCCATTACCCTGGGATTCTCTTCCTCGAGCAGATTATGCATGCCCTCCCAGGTAGTGATACCGGCGTCCTTATTGCAAGCAGTATCCGCATACAGGGAAGCCATCTCTTTGTTTTCAGCACTTGGAACTTCTCTTTCTTACCCATAATGCTCTGTGAATGCTTTGTATAGTCTTCTGCTCCTTCGCGCCTGAGGTGTTACGAATTAAGTGAGAGTAATGAGATGAAAAAGGTGACAGGATAGTTTTAAATGCTGAAGGCGGATAAAAACGTGAAACAACCTTTCAATCAAAACAAAATCCTTTCCATCAATGATTAACAATCCATTCATTAATTTTGACATCAAAGCGCATAACGGATATTTATTTATGAAAATATTTACTTTGGACACCGCGCTAGAAGAATCTGCGATAATGCGATCTGCGATTTTTTGTGCAATGTCGCAAAATTGCAATATCGCGGATCGCAATCATCGCAAATTGCAATCATCGCAAATCGCAAAATCCACAAATTGCAGTCTAATATCATCGCGAAATCGCAATATCGCAAGATCGTGAAATCGCAATTTCACAAAATGTAACTTATTAAACAACTTTTTTGCGATATGCGGTTTGCGATAGATATTTTAATGTCTAGTTTTTTGGGATCGCGCTATCGCAATATCGCAATATCGCAATTTTAAAAGATTATGCTTTGATAAATGATATCCACTTTTTGCGATGGATGCGGTATTTCTATTCAAAGAAGGATTATACTTCGATCTATCATAAACTTAGGTTTATGTTAAAGATTTTCAAATGAATTTCCCTAAGTTATGATAGTAAGTTTTATTTGAGAAAGGAAACAAACACTAATTAATTTTTTGGATTTTTTGACTAAGGGTCCCCACTTATTTAGTATTATTACTAATACTAAATAAGAAGGGGGGTTGTTGCTGGCCACAACACACACCAAGTCAGCCTCCCATATCTTTGACCCCCTTCCAGCAACTTCGACCAGGCAACAACTTTTAGCAACAAATGACTTTCGACAACAACAAAACTTGGAAGACTTCAATCTCCCAATCTATGACACGAAACAGAGAGAGAGAGGCACCAAAATTTTGTTTTTCTTCTTCTCCTTAGACTTCCCCAAACTCGCACTTCTTTCGGCTTCCCAACAACGGACTTCGAACTTTTTCCAGCTACAAGAGATATTGAACTTGTTGTGAGAGAGTGTGTTTCAAACGAATTTGATTTCTTTCTTTTTATAGGCTCCATGTGAGGTCGAATAGGTGTCTCTTAAGCCGACATGATCCCCTTTAGGCCGACTTGGTGTGGAGGTCACATAATTCATATTTTACTCAATATTAAACCTTTTTACATGATTTAAAAGCCCAAGAAGAGTCTCTTTAAATGTACAATGACTCTATTAACTCAAAATAAACCCTAGAAGTCCTAAATGGGGAATTTGACCTAAAACATGGTGACCCAAGCATGAAACCCATGCCTTAATAAGTCGCAATAATAATAATTATTATTATTATTATTTTCTTTATTCTTTTGTCAAGTACATTACAAGATGACTCAAGTACATTAAATGAAGACCAAACCTAGTTATATTTTCCAACACTCCTTCTTAACTAGGGAGGTATTCATCATATACAAATACAATGGAAGATCTCATACTATATGAACAATGAAGAACTTTAGGCACCACAATGCCATGGACTAGATTCCTAACCAGGGAAATCTATCCATTGGTATTTCAAAAATTTAGGCACCACAATTCCATGGACTAGATTTCTGACCAAGGCAATCTATCTGGGTGGGACTAAGATGGACTCAAGCTTTCAGCCCCTTTAGGTACCATCTGACTTACTTGCTAACCATCAACCCAGGGACCTAGGTGTGTATCAATGATTAGATCTCTATGACCCACGCCACCCTTCGCTTCTTTGGGACCTAGACATCAACACAAAGTGTCGGCCATATGTCCTCCTAAGCAATGCTTCACTCACAAAGCCTCAACGCCCCTTGATCCAACACAATCAAACTGATTAGTAACCAGCATGCTATCGAAATCCTTCAAGAGATTTTCCTGTACAAACACAACCCCAATCAATAACATACATTTGCATGCACATAAACAAATACAAACCTTAAGGGTCTTTCAGACAACTTGATGTTGCTTCTCAAATTTTCATATTAGGACTATCAACTGGATCTTTGACAGAAGATTCCTTTCATCATAATCTTTCCTTCTCCTACTTCTCATGTAGCAACATATCCTCTGAAATTCATTCTTCAATCAAAACCAAGCTATGCCCTCCTTCTCAATCAAGGAGCATCTCTTTATCCAGAGCTCCTTTTAATCTTAGGGAGATCTTTACTATTTAGGCTTCCTCAGGGAGATCAACCTCTTCCTTTCGTCATCGGAGAATATTTCATGGCTGCCAACCATTTCATTAGAGTTATCATCATCCTCATCATGCTTATAATATCAACGAGCATCTTCACCATATTGAAGATTGTGTACCTGCACAACTTAGGTAGCAAGTACAACCAAATCTATAGAAGCATGAAGTTAGCCATATCATAATCACGGAAGCATTTCAACTTTATACATATCAGATACACAAACTTAATTACAAACAAGAGACATATGCTCTTCAACATTTTGCTAGGGACTTTGTCATAAACCCTAGACTACTTCATAACAACTTTCATTCTATTTAGGGTTTCAATGTTTCTTTCAAAGGTGTAACACACCCTACTACAACATATAGCAAGCCCTAGAAACAATTCAAATAAATATAGATCTACAAGGCATCTAACAACTTTCAGAATTCATATGTTAGACTTTCCACTAGAGATTTATACAAATCATAGATTTCATACAAGAGAATCAGTCAAAGTCAATCACAGCTTAGTCATTAATATGACTAGCTTCCATTAGAGTTAGTTGCAAACCCTAGATTTTCAATCAACCATAAAATCCAATCAAAACTCAAATTACACAAATCTCTAATCATCATACTGTCATTATTCATCAGATATTTTCACTTCTAATAAGGTTCAACTCCAAAACCCTAGAATTTCATTCTCACAACCTCAACAATAATTATATAAATAGATCTCAGATTGTTATATCACACATTCTAGAGAATTTAACTACTACTAGGGTTTAGCTACAAAACCCTAGATTTCCAAATATCATCATCCTAGAATCTCAGACAAGGATTTGTATTAAATCCGAAGACTTATGACCATCAATAGCTAGGTCAACACATGTACCTAGGAATTCATTATCTTGCAAAGGCATATCATATGTCCGACAACATTAATACATCAGACATACACTGACCTAGAACAAACTAGGGATTCAACCAAAAAGGACATATCTTCACATACAAGGCATTCATCATCAAGCAAAGGTATTTTATTTCATAGTCAAACCCAATTTCACAACATATCAATAAATTTGATTAGACCAGGGTTTGATTAGACAAACACACAGATACCAAGGAAATCATTTCTAAGACATTATAAGGGTCTTGCCTACACATTCCACCAAACCCTAATCAGTTAGGATTTCAATATAGGAACATAGCAAGCCAAATATTACCAAAATTTCAAAGGTTCGGGATTTTAGACCTTTATCACTCAACCCTAATAAGTTAGGTTTTCCAGATCATACCAAAATCCCAAATATGACATCATCAATAAAACTTCAAATAGTATTTCATAATATCCCTAAGCAGTTTTAGGGTTTCAGACATTCACATTAGCATACCCTTCGGTTATGGTTTTCTAGAACCTGTATAGGGTTCTACAAAAACAGTTAAGAATATGAGAATGGTGGGTATATTTATTAAGTGGTGAATCACCCAAAACAAGAATCATTATGATTCAATATAGCTAGACATAACAATGTTATAATAGACTGTCAAATGGACAATAAACCTTTAATAAAAAGAAATCAACGTTTTAAAGCATACCTTTGTTTCTTACCAAACCTTGTCTTGAGAGGTCCTCCTTCATACTTCTTGAGAATATAGCAGATGTTTTCTTAATCAAGGCCATAGAGGGAGAAAAGTGATTAGTATTAATGTAATAAAAAATTCTTAAGTACATGAAACCAAAAACTGAAAGGAAATAAGATACTTATCTTTGGGAGTTGTTGAGGGCTCCCTCCAAAGCTTGAGGAATACCTATAAACTTATAAAAACAATAAAATGTATTTTCTAAAATATGTTAAAGACCTATAAATTCTAAAACATAAAAAATATAAAAGAAGATATCTAAAGCTACAAGCAAAGGACTTAGTAGTGTAAGTCCCTGTTGTCAAATTCTTCAGGCTTGACTTTCTTTGGGTCTCCTTATTCAACAATGTTGGCTTGATCTCTTTCTCTCTTCTTGATTCTCAGATTGTCGGGACAATCACTCCTATAGTGACCCTTCTTATGGCATTGATAGCATTCTCCCTTAGACATGTAAACTTTCTTCCTTGGTCCCTTTGATTTTTTTCCTTTATGATGAGCAATGTAAGCATTTGATATTCCTTCAGAATTGGAAGCTAATGAGATCCTTAATTCTTCCTGCCAGCAGGCAGTCCATATTTCTTTAAAGGTGGGAGCTTACTTCCAACTGTTAAGTCCTGCAAAAAATGCACCCCAAGTAGGTGGCAACTTCGGCAAGGCTTCATACATTTCCTGAGCATGGTCAATGTTGGCTATGAATGGGACAAGGTTGTCCTTTATTCCCTCTACCATTAAAGCCATGGCCACCAATTCTAGTTCCCTGTATTTCACTTTGTCACCATCACTAAAATCCTCTTTAGGCTTCTTTACTTTTCCTTTGACCTAGTCCAGTACCTTATTCTTTTCAAGGATGAGGTCAATTCTCTTCTTCCAGGACCTGTAGTTTGAGGCTCCTTCAAGTTTGTTTTCTCGCTTGATTATGTTAGACATTTTCCTAGAGTGTAGTAGATTCCTTCCTTGAGATGATCCTTTGAATGGTTCCTTGATCAAGTGTTGAAGACTGCCTTTTACTTCCTTCTTCACCAAAGCTCTGATACCATGTTAAAAAATCAGAAAGGCAGAAATATTTTCTTATTCTTGATAATTACTTGTGATTTTTCTTGTTATTGTGATTCTTTATGTCTTCTTTATTTTAGTTCGTCAAGCAATTACCAAAGCAGCAACACATAAAACAATAGACACAATATGTAGGCACTATGCCAAGGCAAAACCCCCCTCGAGGGGAAAACCCAGTCAAGGTAATTCTTCCTTTCAATAGTATTCTTTGAGACCCTTCACCCTAGACATATACCATACCTTCCCTCCACACTAAGTTAGCCTCCCAGATCTTCGACCCCTTTCCAGCAACTTCGACTAGGCAGCAACTTTCAACAGCAGACGGCTTCCAGCAGCAGCAAAACTTGGAAGACTTTAATCTCCCAATCTATGGCACAAAACAGAGAGAAAGAGGCACCAAAATTTTGTTTTTATTATTTACCTTAAACTTCCCCAAACTCGCACTTCTTTCGGCTTCTCGGCAATAGAATTTAAGCTTTTTCTAGCTACAAGAGATATTAAACTTGTTGTGAGTGTGAAAATTTCTAAATACAAAATTACAAAAACCCTACTGCAGTATCTTGATTTACTTCTCCTACTTGTGATTTAATTATACAAGTTATTTTAAGAAATATTTAGAAAATAGCGAAGTAAACACAACTTGCATCCTACACATATACAGATCATTTATTGAAACATAACGCACATATGACAAAGGACACACATGATTTTTTGGACAAATGTCCCCGGAAAAACCCAATGTGGGAAAACGGATGCAACAACTCTTTGAGGGTTTTATTATTAAGCAGAATCTGAATACATCATGGGCACCAGTAGTGGTTTGCCCTATAGAGAAATTCACAACAGTTGTACCTTATCACTCAGAGACAAAAAATATGGTTGATTCAAACCCTTCAGGAATTATTAAATACGAGCCCTTTTTGGCCCACTGGAACCCTCATCACAACTCTTCCAGCCTCTGCATCAGACTCTCCTGCCCAGAATAGCCTCTGCGCAACACAGGCTGCCCCTGCATCACCCTACAAGCCTTTGCGTCACCCAGGAGGATCTATGTCCCTCTCTGCGTGGTCTCTACGGCAGCCTGGTTGGGTTGCGTCCCTCCTGCTAGTCTCTGCACTGCCTAGTACGGATCTTCCTATCTGATTTATGTATTCTCGGCCTCGGATCAAAACATCCCTTGCCGATCTGCCCCTCACTAGCACTGCAAGCTCACTCGAAAATTTTCAGCAAACCGCATCCCAGGATTTCGGCTTAGCTCAAGCGCTGCTACTCTGTGTGTGTTCTCCAACTGACCCCAAGCCTTTAATAATTTTCACGTTGAGAAATCAACGGTCGTGATCTAATCACTAATCAATGGCTAAGATTAGAGAAAGCTTGATCCTTGTCACTTAGAACATTCTCACCACATGTGTAAATTAATTCATTTTAATTAATCAATTTCCCTAAGTTAAACTTAGGGTCCCCACTAAAAAAATTAATTATTTGAATAACTTTTACACTGGGTGGAATTTCTCCAAACGATTTCTGGGTCTTGGAGATCTCATGTGTTCAAACCCCTCCACAAAGTTTCGGAGCTAGAGCACATCCGATGCTACCTAAAATCTCAACAGTGAGAGAGTGTGTTTCAAATGAATTAGATTTATTTCCTTTTATAGGCTCCAAGTGAGGTTGAATAGGCGTCTCTTAGGCTAACATGATCCCCTTTAGGCCGACTTGGTGTGGAGATCACATAATTCATATTTTACTCAATATTAAACCTTTTTAAATGATTCAAAAGCCCAAGAAGGGTCTCTTTAGATGTACAATGACTCTATTAACTAAGAATAAATCCTAGAAGTCCTCAATGGGGACTTTGACCTAAAACATGGTGACCCAAGCATGAATCCCATTCTTTAATAAGTCACAGTAATAATAATAATAATAATAATAATAATTTTCTTTATTCCTTTGTCAAGTACATTACAAGACGACTCGAGTACGTTAAATGAAGACCAAACCTAGTTACATTTTCCAACACTATCTCCATATTGTACAAGAATCCTTCTCCATGCTTTGATTCGAATCAAAGAGCCCATGGAGCAAGCTGCAATATTTTCTTCCTTGGAGTTGTCATTATCCATTTTTTTTTCTTTCTTCAGTAGACCATACTCGATATCATTATCACCATGTTTATATCATGCTATCTTACAGGAGAGTCTTTATTGTTGATTTTTGTAGCATCGAAAAGTGATCTAAGTCTCAAAATTTGTGAGGAGGCTTGGACATCAACATTCTAAAGAACCCATAAATAGTTTGTGGAAATTCCACTCAGTTTATATTTTATTGAAATAATTAATTATTTTAATGAGGACCCTAAATCTGCACTTAGGGAATTTAAATAATTAATGGTTATTAATAAAGCAAAGTGTGAATCTTCTAGAGAAAGAAGATCAAGTCAAGATTTAATCTTAGCCACTGATTAGACTTCTAATCTGGGCCATTAATATGTCAATGAGAAGATTATAAAAGAAGACTTGAGGCCATTTGGAAGATAAGTCGGGCATACACTCAGTAACCCGAGGGAAGTCGATTATGAAGGAATAGAATTCGATTCCAGAGGGAGAGTTGCAGGGCAGAGGAAGCAGAGGGCATCAGTAGTGTCAGGGCTCAAGGGAAGAAGGAAGCAGAAGGGCAGAGAGGCAGCACAAAAGAGCAGCGCAGAAGGCTCACGCAGGTTCTGCGCAAAAAGACATGCAGGGGTGACGCAGTGAGGGCCAGTGAGTCCCTCAGGTGTCTGAAATTCTCCAGAGGTCTAGAGAGAATTTATCTCAAGTGTTTTCTGAGGAAGTTTCTCAATTTTTCTGCCAGTCTTTCCTTGTAAAGAATTTGCTGCTAAAGATTAATATATAAACCCTCATCTATTGCATCGGTTTTCCCACATTAGGTTTTTCCGAGGGCAATTGCCCAAAAATAATTGTGTCATTACGATTGATTCTTGTGCTTGCATTTTTACTGTTCTTTTCTCTATATGTACTTGGTGATAACTGTAGTAGTGTTTATTTCAAAATTTACTAGAAGGTTTTGTAAATAACTTATTGTGAAAATAAGTAGGGGAAATAAATCTATAACTGCAATGAATTCAAAATTGAAATTTTCACATTTATCTTTAGTCATTCCAAAGCATGCCAAACTTCTTCCTCCAAGCATCGAGTAACCACATGGAAGACTTACCGAGCACATTTTTATAACCAACTCTTTCTACAAGATTCTTGTAGATATGAACCCTACCTTAGAGAAGAGTTACTTAAAACATGCATATATTTGCTTCCATACGACCATCTAGCCATCCTTTCTTTGAATGAGCTTGCTTCCATGTTATCGAAGATAAGCTTTCCTTAAGAGTAGAAAGACTTCAATTTTTCATTTCAAACTGCCATTCGAGCATCAACATGCCTTCATCTTTCAAGACTACTGTTTCCATACTAGATGGAATACATACTAGTCATGTCATAATTCTTCTTCCAAGAACCTTCTAGAATGATGGTTTTTATTGGAGGATATTGATGATCCTTCTTTGCAATATGACTACCTCTAACATTATGTTAGAAAATGCTTGGATGAACTATAATGCGCATTATGGTCCCAATCTTCTCATTCTTGTAAGTTAGATGATACCTTCCAAAGCAACTTGATCATGTAGACTCTAATTCCTCTATTATCATATGCTTCCTTTTATGATGCCATGCTTTACAGAAACCAAGACCCTTCTATAGAATGCAATGGTGCATACTATTCTACTTTCTACTTTCTAATAAAAGAAAGACAAAATTGCAAAAGTGTTGGAAAATGCAATATGGCAACGATTAATTCCAATTTTCCTTAACCTTAATACTTGTTTGTGAACTTAGTTAATCTTCCTTGTGTTCTTTAGTTATTTCTTTTCATCAAGCAAATATCAAGAACGAAAACAACAACAATAAAGGACATGGATATTAGGTTCTCAACCAGGGCAAAACCCCTCCAAGGGGAAAACCTAAAAAACTCTTTTTTTCCTATAGAATCTGCTTCAATTGATACACAAAGACCCAATCCCTAGACCAAGTCCTTCTCCAAGTACCAAGTCATCACTCCAACAAGTCTTTCCCTAATTCTGCGCCAATCAGCTTCAATACGACGACTTTGACCCTCCAATTTCAATCGTGCAAATGCTACAAAAACCATAATCCAGCTCCCTCTTGAGACCTTCCTAGAACAAGACAACTCCTCCCATGGTCAACGAGGTCAAGATAGAGTATTCTCCTACTAGCTACAAGATACTGCACTTCGTCTTACTGTAACTCAAACCTCCAACTGCAGCACCAAAAACCCTAGAAATTCGCACGTGTGAAAGAGAAAGCTCAAAACATAGTTTTTTCCTTCCTTCTTGGATTCTTTTTGGTTCTTAGACCTTTGATCTCATTTTCTGCTTCTCCCAACTACACATCAAACTTCTTTCTTGGATGATCAATCTTGTTGGTGAGTGAGGCCCAAATGAGGTCGAACCACTCTTTTATATAGCCTTTCTAGGTGGTCGAATTCCCTCCTTTAGGCCAACTTATACTTTTGGAGTTTCCAAGACTTTCTAGACTCAAAAATAATTCTTTTTACAATTACATTTTGTTCGGAAGGGTCTTATACACATGATGTTAACTCCTTTGACTCATAAAAATAAATCCTAAGACCTAACAAACCCTAGAAGCATGAAGAACATGCTTTTACCTAGAAGACCATTAATAAGGAGCATAAAACCCATGCTTTTAAAATAATAATTTTTTATTTTATTTTCTTGTTTGTTACATATTATACATATTGAAATGAATACAACAATTATGAAGACCGAAACTAGTTACATTTTCAACAAAATGAACCTAATAGAGATGGAGCTTCCTTCAATAGTAAAAATACTTGGGATCTTCTTCTTTTGGCTTCTTCCCAGGTTATTTCTTTTCTTTAGCTATGGGAGCCCCACTCCTTTCCTTCCTTTTGTTGTTTTTCATGTTTGGACAGACCCTCTAAAAATTTCCATACTCATTACATCCAAAGCATTGTATCTTAGAAGTATGTAGCTCGTACGACTATTGTTGGCCATTAAATATTTGAGTACAGGATCCCAATGAACAGAAAAAATAATATTCAAAGTTTGAACAGAAAAGAATAGAGAGATAACGCGTTAATTCCCATGGAATTTGTTAATCATATTTTTGAAAGGAATATATACATAAAAAGAGTTGTTAGTAATGATAAAATAAATCAAGTAATTTGGTAAGTCCTGAATTATAAATAATTATCAAACTCGATTTATATAAAACCCCAAACTAAATTAAAAATATGGAAGAAGTTTCACCAAAAGTGAGAACACCGAAAGAGATTATATTCTCCTTTTATATTTAACCTTACCGAAGAAATACAAAAAGGAAATATATAAAGGTGCTAAAGGAAAAATCCATAACCATGAAAAGTTTGCTTTCATATAAGTATCAAGCATTGATCGAAAATTCAATGTACAGTCAAATCTCTACAGAACAATGGGTATAATATATAAACTACAGTGTTTGGAGTTACATTTGTGAGATGAACTTCAACCTGAAATATATATATATATATATATTAAGCAAACAATTGACAAAATTACATGTTCAAGAGTCCACTACGAGCCCATAGGAAACTTATATCGAAACAATAGTTACAACATCTTAAAAGGCCCATTAGAGAAATCTTGAGGTCTAAAATGGGCCTCAAAAAAAAAATGTACAACCAAAATCAACTTTATAAGAACCAATATGATTCAAGATGATGATGTCAACCAAGGGGATAATTCACCATTTTTTGAGTAAAAAAGTAAAAATATTAAAAATATATATTTTTTCAACTCGTATTTTCAACTTATCTCCTTACAATTTTACTCAAATTTCGAGCGAGATCACTCTTTGAATGTGAAATTTAATTCATCATCCAAGGAGTACCCATGTTGCATACTTTTGATGGACCCTACTACATGAAAATGAGAAATACATGAAAAATGGGATTGCAATCACATATCATTTTTCAAGTAGCAAGGTCAATCGAAAATATGCAACAAGGGTACTCCTTGGATGAGGAATTAAATTTTTCTTCCAACGAGTGCTCTCGCTCGAAATTTGATTAAAACCGTAGGGAGATAAGTTGAAAATACGAGTTGAAACAATAGTTTTTTTCTTTTTTCCCTCTAAAATTTGATGATGTAATTTAATATTATTTTATTATTTCCACTATTATTTTATAATATTCTTAGGAAACCCATTTTAGACCTCAAAATTTCTCTAATGGTAGTAGTCAAGAATAAAAATACTAAATGTCTCTACATTATTAACACACATTGCAGACAAGCTTATAAACTTGCACCACAAGTATAGAAACTAGAAGATGGAAGAGTAAATCCCAACCTGGAACAAGAATTTAATTTCATGGTTAATAAATTGCAAAAACTATTGTATGGATTCTGAAATCCTGTGAAGAAAAATAACAAAGCTAGAATTTATTGGTATTCACCTACAAAAGGAGAAAAACAAGGATTATGACTCGTTCTAAAATCGATGATGGTTATATCGAAATGTAACAATCTTGTGCTAAGAATTAAAATTTACCTTACGCAACAGATTACTCCATCTGCATGGTATGGTATCATAACCCTAAACAAAAACAAACAATTTAATTAATCGCATAATAACCTAAGGATTTAAAACGATAAAGATGTAGTAATGATCGAGCATATACCTGTTTTGTATACTAAAACGAAAGAATTAAGATGTGAATTAATACAAAGATGGATATTCATTTAAAGATAGAGGGTAAGATAACTTCCCTCATAATTCAAAACTTAGGGTATAATAGAAGGAGAACATCCCTTCTACAAACCCTAACGAGAGTTAATAAATAATTTGGCTAAGAGAAATAAAAACCCTTACCATCAAAAGAAAAACTTAAGAGAATTTAATATGGTCGTAATGGTTGTAACTCTCTAAGACTATGAAAAAGTAATCTAAAACAAAGAGCAGGAATAAAATGACAGAATTATAAATTTAAAAGTCGCATTAATTCACGAAGAGTTGAGGGGGACTCTATAATAGTCATCAACCCTTTATGCTAATAATAAAATTAGAGAGGAAAACTCAACAATTATTCAATTAGAGTTTAAACTAAGGATTTCTTGCATGAGATGAAGATATTGCTTGGAGTAGGTTGATGAGCTTCACCATAAAAAATTCCAAGAAGTAACTGGACCGACAGAGAACATAAGTTCCTAATACCCTGAAAAGTAAATCATTTGAAGAATAAAAAGTACAGAAGAAAGATTACTCGCATGTTAAGTGAATACAAAAAAGAACTAAGTTATTGACTGTAAAATTCCTACAAAAATCGTTACCTTCGAAAATTTGTTAAGGATGTCCCATATTTGTATTCTCCTTCTTCAAACAGTAGGCGGAGTTTCAAGGTTTCCACATGAAAAATTTCGGCTATATGCTCAGAGAAGAGTCTAGCAGTTACATCTGTTAACAAGCTGTCAAGGAGAACTTGCAAATGTCACAAGGGGAAAGGGTGAAACCCCAACCCTCTGGAGCAGCGTGGCAATGCGAGAATCATAAAAAAATAATAAAATTAGTTGAATTCATACTACAAGGTAGACAGTGATAAACTACCTAAGCCCTAATAGAACTCGGACTGTCGATCTAGTAAGATGTGATCTACACCGTCGATGCAACGTCCGGATAAAACACCATGTGGAAGGCGTAGGAAGTTTCCCGCTCATTGCAATGAACATTCTATAGAAATTCATATTAAATTCTTAAATGAAAAATACAAATTTTATCCCATGTTGACGAATGCAAATAAAAGAGATACGTATATAAAAATCCTCCTTTTGAAATTTGAAATAACATTTGATTTTTATGATCTACCAAGGTTCAAAAATCAATAAAATAGATGGTGGAATTATTAAGGAATGGAATCCTTTTGTGCTAGTAGTGTATGTTATGTTATGTGTAGTCAACATTTGAACTAAAAACTTATAGGCTATATAACCATTTATATCCTTGGAATAGAATACATTTGAAAATATTATTGCAAGTAATTAAATGACTAAGGACTATCCTTTGAACAGGAAATATAGAATATTGATAAGAAGTATAGCCACCTTTGATAGCCATTTTATTTTGTAAAATAAAAATATTATTTTCTTAATTAAATTATGGTAAAGAAAAAGGGGGGATGAGACATATTTATAGAAATTATACCTTAGCTCCATAATTTGAAGAGTGGAAGAACAAAAAAAATAGTAGTTACCGATAGGTGTTACAAGGAGGAGATGTGAATTATAGTTGTTCTCGTACAATTATTTAACAGTTGCAATAAAATTTATAGATTCTAGAAATGGTCTAATTTGACATTTAAATTAATTTGGGTTTATCTCTCTCTCTCTCTCTCTCTCTCTCTCTCTCTCTCTCTCTCTCTCTCTCTCTATATATATATATATATATATATATATATATTTCATTATTTACGTTATTTTAGTGGTCATTACAAGTGGTATCAAAGTTGTAGTTACAACACTTGGCCTTTTTGGGTCCAGAAAACTGAAAAATATTATACCTGTCATGAACAGATTATGTTGAAGCTCAAAAGGACTAGAAATGGCGAGAAAATTTAATGGTCAAACCTCTATGGGATCACCTAGAGGTGATGCGGAACATGATACTGAAATGGGAATGGTAGGAGGTGGAACCAGTCATACAGAAGAACCAAATCTTGAATTGTTACAAGTAATAAGAAATTTAAAATTTGATTTGGTAGACATTAAATAAAATCAAGAAAGGTTGGTCAAAGCAAAAGAAGAACAAGAATAAATTAATGGGTATTTTTTAAGAATGTTGGAGAAGGAAAAAGATGGTAAAAATACTCATAAGAAGAGATACAAAAGTAGATATGTTAGTACCACAAGCAGGAGTGATATAGAAAACTCTACTAATAGTGAATCTGATAAATCTATTAGTCAAGATGAACATAAATCAAGCAATAATATTTCCTCATCTAGAAAAAGGAAATCATCTTCTTAGTTACAAGGAGAATTTAAGAAGATCAGGCCCCCCAATTTCGATGGTGAAATTGAAGAAGATCAAAAGCATGGCTCCTCAACATGTCTAAATATTTTTAAGTGTTGTTGGGCCTCATAATTATCATAATTTCCTTGCCTTACTTCTTAGTTTTCATACTATTTCTAAGTTTTTCTTGTAATTTGGCTATGATAACTTGCGAAGTATGGATTCTAGTAGTGTTTTATGTGCATTTATTATTTTATTATTTCTATGAACGGATCCTTATTTTGGACAGGAGTCTATTGATGTGCTGGCATTTAACTTTGCTTCCTGGAACGATCATGGGAGATCGCATAGCCTCAAGTCGTTATACTTTGTTTGGAGAAAATTGGTTAAAGAAGAGCTTCCGACTTGGTCTTCCGGATACATTAAGATATTTGTAGCTTAAATGAGCATCTTAAAAATATTTATATTCTCAGGATCGCTCGTTATCAAAAATAGATTATTTGTTCTTCTCTCTTACTGACATGATATAAAAACTTGCATTAAGCCTCGAAAGGGGTTGTTCAGTTGTAATATTGTTTCGACATAAGTTCATACTTGTGAATACATTGATTATAATTAGTTCTCTATAATCGAATGGAAGCGTCTATTACTCAAATTTAATATGTTGTGTTGTTTATTTTCATAAGGTAGTTTGATTCCGGCGTTTTGGGCCTGATCCTAGAAACATCATTGTCTTCACTTGTATCATTAAATTGGTGTTTGATTCTCCTGTTTCAGCTATTTCCATTGGCGTAATTGTTCTTAATTTATCATTGCTTGTTTTTTAAATTGAATGCTCAGTTTTGAATCAAGTTTATCGAGATCATTATAGAATAGATCTGATGTAGTTAATCTGTTAAGAGTATTATCGTTTCTTTTCTTTTCCTGTAGATTATCATAGATCGTTATCTTGCTTACTTAATCTCTTTCGATTGTATGATTTTGTAGTATTATTTTTCTATTTTTTAGTTTTTGTTCCCTAAGAAATAGCTTGATGCTTGGTAGGTTTTGTTTTTTTGTTTCCTTTAGAAGCATTTGGAGGTTACTATTTTGAATGGTTTTTTATAATTAAAAATTACATTCCGAGTTGATTTGTTTGATATTTCAGCTTTTCTTTTCAATAAGATAGTAGTAACTAGCCATTGAAACATTTCTCTTACATAAACTATGTCGATAACCTTGAAATAGAAAAACAAAACCTCAGGTTGATAAATTAATGTGTAGTAGTTAGTTGGTCCTTTTAGGAACAATTAATTGGCTCAACATTTTGGTGTCATTATCAGGGAGGTTGTCAAAGAGAGTGCTAGTTGTATCCTTGGGGGATGGGTATTAAAGATGGAACGTAAAAACCTGCACATGCACTCAAGTCATAATCGTGTGATAGTGCCTTCCCTAGGCTAATACGTTTAGGTTTTCTAGTGTGTATCACTAGAAATAATCCTAGGACTAGGAACCAGGTAGATATAGATCAGAAATCCGCCTCAAAAATCACCAAAACCCAAGGTCAAGTTGGTCTTGGAAGAACGAATTTTATAGACGAATTCATTCGCAAATCAGAATCTCAAGCGTCGATAGGTCCTGAGCAGTATCTGGGAAGGGTTCTATTTTTATTTCCCCTCGAGTAACAGGGTCATCTGCTGCAGCCAAAGCTAAGATTCATGATAAAACTATAGGATCTGAGCAGAGCCTTCAATATATACATGTTAAGCATCTCAGTCCTTTTGATAAGAGTGAGGGGCATTCTTGGAATTTAAGGAAAAGGGGAGGTGAAACAAGCAAACCATACCCTCAACCTTCTGAGCGGGAGTTTCTTGTGACACCCATTGTGAGACGAGAAACCAAAGTTCCTGACCTGAGCAGTGTTGTGATATTGGTCAAGGTTCAGAACCTCGTTAGCATATCATTCTTTTTTAGATAGTACCTCCTGACTACATGATCCCTGAAGGCTATAGGCAAATATTTTACCAAATGGAAAATGCAGTAATAGGAACGCAAACCTTGACCATAGAATATCTTATTGTTGATTCGCAGGATAATGCACCGATGAAGTCTATCCCACAACAAAACCCTCCAAACTTTCGTGGAATGGCCTCTGAATACCCCAATGCACTTTTTGTTTGAGTTTGATGTCTTATGTCGAGGATACGATTATACTAGCGACCCCAATAAATTATTGTTCCTTCTACCTTAAAGGGAGTAGCATTATGATGGTTCATGGAATTGGGGGGTGGTACTCTAACTTCGTGGGATCAAATGAAAGAGTATTTCCTTATTAAGTATCAGGATTATTGTCGATTTAGGGATCTAAGGGAAGAAATATTTAAGATGATGTCAAAAGAAGATGAAACCTTGGAAGAATATGTTGAAATATTTCAATATAATTTACAGAGATCACCATATACTACTCTACCCAAGGATGTGTTCAAAATTGCTTCAATTATAGGTATGAAATATGAATGGATAGAAACGCTTAATTTAATGGGGTAGGGTGAAATTTATAAAGAATAATATGATGACATTGTAAAACTATGTATCAGGTTTTCACGACGGAGTAAACGAACCAAGCCTGAGACTCGCGATCCTCTCAGTAGATCCAACATAATTTGTTATGAAACCAACTCCAAAAATAGAAGAAAAGAGAGATCAACGCCTTAAAAATAAGCCACTTCGAGGGGGAAACCTCCTTTAAATTACATAAATGAACAATTATTGGATGATACAAATGACAAAACCTCCTTTCTATATATAGGAGTTCATGGGGTCACAATATAATCCTAGCTGGCCTAACAATAATAATGTAAGAGAACAATAATAACAATATGGGGGTTACAGAAGTACAACAATAACAATAAGGGGGCTACACTAACAACAATATGGGACTACACTAGTAATATAGGGACTTAACATACCCCCCTCCTTCAAAAAAGTGTTGTCCTCAACGCTTGAGTACTAATTAGGGGAATTTTCAGGTCTAAAATGGGCCTCCTAAAGAAAATGTACAATCAAAATTCACTTTATGAGAACCAATCACGTTTCAGGGGATGACATCATCCTTAATGGTTGCGGTGGCATTGTTTGAGTTAAAGGTACTTACTTGTCACATTCTCAATGGTGGATAAAAACTCGTGGTTAACCATGTTAGTGCTCTAGATACTTTTAAAGCCATAAAGTAAAGTACTCATAATAAATGTCATTTCACACTTTTTGAATAAAATAATATTACTGTCATTTCATATTTCTTGAAAGAAACAATGCATATCCCTATACATTTATTATATTATATTATATTATCTTTATATAGTATATTAATTACATGTTATTATACAATTTAAATAATATAATTTTTAATTAATATCATATAATATAATTAAGGATTTATAAATTTATATTTATATTTTATTTTAAGTTATTTAAGTACAAAGGACAAATGCATTAGTGGTTTAATGATAATGATTTTTTCTTGAAAAGCTCATTCTTATTTATAGTCACATCAATACAATTTTTTATTTATTTTATTTTTGTACAACTTTTGAATTGAATTTAACTATGGTTACATGGATTGTGGTGCATAAATTGAATTGCAAATTCATAAATTTTATTTTATTTGTTTAGCTATTATTTTATTATTTCCTTAGGAGGCCCATTTTAGACCTCAAAACGGCTTTGGATGCTTCTGTATAAAATTTTCATCCTCCCATGTAGAATCTTCAATGGGTAAGTTCTTCCACTTGATGAGATACTCTAAAATTGATCGATTTTGTAGCTGTCGAGTTCTTGTTTCCGTGACTGCTTCAGGTACCAATATGATTTTTTCCTTCCTCATCAATTTTTGCCAATATTGTTTGAACTGGAAGTTTTTTACCTATAACCTTCTTTAAGCATGAAACATGGAAAACATGATGCACTCGAGAAAAAGGAAGCTCCAATTTGTATGCCATAGTACCAAGCTTTTTCAACACCTTGTAAGGACCATATTACTTTGGCGATAATTTATTATCCTTTGTAACTGGCTTGAGGGACATTTGTTTGTATGGTTGTAGCCGTAAAAATACCCAGTCTCCTACATCAAAACTTCTCTCACTGTGATGTTGATCTGCCTGTTGTTTCATTCAATTTTGTGCCAAATTTAAGTTATCCTTTAAGAGTTGGAAAACTTGTTGTTGATGCTCGATGTGATTTTCCACTGCTTGAACCTTAGAATTTCCTCTTAAAGATGATGTGATGGATGGTGGATGATATCCATAAAGTGCCATAAATGGGGTCATTTTTTTTGCATTAAGGAAGGAAGTGTTATACCACCATTTAGCTAGAGGTAACCACTTGACCCATTGTGTTTGTTTATCAGATACAAAACAACAAAGATATCCTTCCAAACATTTGTTCACTATCTCAGTTTTCCCATCAGATTGAGGATGATAAGATCAGTTATGAGCTGGTTGAGTACCCAAACAAGAAAATAATTTCGTCCAAAAATTTCCAGTAAAAATTTCGTCCAAAAATTTCCAGTAAAAATGGTTTCTCTGTCACTTACAATAATTTTTGGGTTTCCATGTAGCTTTTGAATTGTTTCCATAAATGCAGTAGCAAGTGTACTTACTTTAAATGGATGAGATAATGCACAAAAGTGTGTATACTTGGTAAGTCTATCAACTACCACCATGATGACACTCTTTCCTTTGAACTTAGATAAACCTGTGATAAAATCCATTGAAATATCCTCACAAAGTTGACTTGGAATGGATAAAGGTTGTAGAAGACCCGAGGTCTTAATTGTTTCAACTTTATTTTGCTAGAAAACCAAACATTCCACCACAAACTTTTGAATATCAGATTTAAGGCCATCCAAAAAATATTGTTTCTTCACTCTGTGGTAAGTTTTTAAAAATACTGAGTGTCCTCCTAAGGGAGAAGTGTGGAATTCCAAAAGAATCTTTTGTTTTCGTTGGAAATTCTTACAAAGATATAAGCGATCTTTGTACCATAAGGAATCATTTTTCCAACTAAATGTATCAGATGTATTAGGATCTTGCTGCAACTTTTGAATGAGTGTCCACGCTTCTTCGTCCTTCTTCCATTCATCCCTTGCTTCGGTTATCCAATCTGGTTGGATAATAGAAATGGCATAAAGCAATTCTTCCACCTCTTCATCCTTTCTTGAGAGTGCATCTGAAACAACATTTAGATTCCCTTTTTTGTAGATGATTTCAAATTCATAACCCAACATCTTTGTGACCCATTTTTGCTGCTCTTCTGAAGATAGTATTTTCTCCAAAAAGTATTTAAGACTATCATGATCATTTTTTACTTTGAAGTGTCTTCCCATTAGGTAAGGTCGTCATTTATTTAGTGCATGTAGTATTGCCAACATTTCCTTCTCATAAATAGCTTTCTGTAAATATTTTCCTTTGATTAGACAACTTTCAAAAGCATTGGGTCTTCCTTCTTGCATTAAAACAACACCAATTCCATTTCCTGAGGCATCACATTCCACAATAAAGGTTTTTGTGAAGTCTGACGTATCTAAGACTGGTGCTAAGCACATTACCTCTTTAAGATGTTCAAAGGCCTTATTTGCTTCAGGAGTCCATGAAAATTCATATTTCTTCAATAATGTTGTTAGAGGTGTTGCTATTCTCCCATAATTCTTAATTAACTTGCGATAATACCCTGTTAACCTGAGAAATCCTCGCAAATGCTTTATGGTTGTGGGGAATTTCCATTCCTTAATGGCTTAAATTCTGTTAGGGTCTATCTTAACACCCTTGTGAGATACAATATGACCCAGATATTCCACCTCTTGTACTCTAAAGAAACATTTGGAGGGTTTTTAAAATAATTTTTTCTCCTGCAATATTTTGAGCACCCTATCAACATGTTGAACATGATCCTTCCAAGACCTGCTGTAGATTAGTATATCATCAAAAAATACTAGCACAAAATTTCTAAATAAAGGTTTTAAAATGGAATTCATCAACCCTTGAAATGTAGAAGGTGCATTGATAAGGCCAAAAGACATGACCAAAAATTCATAATGACCCTCATGAGTTCGAAATGTTGTTTTTGGAATATCTTCAGTCTTCATTCTAATTTGATGATATCCTGAATGAAGATCCAACTTGGTAAAGTAAATTTCTCCATGTAATTCATCAATCACAGGGATAGGAAATTTATCTTTAATAGTGAGCTTATTGAGCTCCCTATAATCCAGACACATGCGCCATGATCCATCCTTCTTATGCACCAATACTACTGGAGCAGAGAAAGAACTTTGACTAGGTTGAATTATATCAAACTCTAACATTTATGTAATCATATGTTGAATTTCTCTCTTTTGGACATAAGGATATCTGTAAGGCCCGATTTTTGGAGGAACACTTCCTGGAATCAAATGAATAGCATGATCATGACCATGAATAGGCGGGAGTCCTTTGGGAGTTTCAAACTCCTTAGAATGATTGTCCAATACTTTTTGGAGATCTGGAGAAGTAGATGATTTTGATGTTGGAACTTCTAGTGAGCATAATTGTGCAATTACGCCTCGTTGTTCTTTCTTCAGAAGCTTTTTCATGACATTAGATCTTATTATATTTCCCGACTTCCCTGTGATACCCCGTAATTCAACTTCCTTTCCTTCCAAAAAAAATTTCAAGAATTTTTTTTGAAAATTAAAAGCTACCGTCCCCAAAGATTGTAACCATTGTACTCCTAGTACAACATCAACACCTCTCGTTGAAATGGAAAGCATTGGACTATTCAATACATATTCCCCCATGGTTAGCTTGATATTATGGCATTTCCCAGGGAAATTTATAGTTCCTCCATTTGCAACCATCACTTGACATTCGGGTGTTGGGTATAGGAAGCAATTCAATTCCTTGGCTACCTTACAATGAATAAAATTATGGGTACTACCCGAATCAATCAACACTACTACCTTTTTCTTCTTGATATGTCCTTTTATCTTGAGAGTTTAAGGAGTAGTAATTCATTCTAATAAATTACATGATATGGTTGGACTCGTTTCTTCTTTTTCTAGGGTTGGTTCCTGGTGTATACACTACAAGGAAAAGCCCCTCTAGCGGAGGTTATAAAGGAGGTTTTTAGTGTTATAAAATTAGTCAAAATTGTCAAAAAAACATTTGCTACAACATTCGTTTATGGTTACAAAGGTTTTGGTGGAACTTTTAACGGAAATTCAACACAACTAAAAAAAAATGGGCGGCTAGAGGTTATTACGGATGTTTTTTTTCATCAGTGCACTACTCTGGATGTAACGCACATGTGCGTACATGTAAAAGGTGCCCCGGGGCGGTCGAAGGAGAATGCACCGAGCGGTTAAGGTATAAAACTGCACCGGGCGTATTTTCGGTGATACAATGCACGGGGTCATTCTAATTGGTCTTGGGATTTGTGCGGTGCCCGTAGGTCGTATCAATGCATCGGTGCGTAGACTTATAGAAACGCATCGGTGCGCATTATCACACAAATGCACTGATAGTTATAATTGGTATAAGTATTCATGCGGTGCCCATAGGTTGTACAAATGCACCAGTGCATATAGACACATATATGCCCTGGTGCGCAGTGTCACACAAATGCACCGAGATTTATAATTGGTATCGATATTTGTGTGGTGCCCATAGGTCGTACAAATGCACCGATGCGTATAGACACATAAATGCCCCAGTGCGCAGTATTACACAAACGCATCGAGATTTATAATTGGTATCGGTATTCGTGTGGTGCCCATAGGTCGTACAACGGAACCGGTGTGTATAGACACATAAACGCACCGGTGCACCGTACCGCATAAACACACTGATATTTTTAATTGGTTTTGGTATTTTTGTGGTGCCCATAGGTCGTAGAAATGCACCGGTGCGCTTAAGAATACAAACATGTCAATGTACAGTAACTGACACGTACAAGTTTTCATTTTATATTTTTTAGAAACATCGACCTGTGACAGTGCAATTATTGTGATTGTTTTAAATTCATTATTCATCAAAAGTCAACACATCTTATAACAATATTCATATTAATTAAATTTTTATTAATGCATTTGAATGTGATGGTTAGATTAATTTGTTATATCATATCATAATTATTGTGGTTTTTTAAAATTCATTATTCATAAAAATTCAACATATATATATATATATATATATATATATATATATATATATATATATATCTTATAGCAATATTCATAAGAATTAAATTTTTATTAGTGCATTTGAGAACGACAATGGAGAACGCAATAGTGATAATGGAGAATGCAATAGAATAACATTCTTTGTCATACAAAATGGGACAGTTATTGGTATCCCTTTGTCTTTCAATTGGGACACTATGTCCATTATATTAAACAAAATGTCTGATTTCACAGACATATTTCAAAAAATACAACGCCTTGCTTTGATATCCAAACATAGTGATCATCATTCTTCACTTGAACTGTTGTCACTGCTAGAGCTACTTGTATGACTTGGGTTATTTTTAGGAATGTTTTGTTCACGGTGTTGATTGTTTTCTTCTATTTCACCTTCCATCTACAAACATAAAAATAAATTGTAATGAGTGTATATATATTGGTGAGAATAATGAAAATTGCAATATTAAATAATATACATCGATGTAAATCGAAAAGAAATGACGTACCATTGCAACAATTGACTCATAAACTATACACATTCTTTCAAAACCATGTAACATGACATCTTTCAAGATTTCATATGTTGGCGCAGTTCCATACTTTGTTTCCTGCAAGTTTATACCCCATAACAAATCATATATTTAATATAAAATATTTTTTTGTTCTATTAGTTATAGACGGAGCTAAGTAAAACAAGATCGATAGATGCTTACAAATTCCACAATTAAGTTCTGATATGCCAACATATACTCACAACCCATATTTAACCCAATTTCAATCAATTCCTTAGATGGTTCTTATTTGTATGTTAACATTGTTTGAAGACATTCAATGATGATTTTTGTAAAACAACTTAAAAAATACAAAAATGAAATCTAGTTAAGTTGTTATAAGGAAGTAACAATTACTCACAAACTTAGATATCAACCATTTTCTTCCTTGTCGTCTTGTTTTATGTATTGACTAGGTTCCATTTTCTTTTCTTTTCAGCAAGCAAATACTTGAAAATTAATATTTAATACTAAATTGTTTATTTATTGTACCTAATGATCGATAAATTCAATGATTACATATTACATTTGAAGCACGTTTTTTTTTAGATGGCTCCTCCTGCGGTGCAATTTTGTCAATTTCTTTGACCTTCTCCTTGTACACATTTTTGGACATTCCTACTGGCATATTTCTGATATCAGCTAGTTCATCTTTTTGAGATTTTTATAATCTTCCTGAAAATGTAACATGACAATAAACTATTTAATTTTTATATTAATATATGAAAATCAAATATAACAAAAGTGATATTTATAAATAATTCTAGATAAACATTTAAAGGAATATTACTTTTTCATTCCTTCTTTTTTTTTGTACGTTTTTGCTATTAAAAGTCTGACATGTCTCATTGACCAATTCTCTGGAAACTCTTCTTGTAGTTTAGATAAAATTTGGTTCTTGGAATCATTGGATTGGTTTTTGTATTGTAAGTGGAAATAATGTCTATACATTTGTTCCACTAGATCCCTCAAACTTTTGTAAAAGATTTCTCCCATTTCGTTAATCTCCAGCACCACTCCATATGAGCTAAGGAGCAATTCATTTTCATTTTCATGTTCTATTTTTTTTATTTTCTTAGAACAACATTCATTTTCTGAGTTGTTGGTCCCTGTAGAACATTAAACAGATGTGAATTAATAGACTGTTTGATACATGTTATCTAATAATTTTAATTATATTATTAATGAAAATTAAAAAAAGAAACTCATATTAGATCGATGGTATTTTTTCATTCACCTGATTCATCCTTTTGCAATTTTTCCATCAAGCTCTTACGCTCTTCTGGTCCTAGATTAGAAATAATCTTATCGAGCTTCGTCATTTTGTGGCTCTGCATGATACATAGTAAACAATACATATTAGTTAAACTTACATATAGTTCAAAAATAATATTTTTTGTAGAGAATTTACAAATAACTTGCCTTTTTTTTTTATTTTCTTGATGTGTTATCAGTATTTTTGTTACTTGATCTCTTGTCAGTCATTTCTTTATCAATCTCAAACATGTACCATATCATTCATTAATATATTTATAAATAAATTGTCAACTTTTCAAGTAAAAAAAAAAAATCTCAAGAAACTGGTGCGTCATTCATGGTGTACGCACCAACGCCGGTGCGTGGGGGTCTTAGAAACGCACCGCAAAAATAGTATAATATACCGTATGGTGCTCTATGTCAACAAGGAGCACCGGTGCGTTACATGTCAACCACCGCACCGATTAACCATGATAAAATAATAAAAATCGTCTAGTGTTAATTTTTTGTAGCATAAACCGGTGCCATATTTTACATATGACGCACTGATAAAAAAAAATTCTTTTTTAATTTTTTATCACATTAATTTCACGGTGCGCTTGTACAATACAGAGCACCGATGCGCTAGGTTACGCCGAGCGCACCAATGAAAAAAAAAAACTATTTTTTTTTTAAATTCACGCAAGGGCCGACGTGGATTGGGATCCGACTATGCAAATTGTCTCGTTGGTTGGATGTCTTAGGTCTATATTTAGAAATACAAACCCTATAAATATAAATTGAAAAGCCCTAATTCTGAAATCACAGAAAGAGGGAGAAGAAAGGGCAGAACAAAAAGAATGTAGAGTTTGAATTTTTTGAAAGTGTTTGCGAAATCTGCGAAATAGAACATTCGTGGTGTGCCATAATGAAATAGCGCCACCAGCTGCATCTTACACAAATGGCACTGCTGAAAAAAAAAAAAAAAAAAAAAAATAATAATAATAATAATAATAATAATAATAATAATAATAATAATAATAATTTAATTTTTTATCACAGTACTTTCGTTGTGCGCTGGGATAATAGAGCGCACCGGTGCTCTCAGATACGCAGGGTGCACCGATGAATATATATATATATATATATATATATATATATATATATATATATACGCAAGAGCCGACATGGATTGGAATCTGACTATGCAAGTCATCACGTTGGTTAGATGTCTTAGGCTTATATTTAGCAATACAAACCCTATAAATATAAATTGAAAAGCCCTAATTCTGAAATCACAGAAAGAGAGAGAAGAAAGGGCGGAAACAAAAAGAATGTAGGGTTTGATCCTAAAATGGATTTTTTTTTTTGAGAAACAGCACATTCGCGGTGCGCCATAATGAAATAGCGCACCGGTGCCATATGTAGCATATGGTGCATTGATAAAAACATATTTTATTTTATTTTTGTTTTTTATCATTGTACTTTCGCGGTGCGCTGGTATAACAGAGCGTACCGATGCACTATGTTACGCAAGGCGCACTGAGGAAAAAAAATCTATTTTTTTTTTTTAAATTCACGCAAGGGCCAACATGGATTGGGATCCGACTATGCAAGTCGTCCCGTGGGTTGGATGTCTTATGACTATACAAACCCTATAAATCTAAATTGAAAAGCCCTAATTCTGAAATACAAAAAGAATGAGAAGAAAGGGCAGAAACAAAAAGAATCTAGGATTTTTGTTTCTAAAAATGGATTTTTTTTATTTTGTTTTTGAAAACTGCAGAAAAAAATAAAAATAAAAAACCATAAAATTTGATTTTGTTCTTTTACTGTAGAAAAAGTGAAAAAAAAAACAATAAACTTTGATTTTTTTCTTTTACTACATAAAAAAAACTGCAAAAAAAGTAAAAAAAAAACAATCAACTTTATTCACATCATTTGAAATTATATGCTACAGGGTTTGAATCACCAGAGGTTTGGAATTATGATTGTCTGAATATTTGTGTTCGAACGTATTTCCTTGCTCCACAGTGCTCTCATGCTCTGTTTGCTCCAGGTATGTATCCTGCAAATCTCTGGCTGAATTTTTTTGCAAAAATAATGAAATAATGAAAATTGTTTAGTATTTAAAGAAATGTTTTATGAAATTAGATTTTCGAAAATATTTTTCCGCCCATTTTTTAATTTACCGCTTTTTTTTTCACTTAAAGCAAACAGAGTTGAGTTTTTTTATTTGCGGTTATTCGTCACCGGTGCGTCCCTCAATCGAACCGCACCGGTTTGTCTGGGTATAAAACGACACCGGTGCGCATTACCAAAAATGCACCGGTGCGGTGATCTGTACATTAGGCACCGAAATTACATTTAGGTGTGTGCACCAAAATTTATTGTTGTTTTTCTCAAATGCAGGGAGAAAATATCATAATTATATGAAATGGACAATTCTTCAAAATCCAGCTCGTTTCATAATATTTCTCAAAGTCCATCGCGGAGTTCTCCCTATCCATCTCGAGACGTAATATTTACTTCAGATTTTATTTATATTTTCACTATCTAATTGAATTTATGTTTTTTATACATGCAATCAATCATGCACAGCTTAATTAAATTTATAATGTATACAAATTTGCAGTTTCATGCAGATTCAACATCGAGTTCAGATGCACAAAATATTCAAACTGCTCCAAATTGTCGGAAGTTATTATTAGGAGCTACATACCGCAAAGCGCATTTGGTAGATGAAAATGGACAGCCGCTTCACCCTGTCAATTGTAACAATATTGCATCTTCTAGCCACAATACCAGGACAATGATGGTAATAATTATAATTGTTTGGTATATATATTGATTAATATGTAATTATTTCAACGTCAAACCAATTAATAATCATGCAATATTGTCAACTTGGTTACTAATTGATATCATATATTTTGTACTAATCATGTTCAAACATTTTTTTTTAAATTATTAGGATTCTAGTGATGATGAATGACCTACCTACCATCTTCTGTTGCACCCTATGACAATGTCAAATCGAGAGAAGACTGAATTAAGAGAAAAAATCGGAGAAGAACGATACCAAGAATGGTTGAATCAACCACCGATTCAATTCCCGCTACGTCCAAAAACACCAATTAGGAATGACTACAACAATAGTAGTTCTTCACAAGCTGGCAATGGAGGCAATCAAATACAGGTTGGTATGGATGCTTACTTAAGGGATACGACTTCCATGGAGACAATGTTGTTAGATGTAATCCAAAACGATGATCAGCTAGGGGATGATGCTTATATCGCTGACACCTTTTTCGAAAGCCTTCAATTTGCTTCAACCACCCCACTCTTTGGACCTGGCCGTCAATCAAAGTCTACCCAGTTTGGAACAATGATGTTACTATTCAACTTGAAAGCAAATTTTGGCTTGTCGAATGCATGTTTCTCGGAACTTTTGAGGTAAGTTACCAAAAAGTACTCTAATTTGAAATATAATCAGTACACTGCAATGAACATTACAAATGGTAAATTCTATGAACGTTAATAATTATATCGACATTAATGTACATTTATTAATATATTTTTCCATGATCACCAACTACAGGTTATTCAAAGATAAGGTTCTTCCGAGTGATAATGTCTTGCCTGGTAGCTGTGAAGAGGCAAAGAAATTGTTGAAAATGTTGGGTGTTGAGTACATATCATATCATGCATGTCCAAATGATTGTATTCTATATAGAGGAGAATATGCAGACAAAGAGATGTGTCCAAAATGTGGGCATGACAGGTATGATAAATAAAAAAAGAAGGGTAAATCACGTACTAGTCCTCCTTTTAAGATATTGAGGCACATGCCTATAGTACCAAGGATTCAAAGGATCTTTCATTGCAAATAATTAGCTACGCTGTAGGGATGGCATGCCTCACATAGAAGTGAGTTGGGAGTTAAGTGAATCCCAACTGATTCAATAGCCATGAAGCATATAGAGGATACATGGCCCGAAAAATTCAAGGATGAAGTACAAAGTCTACGACTCAGCATAGCCATGGATGGCGTCAACCCATATTCCCTCCAGAATACCAAATATTCTATTTGGCGTGTAGTAGTGATCAATAACAATATCCGCCCATGGTTTTCCGTGAAGAATGAACATCTTATGTTGGCTCTCATAGTCCCTGGTAGAAGACAAGTGAAGAATATGGATGTCTACTTACAACCACTGGTAGATGAATTGAAGGAATTATGGGATGGGATAAATGTATACGATGTATCAAGACCCATTGCAGCAGAGAGGAGTTTTATGTTGTATGGCATATGTGCTTACATGACACATGATTATCCAGGCTTAGGAGTTTGCTCTGGTAAATTACATGTTTAATTTATTGATTTGTTTATATATGTAACAATATTCTTTCACATATTAGTTATTTAATTCGTTGTAATATTTGTTTTGATATTCATGATATTCTTTAACGTGCCATGCATATTAATTAATGTATACAAATATAATCTCGCAGGTCTTATATCAAAAGGGTATTTTGAATGTAAATGTTGTGGACCTTCTCTAAAAGCTAGATGGTCCAAGGACCTACGAAATCCAGTGTATGATTGCTCCAGGGTATTCCTACCAGAAGAACACCCTTATAGAAGAGCAACATTCGCTTTCAATGGTAAACGAGAGAAAACCCAAAGGCCTCCAATAATGACACCAGCTGAATGGCTTAGAGAATATGAGAGAGAGAAGGAGGAGGAGTTCATAGAAATGTTTGATTCAAATGGGGAGCCTATGTTCGATGATCTAGATTTCTTCGACACCTATGTTGAGAAATTGCCCATTGGGATGAAAAGGAAATCTATCTTTTATGGCCTCTCATATTGGGAGCATCTTAAGATTACCCACTTATTAGATCCCATGCATATATTTAAAAATGTTTCATCTTCTTTATGGAAGCACGTATCATCGAAACAAAGTGACACATTGGTTGTTAGGAAAGATCTTCTTACTTCAAAACTAAAAATAAACATTGGCCAAGACGATTAGAAAGTACGAGATCAGAGGCAGGCGCTAGTGATGGTTTTTCATGGTTTTTCAAAGAAGGTGATGTCCCATGGATTTTTTAAAAATATGATATTTCTTTGGCAAAGGAAGTTATAATGGGTGTGAGGGTGCCAACTTCATACGGGTCTTCACTACGGCATTGCTTCACTATGTATGACCATTTGTCGGGGTTGAAATCGCATGACCATTTGAATCTTCTAAGAGTATGTATAATGTCAAAAGCACGATTTTATTATTTGTTATATTAATAAATTTTATCCCATGCGGGGATTATAAAACATAACTAATTTTGTATATTATTGCACGTGTTTACAACTTTGCAGTGTCATTATCATTTGTTCGTGCATGGGTGTGTGAAACATGAATTCCCTCAAGACCTAGGACATGCCATATCTAAATTATCTGCACTTGTACGTTGGATCACGTCAAAGGAGATTCATGTGGCTAGCATTCCATGGTTGCATCAAGAGATAGTTGAGATTGTTTGTATGTTTGAGAAGGAACTGGCGACGAGTTTCATGGACTTACAGGCTCATCTTCTAATCCACCTAGTAGATGAGGTTGAATTATTTGGGGTGGTTTCTTGTCATTGGATGTTCTTCTTAGAGAGGTACATGAAGAAATTGAAAGGTTTTGTTCGACAAAGGGCAAAACCCGAGGGTTCTATGGCAGAGGGGTACATATCGTATGAGTCTTTCTATTATGCCAGTGAGTACATCAAATAGATCGACAATAGACCAAGTGCGGTGATTTGGGACGATGAAAGGGATGAAGACAAAAAAGAAGGGGAGTTGCTCCAAACGAGTGGAAAAAAGTGCTTGATAAAGAGTAAGCGACTTATAATTTTTCAAACTTACAAAAAGTGATTAATATTCATGTTGAACTTCAATATAATGTATATTTTGATCTCTAAGTACTATATAATGTTGGTTTGATTTCATCAGCGAATGCAAAAATTGAAGCAATCAATAAATTAGTTCTTTACAATTTTGAAGCGACACAACCGTGGGTCGCATTGTACGAACAAAAGAGGATGAAATGGGATAGTGACAGGAAAGAATTTAGACGGTTGAATGGTAGAAGTGTGCCTTATCCCGATCATTTAAAATAAAATATGCCAAAACTATGCCCCAACAGTTGGGTTGCTGACCAATTCAGAGAGAAATACGGTGTTATCGGTCGTTTCCTGCGTGCTGAAGAGGATGCGCTAAACGTAGGGATTGGGTGCAACAACTCGGTAATAATCTTTTCAATTTATATGTAAATTTGAAACTTATATTAAGACATTTACATTTCATATTTTAACTATTGGGTTATTATAAGACACATGACATTATTCCCGGATGCGGGTGTGTAATATTGCGTTCTGTACATGGGCGGCCTGGTGGGTTGGCGCATGGCCTATTACCACCGCCATCCGGCTTCGCATGATGCAAGTCTTTAAGTCTTCTGCTAACATCTTCAATGATGTGTTAATGCAGCTCGTCCCTCCACACCAGCCTGCTAATTCTTCTGTCATGGCGCCCCTCCAAGAATTCATTCATGCTCCTCCCCTGCGCTCGTGTTTTTCCCTTGCTGCCACAGAGCCTCGCTCTCGGACCAGCACAGGGAAACGTTGTGCACTGGAATGCTGTGTTGATTTGTTGCTGGGATTTCATGTTTCTCAAAGCCCATTCTGCAAATTCAGTCGTCACTCGTCCTCTGTCCATCCCTGTGCTCCTCTGCGAGCTGAAGCTAGGCAACTTTCAGTCCCCCCCTGCCTTCACAGCACTGTTGACTGTTCAGCACCTCCTACTCTTTACATTATGCCTAGATTGCTCCAGAGAATGCGTTGTAGGAGGGGCAGCTCCCGTGGGCGAGTTATCTGCCAGCCCTCCTCCTCTACTTCGGATTCCTCGTCTTATTCCTCAGACTTCTGCTCTGACCGCTATCCTGATACCAGGAGTGGTCGTGGACAGGGTCGAGGGAAGCATAATTCAGTTGCGCGCTCTCATCTCTCCTCCCCTACTCAATCTCACACCGCTCGTTTTCAGTTCCCCTGTACACTCAGTAATTTCTCCTTCATAGCTTCAGTCACCATTGAGCTTCGAGAGGATACTTCTGGTCTAGTTGTTGTGACACCAGGGGTGACTCTGGAGACGAGGGCAGAAGATAAGCATGGCACTTCTCAAATTGACAACAAGCAGAGCAAGGATCCCGGTGGCACTACAACCCAGCACATGAACATTCAAGTTGGTCCGAGCGTCCCACCTGGTGGCGGTTCTTTAGGAAAAGAGGGCCATCCCTCTGAGGAAGAAGATCCCTACAAATACGGGTGTCGCATCGTCGAAGAGTCGCCTTCCACCTCTCATGAAGCTTAATCAGGTCGACGTTCAATGGTTTTTGATTCTCTGTTGCTCAAAGGTGCTCAATTCCCTCCTGTTTTATAGTCATTATATGCTCTACAGTTCTCATGCTCAGTCTTTTTTTCTAAAGTTAAATTGTCGGTTTCCCCTGCGTGGGCGGCATTCTTCTGACTGTGTCTTTGGGTCTCGGTTACGGTTACAATTGTTTAATGGGTCAGAATTCAGTTTTGAAATGGGCAGCTCTTCCCTGTTTATTTGTATGTGCCCAGTCAACCAATTTTGGTCTTTGAAATACCTCTGGTCAGTCTTCAGTTTAGTTATGGGCGTATTCTGTTTCTCTGAACTAGACATGGTCAAGGTCATAGAAGCTCATCTGGTCAATCTTCAGCTAGTATTTTTGGTCAGTGTTCAGCTATGTAATGTGAGCATGCCGCATCTCTGGGCTAGACTTCTCGAGGCCACTGCCTCTATGTAAAAATATTTTTGTATCAATATAGGAGTAGACAAATTCAGAGGAAAAAAAAAAAAGAAGAAGAAAAAGAGACACATGACACTATGATTTTTTTAACTTTTTTTATAATAGGTGCATTTTTCCCATCTATATGGGCATATGGACACCATTTTCGCACAGAAAATGCCGATGCTAGAAACATCACACAAGACTGTGGAGTGGAAGTCAAGTTCGATCAATCTAGTCGATCTAGCCACCGTGATCAAAACCTAGTACAAGGTACGTTAGGTTACATCGAAAAGATACAAGAGATCATTGAAGTGGATTTCTCTTCTTTCCAGTGTGTTATTTTTAGGTGCAAGTAGTGGGACACCATTGATCAGAATAATGTAAACGAAGGTCGTGATAATAGGTTGATATGTCTCAACTCTAGAAAGATGTGGGATGAAGCTAAGGAGCCCTATGTTTTCCCCAAACACTGCAACCAGGTGTTTTTTTACCCAAATGTGTTGGATAGGGATTGGTGGTTCGTATTGACACATGACCCTAGATCAAAACATATTTTTGAGAACAATAGTGTTATCATGCCATGTGAGCTGGAAGATAATGAGGGTGATCATGAGAACCGAGAGTGATATGGTACATGTGTTATTTCATCAACATTTATACTTTTTAAGATGGTTTTTTCAAAACAGTATAATATGTATTTTGAATTAATTGGTAATTTTCATTGTGTTAATGTTAAAATCAATAATTCATTTGATAATTTGCAATTATGTTGATCTCAAAAACAATGGCGTGCTGTATAAATTAGTTCTATTTTTTTGTATCTAAGATCATAGTAAAATAATTATAATTCTAAAGTACAGGAATTTATTTGCATTATTTTCTAAACTTTATTATGTTACAATAATTCATATTATTCTAGATTTATTATTTTACAATTATTTAAAATTTACAAATTTACAAATTTTAATACATTCATTTCACATTAATACAATTAAAATTTTACAAATATTTTACATACAAATACAATTAAAATTACAATTAGAATTAGAAATACAATTTTACAATTTCACATACAATTACAATTAAAATTCCAATTACAATTTTAGAATTTTACATACAATTACAATACAATTAAAATTTTACAAATATTTTACATACAATTAGAATTACAATTACAATTACAATTTTACAATTTCACGTACAATTACAATTACAATTTTAGAATTTTACATATATACAATTACAATTTTTCAAATTAAAAAATTACAATTACAATTACAATTTTACAAATTTACATTTAGACCATTACAATTACAATTTTAGAATTTTACATACAATTAGAATTACAAATATTACAATTTTACAATATCATGATCATTTAATATTTAATTAATTAATAAACATCACGTTCATGATAACCATCGTACAAACATCATATTTGACTAAAAAACACATTCAAAATCGTTAACATCATCGGGATCATGATCATCTAACAAAACACAATTAACATTATATATTAACATCATCAAAACACAAACATCAAATATACATCTCATGTCAAATAACTCATACTATCACATCTATCTGCAAGCTGCACATTAAATGAACATATCTAACATGACCTAACAATATACACATCATGATGATCACCAACATATAAATTAAGTACAACTGCAACATGAACATAAAATACATGGACCATGTATATATAACTAAATAACGTTAAAAATATACAACTGTAATATAAATGTCATGGACCAACTGGTGGTAGTACAACATCAATATCAGTACTAGTGGAGGCCTGCTCAGTCAATGGTTCAGCCTCAATGGTCAATGGTCCAGCCTGCTCATGATCATGAGTATTGATGTATGTTGCAGGCTGCTGACTGGACGTGGCCGATGGTCCAGCCTCATCTGCATGATGACTGTTGCTAGATGCTAATGGAGGATCATGCTCATCTGGCGCGGCGTGAGATGAACGATCATGAGATGATGAGTTGCTGCTCGTGGACTGTCCATCACGTGTTGCGGCTCAACCACGTCTATAATGGGCAACAATCCTCCTCAGTTGCATAACAGTTGTCGTAACTCATACGACATGTCACATTAGGCTGTACATGTCACACGGCATGCCTCTCCACATCTGTAATAGCCTATCATCGGCATGTATGTCTGTAATGAGCAGACCTGATGCCCGCCTCAACAATCAATGCACCGAGTTGGTCGCCCAACTCCATCCGGTATTTAGCATCAAGTCGATCGCGCCTAGCAAAAGGCAGTATCGGCGCACCAGCAGGAGCAGGTCTCTCTGCACCGGCCTCCTAATGATCCTCGACATCTTGCATGCCCTGATTGTCATTAGGATCCACACCTGGATCATGTGGTGGTGCCGACATCTCCTTGCCATCAAAAGAGTCAATGTCTAAAAAATATATACAATTACACAACAATAATTAGACAATTTCATTACACAATTTAATAAAAACAAGTTAAATAACATGCTAGAATAAATTTAAATACATAAAATAGTAATATTACCTCTATCATATGGCGGCTCATCAGCTGTGAAGAGGATGTTCGCACACCCTTTCCAATCCAAACCCACGTAAGGATATGGAACTATAACGAAGGGATGCTCATCAACACTGGCTAGCAACTCCAGTGCATCCTACGATATCCTCGTTGGAAACAGAGTCTCGTCTCTCTTGGGCATCATCTGCCCCCTACATGTACATACGTGCCTCAAACGTCAGCCTACGAGGTTGCTGAAGAAAAGTAGGCATCGTATCTGGAAACCTTTCAAAAAATAAGCAAAAATATCTGAAGCAAAAGGGAAGTTCACCCTCCCTTGTGCATGAGCACGACATCTATCTAAGGCTATACAAAACTGCCGCAAAAAAATGGCATACCACCTGACAAGTCATGGCTCATGTACTAAAGAATAAACATAATATAAAAGCGAGCAACTAATGTGTTTCCCGTCACTGGTGTTGTGCGAAATGGTTGAAATGATAAGTGAGAGACATTGCACCTCCTCCCTACCAAATGCACCAATACGTAACTAACCTACAGTGACCCGAAACTCTGCAGGAGACAGTACATTTGCTCCAATGTATCTTGGGAGTAAACTAACTGACTCCCTGCTACACAGCCAGCCGGAACCTTTGGGAACGAGGGAAAATCCACCCCTCTCCTCAATAGCCCTGTAATGAAATATATATCCTCCTCAATGGGCATGTACCACTGGTTGATACCAACCCGAAAAGCCTGTTGGTGGGCATTCCACCTTCGGATAAGATGTCTCAAAAACAAACTATGGCCCTTTAGGGAAGTAGCCTCCTCATAGAACTTGAGGAGGCTTACCTGCCTTAGGATCCCCTGTGTAGCTGTTGTAATAGGGCGAGGGTACACATCTCTCTCCCACTCTCGTGCTTCCCACAGGCGAACCATGTTATACTGCTCCGCCTGTTATTGTTGTTTTCCCCCTCTTTTCTCATTTCACGTCTCTGAATGATTGACATATTAAAAACAATTTTTTTATTAAATGAACATTTGACCAGGCTGAACCATTGACCATGTCGAAACGCAGTATGCGGTGCGCTGACAAAATTACCCACCCTGGGGTGGATAATTCATTCAATGCACCGTGTTGTCGCTATTCCACATTGTCAACGGTGCGGCCTAGTAAACGACCGCATCGCACTTTTAAAAAAAAAAAAAAATAACACGGTGCACCTATCGGTACCACCCCGGAACCGGTGCGGGTACCGCTAGCACCGGCAGTGGTGAGGCTATAAATTTACAGGCAGCACCGCAAACAGATGCGAGCCGAACGGCTGAAGCACACCGCGCCAAAAAAAAAAAAACAAAAAACAAAAACAAACAAACAAACAAAAACAAACAAACAAACAAAAAAACAAAAACTTTCGAATGGTTGATTTTAAGGTTATTTGAAATTCTAATCTGCTAAAAGGCTTAATTATCGGAAGATTTAAAAACAAAACAAAAAAACAAAAAACAAAAACAAAACAAAACAACTTTTGAATGGTTAATTTTAAGGTTGTTTGAAATTCTAATCTGCTAAAAGGCTTAATTATCGCAAAAAATAAATTAATTAATTAATTAATTAAAAAAATTAAAAAAAAAAACAAACAAACAAAACAAAACAAAACTTTTGAATGGTTAATTTTAAGGTTGTTTGAAATTCTAATCTGCTAAAAGGCTTAATTATCAAAAAATAAATAAATAAAAACAAAACAAAATATATATATATATATATATATATATATATATATATATATATATATATATATATATATATATATATATATATATATATATATATATTTGCCCATCGAGGAGGCATATTGGCTGTAGAATTTGCAAAAGAAAATTCGTCCACCGTTTTACAAAATTCAAGCTGGAGATTGGGGGGCAATGCACAGCAGCAGTGCGTGCAATGAGTGCAATGGGAGCACCGATGTTAGGACAGCTCAAACAAGGATAAATTGCACCGGTGCTTGAGAGCTCTGTAGCACTGACAAAAGTGAAAAATGCGGTTTTTTGGATGTAAATTTTTTTTATTTAACCATGTTCCGGTGCGCGGGGTTTTATGGGCACACCGGTGCATTTGCTTCATTCCGCACCAGGCAGTTTCTATTTTCGTGCGCTTTTTATGAGGCACCGGTGTGGATGTTTTGTAAAGCACTGGTGCGCTACAATAAAATAAATAATTAATTAATTAATTATTTTAAAAAAACAAAACAAAAAAAAAACAAAAAAACTTTTGAATGGTTAATTTTAAGGTTGTTTGAAATTCTAATCTGCTAAAAGGCTTAATTATCGAAAAATAAATAAATAAAAATAAAAATAAAATAAAACAAAATAATATATATATATATATATATATAATAAATAAAATTATATATATATATATATATATATATATATATATATATATATATATATATAATAAAACAAAACAAAACATTTTCCCATCGAGGAGACATATTGGCTGTAGAATTTGAAAAAGAAAATTTGTCTACCGTTTTGAAAAATTCAAGCTGGAGATTGGTGGGCAATGCACAGCAGCAGTGCGTGCAATGAGTGCAATGGGAGCACCAATGTTAGAGCGGCTCAAACAAGGATAAATTGCACCGGTGCTTGAGAGCTCTGTAGCACTGACAAAAGTGAAAAATGCGGTTTTTTGGATGTAATTTTTTTTTATTTAACCATGTTCCGGTGCGCGGGGTTTTATGGGCACACCAGTGCATTTGCTTCATTCCACACCGGGCTGTTTCTATTTTCCTGCGATTTTTATGAGGCACCGATGTGGATGTTTTGTAAAGCACCGGTGTGCTACAGTATTTAAAAAACAAAAACAAAAAACAAAAAACAAAAACAAAAACAAAACAAAACAAAACATTTTCCCATCGAGGAGACATATTGGCTGTAGAATTTGAAAAAGAAAATTTGTCTACCGTTTTGAAAAATTCAAGCTGGAGATTGGTGGGCAATGCACAGCAGCAGTGCGTGCAATGAGTGCAATGGGAGCACCAATGTTAGAGCGGCTCAAACAAGGATAAATTGCACCGGTGCTTGAGAGCTCTGTAGCACTGACAAAAGTGAAAAATGCGGTTTTTTGGATGTAATTTTTTTTTATTTAACCACGTTCCGGTGTGCGGGGTTTTATGGGCACACCGGTGCATTTGCTTCATTCCGCACCGGGCGGTTTCTATTTTCGTGTGCTTTTTATGAGGCACCGGTGTGGATGTTTTGTAAAGCACCGGTGCACTACAGTAATATAACGCACAGGGCAGGTGTGTACGGAGCGCACGGTGTCTGGTGTGCTAATTTTTTGTGCAGTTTTTTTGCCGTAATTTTTTTTTAACCTCGTTCTGGTGCGCGGGGTTTTATGGACATGCCGGTGCGTTTCCGTCATTGCGTATCGAGCAGTTTCTATTTTCAGGTGCTTTTTATGAGGCACAAGTGCAGACATTGTGTATAGCACCAGTGCGGTACATTAATAAAACGCACCAGGTGGGTGTGTACGGAGCGCACGATGTCCGATGTGCCAATGTTTTGTGCAGTTTTTTGGCAGTAATTATTATTATTATTATTATTATTATTATTATTATTATTTTTATTTTTTTTATTTTTTTTAAATAATTTAACCATGTTTCGGTGCGCGGGGTTTATGGGCGCACTGTTGCGTTTTCTTCATTCCGCACCGAGAGGTTTCTGTTTTCGCGCACTTTTTATGAGGCATCGATGCGGAAGTGTTGTAAAGAACCGGTGCGCTAGAGAAATGCAACGCATCGGGCGGGTGTGTACGAAATGCACGGTGTCCGGTGTGCCAATGTTTTGTGCGGTTTTTTAGCCGTAATTTTTTTTTATTTAACCTTATTTCGGTGCGCGGGATTTTAAGGGAGCACCGGTGCGTTTGCTTCATTCTGCACCGGGCGGTTTCTGTTTTCGCGTGCTTTTTATGAGGCACCGGTGCGGAAGTGTTGTAAAGGACCGGTGCGCTACAGAAATACAACGTACCAGGTGGGTGTGTACGAATCACACGGTGTCCGGTGTGCCAATGTTTTTTGTGCATCGGTGCTTTCTCGTCTTGAACGCACTGGTGCGTTTTATGGTGATAAGCACACCGGATGAAATACATCCGCAAACACCTCCGCCCACCAACCTCCTCTAGTAACCTCCACTAGAAACGGATTTCTGGGGTATTTTTATAAGGGGTTCCTCAAAAACATCCGCTAGAGGGTCTTTTCCTTGTAGTGATATCCTCTTCTTTTGAAGTTTCTTGTTCATTTTCTTCCTCCTCTTCAAAATCTATGTAAAATAATTTCTTCTCAGCACACTTATAACCTTTAGTGTATTTGCTATCACAACTGTAGCAAAGCCTTTTTTCTCTTTTTTCTTCCAATTGTTGTGGTGTCAACCTTGTAGTTTGAGGAAGTCTAGGAGTAGCAACACTTCCATCTTTATAGATGTGAGTGGTAGGCTTCCTTGTCGCCATAATTTTACATCCAATTTTTCTTGCCAACTTGAATGCCTTCTCCAATGAATCAAGTTCCCAAAGGCGAACCTCATGTTCGATGTTATCCTTTAAAGTCCCTATGAAGACATAAATATTGTGTTCCTCTGGAATATTAGTTACCCTTATATTCAATTTTTGGAAGCCCTCAATGTGCTCCACCACTGAACCCTTTTTTTTGAGATTTATCGATTGGCTAAAGAAGGTGTTTCTCTTTGTATCATCATAATGGGCTATCATTTCCTCCATAAAAATTGACCCAAGTGACAATTTTTTTACGGGAGCAAAGCCATCGATACCATGCAAATGTATTTTGTTCTAAATCTAAAGTTGCAATGCATACCTTTTGTGTGTTTTGCACATTATTGAGATCAAAATATTGCTCCATATGTAGTATCCATGTTACGGGATCTTTTCCATCAAAATTCCTCATTGTCCATCTTTGGAATATGGTGGTTCTTCCATCCAACATTAAAGTTTATTAAATCACGATTAACATTTTTTGTTCTCATCATGAGTTTCCTGTACTACATTTTTACCATTAGGAATCATTTATTGTATCAAATTTGTCAAGTCTTCCTTCAAACCTTCCATGTCTTCTTTTAAATCATTATTCATGTCTTCCATGTTAGCTTCCATGCCATCCATCTTAGCTTCCATGCCATCCATTTTAGCTTCCATGCCATTTTTCAAACCATCCATCTTAGCTTCTACGCCTTTCTTCAAACCATCCATATTAGCTTCCACGCCCTTCTTCAAACCATCCATCTTAGCTTTCACGCCTTTCTTCAAAACTTCCATTTCATTTTTTGTTGCTCTTTTTGAGAGCGAAATTTGATGCACTTGCTCTTGTATTTTTGATATATCATGTTTCACTTCTTCCTCTTCATGAGTCATAGTATAGTATTATGAGGGCTCAATGAGTGTTGAATTCTTTTTAGTGGGAATTTTAGAACCCAATACTAATATCTGTTCTTCAATATTCCCTTGGAATCAATTCAAATTGATTTTTCAAACAAGACTTATGCAATTAAAAAAAAAATACACACATTTTTCTTACTTTTGAGGAGCTCGATATTGAAACTGAATTATCTCTGTGATTTTGGATCTTCAATATCTGAAATTTGGTCCTGTAATAGCCCTCGGAATCTTATTTCTAATGCCATAGGTCCGACCTGATTTGGATTCTTCAAAGAAAAGTTATGCCCAATCTCTCACAATGGCCTAATTATGCATTGGTTCAGTAGAGCGAACACGTACGGCATGCCATGTGTTACCGTTTCCTCTTTCGGCTATGAAATTGATACATAGGAAACTACAGTTCATGTACTTGTGGTCACGTTTTACATTATTCCAATCCGATGCTCAGAGAGAGAGTTATGACGACTTTCCCACGGTCATCTCTTTGAGATGAAATTTTGGAGCCTAAAAAAACCCTAACTTCCACAGATCATATCTCCGAAAATATTACGAACCAATATCTAAAATTTGTACACGAAGTTCCTCGGGCTTTCAGATTCTCGTGGTAAACATTTCAGTTCTGAACCTTCGTGGAAAAAAATTTATAGTGAAAATTCCACGATGACCTATTTGGAGCAGCGAAACCCTAGAATCCAAATCTTTGAACCAAATGTTATGAAACCAGCTCAAAAAATAGAAGAAAATGGAGATCAACGCCTTAGAAATAAGCCACTTCGAGGGCGCAACCTCCTTTACATTACATAAATGAACAATTATTTGATGATACAAATGACAAAACCTCATTTCTATATATAGGAGTCCATGGGGTCACAATATAATCCTAGATGACCTAAAAATAATAATGTAAGGGCACAATAATAACAATATGGGGGTTACAGGGGTACAACATTAAAAATAAGGGGGCTACACTAACAAAAATAAGGGACTACGCTAGTAATATAGGGACCTAACATAATTGTAGGAGGAGGATTTACACGAGTAGAGATTGGTAATATTTTAGAAGATTTTAAAACTGATATCTTAAGTACATTGAAAACACAGTTGGATGTTTTACAAGTAAAATAGAAGTAGGCTAAAGTGGAACATGCATTAGCTATTTTATGTCCTTGTTGTCAAAATAAGCACAGGCGCAAAGAATTTTCGTTGGATACAGACGAGATATGTGTTATTTGCACCATAAATCACTTGATTGGTCGTTGTCCCTCGCTTTCTAGGTTGAAAGTTTTATTTAAAGAAGATGAAGAAGAATCATAACCAACATATTTTCTGGCACAACCATGATAATGGGAAAATATCCCATGAGGTATACTGCAAGACGCTTCAATGATTTTTCTAGACAATTTTCTCAACAGTGGTTTTCTAGATCAAATTGACAGGGCCAACAACATTCTCCTACTACTTGGAAGCCTCAGCCATATATTTAGTCACCCTGGACAAATCACTCATTCCTTGGTCCTTCTTGGCCGACTCAAAAATATCCTACAACTTTGTGGCAGAATACACCAAATAATACATACCCTCTACAATGGGAAAATCAACTTAATGAACAGTGCTTACAACAACTTAATGAACTGGATGAGATGTGTCTTCTTCCTTTACAATGTACTACCATAATCCAGCAACATAGAGCTAAATGGCATGATCGTTTGATTAAAAAGAAAAACTTTCAGAAAGGAGTTTGGGCATTGTTATATGACTCCATATTCTAAAACTTTCCAGGAAAACTTCAAACAAGGTTGCTTGTCCCTTAGGAAATTATCGAGGTTTATGAAAATGAGACGGTGTGTCTTACCACAATTGATAATTCTGGAATTTCATTCCTTGATAATGGGAATCTAATCCATATGTACCATCGGCCACTTACTCGAGAGTCTTTTCTTCACGAAATTGATAACGATGCCAATTTACATGTTTTAGCTAACTAGGGAAATTTCCCTGCGGACACAACCAGGTAGATTTTTCGTCGAAATATTCTTTATATTGTAAATAATGTGAATAATTTTCTTTTGTTTTTTATGATAGACATGGAAAAATTACTAATATTTTAGTCACAACCGTTGTTTCCTTTGACATAGTTCTTTTTTCCTTAGTCACATCGGATGTTTCCTTTAGCACGGTTGTTGTTTCCTTAGTCACGGTCGTTGTTTCCTTTAACACAGTTGTTGTTTCCTTAGTCACATTCGTTGTTTCCTTATCACAGTTTTTGTTTCCTTAGTCACATTCGTTGTTTCCTTTATCACGGTTTATGTTCCATTAGTCACAGCCGCTTGTTTCCTTCATTTCATCCATTACTTCCTTAGTCACAGTGTTGTTTCCCTTACCATGGTCGTTGTTTCTTGACATGTGATTATGATTTCCCCAGCTTATTTTTGTTTCTATTTCTTTAGAGAAAGGAATATTTTATTAGCCTTCTTTTCATATGATGGTGGAAAACTAACTTGTTTAATGGTTATCATTGGAGAATGTTTTAAGAGAAATCATTATCAGAATTCTAAAATTTTCAATCCTTTTTGGTATTATAGAAAAATTATTAAAAAAAAATCATGACGCATTCTCCTAATCACCACTTAAGGAGAATTATTTCGCTTCAATATTTAAAGATTATACGACCATAATTTTTTAGGAAAAAATCAGCATGCTAGAAAAGTAATTACTATAATATTCTTTACACCATCCCTAGCTCTTAAGGAGTTGACATGCCACCCAATTTACTAAGTAATCTACTTTGTTTCCAAAGAAAAAAATGAACTTTCTATTAAGGTAATAAAAAGTTATAGAGTATATGCCTGCAAGCATTCGGTGAACTGTATGTTTTTTTCCCGAAGAACAAAAGAACACAGAGCTTTACGAGTTGGGAGTAAATAAAAACGATACTCACTCTAACCCAAAATAGCAGTTCTGTATCGATTCACGGGCCTCCTCTATAAGAGGAAAACATCCCAAACAGAAATCGAGTACAGTATAAGCCTAAATGTTTGCAAACCAATGTAGCATTTTCAAAATAGCAGTCCCGTATTGATTCTCGGGCCTCGGAAAACAACCCAAACAGAAATTGAGTGCATTATATGTCTAAAAGTTTGCAGAAAAATAAATAAATAAATAAAAATTTAAAAAAAAAAAAAAAAAATTTAAAAATATAAATAAATAAAATAAAATTTTAAAAAATATAAAAAAACAAAAACAAAAACAAAAACAAAAAACAAAAACAAAAACAAAAACAAAAAAAACAAGAAAACAAAACAAAAACAACAAAAAAAAAACATATATATCTTATATGTGTCAATAGAGTAGGGATGAATTTTTGACCCTGATACTTTCCCTTTAAGGATTATATTTCAGCCATGTCCAGCAAAAACCCAAAATACATATATCAGATAATAACATTTAAAGAGCAAAAGGAGGTTGGTTCGATATTCAGATCATTCCTCCATCATTTTCTTTTTGTTCCAAGCGCCCACGACCTGTTGTATGCCCTCCTTAGATAAGAGGTTTGCATCCATGTTTTTTTCCCTGTAAATGTGGCAGACATAGATATCATTAAAATAGTGTTTCAAATTCAAGACTTCTTCTAACAAAGGGAGCAACATATAATTTTGACGTCTAAATTCTCATTAAACCATTTGATGATATTCAAAGAGTCTCCAAAGGTCTGAGCCGATCTCAGGCCTATCTGGATAGTCCATCATAGGAGGAATTTGAGGGACTGAAGTTTGGAAAAATTGTTGGTACCATTTCCTAGTCCCACTGAGGCTTTTAAAAAAAATCTTGTAGGTAAATGAATTGAGATCCCTGCTCCGCACCTGTTTTGGGGATCTTATGCACCATCAAAATAAGCCCACGGGATTTATCCTCTTATCTCTTCAACCCTTATGACCCCCTCTTTATTTTTTGTGTTTTGTATGGGAATGTTCTCATATATAGAAGCCCCTTCCACTGTTATATGCTCAGAGGATGGATTTATGTCCTTAAAGATAACCTTGTTTTGTGCTATCCAGGTTCCCCATGCGACAATCAGCGAAATGTTTCTCATGATATCCTCATTCGCTTCATTCCACCAATTTTTCCATGCCTCATTAATGGTTAACCCTCCCCATCTCTCAGAAATCTTTAAAAGCCTCAAAGTTTCTTCCCATAATTTTTTTTGAATGAACAGTTGAGGAACAAATGTTGAACTAGCTCCTCCTTTTCCTAACACAGTGGACACCAACCTGGCCTTATCTGGCTTCTTTTCTGGAGGTTATCCCAAGTTGGGACTTTATTCTTGAGAATGCACTAGAAAAAGAAGTACAGATTTTGTTGGACTTTTTAATTTCCAGATTAGTTTGTACCACCACTCTGGTGCAGCCCACCCCTTCTAATTCATTAACCAACTATATATGTGTTTTAGGGTATAGGATCCAGAGGGTGCGTGCACCCATCTCAAAGAGTCGGGGCAGTCATGGAGGCATACATTTGATCTCTAAAGTTTTATGGTAAATACATGTCATTCCTCCAGCCATTGGTCTTCAATTTGTAAATCCTACCTTGATTTCGAAACTTGGCCCCATACTGTAGACCGACCTATATTTTCTATCTGGCATAGCCACTGGACCCCTTTTGATGAGAGGTGGTCAACGAACTCCCTAGTGAGATCATAAGCACCATTGCATCCCACCCATGAGTCCTGACCAATTATGATATGTTCTCCATTCCCTACGTGCCATTCCAATCCTTGTTCAACTATTTTATCGAATCCAGTGTGGCTTTGCACACGACCGATTCCTATGGGTGTCTTTTATCCAAGCATCTGAGCCACTCACCCAAAGGAATTGGGTCTATATATTTCCTTTTTACCACCATCGTCCACAATTTTTTCATAGAAATTAACCTCCATCCCACTTTTGTTGCAAGGGAGGGTGTGAAAGCTGAGAGATATTTTATGCCCCATCCTCCCCATTCCTTCTGGCGTGCCACTTTCTCCCAGGCCACCCATGGGAGAACCGAGTCCTCCTTCGACCCTACCCACAGGAATCTGCTACAAATCCTCCTTACTTTTAAAAGGATTCCTTTGGGCACCCAAGTTAGAGCAGACCAGTAAACCAGGATTGCCAATACAACTGACTTGATCAATACTAACCTCCCGCCCTAGACATACATTTGTAGCTCCAGTGTTTTCTCTGGGATTATATCTTTTCCACCAGCCAATGCCAGACATGAATCCTATATGAGTCAAGTTTTAAATGGAACCCCAAATATTTCAAATTGTCCAACAACCTTTTTACTTAGAAAGGGAGCTCTTCTATTATTATTCTGACTTCTGCCCTTGAGAAGCCTTCGAGGGTTAAGGATTATTTTTTAATGTTTATACACAATCCAGTAACTTTTAGAAATAGGTCCAGAATATATTTGGTTTATCCGATGCTAGCTTTTCTTCCATTACTGCAAAATAGGATGTCATCAACGAACAATAGGTCAGTGATATTTAGATTGACTACCACTTCAATCCCTTCTATGTCCCCTCTTCTCCTTGCATCTAGAATCATTTGGCTAAGATCTTGGGCTACTAGGAGGAAGAGAAGAGAGGAAAGTGGGAACCCCTGGTGCAGACCTCTCTGACTCTGGAAGAAAGGGGTGGTTTCCCCTTTGATCAAAATTGCAAAGCTTATGTTTTTTATGCACCCTATCAACCAATTTATGAAATTGATCTTAAACCCAAGGTGAGTTAGGAGCAATCTGAGATAAAGCCAACTGATGCGGTCATAATATTTGAGAGGTCGATTTTTACAATAACTCCTTTTTTCCCACTCCTTTTGAGGCTATGGAGGCTTTCCTGTGCCACTCCAATTGCTTCATGAATCTGCCTTCTGTCCAAAAATCCAAACTGCTCTTTTGAAATATTTCTAGAAATAATACGTTTTAGACGGACAGCTATCACCTTTGCTATGATTTTTTAGATGCAATTGCAAAGATACATAGGTCTAATTTCCTCAAAGGATTTAGGATTCTCCTTCTTAGGAATTAGGGCCAAGAAAGTGGAAATTAAAGGTTGATAGATAGTTCTTTTGACCCTTGATTCTTCAATCACCCTTGTAAGATCCTCCCCCAAGGTCTCAAAAAAGTGCTGGAAAAACTCTATAGTCCACCCATCCGGGCCTGGACTTTTGTCCTTCGACAATGACTTTAGAATCCCTTCAACCTCATCTATGGACATTTGTCCCATAATATTTTCATTTTCCTCCTCCTTTGCATACCGAGGGAAGAAATGTGCCACTCTAATCGCCTCTGCAATGGATGCTTCAGCCAGATCTTTGAAAAAAAAATTAAAATGGTTCCTTCCCAAGAGAGAGAGGTCTTCAAAGGATTTTGATGTCATCCCTTCCTTTGATTCCATGCCCCAGATGGTATTTATATTTCTTCTACCTTTTGCAAATTCTGGAAAATTTTTGAGTTTTCGTCCCCAGTTGTCAACCAAATATCTTGGCTTTTAAGCCTCCACTGTTCTTCATTTTTTACTAGGATTTTCCTTCAATTTGATTCCAACAACTTGGTTTTATCCCTCTTTCCACTTATTTCATATCCATCTTCCTCCAGCTTTTCAATCTGATATAGCTCCTCTCCTATCTGTCTCAGGGCTTCTTCCTCTAAGACTTTTTTCTTTTTTTCCCAATCCTGAGTTTCCTTTTTCATGAGCTTTAGTTTTTTCCAAGAAAAGGTAGCCTTTGTCCCTACCTAGGTCCTCACCCCCCAACCTCCAATTTGTTTGAAACAGATTGTTATAAGATTCATCCTTGAGCCATGAGGGGTTGAACTTGAAAGGGGTGCTAGGTTTCTTGTTAGGGCCTTTTAGTTCAAGGAGAATAGGAAGATGGTCTGAGTCACCACCTTCCCCCACCTAGTGCCAGAACACTGGGATTCTACTCACCAAATCCTCCTTTAAAAGAAATTGATCTAGCCTCTTAGGCACACGATCAGCCCCTATTCTTTTGTTCCTCCAGGTGGGACGAGGCTTAATCAAATTTATGTCAACTAGACTCTTCGCGGCTATCTTACTCAGGAAGAACTCTGCTAGTTGATCTGCATGTGATGAGGGGCCCCAAGCTTCTGATAACCCCAGTGAAAAATTCGGATCTTCACCTATTACCAAATTCGGGTTCCCCATAAAGGATTTTGAAAAAATATTGTTCCAGAAAGGAGCTCTATCAAAACAATTCCCATAAACGTTCAAAATAAATAATGTAGAACAGAGCTCTAGTGAGTAAACCTCCATACCTAGGGTTTGTTCCAGACCCCAGGTATTTAACTCCTTCACTCTTCCTTCTTTGATTCCCAAATCTAACCCCCCCCCCGACCTTCCTTTTGCATCCAGAGTCTGAAAGGACTAGCTAGGGAACATTTTGTTCAAAGCCCCCTTTATCTCTTCTCTGACGCCCAGGGTTTCTTGAAGCATTAACACATCAGGCTCATAGGACTTGACTAAGTCCCCTAAAGCTAGTTTTTTGGAGCCACTAAAAAACCCTCTATAGTTGAAAGACAAAATTATCATTTAAGACCATGGGTGGGGGTCTATTAGGTCCCTATAATACTAGTGTATCTCGTTATTGTTATTATTAGTACATCCCCCTTATTGTTATTGTTTTTCCTATGTAGTTACCATATTGTTATTATTGTGCCCCATAGAAGCCCACTATTGTTATTGTTGTGCACTTACATTGTTATTTTTATGTCAGCTAGGATTATATTGTGACCCATTGGACTCCCATATATAGAAAGGAGGTTTTTTCATTTGTATTATCCAAGAATTGTTAATTTATGTAATGTAAAGGAGGTTTCCCCCTCGAAGTGGCTGATTTCTAAGGCGTTGATCTCTCTTTTCTTCTATTTTGGGAGTTGGTTTCATAACGTTTGGTATCAGAGCTTTGGATTCTAGGGTTTTTCTGCTTCAAACAGGTCATCGTGGAATTTTCGCTATAACGTTTTTTCTATGAAGGTTTAGAAGCTTAAAAAAACCCCATTTGCGAAGAAATCCTAAGGAACTTCATGTAAAAATTTCAGATCTTGGTTCGCAATATTTTCGGAGATATGATCTGTGGAATTTTGGGTTTTTGGAGGCTCCTGAATTTCATCTAAAAGAGGTGACCTTGGGAAAATCGCCATAACTCTCTCTCTGAGCATCGGATTGGAATTCTCTAAAAATTGGGTGAAATTAAATGGATTAGTTTCCTTTGTATCGATTTCAGAGCGGAAGGGGGAAACAATGACACGTGGCACACCGGATAAGTTCGCTCTGCTAAACCATTCCATAATTAGGTCATTTAGGGATATTGGGAATAACTTTTCCTTGAAAAATCCAAATCAGGTCTGACCTGTGGCATTGGAAAGAGGACTCAGAGGGATAATATGGGATAGAAATTCATATCTTGAAGATCCAAAATAACAGAGATAAATCAGTTTCAATATAGACCTCCTAAAAATCAAGAAAAAGGTGTGTATTTTTTTTCGAATTGCATAAGTCTTGTTTGAAAAATCAGTTTGAAGTGATTCCAAGGGCATATTGAAGCATATATATCAGCATTGGGTTCTAAAAATCCCCCTAAAAAGGAATTCCACACCCATTAAACCCTCAAAAAGCTCTACTATGATGCATGAAGAGGAGAATTGTAGTATGATATATCAAAATTACGGTACCAAGTGCAACAAATTTCGATCTTACAAAGAGCAACCAAAGATGACATAGATGGTTTAAAAGCAGACATGGAGGCTAAGTTTGATGGTTTGAAGGATCAAATTAAAGCTAATATGGATGATAAAGCAGTGGAAGATCACATCGAGCATCAACAACAACTTCTCCAACTCTCAAAGGATAACCTAACTTTGGTGAAAAATCGAATGAAACAACAGGAAGATCAACATCGTAGCGAAAGAAGTTATGAAGCAGTCACGGAAAAAATAAATCAAAAACTACGAAATCAATCAATTTCAGAGAATCTTAGCAAGTGGAAGAACTTACCCGCTGAAGATTCCACATGGGAGGATGAGAATTTTATACAGAAGCATCAAGAAATAATCAAGCGTTGAGGACAAGACTTGTTTGAAGGAGAGGGGCATGTTAGGTCCCTATAATACTAGTGTATCCCCTTATTTTTATTGTTAGTATAGCCCCCTTATTGTTATTTTTTTCCCATGTAATCCCCATATTGTTATTATTGTTCCCCATAGAAGCCCACTATTGTTATTTTTATGCCCTTACATTGTTATTGTTATGTTGGCTAGGATTATATTGTGACCCATTGGACTCTTATATATAGAAAGGAGCTTTTTTCATTTGTATCATCCAATAATTTTTCATTTATGTAATTTAAAGGAGGCTTCCCCCTCGAAGTGGCTAATTTCTAAGGCGTTGATCTCTCTTTTCTTCTATTTTGGGAGCTTGTTTCATAGCAGGGTTTGTGCTGCTCTAAGCACCGCTGACAGAGATAATTGTTTCCCGTTGGTTATGTCGATATTTTCTCTTAACTGAGCTTCTGATATGTTTGACTTCCTACCTTTGTATTTGTGAGGTCCTATCGATATGGGATGGGATCCTAAACCTCCCATCGCTTCCCAAGGAAAGATTTTCTTTTCTCTAGACCTAAGGTTGTAGTGTGGATTATCAGGGGAAGGAGCCAATTGAAAGGATCCCTCATAGCTTGAGACTACAGGAAGGTTCAGATTAATCTCGGGAATGGCAGTGATGATACTATCCAGCACCTCAGTTACAAATCTAGCATGAAGAAATTCCATGATTAAAGGCCTGGATGGACCAGGACTTGAAAAATAAGAAAGCGATGATAGAAAATGAGAATTAAGAGAAAGGATAGAGTCTGGGACCATACCCTCCATATAAGGCACTAAGGTCGCTTCCAGACCTTCCCCTAGGGTTGGTCGATGCATATCCTCCATCTGTGGATGTTATGTAGGGTTTTTGTTATCAATCTACATGTCATGAGGTTCCTTTGTGTCCTTCTAAGCCTTGTTCCCTTCCACCCCTTCCATTAACTCCACTGCATCCTCTTTACTTTTCTCCTCTTCCTCATTTTTTCTTGCCACCCTTGAATCCCTTTTCTGCCTTCTTCTTCTTCTATACCCCAAAGGGAATTCGCTAGCAAGGTTCCCATACTTATGGCAGTGATGGCATCAAAAAGGCATCTTCTCATAATAAATCATCTGAGTGAAAAATAACTCCTTGTATTTCAGGTGAATTTCCTCTGCCAATCCTTCCTTTGGGTTTAAGAATACCATAATTCTAGATATACTTTTATCCATTGTTTTCTGGAACGACATGTCAACCTCCAGAAACTGGCCCAGAGTATTCCCAATTTCTCTAAGCATTGATTCCGTCCAAAATGGAACGGGAAAGCCTTTAAGTTTCACCCATACAAGGGTCTCCTCCACCTTTTCTCGTTGCACATCAAATAAAGGATTTCATTTTTTGAAGAGAATTGGGCTTTTATCGAAGCACCAATTACATCTCAGTACCCATTCCAGGGTTTCATTATTACTAATTATCATAAACCAACCTCGATTTAGGGTTGAAACCTAAAACTGCTGCTCAAGAGCCTCTTTCTAGGCTGATGATGTCCACTCCTTAATATAGTTAGCTGAGTATTTTTCCCCTTTGCCCTTCCGACTAATGTGGTTTTAGCCGCCACCATTACCTCATCGATTTGGATATCTATACCCAACACCAGGCTAGGGTTTGTCTCCTTCCTCTTGATCAACTTAACTTTATTTCTCTTACCTTCTGCATTCCCGCTCCCTCCTCCTTCCCCGAGCCTGGGTGTTGTTTCTTTCGCATTGGGACCTCCTGTGAAGAGTGGCCCTAACTGCCCTTCCGCCGAACTTGGTAGATCTGAGCGGGATAAAAACTCTCCTTCTTGGCCCTTTCGTCCCACTGTGCAAGAAATCACAACCACTTCCGCGCGCACACCAAATTCACCCTCTTGTTCCTCTGCATGTATCGAGAAAAAACCCCCTCCAATTTGTTCACTTCTATTCCCCTCTCTGGACCCTGGGTTTTTCATAACCCTCCTATCTGCCTTAGTGCCTTAGTCCATGAGTATTTCACTACAATTCTACATACTAGGAATATTTTTTTGGAAATTCAACATTCTAAATTAATCTCTTTTAGTCTCTTTAATGATGTACTTGACGTAACTTTTGTTTCCATCCATTTATTCTTTGTAGAAATTTCCACATGCCTTCATTTTTTCCACATCCTCCATGGGTTATAATAAATCGGGTTATTATTACACCACATGTGTTATGAATATTTCAACGATTTCCTCACTTGTCACAGATACACTTCGGTTGCTATTTTTTCCTTTTGACGGTTACTCTGCTACGCAACATCAATACAACATTATCCTCTAATATTTCCAAACATGCCATCCTATTAAAAATTGGTTAGCAATCATGGATGGCCTCCACTTTTATTGGGGGGGCGAGTTGGCATTGACAAATGACTTGATTTCTAAATTTTCAAATACCATTGCATGTCATGACCACTGAACCTCTATACTCTGTGTAAAATTGCTATTATCATTCATTGTGAATATTTTGTTTCCAGCTGCAAAATTGCGACATGTTGAACAGTTAACAGTATGTGGCCATTCGGTCTGATATGAACCTATTCAATTACAGGCTTCAGAACAGGTGCGCGACATCGTGATTCAAGCTGGATAAATGGAGTATTTTGAACGGTTACAGGGTTTTGATAATGAGGTAGCACTAGAATTCACGACGAATTTAGACAATGGCACAACAATGGTGTGAAATATATAGATACAAGTAAGCGAAGGTGCAATAGCAGAAGTAACAAGTCTTCCGACATAAGGAGAAAAGTGGTACGAGATACACACTTATCTCCAGAACGCGACCCTCTTGTTCCTGAATACTGGTGAAGAATTGATCAGAAAAGGAAAGGGGTATAACCCAAGTTCATTACCTGAACCATGGAAAGAAGTAGTAGGGATTGTCCAATGATATATTACTTGTGATGGAAGGTACAACGTAGTGATGGGACGTCATATCAAACTAATGGCATACGTGGGGTGAAAGGTAACTCTAAACCTTCCCTAATTTCTTAATTCATTGTTACATGAGACCGTTGCTAGGGTAATAAGGTCCAACGAACAAGACTCGATTTTCAGCCACCATGGACTTATTAAGTTATTAATCATAATAAATCTCAATCAAATTCGGCATACTTGGGAAGTGTTCCTTGGAAACCTTGACGTTGGTCAAGACATTCCTTTGAGGAATGAAACATACATTGGAACATCTGGGAACCTTTCAGTTAGTGATGAACATCCAAAAAAAAGGCAATGAGGAAAAATTTAAATGAAACTCTAGCAAGAGAAGATACCTCACAAGGAATTGTACAAACTATAAAATCTCAAAAACTCAACAGAGCGTAGAAAATAATGGCATCGGTTTTTAGCTTCGTTATCTAAGAAGAGAAAGAGGTCAGCTAGACTTGTTAAGCAAGATCAGAGTTTTTTAAACCCTCTTGAGAAGTTACCGGAAGAAAACTTGACACAAGGTTTCTTCAATTTAGAAGAGATGCACCAAGAAACCTTTGGAGAAAAATCAGCTCAAAATTTACCAACTTCAAAACAAATCGAGCAGGAAACAGAAATAGCCCAAGCATTAGAAGGGCTAGATATTTTACTGGAAACTACGAATTTTGGAGAAGACATGACCACTTTAGTAGAAGAACTTATAGCTCATTCTGAAAACTCTCTTGATCATGGGGCTTCACCTAATTCGCCAATTGTAACCTCTCTTGTTAATTCTTCAGCTACTGTTATTCTGGAATAGGACAATGACCCTAAAGTTGTTTCATCCCAAGAGTGTTCTAGAGACTATGTTGCTACTATATTAGAGATTTCCTCTCTGGAGAGAATGACTCCACGACCTTTTAAAGATTTAATTGATGAAGGACAAGATGATGACACTGGCTTTTCAGTTGAACCTCAGACTAGTTTTCTTGATGAGGACTTCATGAAGATGACTAGGGAAGTTGACAATTCATTGAAATTCGAACCCACTCAGGAAATTGTTGCCGAGAATCCAAGTATAGTAGTTGTTGTTTCCTCTCCAACATCCTTGGTTAGCATTTATGTTCAAAATACCATAGGTACCAGAGCTGGGAGAAATAAATAAAAAGGGAAATTTTATGAGGGTTCAAGGCACACTTGCGACACAAAATTTCATAGAACCATTACACTCTATCAACACACAAAGGCATTCATGACCCATTCTTTGTTGTCTCGTGAAGCTAATTCGGAAGCAATTCAAAATAAACTGGAAGCATTGGATAAGAAAAACAAGTCCTTGATTACTATATGTTCTTGATTGGTGAAAATAAATGGAGAGGTGATGTAATTCAAAGCACTAAGATCCTCTAAGGACACTCCAATAGTGCCACACTCCTCCAAAGACATCAGTTATGACAATCACATCTAATCACAAGTTTCTTTTCGTAGTTTTCAATTTATTTAAGTTTCACAACTTATTTTTAGACTCTACAATTATAATATGTTTGCTTTCCTCTTTGATGACTCTTTAAGTATTATTTTTTTAGACTTGTTTTAATCCTTTGTCAACTTTTAGACTAAATCAAATTTGTTTTTTTTTCAACATATTTTAATAATATTTTATATATTTTTTTTAAGACTCTTTGTCATATTCTCTAAATACAAAACAAAAACTTTAGTTTGACTTCAGTTTGCTATGATAATTAATTTAACTTGACCCAAATAACTATTACAACATTAACATAATAGACTTTTAGATCTTAGTATATTTATGTATTTAATTATAACTCTAATTAAATAATAAATCTTACTTATAAAAAAACACATATATATATATATATTATATTTGTAAAACTCAGACATCATACCTTTTTTTATGAACTCATTCCCCATTAACAATGAATTTAGTGAACTTAATGGAAAGCCAGAAATATTTCTCATAAAATTATCACCGTGGATGATCAGGAATCATTTAGGTTATTGATATCACGCTAATAGCAAATTTAGTGAACTTAGTGGAAAGCTAAAAATATTTCTAATAACTTATCTACGCGGAATCAAGATATGGATATTTTTTATAAAAATAGTTCTAATTAACTTATCTACGCGGAATTAAAATAGGGATATTTCTATAAAGTAATTCAATATTAGATTAATATAAGATTATGTTTTATGATATTAGTTTTTTTTTTAATAGGTTAAGCTTGTTTATTATACAGAAGAAAAACATCAATCCGCAATGAAATGCTTATTATTAATATTATAAAGCTAATTGAATTAAATGTATTTTTGAAAGATGTTAAAAAGAAAGTCTTAAATTTATTATCGATATATTTAATTGTTATTTAATATGAATATATTCGTAATTTTTTTTTTAATTATATATATATTTTTAAATATATATTAAAAATATAATAATGAAAATGTTAATTTTTTTTTTTTTAATCATAACTAAAATTATATCATATTAGTATCATATTGAAAATTTGTACTTGAGGGCAACATTGTATTATTGATATAACAATTTTAAATTAAAGTTATTACTAATTATTTAGTAAACTTGATATCATAACATATTCTTAACAAATCTATTATGTTATCTTAATGGTATAAATTCTTCAATACAATTTTAATATCCAACAAAATTAACTTTCTTACAATGTTAAGTTTTCATATTTTGATGTTCTTTCATTTGAAAGTTCATTGGTTCCATTGAAGGAACATCAATGTTGAGATAAGGTACCAACATATTAGTATTGCTTATAGAATTGCCAGTGAAGGGAGAAATTTATGGGCTTTGAGTCTAGTCATGTTGAAAGTCTTTTCTCTATTTTCGAAGGCAATTTATGTTGTTTTCTGCTCGTTGTAGGTGTACGTGTTGGTCCACCATAATTTCCATAGTTGAAGTTAACCTAGTTGCTAATTGGTTATATCTTAATTATAACTAAAGCATTACCTCTTAAAGCTATTTAATTTCTTGCTCCATCGTGAACAATTATTTTTCCTGACCATGTTTCCTCTACCAATCGCCCCACTTAATTTTTCTAACAAGAAAAAACCTTGTGAATCCTTCACTACTCAAAGTGTTCAAGCCTAGTGCACATGACATGGAGAGAAGTAACCTCCCAAGTGTTATGATCCTTGTGACTTAAAATGATACGAAATCAATAGTTGTGGCCCTCTTCAAGGGAGAAACCTCCTTTTGTAATGAATACAATGTACAAGATAATATTTGATGATTTTAAGGCTAGGTATCCTTAATATATGTATAGGAGACAAGGGGTACAATTATAATAAAATGAGACCATGAGGAGTTCTAGCCTACATAACAATACAACAATAGAAATGTGATCACTCAATATATAGGGCTTAATAAGGGGTTTTAGGGTTAACATGGGGCTTAACATGCCCCTCCACTTCAAATAAGTGTTGTCCTTAACACTTAACTAAATGCTAGTGATTTGACAATAATAAGTTATCTTGCCATGCCATCTCTTCTGCCAATAGCTTCTTTAGGTTCTTCTATTTGACAATGTACTTCATAATTGTTAGGTTACTCAATCACTTAATCCCAATTCCAAAGATTGTTTCTACTTCTAGTAATATTTCCCCTTGTTCATTTATCTATGGTACACTTCTCAACTACAAGTGAATATTATGGTCATGATCTCGATTAGGTGGAAGATCCTTAACCAAAAATCAAAATACCTTGGGTTGCTTGTTGAGAACTTTATCGAGATCCCCTGACATAAATGATATTGATATTTGAATATTTAGTGAAAAATATTGTGTCATTATACCTTGGTGCCCCTTTTTGAGTAAGTTTATCATTCATTCAAACTTATCACTTTAAAGGGTTTCCCTTAGGATACCTCTAAGCTCAATTTCATTTCCTTATAAGGTAAATCTTATGAAGAGATCTTAAAATTAAAAGTCATTTTTCCCAATGATTGTAATCATTGGACCCCTAAAACAACTTTAGCACTGCCTATTTGTATTGCAATCATATAAGAAATGTCCAACAAATACTCCCCCATATTGAGCTTAATACTATGAGACTTACCTGGATAATTTATGGTGCCTCTATATGCAATCATTACATAAAACTTTGGTGTTGGATATATGAAACAATTGAGAAGTTTTGTTAATTTGTAATTGATGAAGTTATGGGTATTTCCCCGATCAATCAACACTATCAACTTTCTCTTTTTGATATATCCTTCTATCTTGAGGATTTGTGGAGTATTGATGCTAGCCAATGCATGACATGATATTGTTGGACTAGTGTCTTCTAGTCCTAGATCTCGTGAGTATTAAAATTCTTGATATTCTTGATCTTGAGAGTCTATATAGAATAATTTATTCTCACCGCATTTATGCCCCTTACTATACTTGTTGTCATAGTTGAAACATAGTCCCTTTGCTCTTTTTTCATCCATTTGTCGAGGAGTCAACGTTGTCAGTATGGGAGAGGGGGCGTGATCTTCATTATAGTTAGTAGTGATCAATTTTCTAGTGCCCATATTTTACTTTCAATTTTCCTTTCCAAATTCAAAGCATGCTCTAGAGATTTAGGTTCAAAGAGACACACCTCGTGGTGGATGATTTCCTTTAAAGTTACCATAAACAGGTATAACAAATTATCCTCTAAAATGTTCTTTACTCTGAGACTTAACTTTTAGAATTGTTGAATGTGCTCTGTAACTAGACCGTTTTGTCAAAGATTTTCCAATTGACTAAAGAATGTGTTTTTTTTAATATCTCCATAATGTGCCATCAATTCTTGTTAAAAATGGACCAAGATATAACATAATCCTTTTTTCTTTCACAAAGCCATTGATACCTTACATGTTGGTCTTATTCTAAAAACATGGATGGAATATTTACCTTTTGTAAGGATGTCATATGGTGTAGATCAAACATTTGAAATATTTGTATTGTGGGATTAATTACCATCAAACTTCCTCGTATTGATCTTTAGAATGTAGTAGTTCCTTAGTGTTAACTGGAAGCCTCGGTGATGTGGATCTTGGATTGAAAATTCATGATTATGGTTCTGCAATTCAATATTGTTCTCTCTAACTGTGATAGGATACCCCCATATGAGATTGATTCTCAATAACACGCTCTTCATTATGTTCATGATTTCCTTGGATCTCCACATCCCTTTTAGGAAGCCTCTCCAAAAGAAGATTTTCCATGGAAATCATGGATTTTTGTATATATTCCTTATTTTCAATCCTCTTTTCTATTTCTTCATTATTTTCATTCATCTTTATTTTCTATTTCTTCGTTATTTTTATTCATCTTCTTTTCTATTTCTCTTTTAATTTTTTTCTTGAGAACTTGATAAATCCACCTTTTTCAACATATTGCCATTCATTTCGTTAACTTTCTTCTCTAATTGAGATAACCTAAATTATAAGTCTTCATTATCTTCATGAGTCAAGGATGAGCCTTCAGTAGATTTAATTGGTGCAATGGATCAATTTGGAGCCATGTTGGAGAATAATGATATCATTTCTCTTTATCACAACTTTCAAACACAAAAAAAAGGGATCTTCTAATCAACAGTTAGATCACTAGTAAGCTATATACCTTAGTTTGGAGAATGCTAGAATGGATGAAGTTTTGTTGATATACCTTTGAGATTTTAGCCCTTCTAGATATGGAAATTTGTTCTATAATACTTTGATATGTCTTTTCCACAATTCCATAGGTGTGAACTAAATTTGATGTGTAAAGTGAGATATATGCTAATTTTCCCAAAAATTGCACATTTTTTGCCTCTTCCCATGAGCAAACTTGTATAGCGTGCTACATGTCCAATTCTTCAAATATAATCATGAAATTTCTACCTAAAGTAATTATTCATGTCTCATAAAATCCATGAAGATTTCATGGTTTGAAAATTCTCAAACAAGAAGAAGCAGCAAAAATACCAAGTTAGCCTATTTAGAAATTATTTCTGGAATGTTCACAAACCTTAGCTTCCACGGGGTATAAATCCAAAAGTACAACAAACCAAATTCCAAAAATTGAACTATATGTTATGTGGGCTTTCTCTTTAATATGATCCCAAATTCACTATTTGAAACCTTGCAATAAAAAATGGTTTTTGCGAAATTTCCAAACTGATATGTTTGAAACTTATCTCAAGAGCATTCAGGAACTTGAAATTCCCTTGAGCATCTATATGAAATTATACCAAACCAAGCTCTAATAGTTGAACTAGAAGTTCATTGCAATCTTACCTTAATATGTTCCAACTTTCATGGTCTAAACCCTCATAAAAAGAGTTATAGTGAAAATGGTGAGTTGATCTATTTGAGATTGATTCATGAACATTGAACAACCCTAACTTCCTTGGAACATATATAACAAACCAAGATCTGAAATATAACAACCCGAAAATATAACAACCAAAATCTGAAATTTGAAACAGATATTTCCCAAGATGTTTTCTCATTATTCTCTAAGTTTTAACGTCTTAAACTACCCAAAAAAGAGTTAAATGACCTAACCTACCATGGTGAGGTTTCCAAATGATACTAATATAAACATAATTTGAACTAAAAGGAGACATATTACCTTTAAAGTTCTAATGCTTCACATATCTATCTACAAAATGAGCTCAACTCAACAGAGAACCTTTGCCATGGTAAGGATTTTTCCTGCCTACCACCCTTTATTTTCCCATGGTATGTTCATATATTGTTAGACATTTCTTTCCATTTACACATGGAAAATAATAACACTAATTCTTCTGGGCTTGTACTTTATCCCCTGACACTCGAATTTTGCCTTCACCTTCTTCGCACACTATCAAACAATATCCTAATTTGCCTTATCAAATTGATATTTATTTATAGCAACTACCACTATTTCACACAAGAATCCATGTCTATCCATGACCTAATCCACTATGGATGAGTTTTTGTGCTTGCCAATTCCCTCCTACCCAAGTGGAATTTTAAATACCACATCTCCCCTAACATCACTTGGAGGACCTACGGGTTGATAAGGCTTGTGCTTACTGTTAACACAATCTCCCAAAACCACTGAAAACCCGCTAATGTATTTGGATTCGCGTATCAACATCATATCCACCTAATCCCCCACACTTTCCATGTACAAGAGTGCATAGAGCCAATAAAGCCATAGTTGAGAGCCCTTCCAAGCCCTTGTACCCCCAAGTTTGTTCAACTTTGTCTCTTGAAAGTTTTGCCCACTAAAGCATAAGTGTCCTAACTACATTTTCCAACCACCCTCAAACCCCTCTACCACATTTCATTATGTCATGGAATAGAAAAATGACTCACCCTGTCATTGAGAAGATGGGTGTTGGGTTCCAAAGTTGTGGATTTTTCTAAGTGGTTTGATTCAGAGTTGTTTTGTCATAAAACATCGACTACTGAATATTCATTCAATATATTTAATTAAGCTTCAATCCTTTTAAAAATAATACTTAGCTTGAAATCTATAATAAAGGAGCCAAGATGAATATGTCATATTATATCCTTGTAATCCCCAATTATGATCAATTTATGAAGCTTTAACAAAATAGCTTGGAGCAACCTTTGAAGAAGAGCATAATCTTTTGCTTGATTGTTAATAGCTTGCCATTCAACATTTCCACTAGGGTGTATTAGCACTCCTCTCCACCCACGGGAAGTGTTAAATTTATTATTAATACCAGCCTAGATCCATCTTAAATCCAGATCTACCAAGCGCCAAGAGAGATCAAATCTAGGTTGGTTTAATTCTCCCCTTTAAATAGGCTATATTCCACATGAATATCATGGGTCAATACCATGAAGATGTTTTTATTTTAACGTTATTATTTTATTTTATTTTAAGTGAGTATATATATATATATATATATATATATATATATATATATATATGTATATATATATATATATATATATATATATATATATCACCATTTCCAAATACATCATTCCGATCAGGATGGGGAATTGAACCAGTGACTTCACATCAAGGAGTGTCTTAACAACACCCGATCACCGTCTATCCAAGACCCTGTGGACAAGTGAGTACAAATATTTTCATGTAGAGCTATTTTTATTTTTATTTTATTTTCATCGAGTTAAAATGTTTACATTACATTACGTTACACATCTTTCGTTTTTTTTTTCTTTAATGTAATTTGACCTATTCAAAATGTTTACAGGACATGACATTACATCTCTTACCTGCTTGTTTGGAGAGCACCTCTGGGTGCAATAACAAAGATAATACTAAAAACATTACTACATTAAAATTCTAGGAAAAAATATTACTACAATAAATTTAAGGACAAAATATCATGTTAAGGAATCAAAGGAAAAAATAAAATTAAAATATTATAAGATTGTGACTAACCCAAAAATAAAAAATAAAAAAATATATCTTTCACTTACTAGTATAAAAGGAAAATAAATAATATTAAAATAAAAAAAAATTATTATAAACTTCATAACAAAATTTGATGGTGGTTAGATTTCTATGAAATAAAAAAGTTTGTCACCTTTTGATGGTTGAAGATGAAATGTTTTCTCTTAAAATATCTTGACAAACATTAATCATTGTAAGTGAAATTAATCATTATTATTAATTCAGATAATTAAAAGGCATAGTCTAACTTATAGACGAAATGACCTTTTTCACTGGAATTCAATAATAAAATTTCAAGCAAGATTGTGAATTGTTTTTATTATTTATAATACATTTTTGAATGCATAAATAGATTCAAAACCCTAAAAAACCTCACAGCACTAAAATTCTATAGATTAAACAACTTAAACTCAATTTTTTAAAAATATCTATTGGATTTTTGTTAAAATTACTTAGGAAAAATGACCTGAAAAAGGTCATTTCATCTAGTAGTTAAACTACACGTAAATGAAATAAAGTAATATATATTTTTTTAAATAAAAAATATAAACACAATTTCTTTTTTCATAAATAAATTTTTTTCACTCAGTCAGAAAGATTACATCGGGGAGTACAATTTAACGAAATCCTATTGGCCTCACTCTTACCAAATTTATTGACCAATAAGTAATTTCCCAAAATCATAGCACATTTCCATATAAACTTTGATGGCCAGAACCTATAAGACACGTAAGCCCAAAAGACCGACAAAATTAGAAAGCAACCTATATGCATTATGCATCAGAGGATATTGCTGGAGTAGGATTATCCAAACCTAAACGAAGTGATGATGAAGGGCGGAACTTGAAGTGAACATGTTTTTCCATGTGGGCCATTCTATCTTCCAAGTGATCCAACCTTTCCTAAAGTTGCCACTGCCCCCTTTGGATACTCACTAATATGTCCTGCACGTACCACTGATTTCTCTGGAGGCCATTCATAAAAGAAATGACTACATTCTTATCAACATGCATGTTCCTACTCAATTGTTCCAATAACATTTTGAGTTGATGAAGCTAGTTTCCAGGGTTGTCCTACCTAGGGTTAGGATCAAGAAAGCTAGCAGGGTTTATATGATATGGGTTTACGACCTCGCCCTGGTCAAGAGCCTCCAGGTGCAGCCGATTGGCTTGCCCTCATTCCCTAATCGCCTTTCTTATCCTACCGTGCTCACGCAACATTAAGAACTTTGTAGTGTAATTAACAATAAATATGGGATAATTACAGGATAAACTCAAACAATTCCGACCTAGCCACAAACCATGTCGACCGAACCAACTCAATGGAACAAAAACAACCTACTGATGTAGACTATTCCATCCAAGCCACAAACCCAAACTACCATGCCAATATGACAATGTAAATGCCCACTGGTTGAGATGAAACTTGAGTCCTTGGAGCCACAAAGAATAAAATACAAGGCCCTCTAGACAACAAACAATACCGAAAGGATAGGTTGAGTAAGTATCAACTTGCAAACTTCTTCTTATGCCACACCACCCCAAGAACATGATTAACAATGAGATTCAAACACCACAAAATAGGCACAACTCCCCACAACCACAATTGCACCCATTGACAACCCAAAAAGCTGAGAAGCCCCATATGGGTGTAACAACATTTAAGAATTGAAACTAAGCTAGAAGGATTGTCCACATTACCTTACTACAACACAAAGATTCCAGAGGTAGGCACCACTTCCCATCCACCAAGCCAAGAAAAACTCCCAATTCAAGCCAACTCAGATCTGACTGAAGACTAAAATTTAGGGAAGGGAAAATACTGGGATCCCAAATAATGTACACTAGAGACTAGAGCAAATTGTGCACTATAGATGGACACCTAGAACACACCTCAAATCTATTACCACATCTTGTAAACATTGAACAAACCCTGCATAAGCACATGCCATCGCTACAAGCCGAGTTGTTGGGCCGAAGACTTAGCCTCCAGTAGACCCACAATGCCTCTCTTCGTAACATAACTATAGACCAAAACCAGACTAAGGATTTAACCCTCCTTTGCATAGCAATCTTAACTATCACATGTTTGCGTGCACAATAGAGGAGTGGCATGACCCCCTTGCCTTAATTATCGAGGGGGCGGTGGGGTGGTAGGCACCCTCCCCATACTCCCTTGCCGTCATTCTTAACCACCATTGGGGAAAATATAAACACAATTTTAAAATGATGATTATTTTTTAATTTTTACTTTTAGGTTTAGTTTAATGAGAGGATTTTTTGGTTCTTTGGCTAAAATTCAAGGACACTATTCTTGGGTGAGATTGTGATTTTTTGTCATTTTGAAAGTAAAAATGGTTTAATTCCCTTGAAAATCCATAAAGCACTTAACAAATTCAAATTGCAATGTATATTTAACCACTTAAAACTACAAAGTTTCCAATTTCTAATTAGATTTTTGGTAAAATTATTGGAAAACTAGTCCAACAAATTATAAAAAAATCACATTATTATTGATGTACCTTTATTCAAATTATAAAAATTACAGAGGTAATCCAACTATTCAATGTTTTGTCACTACCCAAGATTGTCAGAAACTCCAGCAAGGGTGCAGTGTTCGGTAGGTTTCCGAGTGTTGGCGCATTAGCAAAATTCTCCTAAAAATCAAAGCTAGCATTGACGAGGCCAAAGGTATCTCCTTCACAGTGGTCTGGAGAGAGGCCAACAAATTGGCAGATTTCCTCGCAAACCAATGAGTGAGTGCCTCCAATAGACTCTCCTCTATGGATTGGGACTCTACAAGGGAGCCAACGGTTAAAACCGCTTGTATCCGTATCAACTGTCAAGATCTTCAGCAGGCTTGTTCACCCTCCTCCTCGACGTCCCCTCCCATTAGCAACCGTCATCATGATCAAACATATCACCTCTCTTCTCACGAATGATCGCTACAACGGCCTCCATCGAAATGCCCACCCCAGTATGATCCCACCCCTGGCAATACTCCCTGCACAATTTCACTTACTCCTTAGGTATGCGCTCCAGTTGTTACCCTGTACCTTCGCCCCTCTCGTTGGCCTTCTTAAATTCCCTCCCCCCTGCTCACTTCCCTCACAATTTTGTTATGTCTGGCTTCCCCGCAAGGTCTCTCAGCGCTGTTCGCTCTCATCTCACATCCATTTCTGCCTTGCCTCCATGGCCCCGCGTCGCCCTCATCCCCCTCCCCTTGCTCGCCGGGGTCGCCAGGCTTTCTGGGCGAACCCCTCTCGCCCGCCAGTCACTCAAGTTGAAACCTCTGTAAGGAATGCTGCCCACAATTTCGTTGATATCACGCCCCCATATGTGCAGAGGCAAATTGTTGATATGGAGACGGAGGCCCACACCCACCGTAGAGCCATTCCTTCAGAGGTGGTGGAAACCTCTCTCTACTAGATCCCTGATCCAGGCCTCACCAGAAGTCGCAAGAACTTGTACAGTCGAACCATCGACTTGCACTGGAACACAAAAATGCTCTTGGCTATTGCTCTGCAGGAGCAATACAACACCAACAAGGAGCTGGAAAGGAAAATTGACTCTCTGCCTGAAAGGTTCGTGGCATATGTGCGAGAGGTCCACCATTTGTGTTTCATCGACCGCAACTCTCCCCAATATGCCATGCTGAAACGCAGCTCAACGATGCGTCAACAGTGAGGTCCCATGATTAAAGAGGAGGCTCCTCCCAAAGCTGATGGTCAGGAAGCTGGTCCTTCCTTGCTTCACCGCCAGTTCTTCAATTCGGACGAAGGCACCCCAAACAGACCAATCAGCGTTGACGACTACCTGAATGAAGATGATGACGTGCAGCTCTCCTCGGGGTCTTGATTTCTTTGCGCTTCTCATGTCTTTCTGTTTCTCTATGAATCTCTCTCTGTACTCGAGACCTAAAGGTATTTTTTCAGGCACCCCCTGGTGTTTTAGTTTCTCTGGTTTTCTCCTTTTTTTTTACTTCTCCCCTCAGAAGTATTCCCTTGTAAACTCCTTCCCTAAAAGCGAGAATCATTTTGTGCCTAAGAATAGTCACGATCTTCAGCCTTTTGAGGCTGCGATGTAATTTTTTTTTTATATTAATGTGAATAGCTCCTCCCAACTTACAAAAAAAAAACTATTCAATGTTTTGGTTTTTATATTAAAATATGATGGTAAATTTTTTGAGGAGATTGTAATTTATTATTATTATTTCTAAAATGCACATATAAATGGAGTAGTGTTTAAGTGCCACTTTTTGGAGTTTCTAGTGGATTTATGGTGAGAATGTGGTGAAAAATTTTGTAACCAAATATTGATTTGTGTTCTTTAAACTAGTGTTTTGACTGCATATATGGATTCAATACCCTCAAAAACCTTTGGGGCACTTCAATTGTAAAGAGTTCATCTTGACTTGTGATTTCAATGAATCCGTCTTGACCTTAACCAAATTTCATTCACACTGCACGCTCTTTGTATGTTTGCAGTGGGAGAAAAAAAAGAGAAAACGCCAAGCTTACAAGCATAGTCCAGTCACATAGTTGTGCATCGATCCCTTCAAACTCTTGTGAAGCGAGCGTTCGAAGCGAGGTGTGAAGGGAATTGCAGAAGTGAGGGAGTGTTTGAAGGGACCATGAGTGAGGGAGTGTTCGAAGGGAGCAACGTAGGCAGGCGTGAAGGGAATTGCAGAAGCGAGGCTTAGGCAAGCGTGAAGGGAATTGCAGAAGCGAGGCGTAGGCAGGCGTGAAGGGAATTGCAGAAGTGCGGCGTAGGCAGGCGTGAAGGGAATTTCCCGTTATTTTGATCCGAACAGGTCTGCTGAGGTTATTTCGCGTCATATAACACAAGGAAATAAATTCTAGGATCCCCGAAGGAGGACCAAGATCTTTCCAATGACCAAGAAGTGGACGACGACATCGACTCATATTTCTGCAAAGTAAACCTTGAAGTTCCATTTTGAAAAAAACATTTGTGGGAAAACACTCCCTATGAAAAATTTGACAATAATTGTGGCAGATTCACTTTGAGATTTTTGATTTTTTTTTTTGAAATCCCAAAATGGAAAACAAATCAATTGTAAATGCTAAAAATGGAAAAGAAATCTCAGATTTTGTGGAAACAAATCATTTGGGCCAAGTCAAAATTGCTTCAAATGACAAAATATGAAAGTGGATTTGGGTAAATGCAAAACAATATCAAGGAATTTTAAAGCGCAGACTTGCCCACTTTAAATGGGAACAAAGAAGAAGAAAACAGACCCAGAAGAAGAAGAAAAAAGAGCAACAAAAATAAAGAAGAGTCAATCATTTACAGTCCCACAACTACGCCTCTTACTTGGTCATCAGATCTCTATGTCCAAGAACTGATGAAGGCCAGGGCAAGGTTGGAAATTTTAGAAGCCAACGAACATGAAAGAGACCACAAACTTTCAGAGATCACACTTGCAAATCAATGTTTAATGGAATGTAATAGAATTTTGAAAGAGCAGGTAACAATGTTACAAGATGTTGTAGAGGTAGGAAAACGAGAATGGGAAAACATGAAGGCAACATGGCAAACTAGGAATGACGCAATGGCAACAAACAAAGATGTGATAATCTCTAAAACAACTCAGGTAGATACACAAATGGGTCAACAAACAATCATTTTTGAAAAGAAGGCAGAAGAGAACAAGAAGACATACATTCCAAAAGAAATCAAAACTAGGGTTGAGGACACTAATGGTCATAGGATAGAGGAAAAAGAAGTAAGTTATCGTAGAGCACATGAAAGAGAACATAAAGAAAGAAAAGGGAGGGAAACAAACTTTATTATAAGTGGAATAAGAGACTATGGAAAGAATGAAAGCGCTTTCAATTTGACAAGGGACATTTTGAGAGAGAAATTACAGTGGAGAGGGAAAATTTGTTAAGTAAGGAGGGTGGGAAAGATATGTGAGGAAACACCTCGACCTATAAAAGCCATCATGGCAAGTGTGCAAGAGAAACATCATCTCTTAAGCAAAAAGAAACTCTTCCTAGATGAAGATTTAACTAGCATGCAACAAGAAGAGAGAAGATAAGAAGTGGAGAAAGTTAGAGCAGTAAGAAACAAAGGGAAAAGAGCATGGTTGTACAATGGTAAAGCGGTTATTGCAATGTTTAGGCCTCATGGAAAAATAGGGCAGCAAGGTGACAATAAAGAAAAAATAGGTAATTCTATAATAGGGAGGAAAACAATAGGATCAACATGGATGAAAGGGATGAAGACTCAAATTCAAGTCTTGTGTGCCAAACCGCGTAGCAACCAAATCCTACCCATGTCTACCTAAGTCTAGTTTGTTGGAATTGTGGAGGTTACCCTTGGAGGAGGGAACCTGGGATAGGGCCTATTGTAGAAGGTAGAGACATATTTTGTCTCACAAAAAGTCATGAACACGATGGTTGCAAAACTCCTATGTTTGACGGTTATTTGAAGTCAACAGTTTGGAATGAGGCAACAGAAAATGGCAAAGGGTACAGAGGAATACTGCTTTCAATGAAAGAAAAAGAAGTTCATCACATTCAGTTAGTGAAAGAAGATACAAATAAACAATATTTATGGTTCAAAATAACAGAGAATGAGAACGAAATAAGAATTGCAGCATATTATTTTGCGCCTCAAGTATTAAAAACTTACAAAAATAAGGGATTGGACAACAAAGATCCGTATGCAGCTTTAAAGCAAGATATTGTCGCATATTCTCAATATGGATAAGTTCTTTTAGTGGGAGATTTCAATGCTAGAACAACAAACCAACAAGCTAGTATTCTTTGTTGCAAAGAGGATCACAATCATATTTGACTCGTTGAAGAGGAGAATTCTCGATGGTTGAGATGTTCAGAAGATGACAAAGTTAGTAATCATTTTGGAGAGGAGTTGCTTATGTTCTGTGGTGCTTTCAACTTTATTATCTACAATGGTCTGGATAGATGGAAAAATTCTGGGAACTTCACTTGCAACACATACAATAGGGCAAGTGTTGTTGACTATGTTATTGATTCACAAAGCCTAATATAAAGAATAGATGAAGTTAATAATGGAGAGCATATTTGGGACTTAAAATGAGATCATAACCCAATTTATATAAAGTTATCCTGGTTAGAAGAAACACGGAATAGGAGGAAAACCCAATGTTCTCAACAATCGACATCAAGGGGAAAAATTCTTCTAACACAAGAAAATTGCACTGTCTTCAAAACAATGTTGAAGAGATAAATCCAGAAGGAGAAAATTGGTCCCCAAAGCCTCAACAGCCATGAGTTAACAAATATAATCCAGGGCGCACTTGAGAAGTGAAAAAGTGGAAATCGGAATCAATTGTTTTTCCTATGAATGCATGGTTCGATGAGGAATGCAAAATGGCAAGGAGAATCTTGAAAAAGGAAGGAGAGGGGAAGATGAATGTAAAGTTATATAAGCAAATTTTATAAAAGAAAAAAATATGAGTTCATGCAAACAAGGCGGGAAGAGTTGATATATCTAGACAAGAATAACCCAAAACCTTTTTTGGCAGGAAATTCAACCAAGGAAGAAGCAATTTGAAAATAATATTACAACCAATCAGTGGTTTGACTATGCAAGGCAACTCTATGAAAAGTAATTAGAGGTTGAACCTCCTCCGAGGATCAACACAACTACAAAGCTTTTCACAATACGTGGGGTGGAGGCAGGAATTAAAAAGTTTAAAACAGGGAAGGCAAAGGACTTGATTGAACTTCAAGCATAATATCTAAAGTGGGGAATGAACATTTTGGCACCGCACATTCAACAACATCATTCAACAAGGATTCCCGAGGGATTGGACAACTAGTCTAACAATTCCCCTTTTTAAAAGTGGAGACATTAATAATCCTTACAACTATAGAACCATTATGATCAACCCTTTGTTTGAAAAGCTTTTCAATGGCATGGTAGAAAATAGAATTAGTAAGTGGGCAAAAGTAAAAGAAAAGAGGGCAAAAGGGAAAGCAGGTTTTAGGCCGAAGCATTCTACAATAGACCACAATGTCACGCTGAGACACATTGTTGAAAAGGTTTGGGAGCAAAGAAGAAGTATTTTGCTGCTTTGTTGACTTCAAAAAGGCATTTGACATCGTCCCTAGAGATAAGTTGTGGCGTAGAATGGAAGAACTTTAAATTCCTTTACAATATAGAGTTGTTGTCCATAGGCTTTATGAAGAGGTGAAAGTCAAAATTAGAACTTTATCATGCATTTCAGAAAGTTTTAGAAGTGACATCGGAGTCAAGCAAGGTTTCCCTTTATCCCCTACCCTTTTTGGTTTATATATTGACAAACTGGAAGAGTGGCTAAATTTTCAAGGTGGGGATGGTGTTCGATTGGGGGAGTTTGTGATAAAGCGTCTTCTATATGCCGATGATCTTGTGCTGGTTGCTAAATCGGCCCATGGATTGTAGATGCACCTATATGCCCTTAAGCATTTTTGTAGAGCAGTGGGGATGCAAGTCAATACCAGCAAGACCAAAATAATGATTTCCTCTAATAAAAGGAAGCAAAGCCAGCATATGTCATTCTTTGAAGGCAACATTCTTGAAGAAGTAAATGAATACAAGTACCCCGGGATTGATTTCAACAACAAGCTTAATTGGGAGGATTGCAGAAAGAAAAGAATTTTAGGAGGGTGGAAAGCATTATATGCACTTCAAAACATATGTAGAGAGGTAGAGTTATGGGATTGGAACATGATCAAAGTACTTTTTGGACTCCTAGTTTGTCTAGTGCTATTATATGGGTGTGAATTGTGGGCTAGCAGCATCCCTGTTTTAAAATGGAAACAAATTCAAAAAATTCAAAAACGCTTGATCATGAGCAAGTTCGAAGTAAAAAGTTTGGTTTCCTATGAGATAATGTTGAGTGAAAGAGGGACAACTCCCATTGAAGCAATTGGCATGGTGCGTCTTATAAGGTATCTAAAAAGAATTGAGCAAATGGGAGGAGGTAGATGGCCTAAAGTTATCTTCAATGAAGGTATAAGTGAAAGAAAGAAATCATGGATGAGACAAAACAACAAATGGATGCAAAAATGGAAAATTTACCTTAATGCATGTCCCACAAATAGCAAGAAGTTAAAGAATTTTGTGCTGGAGAAGTTCTGTAAGGGTATATGGGGAAAAGAGTTGGGTAGAAAGAAGAAGTATTATGTTCAAGAATTCAAACCCACTTGTGATCTCCAACAAAAAGAGTACATTGGAGCTACATTCCGTGGAGAGCAAAGGTTCTTATTGCTCAATTAAGAACTAACTCACATCAACTTCGGTGTGAAACGAGATAGTGGAAGAGACATAAAGAAGCTTGGGAAGAAAGGGTATGTACTTTTTGCACTTTTGGAGCAGTGGAATCAGAAAAAACAGTTCATTTTGGAATGTGATGCTTTCAGGGACATCAAGGATAGTTATCGCAGTATGTTAGCATCAATTACGTGGCATTGTCTTTTAAGTGAGGGCACTGTTAGAAGGTTGGGCCAGCTCATCATCAATTTGAGTAAGAAAATGATTGAATTACAGAAGGCAAAAAACAAGGAAGTTGGTAGTCCCATAGACTATTTTTAATCTCGTGGACGTTAAAATATCATTCATTCATTCATTTTTGTCAATCTTGTGATTTCAATGAATTCGTACCAAATTCTAGACAAATTAAATTATAAAATAAACTTGTATAGCAAAAACGTTTTTTATGATGATGATGATAATGGTTACCGTCTGTTAAGACCAATGCAGTCTATCGGACCTTAAGAGAGGAGAGAGAATCTAAGTTTGATTCTTCAAAATCTTGTTTTTATGGCCAAAGAGAAGATCGCTATAGATGGGTTGGCTTAGTGGGTCAAGAAGATTGGAAGTGTGACATATGGTAGAGAATTGAGAGTGAATATGAGTAAGAGTGAGAGAATCTAAAGAAAAATGCTTTTCATCTTCCACTAACTTAAAATCGCAAATAAATTCTGAGTTCAAAAAACTCTTATAACTAGTTACATCCCAAAAATAAAACAAATTTAAATAAAACACGTGTAATACCCTCAGAATTTACTATTGCGAATAAATTAAATCAACCTTGAATCAGCGGATATTCCGGAGTCAAACCATCCAACATTTTTACTCGTCTACCCACTGCGCACTACATTTTAAAAATCGCTTCGCCCACGAGCACTACAAATGTAAAACGCTATGGTTAGAAGATAAGATTTGTATCTGTATTGAAGTGGGTGTCAGGGCTTATCACCAAGGAAGGGAGAGGAATCCAATCCAGTTCAGCGGGGAATTGCGGCATGGCAGCTACAGTGGTTCCTGGCACTGCTTGTTTGGATGGACAATGGGTTGGATTGGCAAGGAAAACACCCATTACTACACAGATTGGACTTCCAGCCCCATTATCGCGACGCCCATTTCATACTGCTAAATCTGGAGGTGGGAGAGTGGTCAGAATGGCCTCTGTTTCAGTGGAAAAGAAGAAATACACCACCCAAAAGTCACAGGAGATCTTCACTGCTGCTAAGGTTGTTTCTTCTCTCGTACTGACATATACCTATTGACAATATCTTTGTCTTAAGCATTGATGTTCTGTTTGACATAATTTGGCAGAGTTTCAATGTATTGGAAAATGACTTAATTTCGGTCTCTATGAGTCCACTTTTATCCATTGCTGGTTATGTTGAAGTCAATTTGAATATCAACGGTGGGCAAACGGGTTTCATGGTGTACTGTCATGAATCCATCATAGTTTCGCCCTAATGCCCCGATATTGCCGTCATTAACCTTGACCCTTAGAACCTCATATGCAATGTCCATAGTAACTCATTATGTTAATTATGCTTCAGGACTGACTAACCAGATAATGAAACAAATCCTTCATGGATCCATTGAATATGCTGAACAAAATGAGAGGACATTGATAATATTATATATCAAACCCCAATATGAAAGTGTCTGCTTTCTTGTTTGCTTGTAAAAAAGAGAAATTCATGAAGTATCCGAGCAACGCAGGGTCAGGAGTCTTGCTTTCAAAACGTTGTCTCTGAATTTCTAGAATTTCTAAGATTTCCGCTCTATGTTATCGGATAAGTCCTCCAGCTCCAACAATCATGGTTACCTTTCACTCCACCATCAAAATTCGATTTGATTTTACTTTTTCGACGAGTGAACAATATCAATAATAGTGATTCCCACAATGAGTGGGACATGACTGAGTACTTTCTATGAAGATGTACTAGCTCTAGATTCAGTGTATTTGATTTTACTTTTTCGACGAGTGAACAATATCAATAATAGTGATTCCCACCATGAGTGGGACTTGACTGAATACTTTCTATGAAGATGTACTAGCTCTAGATTCAGGTGACACTGCTGCTGTTTTTGGAGTTCCTAAAGAGTCCTGATCAGGGTTGGCTCCCCCATTTCCACGCTGTTCTTCCTTGTATGGTCAGTGTTTTGGGTTGTCGTGAACTGCATCACATGATTGAAACTCCCTGTTTAGTGGCACTAAGAAAATAGTCTTGCATATGACCTCCAAAATTTGTGATTTTTTTTTGTGTGTGGGGGTTAGTAGTGGAATCACAAATAGGGCAGTCTTATATTCACATTGACATGGAGTTGATTCCATCCGCTACCACTAGGACCATTAGGTGCACCACGTCTGCCCCTAATGTGGACACAATTAAATTGGGGTCTGAAAAGAACATCGTAATTTTTACATGACATGCTTTGCCAAATGATCCACACCCAGCATCTACAAAATTTGTGATCACTAAGAATGAGTATCTTACATCCTTAACCACACATATAGCACAATTAGCTTTCTGAAACAATATGACATATCCTACACCATTATGATGGGAGATCCATTATTCGATTACAATGTATAATCCTCTATGTAGCGCAATCTTACATAATTTGCATTTGTTATAAAGATGGATTTGTCCCAAATATATGATAAAAGGTCCTTACTGCCTGAACGTACGTTTTTCTAAACTTAGGGTTTTATCTTTCAAGACGATTCTCGTAGTGGTGTAAGTAACGATTAATTTTTATCACAATGCATAGCTTTTGCTGTGAAGGTTTTTGTTGTGATGATCGTTCTTTTCATTTTATACTTTCTGCTGACTAAAAGGTAGAATGATATCCCATAAATATAAAAGAGTTTAGATTCGATGTTAACATCTGCAATCACAACAAAGATCGTTCTTTTCATTTTATACTTTATGCTGACTAAAAAGTAGAATGATATCCCATAAATATAAATGAGTCTAGATTCGATTTTAACATCTGCAATCTATATTTAATTATTCGTTCCTAATGGAATCTAACCATTTTCTCTTAAATCCAAAAGTAAGGATATTCTGTCAGATAACTTCACCAGTCTCCTTTTTACTACAAGTGCTAGACTGGTACTACTATTGAATCGGAGTGTTATGATCCAATTTTTAAATGTTGTTAATTTACTAAACAGATCTTAATTGAAATTTTGAAATTTGCTATTACAAACATATTTTATTCAGTGCAAAGATTGAAATAAGAAAATCATACGTTATCTGACTGGCAAGTTGCACCACAATCTATTTTTAAAATAAATAAAGCCCGCAGAGATTGCATCTTTATGTTGCCTTTCTGATATTTGGCTGTTTTCTGTTAGACAGGTCCTTGCTAAGAGTGGCTTGTCATGGCCGTCCATGATTGGATTAGGTCATTGGTTTGACAACAGAGTGGGAGGACCTTGGCTAAAGTTTCATATTAGTTTTTAGTAATGGTTTGAGCATCGAATTCTAGTCTATGAATTTGAGTGAACAATTTAGTAGTGTAAATCCCATTGTTATTCATTGCAAAACTTGAGTTGAGACTTTGCTTCAATGGGTTTAGAGCCGTGTGATCATTATTCGTGGTCTGCTGTGTGCTTTTGAATGACAGAGTGATATCTTAAAGCTTAAAAATATTGGTTCACCTCTCACAGTGGTAAATGCTTCATCTATTGCAAAATTGTTTGAAGATGCAGATCAGCTTGTTTGCTTGGCTAGACTTTATACGGACGTTCATTGCAACTTAAAACTCAGATTATGGATTTTGGAATTTTTTGTATCATGGCATCTATAAGGAAAATAAAGGCATCATTTATCTTGGATGATGCAATAATTCGATTGTTAATGAGAACATGATTTATCATTCCATTCTTTGTAGAGGTCACAGATTTGAGGCTTCAATAGAATCTGTAAAATATTTTCACTCTTTTAAAACCTCACATCTGACTTGTAGAATTTCCACGAAATTCTGATCTGCTAGAATGGACAATCTGAAAACTAATTTTCTTTTCACACAATCATAGAATTTCTCTACCAAATTGCAGCGGAATAGAACAGAAATAAGATGCACAATTTCACACAAAAACAACACAATTTTTCTAGGGAACCCAACAGTGAAAACCCTCGCTTGCTTGAGAATTTTTATTGAAGAAAAATAGGCTACAGATCTCTTACAAATAACCCTGCTTCAATAGAGAATACAACTGATCTCTCAGCCTTGAACTAGGCTTGAAACAAACCTGCAAGAATGCTGATCTGCTTCCTTCAACCATTATACACTAAGGCCTGAAATCCTTGCACATCCTTAGGAAATAGGCCCCTATTTCCTAGCGCATTCAGCCTCCTAAAAAATAGGAAATTCCTCCTATTTTTGTGCGCACTTCCCAAGGGAAATTCTCCTCCTACAATTCGCACAAGAAAAATTTCTTGGCTCATTCCTCTCACAAGCTCTCTTGCTCACAAACTCATGCTCAAGAATGAATGATGACAAGTGTGCCTTCGATCTCCTTATAAGCAATTCGATTTGGCTATTGTTAGTGAGTTTTCTAAATCAGGAGTTGAACTGGAGCTTTTCTAGTTAACAAAAGTCAAAACACTCAGTTAACTGGATCCTCCTAAAACTTAGGAGGCTAACTCCACTTAAGCATTCAGTTCCCAATTTAACTCACACTAGAAGACAATTAACTTGGTCTTCCACAAACTCGCACTAGTCAAACTGCTTCTTGAACTCGTCCTCATCACTGGAACTCGTGCATGACTAAGAAGATCACAAATTCGATTCCTTGAATTAAGGCACAAATCAAGTAATCCATTCCTTCACTACTCTTCAACATGTCTGTGCAAATGGGTGTTTTATTTGCTGTGTTTTTTTAATGGATGATTCCTAGGAAGATGGCAGGAATAAGGTTGCAAAGGAGATGTAGTCATTTGTATTTGCAACATAGACAAAATTCCCTCAAAAGGCGTAAGAGTCTGCACACGTCCACAAAATACATCCAAATAGACAAAAAAAATTCTGCTATCTATTAACCTTGGTAGCATACCAAAATAAAGAGATTTATAACAAAAGGAACAACTTCTATTGTATAACATAAATGGTGTATATTCATTCCTGATCATGAGAATTCTCTATGGCATAAACTTGCAGGCTCCTGAGGCAAAGAGATGACCCAAGGATACGAAGCAACCTTATATAATGACTTACATACATGAAGTGATACTGATTGTATCTCGCCTTCTGAGTCTTATACTATATTGTCAAAAGTCCAAGGATTGATTAAAGCAGTTACATTGTTAACTAACTGTATCAAGCGATTGTAGGGCACGAAGGCCCCACTGTTGATGTTTGTAGCTTTGGGCAGGTACTTCTGCATAAGCCTTGTGTCTTGGTGTGTAGAAGCTGCCCATAGTCTCCTTAGGTACTTGCTCTAGTGTGAGCAAGATTGCTAATCTAACTTAGCCTAAGTTTAACTTAGGAAAAAGCACATGTTATTAACTTATTATGTTTAAAAAGAGTCTATGAAACGACATAGACTTATAATTGACCATTTACACAATTATACTATTATTTTAAATTTTGCTATTCAAACACTTTCCCCCAACATACACAAACATTTAGGAACCGACATAAACCATCTAAGATATGGTATAAGTTATAACCCCTTTCCCAAAAGGAGGAGACTTTTGCCTAACTTTTGATGAAGAACATCATGGAAGCAAATGCAATATTTGTTGATGTTTGTAGCTTGGGTAGGCACTTCTACAAATGTCCAAGTGTTTAGGCGTGTAGAAGTTTCCTAATATACCCTTAACTTTAGCAATTACTTTAGTGATTAAAGTAATTTCTTTTATAAGACAAAAGTGAGTTAATCTAATGAAATGCAAAGGTTTTTTGCATTAGTGAATTAGATGAATCTCACCGTCGATCTCAAGTGAGGTGAGATCTAATCTCATTGTCAATCACTTTGGAGATTAGGGTTGTGGATTTGGTCATAACTCACACTTGTAAAAGAAAGACTAGGCTAAGGGAGAAGACACATAGGACATTGAGAGAAGGACATGTCAATGATTGGGTGGAGAAGGACTTCCATTCAAGTGTGCCAAGTTCGAGGAAGTTGGAAGGAGCAACAAGGGAGATCCAAATCAGATAGGAGATAGATTAAAGGACAGATCCATAGTTTTTTCAGTTGGATCAGATTCAGGGTATTGTGTTGTATATGCAATTTCCTTAGAGCGTCATTATCCCAGTAAGGGAGCTCGGGTAGGTTTTGAAATTTGAAGTTATTTTTAATGAAGAACTATTTGATTGGGAAGAAAATTTGTGTGTAATGTGTGATTGAGATTGGTTGTCATTTTTGCTTCCTCTATTTAAGTTTTGTTAAGATCCTAGTCATGCCTTTTATTCAATATATCTATAATCTGCTAGGTAGTAAGTTGCCAAGTTGTTGGGTTCAAGGAAATTTAACATGGTATTAGAGTGTCAACTCTGAAGGAAATTGATTTTAGAATCATCAGGTTCTAGGTTCATATAGGCACTGAGAGGCCAGGTTGGGCCAACAATTGTATGAGGCAGCAAGGATTTTTTTTGTCATACGTGTCCGTACAAGTTGTCGTGCAAGTAGTGCAAGTAACGCGGGAGGAGGGTTGAGACATACAAAAAAATAACGTACTGTGCAAAGGGTTGACAGTTGAGGCTGAAGATAGTTAAATGTATTTTAGTGGCAGTAATGGGCTTGTAGAATGGTCGACAGTCAATCGAAAAACAAAAATGGGGGTTGACATAAGGGAGCTGCATGACGGACATAATTGGTCGCCAACAAACAACGTCGGCAGCTGTAGATGGGTTGGGCCCAACAAGAAAAGACGTAGCCACTATAGTTACCGACAGGCAAAGACGGAGGGGTTAGAGAGGGTTGGCAGGTTGCGCGCAGGAAAAGTCAAAGCATAGATAGGGGTGATTGAGTGGAAAACCAACCGATAGGCCGTGCATGTGGTTTAGCTGTTCATTGTAGCCTCTACGGTAAGTAATCACGTAATTGCGAGGCCAAGGATCAAGTTGCCCCCTGTAGCTGTGTGGGGACATAGTGCTAGCTGTAACCGTGTAGAGATAGTTGGCTGACAGCCTCTAAGCCCCAATGTTGGGCCATTGGTAGCCACAGATTGGGGTCAAACCACCGAGAAAGTTGCATGAGGCTGTTGTAACGAACAAAGTTTGTATACGTAGCAGAGTAATCTTCAAAAGACTTGGAAGACGTAAACATCCATTGTAGGATAAGTAATTGTATATTGAATAGTGTATAAAAAATTTGATATGGAGTGACTACAAATGAGAATGAGGGCCTACTTATATACCCTATGCAGGTACCTCTTCACCAACTGTCATGTCCTTAGGGACATACCTCTTCATTAACATAATTACTAGTTATTTAATCATTATTTATTGTTTTTATATTTTACATTATTTATATCTATTTTATTCATAACAGTTGCACGTAAGGGGTAGGGAGGCAGATCGTTGCTGCGAGGAAAATGAAAGGAGCTGCCAGTCGATTGTGTAGTGAGCAACAACCATGAGTAGGCAACTGCCAAACCAGTAGCTGCAAAGAAGTATCAACACATAGGCCAAGTATTGCGAGAGAGTACATCTAGGTCGTACAGTTCGTATGGTAGTCACATAACCCAAAAATGCATAGACTGGATGTACAAACCGTACGAGGGTATAGAGTGGTGGAACTGTGAAAATTCCAGGATTGGAATCCTTCTACAACAACTAGTTAAGTTTCTTCTACTTTGTTATATAACTAAACAAATTTTTTACTGTTTGCTACGGTAAATAACAAAACTACCACACTGCAGTCTTCACAAATATAAAAATGCTGTGGAAACAAAATACAGTGTAGGAAAGAAATAACACACACATACGACACCGTTATTTTTGGACAATGTCCCCGGAAAAACCCAATGCGGGAAAACCAGTGCAACAACTGAGGGTTTATATTATTGTGTAGTAGTTTTTGAATACAATCTTGGATGCCTTACTGGCTATCCGATACAAAGAATATAACTGGCAAGAAAGTTAGTGGGATAACCTCACACTGGTACTGGAAGATCCGGTACTGATCTGACTGAAGATGAGACCTCTGCGTTGTCTTTGTGCAGCTCTATGTCACACCTACGCAATCACTGCGTCACTGCTGCAAGGACTACATCGCACCTCCCGGTTGATCTTTTGCTGGTTGGAAACTTGATCCTCTGACCTCTTGGTCTCACACCCCGACTTCCGGTACTGGATCTCAATTGCTCCTCAGCAAATCTTTGGACTCCCTCTGAAGCTCTACGTTGCCTCTGCGTGGCTATGCATTGCCTCTTTTGCACTTCTCTTTGCCTCCTCTGCGTTGCATGCACCAGATCCGGAAAACTTCCACTGGTCACTATCTCTGTACCTCACTACAAGAAATATCCTCGATCTTCCTCCGACAACTGCTGTGCTGCTCTCTTGAGAAATCGATCTCTTGATCTCTAATTCGACGTGTCTTCCAAGTGCCCATCGAGCCTCTTCTTATAATCTTCTCGTTGAACAATCAACGACCCAAATTAATTCCTAATCAATGGCTCAGATCATCTTGACTCGATCTCAGTCTTTTTCTAGAAGATTCACACCCAGTTTCATTAATACCCTTTAATTATTTTAATTTCCTAAGTTTAGACTTAGGCATCCATTAAAAATAATTAACTATTTTAATAAAACTATCTTCGGGTGGAATTTCCCAAAACGATTTCTGGGTCTTGGAGGATGCATGTGTCCTAGCCTCCCTGCAAATTTTGAGGCTTAGAGCACATCCGATGCTACCAAAAATCAATAGGAACAACAATGTAGCCAACATGATTGGCGAAGGTAAACTTTAGAAGGGGAGAGGGAGACCGTACGAGTCAGGTAATTAGCAATAGAATAATTTCATGGGTGTTTCAAAGGGCCAAGACACAATTCCATGAGGGAGATCCTAGCGGCTCTATAAACCAACTATTTATTCTTGTGGGTGCTTGAAGGAGTAAGAACATGGTAGTTAATTAGATCAAAGATGGTAGCGACCGATTTTAGATTTGAGGACCGATTGGATAGAGCATTAAATTTCTTGCCTTGGAAGGCAAAGGTTACCTTGCTGCTAAAGGAGAATGGCCTTTGGGAGATTGTGTATAAGGAGATCCAATTGCCAACAAATCCAATACAATTGGCAACCCACGAAAAGAAGGATATTAGAGCTCAGTGTGTCATCATGGATGCTGCAAAGGATGAATTGATTCCTCACTTGGCAGAAAAGAAGACAACAAGGGAGATGTGCAGAGCTATAGTGGACTTGTTCCAGAGCAACAACATGAACATGAAGATGATCTTGAGAAATAAGTTTAGATCCATCAAGATGTCAAAGTCTGATAACATTATTAGTTACTTCATGAGGATCACTTAGACACGGGATCAACATGCAACCATTGAAGAGAAAGTGGTGGACGTAGAGTTCGTGAATGGGGCATTGAATGGCCTTCACAATTTATGGGAACCATTTGTCAAAGTAATCTGCTCTTTGGAGCACCTTCCCAATTGGAAGAGGCTTTGGAATGACTGCATCCAGGAAGAGACTTGGGAGGAGTCTAAGATCAAGAAGTAGGAAGATGAAGAGGAGAACCTCACCTTGGCCAGTATGACCAAGAATGACAAAGGAATGGGTTGCAAAGGTAACAATGAAGGGGGCAACCTTAGCCAGGGAAGAAGAAGGATTTGAGAAAGATCAAGTGCTTTAGTTTCCATAAGAGTGTGCACTATGCATCACAGTGTTTGTAGAACGAGGGGAAGGGGAAGTCAAATAGACAACATCATCAACAAAGGTTCAACTTGATGAGTTTGTAGCAAAGTTTGAGAAGTACTTCTCATTTGTCTCCTGTCTATTTACTGAAATCATCACATGGAGAGCTTGGTACTTGGATAGTGGTGCATCACACCATATGACAGAGGTGCGAGAGCTATTTAGCAGTTTGATGGAGAGAGACTAAGATTTACATGTGGAGCTTAGTAATGATGCCATGTACGCAGTGAATGGGGTTGGAACTATTAAGTTTCAACTAGAGTCAGGAGGGACGTTAGAAGCCAAGGATGTGCTATTCATACCAAGACTGAAGAAGAAATTGCTCTCAGTATCAGTCATGGAGGACAAAAGATTTGAGGTGAGATTCAAGAATAGGAAGATGCTCATTCATCTAGAGGAGTCTAGCTCAGACACAACAAAGGCCATTGTGGTTAGAGAGAGCAACTTATATTGTTGATGGGCAAACTTTTTCAAACATTGAGGGATGCTTAGGAGCATGTGGAGGTTCCTAGGAGCACATTCAAGGAGAGTAGGCCTTAGAAGGACATTGTGTTAGGATTAGAGGGACAACCAGTTCTAGGTGGCTCTTTAGGAAGTGCCTCCCTCTCCAAGAGGGAGTGTTGATGTTTGTAGCTCAAGCATTTACTTGTGTTAGGATTAGATGGACAACCAGTTCTAGGTGGCTCTTTAGGAAGTGCCTCCCTCTCTAAGAGGGAGTGTTGATATTTGTAGCTTAGGCATGTACTTCTGTACAAGCCTAAGTGTCTAGGCGTGCATACAACACCTAACGCACTCTTAAACTCAACAATTACTTTAGTGATTAAAGTAATTTATTTTATAAGACAAAAGTGAGTTAATCTAATGAAATGCTAAAGTTTTTTTGCATTAGTGAATTAGATGAATCTCAATTGTTGAACTCAATTTAGGTGAGATCTAATCTCAACCATCAATCACTTTGGAGATTAAGGTTGTGGATTTAGTCATAACTCAAGCTTATAAAGAAAGGCTAGGCTAAGGGAGAAGATAAACAAGACATTGAGTGTGCACTTGTTATTGAGAGAGGGACATCTTAGTGATTGGGTGAAGAAGGACTTTCATTCAAGTGTGCCAAGTTCGAGGAAGGTGGAAGGAGCAACAAGGGAGATCTAGATCAACCAAGAGATAAATCAAAGGATAGATTTAGGGTTTGATCAATTGGATCAGATAGAGGGATATGTTGTATATGCAATTTCCTCAGAGGGCCATTATCCGGTAAGGAAGCCTAAGTAGGTTCTGAATTTATTTTTAATGAAGAACTGTTTGATTGAGCAAAAAATTTGTGTGTAATGTGTGATTGAGATTGATTGTCAATTTGCTTCTTCTTTTTAAGTTTTGTTAAGATTCCAATCGTGCCTTTTATTCAATATATCTGTAATCGGCTAGGTAGTAAATTGCCAGGTTGCTCGTTTCAAGGAAATCTAACAATATTTTGATGAGTAACATGTAACATACCCAAACCCATGGTCATTTTTTGGAGGTGGGGTATTCAAAGCTTTTTTATTTTATTTTAAACATATCAAACCTTCTTTTTGAGGTCACCATTGTCTTCTACTTGTTGAGAGCTTTCCAACTATACAAATTTGATCTCATTCTAAGCATTAGACACAAAGCCCCTTAGAAGATTCATCATTTGTGTCATGACAACATTTGTATAGCTTATATTTGACCAACACCTTGTCTGTGAGTTGGACACATCAACTTACCAAAGTCATTTCGGTTATTTTTCCATAAAGCTATATTGATCTTTGCTTTGATAGTTGCATTTCATCATTAACACATTAAGTTCACCCCATATCATTATATCATTATTCAAATTTACACTATTAACCATCAGCATATGCAACTATTTAGAAAGAACAATAACATCATGATCATCTATGCAACGAAACATAAAGAAACAAATGGAAGAAAAGCATGCACACACATAGAGACACTAGGATTGGTCCGATACTAGGGCAAAATCCACTGTGGGGAAAACCCTTGCAAATTCTTCTTCTTAGATTGTCATCAAATGATTCAGCAAACAAGAGTACAGTGATCCATTGATCCATATCTTCATAATGCAATTAAACAACTAGCACATGCATAATATAACCTTAAAGATACTTCTGCTTAAGGACTTTGATTCTGAGAATTGTAATGTACTGTCACTGCCTGTAGCATATTGTTGAACATTGCTGTCACTGAGCGGAAACTTCGGAGAATGATAGATTCATCTTTGAGGGCCCGATTTTCCTTCTGAGGCCCTAGCCGCACCCATAACACTTTGCTTGCGGCTATGGGTTCCTAGCCGCTACCATAGCACTCTGTTCTTGCGGCTATGGGTCCCTAGCCGCTACCATAGCACTCTGTGCCTGCGACAATGGGAGAGCACAACTCGATCTGCCTCTGAAGCCCTAGTCGCACCCATAACACAATGTGCCTGTGGTTTTAGGTTCCTAGCCGCTACCATGCACATAGCAAGCCTACGGCTAGAGCCTGAATCCACCAGTTCTGTGCATGCGGCTAGAACAGAAACCCTAACTTTTGTGTGACGGACTTGTGATTTCAAACCTCAACGCGAACTCCTTCCGTCAAACATGTGTGAGGTAAGACAAAATACAAGAGAAGACGAGAGCTTAAACAAAATGTGTACAAATGAGCTTGAGGTCTCTTCTATTTATAGGCTTCCATGAGGGTCCACTTGGGGTTAAGGTTGAGTTAACCAATTCCACATGTGCTTAGGTCGACTCATTCCATTATACATTAATAAATAAAATAATTCAAAAATTAACTTCTACTTAACCGAATGGGGTGATCTTTAGATCGATTTTGGTCCTCTCGAAAAGAGGAATCTATTGCAATTATTATCTTCATCATATGAGCTGACCAAAGTGGAATTTGAGCGCAGTTGCATAATTTTAACAATTTCTGAATTTGGACTTCCATTTTTCCTTCGCCACAACTATTCTTATTTCTTTTGGATTTCAGATATGGGAGATAACACTTAGTCAACAGGTTAAACATTAGGATTTAGATCTAGATGTTTCCAAAAATGCCCATTAAACAAAAATCCCAGATTTTCAGATTCCCACTATTGTTCAATAGGTCAATCTTCTGAATATTCGGATCACCTGCTATTCGAAAAAACCAAAATGTCCCATTTAAATAGAAAGCTAGATTTTAGGATTCTAGTTCTAGAACATCTGTTATCCACATCACCTTCGTGGCAACTACCATTTGGCCTTCCATGTGCGCACTGACCTCCTCCACAATCACATCATTAGTGACATATCAACATGGGTGTATATTTGGACTTCTGGATATCCAAAAAAACCTAAAAAGGGTTTTTTTTACCACATTTATGGATTTTCGGTCTTCTGGTATCCACGTCATGCGCCATGGCATATGCCACATGTGTTGCCACATCAACTCCCTTGTGCCATTTAGCATGCCACATCATCCAACCTTGTCCAGATTGTCACGTTAGCATGTTGCGTCATTAGTGACATGTCACACACTAGCAACCATGTAAGCCGCCACATCATGTGTCGTGTCACACTTTGGTTACTTGTGAGAATTGGGGTTCTTCCTGTGTGGTTCCATTTGTTTTGCCTTGTTGGCATCTGGATCTAGGTTTTTCCAAAAGGTGTAATTTCAAGAAGTTTTGAACTTTTGGAGCCATATGTTGTCAAATGATGGGAAAGCTTCTCGGTAATTGACGAAAAGGGAAACTATTGGATTCTTGATCTTTCAGGTATCCATATTATGTTAGAGGACAGGAAAGAATCCCAACAATTAATGGAAAGGGCAATTGTTGGATTTCAGAGCTTCTGGATGTTCAAATTCTATCAAACAATGTGAATGATTCCCGATGACTAACAGAAAGGGTAACTATCAAATTTTGGATCTTCCAAATATCTAGATTTTGTCAAATGATGCGAAAGATTCCTAGTAATCGATGGAATGGTGAATTTGCTGGATTTTACATTAGTGCCTTAACGAATAACGCTCGAATGTCCAATTATCCAGATATTTGAATAACAAGAATATTTTCTCTTTATCGGGCTTCCGCTCTTTAGCCCCTTTTCGGCTTGGCCCATGGTCATAGCTGCTACAGGTCCATATGACCAAGGGGGTAGGGCTAGAACTTCAATCATCAAATTTTACAAAATTACAGGCTTTTGATTTAGATTTTAAGCTTGCTTCTATTAACTGATTTCAACTTTTATTGGGTATATACTTGCCTAAATTCATTCTAATGGGGACCAAATCCTGCTTAGCCTAAAAGGCATCCAAAAGTCATGGACTTAAGCCATTAACTAGACAACTTCTAAGAATCAAAATAAGGGCACAAGCCACTTATTCACTTTGCCCATCTTAGGGAAACCTGTCATTGAAGCTCATTTCAATTATAGTTAGAGAAACCAACATTATGGCTTATTTCCCAAGGAAATGTTGTCCTCATAAAGCTCTTATGAGCTATATATATCCCAAATTTATGACAGCCCAAGGACTCTTGTAGGTTGTACAAACAAAGTTAACAGTTGGATTAAGTTCCATAGCTGAACTAATCCAGGGAATTTACATTCATTAAAAAGGTTGTACCAGCCAATTCAAGTCTTCTAATAGACTTTACCAATTCAAAAGTTCATTAATGGACTCTTTACCCTTTAAGATGAGATGTTTTGTGAAGGATCCTGCCACTGAATCTTCACCCTAAACATTAGGCCTTTACTTTGACATTTAGGTCCACTTCATTAATGAAATCCTCTGCTCATAAGAAACATATTTAAGACATCCTTTGCCTATCTGGTGTTGACCCAACTCCTATGCAAATTACTCTATTATGCACCAACGGAGATATGCACCAACAAAGATTCTCAGAAAGGCCTTATAGGCAAGCATAAACATACGTAGCATATATTCTTAGAAATATACACAACATTAATCATAATTACTCACAGAAGATATTCGTAAAGGGAAACATAAAATTATACACATATGAAGCATTTTGATTATAATTATTTAATTAATATCGAATAAATCACGCTGCAATTCTTCACAAATAAATTTTGCAGAAGCTAACTAAAATGCTGGAACTGAGAAAATAGATGCACCCACAATAAAATTGACACAAAAATTTTTGGACAATAGTCCTCGAAAAAACCCTAAAGGGAAAACCAATGCAACAAATGTGGGTTTATTTTTATTATTATGCAGCGGTGAAATATGAGTACAATAATCTGGATGCCTCACTAGCAATCCTTCAACAAATCTACTGGCAAAATAATTTGGAGAAATTTTCTGTCTTCTGCAAATAATCTCGGCCTCCCTCCGACCTGCTTGAACCCCACTGGAAAAACTCAACCTCCAGGAATTCGCACTGCTTGGCTTGGGAATTTTGCACTTCTAGCTAGTTGGCTCCATATGAGCTGTCCCCGTCTCTTTCGCCTCCTTCCTGAGTATAGCTTTCAGAATATCTGCACTTTCCTACTAATCACGATCTGCTGCTGGGAATCTCTACTTGAAAACTTTTTTGCTGCTCCCTCAATCATTGATGCTCTCCTTCTGTGGCTCAAACTCCTTTTTGTGCTAAATCACTACAACTGGAATGCTCGATCTACCAAGGAACTCGCTCTCCCTGTGTCTCACAACTATATCCATCTCCATCCCATCTATCTGCTCTTATAATCACTTGTTGGATCACCAACGACCACGATTAAATCATTATCAATGACTAAGATCATCTTAGACTCTATTCGTGTGAGTCTTTAGAACTTTCTTGATCTTTCTTAATTAATTATTGTGAATTAATTAGTTTTCGTAAGTTAGAGTTAGGCATTTTTTAATTATTGATCAATTAACTTAATTGAGTGGTCTCTAGGTGTTTTCTCCTAAAACCTTTTTTTGGGTTTCAGAGATCTTATGTTCCTTAGCCTCTGACACAAGTCGAGACTAGAACACCTGTTCGATGCTACAAAAACTAACACCCTCTTAGCGAGGAAGGTGTTTTGTCTTCTCCACTCCACTACTGCACCCATCAACCTGATGAATATCTTGAAGTTTGTAGCTGGACTACCTCATGCTACTGATGTCTGACAATTGTGATACAACTAACTCTCACTTCCATCAACATTGCGCCTACTCTGATTCATCCGCTAGCCCTGTAGCTGAAGCCTGAACCACCCTGCATATGTGCTGTTGCTTACATTGCTCTGTGCCTCCTTGCACTGATGCCAATGCTGCCTGCGCTATATCTGATCTCATGCTGCTGCTGCTGCAACTACTACAATTGAGTTGATTTATGGATCCACTGTATCCCTGTACTGGCTTTGCAACTGTCTCCTAAACCTCTGACTGCAACTAGTCCCTGCACTATCCCTCAAGATCTTACTGCTCCTACTGACACTGATCCTCCTGCAACTAAACACTGTGGGCCCCTGTAGCAAAGGTTATGATCCAAGAGGAAACACTTGTCCGATGTTGTCATCCTTGGACCCTGCCCAATTCTGCAACTCTGAAGCATCAAGCTCCTCCTCCATCTGGAGGTATAGCCGCTATCAATGCCGACTCCTCTAATCTGGAGGTTAACTCAACAATCTCTGCTAAAGCTGCGGTCTGTTGCTCCCCCTTCTTGTCCTTCTTCTTCTTGGGACACTGGGTGTTGTAATGACCAAATTCACCACAGCTGAAGCATTTGATCTATGACAGATCCTTCTTTTTCTTTTCTCCTCCCTTTGAGCCGCGTCGCTGACTGGGACCTTTCTTCGTCTTCCCTTTAGATGCAAGGGCTACGTTCTCCTTATCTTTCTCAACCTTCGGCCCTTGCTACTGTTGGTGGTGGTACCTTGGACAAGACTAAGCGTTAGCTCCTCTTGTGTGAAATCACTCCATATGCGTTCCCAATCAGGCAATTTGTCTTGTCCAGTGATTCCCTGAACAAATGTTGCCCACTCTTTGGTAAACCCATTTAGTGCTATTTGCACAAGCTCACTGTCCTTTGGATTCTCACTTACTACTACTAGCTCATCACGGACATCCCGAATTTTGGTGAGATAAGGAGTCACGCCTTCACCCTTTAGCATGTTTGTGATCCTTAGCTTCTCCTTGAGAATCATTTTACGATTCTTTGATGGATCCTGATATAGCTTCACAACGACACCCCACATGTCCTTTGCTGTTGCCTTCTTTGCAATATGTGGAATGATATGATCTCGGACTCCATCCAAGACAATCCTCTTCGTCTTGGCCATCTCTTTCTTGAAGTTTGCCAACCGCTGCGCATCTATTGGCTCTGCCATGACATTCGTCACGAACTCCTTTAAACCACACTCATCTAAGAGAAATTTCATTTTGGCCTTCCAGACGCCAAAATTTGAGGGTCCATCAAGTCTATCCTAATCTCTGAGACTTGTTGTGGCCATCCCTGTGAAACTCAAAAAACTGGGAACAAAAAAAATGTAAATCTTCTTCTCCTTCTTGCTCAGCCTTGTCTCTGCTACTCGCACTCTCTTCTGGAATGCACAGATCTGCTCATGTTGCCTCTGGAAATCCGTCTCCGGTCCTCACACTGCATACAATACCTCAGCTAGGCCACTTGGTCAACCTTCTGGAAGTCCTTCTCCGAAATCTGACACACGATTTGCTGCTCCTGAAGCTCGCACTAGATGATGGGAAGAATTGCTACGACCTGTTGCTATTGGAAGTCTCGGATCTTCTCTTGAAAACTGGATCTATAAACCCTTTGAGAAATTCTGGAAATTTCTCTTTCTCTTTGTGCTTTTCTCTTCCACCCAGCTCTGATCTGCTGCTGCAAACCAACTGCGCCCAGTTCCGCTCAACGAAATCACTGATCTTCTCACCGGAACCTTCTATTCGACAAATCCACTCTTTTCAAATTCTGCCTTTGAGGTTGATCAAATTTGCCTCCAACTTGGATTTGGAAATCAAACCCTTTGCCTTTGCAAATTCGCACGTCCTAGTGGCCTACAAAGATCTAAGAAATTCGTGCTCAGAACTCCCTCTAAACCTGCACAATTTCTCCTCGCTACTGAGCCTCTGATTTGATCAAAACCGCTCTGATACCATGTGAAGTTTCCTTGAATTACAGTAACTGGAATTTATTCTCCTAACTGATTATCAGTTTATTAATTTTCTGATTAAATATCAAATGAATCACACTGCAATTCTTCACAAATAAATTTTGTGGAAGCTAACTAAAATGCTGGAACTGAGAAAATAGATGCACACACACAATAAAATCGACATAATAATTCTTGGACAGAAGTCCCCGAAAAAACCTCGAAGGGAAAATTGGTCAGCTGATGAGGGTTTATTTTTATTATTATGCATCGGTGAAATCTAAGTACAATAATCTGGATGCCTCACAGGCAAGCCTCCGACAAATCTACTAGAAAAATAATTTGGATAAATTTTCTCCTTTCTGCAAATAATCTCGGCATCCCTCTGACCTGCTCGAACCCCATTGGAAAAACTCGACCCCCAGGAACTCGCATTGCATGGCCTGGTAATTTTGCACTGGCTGCTAGCTGGTTCCAGATGAGCCGTCCAACCTCCCTCTACCTTTGGAAAGAAGTCACTTTGCTTTTCGAGTGATTTCCTGGCCTCCAGTAACTGAATCAACGTCCTTTTTGGTATTTCGAACTGGGTTACTAGATAGTTTCTGGAGGTCGAAATTTCTGGATAAAACAAGCAGAATGAAGTGCAAGATCAGTTTGGGTGACTTGACTTGTAGGAGAAGACCAGGTTTAACCATAGGTCTAGGTGTATCTCTTATTGAACAGAAAGAATTTCTCTATTGAAAAGGTTGCTGAGTTTTTCCCCTTTGTGGGTTTTCCCAGGGTAAATCTTGTCTCTCTTTTGTGCATTGTGATCTCTACTCTTTTACTGTTCTTTATTGTTGAATTTCTGATGTATAATTGCTGAATGATATATGTTGGATAAGATAAAAGAAGATCTACATCATAAATAATTATCAAAATTTTAGAAATAACCTTAATTGCACTAGAAAATCAACAGATGCAAATAGTGATGGGTTTGAGTCTCCACTTCTGTGATTGCATCAGACCCGAAGTTGCTTCCACAATCTCACATGTGGTCGAGCTCCTACTTGATTGCTCCACAGATCAGAGGTAACAACATCAATTTGCAATAGATTGGAGATCGATACCAGATTGGAGTTGGTCCATGGTCATACTCGAAAACAAGGAATGAAACTACGATCACAATGAAACAAACCTTCGCACCTCTCGATTTCATCCTCACACAATGTTCATCGCACAAGATTTGATGTGGTATAAAGAAGATAGAAATTAACGTACCAGAACACCACTCATTTAAAACACTAGATAGCATACGTTTTCAATGCTCAATCATACATGCTGCCTCCTCGATTATTGCAATAGCTGCTCCATACTCACATGACCAGGTCGAATACTGCTAGACTCAGGATAGATACTGGATTATATTCATGAGATTTGAGATTTAAATGTGCCTTGTTGGAGTATCTTCTATCAGTCCTTGTCCAGAGTGCGTTTTCAAAGAGAACTAAGCAAATGAATGCACAAGAGACAACATGTTGGCTTTTTCAGAGGTGTTTCAGAGTTCTTGTCACTGCCTGAGGCTCCTTGATTCTCCTGAGATTTCTCGGCCCACAACAACAAGCTGTAAGGCCTCCTTGGCCCTTTGTAACGTGCTCTGAGGCCATCTCGGCCTACTGAAGAAGACTGAGGCCTTTTGGCCTATAAATTAAGGGCTTCGACTCTCTCCACAAATGCAAGTATGCTCGGCCTTCCTGAGGTCATTCAGTCCACCTGGGATTAAACTAGGGCTTTGGCCCTTTTCTTCTTTAGCTCGGATACAAAACAGATTTGTCTTTCAGATTAGAACATGGATCATAGGTCACATAGGTAGGACACGAGCAACAGGGCAGTTCTCGGCTTCTTCTAGAATATTTTTCGTCCCTTTTACAACCAGAAAAGAACTAGGGTTTCTAGGGTCAGTGACAGAACAAGCCCTAGGGGATAATTTGAAATAGACTGGCTTCTTTTAAGGTTGCTCTTTCACCCACGCTTTGATACCCTGTTGATTTTTCAGGGTCTTCTAAGCTGATAATTAACTTCTTATGATTTCTTATGTTAATCTTTCTTGCATTCACATTCATCATAAAGTAATTACACAGAAGATCTCAATAATAGAAATAAAAATGCTAGTAGGATCATAAAGAGACAACCAAACAAGAGGCACAAATAGTGCTCACTAGAAAAACCACTTGGAGGAAAACTCAACAACTTTTTCTCAGAGAAATTATTCGCTCAACAAGAGATACAATCCGATCCTTGTAGTCAACAGTCAATCAATATCAACCCAAATAAAATCCCCAGTCAATCTGTCCTTAGATAGGTTTTCCCAGAATGCGGCCTTCTGCCCGCCTCAGAAATTTGGTCTGTTCAGAACCTTGATCTGCCCACAATCTTGGTCTGTTTAGAAGATGAATTTCGGTCTGCTGTTACTCTTTCAAACTCATCTGCCTCAGAATGTTGAAATTTGTCATCGAGGAAAGTGGTTCTTAAGGCTTTGATCTTTGGCCTAGGGAAAAGTGTCCAAAAGAATTTAAGTTTTCTCCTAAAGTGACTTTATAAAGTTATAAAGTCAAATCTAATTTAAAAGTGACTTTCAGTGAAAAAGTCGCTAAAGTCTAATTTTAAAGTGACTTTAATAAAGTCAATGTAAAATTAGAAAGGAAAAGTGACTTTGGAAATAAATGACTTTAAGTGGGTCTTTATTAAAGTGGGGTGAATTAAAAAATAGAAAGTGAGATTTAAATGAGCATTTAATCTCAACCCTAGATCTAAAGCTATCTCAGCCATTAGATTTAGGGATTCCCCAAAAGTCACTTAGGGTTAGGTTAAAGGAGGAAAAGGAGGGAAAAGGTCATTTATTCTTTCATGAGGAGATTGAGAGAGGAGGAGAGAAAACAAATGATATTTCTGAGCAGTGAGAGGAAGAGGGTAGTAGCAAGCAGATTCAGCAAATCCGTACAGCCAAGACATAGCACGGTTTTCAAGGCAAGAGGGCACGAAAATCGAGGAGTGAAGAACAACATTTATTGATGCTTTATTGGCACGATTCCCAAGGAGGCCGTACAACAGTATTGAGGGATTGTTTTTCTGATTTCCGTACAGAAGAAAATCAACACAGAAATCAAGGCCGTACAACAGTTTTAAGGCGCCGTACAACACAGTTTTTGAGGCAGCTGTACAATAGCTTTCAGTACGCCGTATAGCACGGATTTCGAGGAGGCCGTACAACACAGATATCAATGCTGTCCGTACAACATTTAATGTTGCACAATTTTTTGTAATTTCTATTTTGTGTGGGCACGAAAATCGAGGTGGAGTTTTGCACGGTTTTCGAGATAAGTACTTTTGAGAAGTTGCTGTAATTTTTTGTTGTGTATTTCTGTCTCATTGTAAAAGCTATTTATCAGAAATAAGAAGCTTTCGAACTGGTTTTCCCCAAGAGTTGTAGAGGGTTTTTCCAGGGTCATATTGACCAAAAATCAAAGTGTCTATTTTCTGTGTGTGGTTGATTTATTTTGCTGATTTTTATTTCTGCAATTTCCAGCGTTTGAAAATTTCCAGAATTTGTGTTTTCAGAAAATATTTATTTTTTCAGCTTGTTGAATGTATGGCTATGGGAATAGGCATTTAACTATTTGGAGAAATAAGGAGAATCTGAAAACCGGGGTGGGAAACAGAAATTTCTACATGGTATCAAAGCTATTTTGCTAAAAAAACAGTTTGGGACAGCAAGAAGGAAAAATTACAACAAGTTGATTTTTCACACAGAAAATTTTACCTTTACTACAACAGTGTTATTTTCAGCTTATTTAGGACAAGCAACATGTCTTTGGGCTTGAGGGTGGAGGATAGGTTGGATGGGCATAGTAACTACAGTGTTTGGAAGGAGAGAATGCAGAGTATCTTTGAGGAGGCAGAAGTCTGGGATATCATGGTGCATACTGCACAACACCTTGTTAATGTGCCTATTGATGTTGTTCAGTTGACAACTTATAATAAAAAGAATAACAAGGGTAAGAGACTGATTCTAAACGGAATCAAAGACCATTGCATTCCTCGTGTGAGAGAAAAGAGAAATGCTCATGAGATGTGGACAACATTGACCAATCTCTACCAGAGTACCAATGAGAACAGAAAAATGGTCCTAAGGGAGAAGCTGAGGACCATTAAAGTGGGTAAGACTGATAGTACAACTGGATATCTCACAAAGGTTACTAATGTGAGAGATGAGTTGGCAGCAGTTGGAGAGACCGTTCCACCCACTGAGTTGGTGCGGATTGCAGTGAATGGCCTTCCCAGTTCATGGCTGAACTTTGCTGATGGGGTTTGTGCATGTGAGACCCTTCTCTCTTGGGAGAGGTTTTGGGATGATTGCATACATACATAAATCAGAAAGAACCAACTTGGGGCATCCAAACCAGTTGAGCAGGATGCGGATGTAGCACTGTTGGCAGGAGGCAAGAAAGGCAAGGGAAAGAAGCAAGCTTCCACAAGCAGTGGTGGGGGCAAAGGTGAAGGTAAACAGGGAAACACGTAGAAGGACTATTCCAAGGTGAAGTGTTGGAATTGTCAGAAGATGGGACACTATGCAGTTGTGTGTCTGGAGAAGAAGAAGAAGGGGAAGAACCAGAACATGGCAGCATCAGTAGAGGTAGAGGACTTTACGGATCGCTTTGACCGGGAGTTTGGGTTCATTGCTTGTGAGTCCACTAGCGCAGGATCACCTGCCATGGAGGTTGAGAGGGAGTGTGCATTTCCCTCCACTAGCGGAGCATCTTCAGGTATCTGGTATGTTGACAGTGGGGCTTCACGTCATATGACAGGAGTCCGTGAGTACTTCTCAGAGCTTTCAAAGAGTGGCACTGATATAGAGGTAGTACTCTGAGATGACAATAAGAGTTAGAGTATGTGGGTGTGGGGACACTGACATTTGATAGGGAACCCAAACCTCCCTTGAAGGTGTCAGATGTTCTATATGTGCCAGGGATGAGGAAGAACCTCATATCCGTCTCAGCTTTGGAGGACAGAGGATATGAGATATTGTTCAGGAGAGGACAGGTGGTGATATATCCTAGGGGCGCTCCAGCTGCTTCAGCTAGAGTGATAGGTGTACGCCATGCAAAGGTGTACAAGTTTGCATTTCAACCCCTTTTGGCATTGAGCAGTAGTACCGACAACAGAGCTAGTAGTTCAGAGCTGTGTGAGATTTGGCACTGCAGGATGGGGCACATGTATCATGGAGCCTTGAGGACATTGCGGGAGATCACTACAGGTGTGCCAGATTTCAGTACTGATCACTTTGATACATGGAGAGGATGTGCGATGGGGCAAGTTTGCCAAATCCCCTTTTCCCAGCAGTGACAGCAGAGCGACTGGGATACTTGATTTGATTCATTCTGATGTGAGCGGTCAGATGTCTCATGTTTCCATGAGTGGATATGAGTATTATATTTTATTCATTGATGATCACTCTAGGAGGACCTGGATTTATTTCTTGAAGACCAAGGGTGAGGTCTTCAAGCGGTTTCAGGAGTTCAGAGCTCTTGTGGAGACTCAGACAGGTCGGAAGATCAAGTCCCTGAGGTCGGACAATGGAGGTGAGTACACCTTTTGGTGAGTTTGTTGATTATTGTGCGGAGGCAGGCATTAGGAGGGAGTTCACAGTTCCTTACAACCCCCAGCAGAACGGGGTTGCAGAGAGGAAGAACAGATCCATCGGAGGGGCTGCCAAAGCCATGCTACATGATCAGGGGTTGCCATTGTTTTGTGGGCAGAGGCCCGCACATCGTCGTCGTATATTTGCAGAACAGGAGTCCGCATTGTTCCTTGGGGCATGTGACTCTGGAGGAGGCTTTTTCTGGGAAGAAGCCTGATGTTGGTCATCTTCGTATCTTTGGGTGTATTGCATACTCCTACGTACCCAAGGAGAAGAGGACCAAACTAGAGCCCACCGCAGAGAAGGGTGTCTTTGTGGGCTACAATGAGACCTCAAAAGCCTTTCGGATTTATATTCCCGTGCAGAGGAGAGTTGTTGTCAGTCGGGATGTGAAGTTCGAGGAGGACAGGGCTTTCAGGAGGTCACAGGAGTTAGCGTATTTGGAGCAGCCAGAGCCTCAGGAGCAGCTGAGTCAGTTGCAGGGATCCAGTGGGCAGGGATCAAGAGGATCCAGAGGTACATCGATTACGGTGTCAGGTCCGTCAGTGGGCAGTGGCTCACAGAGTCAGAGAGGTGGTGCTTCGGGTAGCATGTAGAGCGGTCCGCAGAGCAGTTCACTAGGGAGTCCACTGATGGACAGTTCACACGGTACTTCAGCATCTACAAGTTCAGGTGCAGGCAGGAGGACAACAGACAGACAATTAGGAGTTCAGACCCCTAATGATGAGGAGGAGGAGTTTCATTCTCCAGTGGGAGAAGTGTGCTCAGGGAAGAGGAAGCCCAAGTGGCTTCAGGATACCTTGAGAGAGGCCACATCTGTTGCTGGGCCTAAGAGGCCGGTCAGAGAGAGCAAACCACCTGATAGGCTCTGTAGCTATATGGCAATGGTTGCCAACATCCTTGACTCTGAGCCTTCTAGCTATGAGGAGGCAGCTAGCCAGCAAGTCTGGAGAGAGGCCATGCAGGAGGAGTATTCTTCTATCATGAAGAATGATGTTTGGGAGGTGGTGCCAAGGCCTGAGGGCAAATCCGTGGTTACTTCCAAATGGCTTTACAAGGTAAAGCATGCTGTAGATGGTAGCATTGAGAAATTCAAAGCAAGGTATTGAGGGACTGTTTTTCTGATTTCCGTACAACAGAAAATCAACACAAAATCTAGGCCGTACAGCAGTTTCAAGGCAGCCGTATAGGACGGTTTTCAAGGCGGTCGTACAATAGCTTTCAGTAGGCCGTTCAGCATAGATTTCGAGGAGGCCGTACAACCGTACAACACAAATTTCAATGCTGTTCGTACAGCATTTAATGCTGCACAGTTTTCTGTAATTTTTGTTTTGTGTGGGCACGGAAATCAAGGTGGAGTTTTGCACGGTTTTCGAGATAAGTACTTTTGAAAAGTTGCTGTAATTTTTTGATGTGTATTTCTATCTCACTGTAAAAGCTATTTATCAGAAATAAGAAGAAGCTTTTGAACTGGTTTTCCCCAAGAGTTGTAGGGGGTTTTTCTAGGGTCACATTGACCAAAAATCAGTGTCTATTTTTTGTGTGTGGCTGATTTATTTTGCTGAGTTTTATTTATGCAATTTCCAGTATTTGAAAATTTCCAGAATTTGTGTTTTCAGAAAATATTTCTTTTTTCAGCTTGTTGAATGTATGGCTATAGGAATGGGCATTTAACTATTTGGAGAAATAAGGAGAAACTGAAAACTGGGGTGGGAAACAGAAATTTCTACACAGAAGACTTTGTTCAGCAAAAGATAATATGTTTTGGCTGACACAAAAGACTTCTACTTTTAGAGGAAGTCAACCTTCCTTCTTCTTTGCTTGGATATACAGAAGATTCCCTTGAACTGAGTTGGTATCCAAGAGGAGAGACAAACTGGCCTTTATATAGACATCTTGGTGAAATGAATTGGTGTGACTATTGGGGCAGGCTGACCTGACTTCAGGGAGGGCCGACTTTACCTTTTGGAGGCAAAAATAATTTAAATTTAAAAATTCATATTCCTTCTTTGAAGCCGGCCGACATGTCTTGTATTTATTGTTACATATATTCGAAGGATTAAAATATTAATTATGAAGACTGACCATAGCTACGAAAATTCAGCACTTTTGATTCTTGTTTCTACTCTAAAGTTGCCCTAAGTAGTATGTTCCTAGAATTTATTAGCCCTAGGTTGAGAAGAAACTAGTCCTCTCTCTTGTGACAATCTTTAAAACCCTAAAATCCTTTCTTCATTTCTAGGGTAAATTATGGTTTATTTACAACGAAATCACACATTTTCGACATTTATTGTCTTGGACATTGATGTCCCAGGGTTAGGAATTGTTTGGAATTGATTGGATAAATAAAAGTTACAGTTAATGTATAATTTCCATCCATTTCTTAGGGTTTAAGTGTTGTTACATGCCTTTTAGCCATAGAAATTTGGCATAATTTATTCTCTTATCTGCTTTTAGTTTTATCCTTCATTTTACATTTATTATCATAGTTTTTGGGGCTGAATTTGCTGTTGTTATAAACTATCTTGTCACCTCAAATTTTGATTTAAAGAGCTAGTTTACAACAGTCAACTGTAATTTCTTGATTGTGTTTGGGAAGCTATTTGAGCCTCCAAGCTTTTAGATTGAGCCATAGGAACTTTTAAACTCAAATGTTGAAGTTACTCTATCCACCCTAAACTCTAATTTCCTATTCTTGTCCTTGGGAGGAAATCATTGTAGAACTATGAGGGGGCACTTAGCTTAAGGTGTTAGCCTCCTTTGTGTTGGATTGTGTCCATCTCTAAGACGAGTGGAATTGTTGTTGAGGTGACACTTCCATTGTTGCTCTTGATCTATGTTTCCTGGTGATGCTTTGCACCAGGGTGCTTTATTTTGCTATAACACCTCCAAAACCCTTGTTTTTGGCCACAAAAACTTAAACACTGCTGCACAAAAACAAATCACTAAGTCACTAAGTTTTGGAAAGATATTTTGCAACTTTATAAGCTTGGAGTTAGATCATGGTTGGTCTATCCAAAATTTGCTACTTTTCCTCTCTGTTTCTGGTTTGCTGTAATTATGAAAAATGGAGGAAAAAGGTTATACATAAAAAAAGAAAATACCATCCGTTTCGTTTCTGGTTTGTTGACACTACACAAGGCTTATGACAAAGCACATACATTGTTGGAAGGGGAGCAAACGGGGAGTATAAATGAAAATATCAAATGAAATATTAAAACAGTATGAATGAGATTTTAAAAATCAAAATAAAACTATATACTTTGGATCTTATATAAAAGGCAGTATCTTGGGCAAACAAATTTTAATTAGGGGAAACAAAAAGGGTGTTCAACTAAAGACAGCTTCAGATGCATTAGAATGATCCTCTTCGCCCAGAAATGCTCATAAATAATAGAATCCTGAAGCCCTTTGATGCATGTAGTGGGATAGGTTCAGGATCTTGATTCAGTGGTAGTGGGTCTTCATAGGAGCTTCAATACTATGTGCAATAAACTGGTTTTATCCACTAGGTTGAGCACCTTGAGATAATCGCTCACACAAGCAAACAAAGATTTTTTTAGGTGAAACAAAACGAGCGTTCAACTAAAAACAATAATTCAGATGCATTACAATGATTCTCTTTGCCCAGAAATGCTCATAAACAATAGAATTCTGAAGCCCTTTGATTTATGTAGTGGGAATAGGTTCAGGATCTTGATTCAGTGGGAGTGGGTCTTCATAGGAGCTTTGATACCATGCACAATAAACTGGTTGTATCCACTAGGTTGAACACCTTAAGACAATCACTCACGCAAGCAGATCAAGGATTAGTATATCAGTGTATCACATAGTTAAAACTTGAAACTGTCAGAGGGAAATAGTTCATAGCTCCAGCCAATGTGACCACTTGAGGCAAGATATTCAAATTCCATGCAAATAAAGTATTTTACATATGTGTTTCTCACAATCGATCATGGGCGATTGATCTTGCATGCTCTTTAAATAGAGATCATGGGCCAGTTGGGTGTTAAGCCACAAATGATGTGCTATTAGCGTTGAAGAGAAGATTTACCATCGGATCATGTTATGTCTAGATTCAATACTTGATCGTTGGATTATATAATTACAATGCACATTATTGAAACACATTTTATGTAAAGACTTGTTAGACCAAATTGTTCTGAACTAAACACACTTTATGTAAAGACTCATTAGACCAATTTGAGGTGAACTAACTCTGATGTGTTTATATATCTTAATATGCTTTGCTGTCGAAACCTTTCATACCTACAGACCTGATTTTCTGCCTATGTTCTTGTTGAGAAATCTAGGGCATCATATAAATTAGGTTAATTTCTCTTATACTTTGACATTTTCTTGTGATTGTTCTTTTCTTATTAGTTCTTCTTTCAAATTATTAAGTTCTGTTCATCAAGACAAATGTCAAACAATGAAGATCACAACAAGGGACACAAGAAGTAGGCACAAGGCCAGGGCAAAACCACTATGAAGGGGAAAACCCAGTCAACTCTTTCTCTAGTAGATTAAATCAATTTGAGACAAACTTGACCCTTTGACCACAGACTTATTCCATCCAACATATCAGTCCTCAAACTAGTATCTTGTCTTTTTCTGCAACATCTGTAATTTCATCTTCTTATTCTCAGCCCCTGCAACTGTCATTCTCGGCTCCTGCAACTGTTCGGTCCCTGTAACTGGCTTCAAAATTTCGATTCTTCATGACTTGATAGTCTTCTTTTGTAAGCTAAGATAAATCCCTTCTCTCTAGGTCTTCGTATTCCATTCCTTTCGACTTTTAATTGCAGATCGAACTTATGGTTCTGCTTCACTTAATGGGTCGATTTTCTTTGGCATATATATAGTAGAATGTGACTTCTTTGAGGCCGACTTGTAGACTGTTTGAGGTCGACTAGTAGAGGCAGGCTGACATGTATGAGGGTGGAACTGATTTGGTGGAGGAGTCCCTATAAAGGGTCTTATATATTGCAATTTTGACTTTTTGACTCAATGCAAGATCCTAGAGCACACAATGGGTGCTATGACCTATAGACCATTGACCCAAGCATGAAACCCATGCTCTAATAAGTCAATTTTATAAAAATTCCTTTTTCTCTCCTTTTGACAAATACATTCATCACGACTCAAGTACAAATATGAAGACTGACATTAGTTACATTCTCTAATAGTTCCCATGGTGATTTAGAGATTCTAGTGTTGGTTTTGTATGCTGATTTAACTAGTGAGCAGATTTTGTTTAGTGATTTGACAAATTACTAGATACTAAGAGGGCAGAATTGTGGCTGTAACAAATTTGTTGTTTATAAGTTATTTTCAAATCTGTTATATGTTGGAGATTGCGCCCTCAGGGTCAGAAACATTGTTCCCTTGAGGTACATCTGTTTGATGTTTATTTCCCTGGGCTGCATTATGTATTTTTTTAAACAAAGTGAAATTTACAGCGTGGTAATTTATATTTCAGATTCAGCTGTAATGGTGAAAGTTCTCTGGAAATATATCCCGGAAACCTCAAGTAAATGAGGTGAAATTTTTTAATTTGCATTAAGCAGATATTCTTGAAATTTCCACATGTAAGGAGAATCCCAATTGGGGTTGTTTCATGTATTTGCATTCTTTAGACTCCTATAGTCACATTCCTGTCATATTGTATTTCTTATGGCAGCACCTAGGAACTTCGTTTCCACTGGTTCTCAGTTAAAGGTTGTTTTAGGCTTTTGTACTATACAACATTATGCTTATTGAAATTTCAGCGTATGTATTAGTTGCCAAATTTCCAGCTAATAATATATACAGCGTCACTTTTTATTGAAATTTCGGCATATGCAACAAGTATGGTGTCTTTAACATGAAATATGTTATACTTCATTTTTTGGGTAGTGATATGGTGTAGACATGTCAAATATTTTATTCTTTGAAACACGTTGCTATTTTCGTCCTATCAGTCATTCCCTTTGGTGTGAAACAAGACATGCCAGGTATTGGAAATGGCCAGTATTTGAGAAAATAACTTACCATGGAACTACCCTTCCAGAATGTTATAATGCCCATAACTTATTGACAGGTCAAGAGAGCCATATAAAAACACATAATAAGTATTTTGAAAGCTGAAAATGCTCGAAAGTTTTAAATAGTGAAGTTGTTATTTGTGGATTGATGGGGGATGGATGTTAGACTCAGTTATCCAATCTATTACAGCAATGACCAACATGTTTCTACTCTAGCAAACTTGTATCAATTGCATGCATTTTTAGGAACATAGGCATCAAAGAACATTGCTCAACATTCTCACTAATTTTAGTTCAACTTGATCGTTATGGTTATTTCAGGAGTTAATGCCAGGAGGTGTGAACTCACCAGTCAGAGCTTTCAACTCAGTTGGTGGGCAACCCATTGTTTTTGATTCTGTAAAAGGCTCACATGCTTGGGATGTGGATGGAAACGAGTATGTTGATTATGTTGGCACATGGGGCCCATCAATAATTGGTCATGCCGATGATAAGGTAGTTTTTATAAGATCTGCATTTATTATCCCTGCTTGTATCATGGTAAAAAAATGTGGAGTTACGAGGCCTAGATATCTGAATCTGGATGACATGGTAGTTTTTGTAACATATACTATATTTGTTTCTGTTTTTGTCATGGTACAATGGAGCTAATTTTGGAGAAAGGAGATGTGAGAAAATTAGAAATTGAATTTGCTGAAATCAATCATAACGATCCACAAACTGCATTTGCAAAAATGTTCACTATGAATGAAATTTTTATCTGCATTTTATGTGCTAGTAATTAATATGTTGGTCTTTCACCATTGACATGGTGAAGAGCTAGAGGAATGCTATTAAAATCAGAATCAGAATCTTTACAATATCTTAGTATAGAGGCTTTGACAACTGGATATATTGTCAATGTTTTTCTGGTTTATCATTGCGTGAAATGTTTTCTCCCTGTGTGTTTCCAGTGAACACTTGTCATCAGAGCAATAAAAAAATTACAGCAGTATTACAAATGGAGAGGGAGTGTAGTATGTTTAGTGTTAATAGATTTATAAATAGGAGGAGGCACACAAGTGTAGAAAATATAAAATTCATGAATGATGAAATTGGAAAACTGAAAATTGAAAACTTAAAAGAAATAAAATTGAAAATTGAGTCTGCACGGGGTAGCAAGATATCTGCAATTGTCTTCTGTTGGGTTGTAACTAGCACCACAACGTGTTATGGAGAAACCAATTGTTCCCTAGGTGTTTGGCTCTCTTTGAACGGTTCTGCTCAGAAGAATCTGCACCTGAAGTATCTGCACTTTTAGAATTCAATGGACATTGATTCTTTGGGTAGTTACCCTTGCATTTGCAGCAGAAAATGTGTCCCAAGTCACTTTTTCATCAATGGTTAAATTTCCTTCATCAATTCCCCAATGCAGGAATTACTGTTGGTAGTGATACTTGTTCCACTCTGGAAGTCTATGTTGCAAAACTGAATCAACACCCCTTCATACATCAAAGCATACTTATATGTAGGTGGATTCATCTATGGAACCCACATAGCAGCTATTGCAGAAATAGCTCTGATAATAAAGTTAATTTCTTGTTGCTTGGATTTGTATACAAATGTTTGCTTTGAGCACCCTCAAGTTTTTGATAAAAATTCTGAATTGTCTTGCTTTGTTCCCATTACAAACTTTTGATGGGAGAGAAACCAGCAACCAACTTTTCAATTTTGCTAAACTCACCCAAATTTTTTTGGTGAGCTCTGCAAAATATTGGAATTTAATATCAGGATTGTAGTTCAACTTCTTTAAACATTCTAGTTCTTTCTTCCTCAAAGTAGTAGTAAAAATAGTGATCTTCTGAGTGCCCTCAGTGGTTCCCAATCCTTGCAGGATATATCTGACTGCAGAGATGCAATGGTTGCGAGTGAAAGGTAGCATCTTTGAAGTTGGAAGAGCATTCATTGTCCTGATGGGGTTAGGAAGGGGTTTCTCATTGCCATTTTCTTCGTCCAATGCAGTATGATCTAGAGAAACTGTTCTGAGTTTTCTTCGTCCAATGCAGTATGATCGTCAAACCATTAACAATGAAATCAACAACAGAGGTTGCAGTGCAAGTCTGCACAAAGTCAAGTGGCACAGGGCCTAACAAAAGGGGAAATGAAATCTCGCCCAGACTTTGAAATGACAATGGAGACACAAGTCTAACATAAATGTATTGTTTTGAGCAATGAAATAAAAAGGACAACAAAAGTTAAATGTTATGATCAATGCACTCTGAAACATAGTATTACCTCCAAGATCTGCATGAAAGATAAGCCAAATCATCCAAGTAAAAACCCTAGGGGAACTTGAGGATCCCCATCTTGGTTGTTGTCCTTCTCACTTTAGGCCAGCTCTTCTCTAGGGATTCCCTATTAGGATTACTATTTCTGTTCTTTAAACCCCTAAAACAATTTTCCATCGAATAAAATCCCTTAAAAGTTAAAACATTACACTATTACATTTGATATCAATTTGGCTTAAGAGGATAAAAACATCTCTTTTCCGGCCCTTGAACCTTCTTTTACTAGTTATGATAGGTAACAAGAACCAATTACAATATACCAGTAAAGAAACAGATGCAAAATGCAAGAACCAGCCTTACTTGATTGCTACATCCCTGCAAATTATTGAAGTCCTTCCAAATCTGTGCAATAACAACTCCTTAACAGTCATCACTAGTGTTCTAGGATTTTCTTCAAGTTGAAATCAGGAGTTGCAAATGAGGGGGAATTCTCCTTTTATAGCTTTCAATTTTAAACCACCTCTCAATAAATATCTTTAGAAAATATTATAAGCCTTAATAGTATAAAGAAAACCCTAGAAGCTTATAGGGAAGAGTGCCCGTTAAATTCTGGAATAAACGAGTCCAAACTCCATGTTGTGATGCTCAGATTAAGTGGCTAGTATTTTTGTTGGATTCCTCTTTCGGAGAGGTGTAAAATCCATATAAAATATATCTTAATCCGATGAGTTTAACATTTATTTTGAATTTATTATTTATAATAAATTATATGTGCAGGTCGGCCTTAAGGTTTCACACCCCCAGCAGATGTGTCACACACTGCCCCTCCAGAAATTTCTAGTAAAATATTATTCAGAAAGCCCTAGAGTTTCTTCCTCTATATTTTCTGCTAATAATTTATTCTAAAGGTCCTTCAAGAAACCTCCATTAAAATATCCTTGGAAGTATCTAGAATCCTTCATAAAATAAAATTTAGAATTCATAGAAGCCTTCTCTTAGTGAACCACTCAGAATCTATTGTCATGCATAAATTCCATTTGCCACTTCCTAAGCTAAGGCACCCTTCCTATAAACTTCTTTGACCTTGAAACTTCTAGAAGCTTCTCCTTTATTTTGTAAGTGTGTCTAAAGTGCACATGAAGATGAGTTATGCTTGTTGAAATTTGGTTACCGGAGGACAGGTGGTTCCCTAAGGCTTCGATCTTTGGCCTAGGGAAAAGTGTCCAAAAGAATTTAATTTTTCTCCTAAAGTGACTTTATAATTTTTATAAAGTCAAATCTAATTTAAAAGTGACTTTAAGTGATAAAGTTACTAAGTCTAATTTAAAAGTGACTTTAAGTGATAAAGTTACTAAAGTCTAATTTTAAAGTGACTTTAATAGAGTCAATGTAAAATTAGAAAGGAAAAGTGACTTTGAAAATAAATGACTAAGTGGGTCTTTATTAAAGTGTGGTGAATTAAAAAATAGAAAGTGAGATTTAAATGAGCATTTAATCTCAGCCCTAGATCTCAATCTATTTCAGCCATTGGATTTAGAGATTCCCCAAAAGTCACTTGAGGTTAGATTAAAGGAGGGAAAGGAGGAAAAGGTCATTCATTCTTTCATGAGCAGATTGGGAGAAGGAGAGAAGGAGAGCTGGAGATTTTTCTGAGCAGTGAGAAGGAGGGCAGCAGTGAAGAGATTTCAACAAAGGTACAACAACATTTATTGGCACACACACCGAGGCAAAAAATCCGTACAGCAAAGGAGAGGCAGTGTTTCCAAGTGAGGAGGCATAGAAATCGAGGAAGAGGGTACATCAGCAAGCACGCACTCCAAGGCACAAAAATCAGGCACGTTTTTCAACGAAGAGGGTGGCTATCATTTTCGGCACAAAAATCGAGGAAGAGGACAGCAGCTACAGCTCTGTTTTTTGGCACGGATTTCGAGAGAGGTTGCTGTACAAAATCTGTACAGTCCGTACAGCAAAGTACAGCTGTTATGGCACGCTTCCCGAGGTGGTCGTACAACATTTAATGGCTGTCCTAAGGTGCTGTAAATTTTCTGTTTTCTGTTGTTGCTGATTTTGCACAATTTCCGAGGCGGTGTGCAAGCACGGAAATCGAGATAAGTCTGTAAATTGGTCGCTGGAATTTTTTCTGAGTTTTTCCTGTTTCACTGTAAAAAGCAATATTCATAAAATAAAAGAGAATCTTTCGAACTGGTTTTCCCCAAGAGTTGTAGGGGGTTTTTCCAGGGTCATGTTGACCAAAAATATCTGTGTTAAAATGTGTGAATCACTGTTTTAAGCTCGCTGATTTTTATTTCTGCATTTTCCAGCATTCTGTAAATTTTCCAGAATTTGTGTTTTCAGCAAAAAATTTATTTTCCAGTTTGTTGAATGTAAGGATATGGGAAAGGGCATTTAACTATTTGGAGAAATAAGGTGAAATTGAAAACCGGGGTGGGAAACAAGAAATTTCTACAAATGCCTTGGGAAATGTGAACATCCCTCTGTGTAAAAGAAAAGGGAATCACGTGGATCTCCATTATTATTTCTCCAATGCATGATAAACAAGGTGATGATTGGGCCAATGACTTAAAATGATGGCATTTAACATTCAGAGGAAATCAAGGAACATTGATAGGAGTTTGTATCATATTGGTCTCATTAAAATTATGGTTGAGGAAGAATTGCGCCAAAGGGGCGACAATTAAGAGGGTTCCCTACCAAGAAATCATTTCAAGGAAACTTCTGAATAAGTGAATGACCAGGGTTCTAAAAGAAGACACATGCGAGCTAGGTTTTCGATTGTTGAACCTTCAAACCCTATGCTTGTAAAAAATGCAGAGGCTATTGAAATTCTAATTCATGAGCCGCAAATAGAAATTGAGTTTGTAGAGTCCGTAGAATCTGTGGAAAATTAAATTCCTAAACCCATGGATACTCTTGTGTTTGTTGAAGCTCCAATCCTTGATTTTGTGGAGCTGGTTGAATCTTCAAACCCTAAATCAGTCAAGAAGAAAACTTCAGGTTTGAATCGGCAAAACATTCAAACTAGAACTCGAAAAGGAAAAATTATAAAGCTGAGTGTAAAGAAACAACCATTAATGAAAAGTTATAAAACCCCTGTAGCACAAGCAAAGCAAGATACGGTTATAAAGAAAACTTTAGCGAAAAAGGGTGATAAGAGAAAGAGTTCTGAAGAAGAAGTTGATTTAGAATGCAAAGTAAAGTATTGAAGAGTAACATGCAGTATGACAAAAGAAGATGAGCAATTAGTAATTGACTTTGTTCCTCCTGAAGTAACAGAGGTCCACAAAGAAGTATCAAAGATATCCACTCCTGCATCATCAACACCAAAACAAGGAAAGGAAGCCCAAAATTGATAGCGTTCAACAAGAGGTCTATGATTATATTGATTCTTTGGAAAGAGAAGCACAACTAGATAAGGTACACCATTTTTTTTTTCATTTTCTTGATTATTCCCCTAATTATGGTTTGCCAACATCTCAAGTTCATTGCTCAATGCCATCTCCTACATATGATCCGCCATTTGATGTCTCTCACCCAATAAAAGCATTGAAACAAAAAATAACAGATCTTGAGGTCTTGGAAAGACATATTAAGAATGTAAATGAAACCCTCGAAGCATAGAATCAGAAAAATGCTCAAGAGGATATATTACTGGATAAAAAGAATTCAAAATTGAAGTGAACAGGATACTACAGTCTAAAATCAAGGATCTAAAGGCTAAAGTTCTCATGAAGAAACCAAGGTGGTCAATTGCAATGAAGAGGAAGAGTACTTAGAGTAACCTGGATGTCCTTATTCAGGCCTTTGAAACTATGCTGTGACTAGGAGAATTACAAAAGTTTTGCAAATTTTGTGAGTGCATGAGGACACGCAAAATCTTCTATTAAATTTAGATAACCATGGTGTTCTATGCTTGATGCACTTTTACTTCAATCTTTCTTAAGCCCAATACAAAATAGAAATCACATAAACTTGAAATTAAAATGCTGATAGAACACAATAATAGATCAATAGAAGACAAGCCAAATATAGATCAGATTTACAATTCCTTTTGTCTAGCAAAGATATGAGATATTGTGGCGTTATGGCGGTCATTAGGATGCTTCAACCAGCAAAGTCTTTCTCGGTCAGCCATCACTTTCATGTGTCACACCCACAACCCTCAAAGACAGTTCATCACAAGTCAACACTAGTCAAACTAGGGACAACACAGAAAAGTCAGCGCAGGCAGCTTCAGGAAAGTCAATGCAGCAAACTAGGGCTTCGGTCAAATAGCCCGAAATTCCTCGATTTTAGTGCCCAGCTGTACGGCCTCCTAAAATCGGAATTTCTGCAGAAGATTGAGGTCAAACGACCAAGGGTTGACTGTGGTCAACACTGCAGCAGAAAAGCCCTAAATAGATCAGTGCAGAGAACAGAAACCTGAACAAATCAACGCAGAAAACGACAGCTTTGCTCCACATGTGTGGGGGAAAAAGGCCTCCAAAGACTATCGAACCAAACAGATCACAATGAGAGAATGTGTGATGAGATGATGAGAAAATGACCTCCAAGTCTCTCCAATTTATATTCATCGATGAGGGTGTGTGACACATCTCTTAGGCATGTGGGATAAATCTGGCCGACCTTGCACATGTGGAAAATAAATTCAAAATCAATGTTCTGCTCATCCGATCAAGATGATCTTTAGATCAATCTTGCACCTCTCCGAAAGAGGAATCCAACAAAAATATAACCATCGTCATATGAGCAGTGCAACATGGAGTTTGGACCTAGTTGCCCAAAATTAACACTCCCTCTCAACTAGGGAGAACTCCATCTTATCCACAAGTGCCATCCATCATTTACCAAACCAAACATTGTGTGTCACATGAAGTCAGCTTAGAGGTAAAAACCTCTCTCAGACTCAAAAGAGTCTCATACTAACCCGAAGTCAGTTTAGAAGATAAAACCTCATCATACTTGATCCCAGATCAAGGTGTTGGACACATGCCATCCCAGACATATAGAGTACGACAATCTTCGATGCGTCCATCGGTCTTGCTATGGTCTCTATCCACATTTCCCACCTCATTGGCGAAATGAGAGGTACTTCCCATGAGTCCGAAACTCCATGGGTAGGATGCATGCAGGGCACAGATCAGAGAGAGGCGAACCAACTCAATATCATAACAGTGGGGCAAAAGCACCACAAGGTTCGGCAAGCCTAGCCTCGTGAGTGCTTATAACTCCAAGAAGCTATCCCCAAGCCCCTGGAGCTCCCAGAGCTCATAGTCCAACTCAATTAGGACCCTCATAATAGGGTTTTTCCATGATTCCAAGTTTCTCACGGAAGGTTAGGAACTTGACCTTCCCCAGGGACTTCGTGAAAATATCCGCGACTTGCTCATAAGTTCCTATATGATCGAGCCTTATGACGCCTCGCTATACCATTTCCGGATAAAGTGGTACTTGATATCAATATGCTTGGATCGATCGTGGAACATGGGATTCTCAGAAAGACGAATCCCACTCTGGTTATCACAAAGGATAACGGTGGTATCTAGCACATGCCCGAATAACTCACTAAAGAGCTTTCGCAACCAAACAACTTCACAACAGGCCATACTCGCTGCAATGTATTCGGCCTCAGCGGTGCTCAAAGCCACCAACTTCTGCTTCCTGCTCATCAAGATATCGAAGTAGAACCCAAGGTGAAGCAACATCCAGATGTGCTCTTGCGATCCACCACATTGCCAACCCAATCGGCATCAGTATATCCATGGAGTCTCAAACTCTCGACAGTGTATCTTAGCCCATGGTTGTTTGTGCCCCGAAGATATCTCAATAGATTCTTGGCACCAATCCGTGAATGTGATGAGGTTCAACCATATGTTGACTCAAAGTGTTCACTGCAAAACATACGTTCGGACGAGAGTTCACTAAGAACATCAGGGCCCCTACAAGTTGTCGATACTCGGTAGGATTTGCTAGCACGGGCCCAACAGCGTTTCCACTCAACTTAGTTAAAGTTGAGTTCCATCGGTGTTGACATAGACTTACAGTCCACTATACGAAATCTCTCCAGCAGCTTCACGACATATTTTCCTTGAGAAAGGAAAATCTCACCTGGCCTCTACCATACCTCCAAGCCTAGGAAGTACAGCATCAGTCCTAGGTCTTTCATCTTAAACTCGGAAGCTAGCTCCCTCTTACACTAATGACTGAGAGGGTCAGCGCCTGTTAGGAGGAGATTGTCCACATAGAGAACCAAAATGAGAGGCCTTTCTCTATCAACCTTAAAATAAAGGTTCAGATTAACATTACTTCGAGTGAAGCCCAACTTCATCAAGTAGCTATCTATCCTCTCGTACCAAGCCCTAGGGTCTTGCTTCAACCCATAGAGGGCTTTCTTCAACCTGCATACATGGGCGTCTCTATCTCGGACTTTGAACCCCAGAGGTTGCTCCACATACACCTCTTCCTTTATAGATCCATGCAGAAAAGCAGTCTTCACATCCATCTGATGTAGACTCCATCCTTGCGTAGCAGAAAGGGAAATAATAGATCGGATGGTGGTAAAGCGAGCCACAGGTGCAAATATATCATCATAATCTATGCCTTCTTTTTGAGAGAAGCCTCAGGCAACGAATCTTGCCTTGTACTTTTCAGCACTACCAGCAGATCCATGATTGATCTTATACATCCATTTTGAGGTGACAACAGATTTGTCCTCCGTTCATGGGACCACTTCCCAGACATCATTCTTCATAATGGACTCATATTCTTCGTGCATAGCATCCTTCCAAACTTGATGCTCTACGACTTCTTCAAATGTTCCAGACTCAGGTTGTACTATCGCACTCATGGCTGCTAGATATCCTTGGTATCTCTTCGGCTTTTTGCTTTCACGAAATGTCCCCCTTGGGGCAATATGTCTCTCGGCATCTTTGAGAGTATCCCTAAGCCATGAGGGTCTTCTCTTATTTGAAGGAGGTGGATCAATGGGATCCATAGGTCCTTCAACATTGGGCATCCGGTCATCCTTCGACTCTTCCAACTTCCCTGCTTCTTCATCTTCTTTGTCTTCCTTGGAGCTAGGAAGGTTTCTTACTTTCTTGAGGGCAACATCTTCATCGAAGGTGACATCGTGGCATATCTCCACTTCTCTTTGACCAGACACATATATTCTATATGCCTTCGAAGTTTCACTGTAGCCCACAAACATTCCCTTCTTTCCAGAAGCATCCAACTTGCTTCTCTTTTCTTTCGGCACATGAAAGTAAACAGAACAATCAAAAACTCTAAAATGAGAAACATCAGGTTTCTTACTAGAGAAGACTTCTTTGGGAGTTTTGGAGTCGAGAGCGGAATGCGAGCATCTGTTTTGAACATACACAACAGTGTTCGCAACTTCTCCCCATAGAAACTTCGGAAGACCTTGGTCACATAGCATGGTGCAGTTAGCTTCCACAATGGTTCTGTTCTTTCTTTCAGCAACACCATTTTGATCAAGAGTGTACGCAGATGTGGACTCCCTCTTAATGGCAACTTCTCTACAAAAGGCATTAAACTCATTTGACTCATACTCGGTTCCATTGTTGGTCCTCAAGACTTTGATTTTCTTCTTGGTTTGATTTTCCACCAAGGCCTTGAAGGTACAGAACCATTTGAATGCTTCATCCTTCTTCAAAAAATATATCCAGGTCTTGCGGGAGAAGTCATTTGTTAAAGTCATGTAATAGGAACATCGTCCCAAGGATGTCACATGCAACATACCAGATAAGTTAGAATGTATCAACTGCAAGATATCAGTTGACTTTGTGACACGTGAGGGGAATGGTCCCCTTGTATGCTTCCCTTTGGCACAACCCTGACATATACCTTCATGATCATCTCTCAATTCGGGCATCCCTGTCACCACCTTCCTTGCTTCGGGAAGGGCTTTGTAATGAAGGTGTGCAAACCTCCGGTGCCATAACTCTGTTTGAAGAGTTGTATCACATGTCATAGCCCCAATGGAATTCCTCCAACCTGGTAGAGTTTATCAACTCTAAAACCAATAGAAAGAGCTCCTTGAATTTCTTGTTCCAGATAAGTACCTTTCCATCAATGAATGCCACCTTGAACTCTTTGTCTTCCATTGCCGAAATGGACACAAGGTTCTTCTTCAAATTAGGTACATACAACAAGAGGATTTGATTCTTGTTGTATTGATTATCAAAATGAACCCTTCTTGATATTCTTCAATTGATTCTTGAAGAAGAGGATTTGATTAGCATTGCTAGCCCTGAACATGCTTACCAGCTTATCATACATCTCCTTAGATGTCTTCAGCTCAAAAATGTAAGCAACCAAATGCTTATGAATAGAATCCCGGATAATCATCTTCGTTTTGATTTCCCCTTTTCTATACTTCGTCTTCGCGGTAGCAGCTGCATTTGATGGAGGCTCTTGAATATTCCCCTGTACATAGTCCATGACATCTTGATCTTCTAGCACCAAATCCAAGGACATCTTCCATGCATGATAATTAGACTTATCAGTGAATTTATCATCAGCCTTGAAACCCTATTAGGCTGAGGAGGCCATTTGTCCTTGATAGGATTTCTTCCCTCAGCTTGGACTCTTGGACTTTGTCTTCCCTAAGCTCTGATACCATGTTAAATTTAAATAACCATGGTGTTCTATGCTTGATGCACTTTTACTTCAATCTTTCTTAGGCCTAATACAAAATAGCAATCACATAAACTTGAAAGTAAAATGCTGATAGAACACAATAATAGATCAATAGAAGACATGCCAATATAGATCAGATTTACAATTCCTTTTGTCCAGTGAAGATATGAGATATTGTGGCGTTGTGGCGGTCAGCAGGATGCTTCAACCAACGAAGTCTTTCTCAGTCAGCCAACACTCTCATGTGTCACAGCCATAACCCTCAAAGACAACTCATAAGAAGTCAACACTAGTCAAACCAGGGACATCGCAGTAAAGTCAACACAGGTAGCTTCAGAAAAGTCAATGCAACAAACTAGGGCTTCGGTCAAACAACTCCGAATTCCTTGATTTTAGTGCCCAGCTGTACGACCTCCTAAAATCGGAATTTCTGTAGAAGATTGAGGTGAAACGACCGAGGGTTGACTGTGGTCAAAGCTGCAGCAGAAAAGCCCTAAACAGATCAGCGCACAAAACAGAAACCCTAAACAGATCAACGCAGAAAATAGTAGCTTCGCTCCACACGTGTGAGGGAAAAAGGCCTCCAAAGGCTATCGAATCAAACATATCACAATGAGAGAATGTGTGATGAGATGATGAGAAAATGACCTCCAAGTCTCTCCAATTTATATTCATCAATGAGGGGGTGTGACACATCTCTTAGGCATGTGGGATAAATTCGGCCCACCTTGCACATGTGGAAATAAATTCAAAATCAATGTTCTGCTCATCCGATCAAGATGATATTTTGATCAATCTTGCACCTCTCTAAAAGAGGAATCCAACAAAAATATGACCATCGTCATATGAGCAATGCAACATGGAGTTTGGACCTAGTTGCCCAAAATAACATCTTTAGTGTGGGGGAATTATGGGTAAAGGAATTAGCTTCATTTTGTCACCTTGTTGATGTAGTTTTAATCATTTTACCTTTTGGGAAGCCATCATAACTATCATTTTTGCACATTTTTATTATCATCCACACCTATAAATGCTATCAAAGCTATAGAGGTTGCAAGCAAAGATTTTCAAAGGTAATATGTCCACTATTCTATTGTTTTATATGTTTTCTTTATAAATCAAAGCTAAAATGTAAAAGTTGCAGAATTTGAAATAATATGTAGCTACTCTCTAGTTTCGTAGCAAAATTGTAGGTTGGCACACTTCAAGGGGCATCTTAGTAGAACCAGGCATTGAAGCATGTGGCAAAAAGCCTCAAGATGGTTACCTACCTATCAAGCTCACCAATAAGGCAAGTGTCTCACCGTTGCGATGCAGTCAACGTTCCATTCAACAAGTTAAGCGGTGAACAGTTAGGCAAGGCATCGTGGCAGAGCTCTGTGGAATTGGGATATGGCACTGGGGCATTGTTAATTTTAGTTAACATGTTCTTTGCTTAGGTCAATTACTTCAATAATCCATATGAGCTCAAGTTTAATTCCATTTCTTTCATTAGCAATCACATACACTATTATCTCATTGACAGTAATTGAAGAATGAACATAAATAACATGTGTAGAAGACAAGCCAAGACAAGAGAACACAAGAAATTGGCTCAAGCCAAGGTAAAACCCTTGATCAAATCTTCTTATTATTGATATCAAATGTTCAACAGAGAATGAGAGAGAGAAAATACAATTAATGACCAAGAAGCAACTGAGGCAAATCTTCCATTCTACCTTTAAACAATAACAGTCAAATCTTGCCTTAATCAGGGATCAACAGAAGACAAAGCAACTGCAAGAATGTCTTCAAAAAGAGCTCAATTCTAGCCCAGATAGAGCGACCCAAAAAAATTCTATAGTGGATAGTCAAACCTCGTCAATGTGATGATGTGATAGAAGCAAATCTGGAACCTGGTTAGGGCTTGATTATAGTCCACATCTGTTCATTCTATTTCCTACAACAATACAACAACTAGCCTCCTTCTGCATGTTTCCAACCTTCACTGCCTGTTGCTTGATGTTGTTATGGGAGATAGATCTAACGACCCTTCAAACTAGCCTAGAATAGCCCTGTAATGCACCTGCAATTTCCTGAAGGCTTGCGGCCTATCAAAATAGGGAGAATACTACTCCAATAGTTCTCCAGTCCGATTGGCTAGGCCTCAACTTGCCTTTGCTGAACATCAGACCAACCAAAACCCATAAATAGACCTTAGACATCCCTTCGCTATCGAGGCCCTGATCTCCTTGTGCTGTGGCTGCCTCTCATAAGACTCTCGGTTCTGTGACAGAAGAGAATCCACAACCAAACAGACCTTCGGCCTCCTTCAAGACCTCGGCTGCCTCAGACACATGTTCAAGCAAGTTGATGTGTGTAGAATGAGGGAGAAGTCACCTGTTAAAATTGGACAACTAGGTCCAAGCTCCATGTTGTGATGCTCAGATGAAGACACCAATATTTTTATTGGGTTCCTCTTTCGGAGAGGTGCAAGATCGATTTAAAGATTATCTTGATCTGATGAGCATAACATTTATTTTTAATACTTTCAAAATATGTGCAGGTCGGCCTTAAGGTTTTACACCCCTAGCAAATGTGTCACACACCCTCAATGATTGATATAAATAGAGTCAACATTGGAGGACATTTCAATCATCTCATCACACACATTCTCATGATCTAGAAATGGATGCCGTAAATATGGATGATGCCGGAAATGGATGCTGTAAATATGGATGATGCCGAAAATGGATGCCGTAACTATGGATGATGCCGTAAATTTGGATGATGCCAGAAATGGATGCCGTAAATATGGATGATGCCGTAAATCTAGATGTGGGATTATTTTGTTGAATTATGTTGATTTTTGATGAGCTGTCTTTAAGGGTTGTGTGTGTGACACTTCTGGTTGGTTGACCGTATTGAGACTTTGCTGGTTGAAGCATCCTGTTGACCGTCGTAACGCACCAACACACTTATATTTTTCTGGCTTGTCTTCTGTCGATCTACTGGTATGTTCTATTAGCACTTTACTTTCTTGTTTATGTGATTGCTGTCTGACATTGGGGATAAAAGTAAAGTTGCATCAAGCATAGAACATCTTAAAAAATTTACATGGTATCGGAGCTAAGGTGAAGATAAAGCCCTAGTTTGTAGCAATCACCGAATTAGAGGATGGGTTCCTCAAACTATAATGGCTTTAAGGTTGATGAAAAATTGACTGGGAAGGATGACTTCCATGCTTGGAAGATGACATTGGATCTTAATTTGGAAGACCAAGATGTCATGGACTATGTGCAGGGTAAAATCCAAGAGCCTCCATCCACTGCAACTGCTGCTGCCAAATCAAAGTACAAGAAGGGGGAAATCAAAGCAAAGCTAATGATTAGGGACTCCATTCATAAGATTCTGGTTGCCTACATCTCTGAGCTAGGTCACTATGCTAGAGAATGCCCTTTCAAGAAGGTCAAGAAAAGGAAGGCTCCCTCCGGCAGAAATGGGCAGCCCTTCAAAAGGTTAAGAAATTCCAGGTATGAGGAATAAAATGTTTTTGATGATAAAAGAAATGAATTCATTCTTGTATCTGCCCTCTTTGCTGCATCTCCACCCGACACTATGGATGTCTAGTTGATAGATAGTGGTGCCTCAAGGCACATCATTGGGTTCAAGGAAGCACTTACTGATATGGTTGAAAAGGATACTAATCTACAAATTATCCTTGGAGATAATGCCACATATCCCGTGAAAGGGACAGGGACTGCGACCCTCCACTTGTTTCAAGGTCGAATCCTCCGCCTGCAAGATGTACTATATGTACCTAATTTGAAGAAGAACCTTGTGTCTGTTTCTGCCATGGAAGACAAAGGTTTCAATGTGGCATTCATTGATGGAAGGTGTGCATGTGGAAGAAGAGTTTCAAGGAAGCTATCATGATTGGGTTTAGAGTTGGTACACTCTACCAGGTTGGAGGAAGTCCACTAGGAGCGATGACATGTGATACTATCCGGCAGACTGAACTATGGCACCAGAGGTTTGAACAACTTCACTACAAGGCCCTTCCCGAAGCAAGGAAGGTGGTGACAGGGATGCCCAAGTTTTCAAATAATCATGAAGGTGTATGTAAAGGTTGTGCCGAAGGAAAGCATACAAGGGGACCTTTCCCGTCAAGTGTCACAAGGACATCTGATGTCTTGCAATTGATCCATTCTGATCTATCTGGTATGCTGCCTGTGACATCCTTGGGAGGAAGTTCTTATTATATGACGTTCATAGATGACTTCTCTCGCAAAACTTGGATATACTTCTTAAAGAAGAAGGATGAGGCTTTCATGTGGTTCCGTACCTTCAAAACTTTGGTGGAAGTGCTTGTAGACAAGCTGGCATCAAGAGGGATACCACAATGTTTGTGGGCTACAGCGAAACTTCAAAGGCCTATAGAATCTATGTGCCTGGTCAAAGGGAAGTGGAGATATGCCATGATGTCATTTTTGACGAAGATGCTTCCCTGAGGAAAGTAGTAAATTTTCCGAGATTTGAGGAAGATCATGAAGCAAGGCCTGTAAATCAAGAAGAACCGAAGGATGAGACGATGCCCGATGTTGAAGGACTGATGGACCCAATTGATCCACCTCCTTCACTGGGGAAGAGACCATCATGGCTCAGGGACACTCTCGAGGATGCCGAGGGACATATGGCCCCAAGGGGGACATTTCGTGAAAGCAAGAAACTGAGTAGATGGGGGTATCCTGTGACCATGAGTACTATTGTACAATCTGAACCTGGATCTTTTGAGGAAGCCGTAAAGCATCAAGTTCGGAAGGATGCTATGCACGAAGAGTATGAGTCCATAATGAAGAATGATGTATGGGATGTGGTTCCAAGACCGGAGGACAAAGCAGTTGTCACCTCGAAATGGCTCTACAAGATCAAGCATGGATCTGATGGAAGTGCTGAAACATTCAAGGCAAGATTTGTTGCCCGTGGCTTCTCTCAAAAGGAAGGAATAAACTATGATGACATATCTGCACCTGTGGCCCGATATACCACCATTCGATCTATCATAGCCCTTGCTGCTATGCAAGGATGGAGTCTTCATCAGACGGATGTCAAGACTGCATTTCTGCATGGTGCGATAAAGGAAGAGGTGTATGTGGAGCAACCTTTGGGGTTCGAAGTCCAGGATCAGAACACCCATGTCTGCAGGTTGAAGAAAGCCCTCTATGGGCTGAAGCAAGCACCCAGAGCTTGGTACGAGAGGATAGATAGCTACCTGATGAAGGTGGGCTTCACTCGTAGTAATGTTGATCCGAACCTTTACTTCAAGGTTGATAGAGAGAAGCCTCTCATTCTGGTGCTGTATGTGGACGACCTCTTCCTGACAGGTGCTGACCCTCTCATTCATCAGTGCAAGAGGGAGCTCGCTGGTGAGTTCGAGATGAAGGACCTAGGACTGATGCATTACTTCCTAGGCCTGGAGTTCTGGTAGAGACCTGGCGGGATTTTCCTTTCTCAAGGAAAAGACATTGTGAAGCTTCTAAAAAGATTTGGTATGGTGAACTGTAAGTCCGTGTTGACACCGATGGAGCTCAACTTTAAGAAGTTGAGTGGCAGCACTGTTGGGCCCATGTTAACAAATCATATTGAGTATCGTCAACTCGTAGGAGCTCTGATGTTCTTAGTGAACACCCGTTCGAATGTATGTTGTGCAGTGAACACTTTGAGTCAACACATGGTTGATCATAACCTTCACTGGGTTGGTGCCAAGAAACTCTTGAGATATCTCTGTGGCACGATAGACCATGGGCTGAGATACACTGCCGGGAGCATGACACTCCATGGATATACTGATGCCGATTAGGATGGTAGTGTGGTGGATCGCAAGAGCACATCTGGATGCTACTTCACACATAGATTTTCTTTGGGCAGAAAACTAAAGTCGGTAGCCTTAAGCACCACTGAGGCCGAATACATTGCAACATGTATGGCCTGTTGTGAAGTCACTTGGTTGCGAAAACTCTTCAGTGAGTTGTTCGAGCATGTGCTAGATGCCACTGTTATCCTTTGTGATAACCAGAGGGGGATTCGTTTGTCATAGAATCCCGTGTTCCACGAACGATCCAAGCATGTTGATGGCTGGTACTACTTTATCCGGATATGGTACAGCGAGGCGCCGTAAGGCTCGATCATATAGGAACTGATGAGCAGGTCGCGGATATTCTCATAATGCCCTTGGGGAAGATCATGTTCCTAACCTTCCGTGAGAATCTTGGAATCGTGGAATGACCCTATTCTGAGGGTCCTATTGAACGATGAGCTCTAGGAGCTCTGGGGGGCCTTGGGGATAGTTCCTCGGAGCTATAAGCACACACGGGGCTAGGCTTGCCGGACCTTGTGGTGCTTCTGCCCCACCATTATGATGATTGAGTTGGTTCGCCTCTCATGATCTGTGCCCCAAATGCATCCTACCCATTGAGTTCCGGACTCATGGGAAGTACCTCTCACTTGGCCAATGAGGTGAGAAAAGCTAGAGATTAGAGGTGAGAAAAGCTAGAGATTAGTAGCAAAGACTGATGGACGCATCAAAGATTGTCGTACTCTCTATCTAGGATGACATGTGTCCAACCACTTGATCTGGGATCAAGTCTAGTGAGGTTTCGGACCTCTTACTAACTTCGGGTCAGTATATATGACACTCTTGAGTCTAAGTGAGGTTTCGGACCTCCTACTGACCTCAGGTCAGATAAACCAACTTCGGGTTGGTATGAGACTCTTTGTGAGTCCTATAGAGGTTTCGGACCTCTGGGCTGAATCTGTCAGCTGGGAATGATGTCTTTGTGACTGACCCACTCTGTTCTGAAATAAAGAGGCTAGCAAAGCAAGTTACAACGGGATGACGCACGATGTTTGATTGCACAGGGGGATGGAGTTCTCCCTAGTTGAGAGGGAGTGTTAAAATTGGACAACTAGGTCCAAACTCCATGTTGTGATGCTCAGATGAAGACACCAATATTTTTATTGGGTTCCTCTTTCGGAGAGGTGCAAGATCAATCTAAAGATCATCTTGATCCGATGAGCAGAACATTTATTTTTAATACTTTCAAAATATGTGCACGTTGGCCTTAAGGTTTTACACCCCCAACAAATGTGTCACACACCTTCAATGATTGATATAAATAGAGTCAACATTGGAGGACATTTCAATCATCTCATCACACACATCCTCATGATCTAGAAATGGATGCCGTAAATATGGATGATGTCGGAAATGGATGCTGTAAATATGGATGATGCCGAAAATGGATGTCGTAAATTTGGATGCCGTAATTATGGATGATGCCGTAAATATGGATGATTCCGTAAATTTGGATGATGCTAGAAATGGATGCTGTAAATGTGGATGATGCCGTAAATCTGGATGTGGGATTATTTTGTTGAATTGTGTTGATTTTTGATGAGCTGTCTTTAAGGGTTGTGTGTGTGACACTTCTGGTTGGCTGACCGTATTGAGACTTTGCTGGTTGAAGCATCCTGTTGACCATCGTAACGCACCAACACACTTGTATTTTTCTGGCTTGTCTTCTGTTGATCTACTGGTATGTTCTATCAGCACTTTAATTTCTTGTTTATGTGATTTCTGTCTAACATTGGGGATAAAAGTAAAGTTGCATCAAGCATAGAACATCTTCAAAAATTTACATCACCCCTATATATATACAATTCGATGGGGGTCAAGAGATGTGACCATTGGGTTGATGCGCTGACATGGAGGTGAAGCCGACCTTGATAATTTACATGTGAGTAAACATAAATTCAAAAATCCACTTTTCCTTATCCAAATTTGACGATCTTTAGGTCGATTTTGGTCCTCTCGAAAAGAGGAATTCAATGCCACAATTATCTTATTCAAAGGAGCTGCCCAAAGCGGAATTTGGCTGTAGTTGCCAATTTTAACAAGGAGGGATCCTCACGTAATGGCAGGATAAAGCATTGGAGAACTAGATTTGATGGCTAACATTTGGATCATCTAGATTCATATGCTATTACGCAACAATCCTATGTCATATACCTTGAGTGTAGATTATAGCTTTAAGATTCTTAGTCATCATATTTTGTCCTCATTTGTTGCAATAGGAATATGAAGACTATGACTATGATATACTTTATATATTGTAATTTCGCTCAGTAGAGCAAAATCAGAATAAATTTTTTTGTTGTTGTGTGAACTCGTTGCTTTGAATAAAATTTGCAGATCAATGAAGTTCTATCATTCTTGTGCATATATGTGATTCAATTAACAGTTAGAATCTGAGTTTTCTTCAAGCGCGTACAACCACTAGGAGGGTCCCTTGACCTAGGACGTGCATCACTTTTTAATAAGTTTATAGCGTAGTTTGCTTTGTTTTCATAACTTAGATAATTCTCTTTTTTTCATAGCTTAATGCTCTGTCTTTCACATATTAGATAATACTCTATTTTCCGTAGCATAAACAATATTTTGTTTTCAATACAGTTCCTAATTCAAGTGCTTGAAAACTAGTCTCAACAAAATTCAAAATTAAGAATTAGTAAAGTGACCACCTAGATTTATTTACAATATGTTTTGAATGAATTTCAATTTCAAGAATGTCGATTTCGATTGCATTTGTGTGTCAATATAATGAAAGTTGATCACACAGATCTTCCAGTGGAATAGGAAATTGGAATTAATCTCTAAAAGCTACAAACAATCATATTCAAGAATTTTGAGAAGTTTGTTGTTAAAATCAAATGAATTACCTACATGGCAAAGAGGATCTATAAGTGCTTTAGAACCAGGATTATATTGAGTTAGATAGTTGTTAATTGCTTTCCTAAATTAGCATTTATTTCAAATGTCAATTTCTATTAGAAAGATTAGGAGTTAAATTCTTGCATATATTTTCCTTTACACTTCATACGTTTACAAACTCAGATTGATAAGATTAAAATGTAATGAAATTCTAGCACAATTGAATTGACCAACATTTTTGGTGCCATTGACGGGCAAGTGTATATGAGATTTACCTTTTAATTTCGGTTGCTTTTAAAATACACAACTTTGGGAAATGAGAAATGGTAAGACAAGAGGTAAGAACCTGCACATCACCATACTAAGGGTTCTCCTAAAGTTTTGGGACATTTTATTTCAGGTAATGGAGTTAAAGTTGATTTGACAAAGATTGAGGTCATTGTCAACTTTTGGTACCCAAGTCTCAAAGGGATGTAAGAATTTTTCTTGGGTATGCAGGCTACTACAAAAGATTCATAGAAAACTTTATAAAAATAGCTTCACCACTTTTCAAATTATTGACTAAAGTTAGTAAATTTTATTGGAATTCTTCATATCAATTAGCTTTTGATTATTTGAAATAGAATTTTTTTGAAACACCTATCCTAAGAGGGCCAAATTGGTCCCCCCCATTCCATATCTCTACAAATGCTTCAGATACAACTCTAGGGGTTGTACTTGGACAAAAAATTCAGCAAACTCCTTATGCAATTTGTTATACAAGTAAAAATTTGACTCCTGCAGAGTTGAATTATACAGTTATTGAAAAAGAGTTTCTTGTAGTAGTCCATGCTATCAATAAGTTTAAACACTACTGTTGAAAATTTGGCAGCTCAATGATGAATTTTTAAAAATAGGAAGTCTAAAAATAGAATTTCTAAAATATAGAAAGTCTAAAAGTTGACTTTCCCAAAAATTGTAAATCACCTTGCATCAATTGGTAATTAAGTATTGTTGATGGAAAATCCCTTCTGATTGTCAATCAATCCTAATAGTTCAATTTCGACTTAATGATCAATATTATCATTAATAGTATTATTATTCTTATGATACTATTATATTATTATTAAAAAGAAATTCAAGTCACTCAATCAAGGCTCTCAATAATGTTCTCTTACACTCATTATTAACATGGCATATTCCTCTTACGCTCTCATTAATGCACTTACACTCTCTTACACTCAATAAAAGCTCGTCATAAAAGATTCCTCTTACACTCACTTACACTCTCATTAAAGCAAGTCATAAATTTTTTTTCATACACACTCTTTAATGCATATGTTACATTCTCTCCTTTATTGCATGAGTTACTAAGGCATGCATTTCTCTCCTTAATGGTACGAGTTACAACTTACACTCCCTAATTGGCATATGTAACAATCCTTCAAGGCATGTTAGTTTGTTAATTTTTGGGCAACTAGGTCCAAACTCCATGTTGCACTGCTCATATGACGATGGTCATATTTTTGTTGGATTCCTCTTTCAGAGAGGTGCAAGATTGATCTAAAGATCATCTTGATTGGATGAACAAAACATTTATTTTCCACATGTGCAAGGTCGGCTAGATTTGTAATGTAGGCTCACATGTCTAATAGATGTGTGACACACCCTCATTGATGGATATAAATTGGAGAGACTTGGAGGTCATTTCATCATCAACTCATCACACATTCTCTCATTGTGATCTGATTGGTTCGATAGCCTTTGGAGGCCTTTTTTCCCTCACACGTGTGGAGCGAAGCTGCTGTTTTCTATGGATCTGTCTAGGGCTTTTTGCTGCAACGTTGACCAATGTTGACCGTGTTCAACCCTTGGTCGTTTGACCTCCAACTTCTGCCAAAAATCCGATTTGAGGAGGCCGTACAACTGGGCACTAAAATCGAGGAATTCCGGGCTGTTTGACTGAAGCCCTAATTTGTTGTGTTGACTTTTCAGTTGTTGCATGCATTGACTTTCCTGTGTTGTCTTTGGGTTGACTAGTGTTGACTTGTGATGAGCTGTCTTTGAGGGCTGTGGGTGTGACACATGTAGATTGGCTGACCGAGAAAGACTTTACTGGTTGAAGCATCCTGTTGACTGTCATAACGCAACAATATCTCATATCTTTGCTGGACAAAAGGAATTGTAAATCTGATCTATATTTGGCTTGTCTTCTATTGATCTATTATTGTGTTCTATCAGCGTTTTACTTTCAAGTTTATGTGATTGCTATTTTGTATCAGGCCTAAGAAAGATTGAAGTAAACATGCATCAAGCATAGAACACCATGGTTATCTAAATTTAACATGGTATCAGAGCTGAGGTTAAGACAAAGTCCAAGAGTCCAAGCTGGTGTTAGAAGCAATCTTTGAAGGAAGAAATCCCATCAAGGACAAATGGCCTCCTCAACCTACAAGGGTTTCAAGGCTGATGATAAATTCACTGATAAGTTTGATTATCATGCACGAAAGATGTCCTTGGATTTGGTTCTAGAAGATCAAGATGTCATGGACTATGTACAGGGGAAGATTCAAGAGCCTCCATCAAATGCAGCTGCTACCACAAAGACGAAGTATAGAAAAGGGGAAATCAAAGCAAAGATGATTATCCAGGACTCTGTTCATAAGCACTTGGTTGCTTACATTTCTGAGCTGAAGACATCTAAGGAGATGTATGATAAGCCGGTGAGCATGTTCAGGGCTAGCAATGCTAATCAAATCCTCTTCTTCAAGAATCAATTGAAGAATATCAAGAAGGGTAAGGATGAATCTATTCAATCTTATTTTATGAGGCTCACTGAAATCAAGAATAACCTCCTAGCTATTGGGGAAGCAATATCTGATCGAGAGATCGTTCTTATTGCACTTGGAGGTCTCCCCCGTGATTGGCATGTATTCAATACCACTATTCTCAATAATAATGTGATTCCTGATTTTGATGAAATATCGACGAGATGCACTCAAGAGGAAATGAGAATGATGGAGTATGCCTCTAATGGTAATGGAAGTGACCCTACTGCCTTCGCCGCTCATGCAAAGAGGAAGAACCATGGTGGCTCGAGAAATCAAAACCATGGTAGAGCGGGCCCCAAAGGAAGGAAGGGAGGATGTTTTACTTGTAACAAGTCTGGTCACTATGCAAGAGAGTGCCCTAATAGAAGGGACTCTCCCAGGGATGATGGCAACAACAACTCGAGAAGGAATGGCAGGAACAACAGGTTCCAAGGAAAAAAGAAGGCTCCCTCTGATCATAGTGGAAATGGTCAACCTTTTAAGAGGTCAAAAAATTCTAGGTACGATGAGTCTAATGTTGTTGATAATAAGATAAATGAATTTATTTTTATATCTGCCCTCTCTGCTGCATCTCCACCCAACACCCTGGATGTCTGGCTGATTGATAGTGGTGCTTCATGGCACTTCACTGGTTATAAAGAAGCCCTTTCTGATTTGGTTGAAAAGGATACTAATCTGGAAATTATCCTTGGAGATAATGCCACCTTTCCCGTGAAAGGGACAGGGATTGTGACCCTCCGTCTATCTCAAGGTCAAGTCCTCCAATTACAAGATGTGTTGTACGTACCTGATTTGAAGAAGAACCTTGTGTCCATTTCGGCAATGGAAGACAAAGGGTTCAAGGTAGCATTCGTTGATGGAAATGTACTTATCTGGAAAAAGAACTTCAAGGAAGCTCTTTCTATTGGTTTTAGAGTTGATACACTCTACCAGGTCGGAGGAAGCCCATTAGGGGCTATGACATGTGATACAAATCTTCAAATAGAGTTATGGCACCGAAGGTTTGCACACGTTCATTACAAAGCCCTTCCCGAAGCAAGGAAGGTGGTGACAGGGATGACCGAATTTAGAGATGATCATGAAGGTATATGTCAGGGTTGTGCCGAAGGGAAGCATACAAGGGGACCATTCTCCTCAAGTGTCACAAAGGCAACTGATATCTTGCAGTTGATACATTCTGACTTATCTGGTATGCTACCTGTGACATCCTTGGGAGGATGTTCCTGTTACATGACTTTTACAGATGACTTCTCTCGCAAGACCTGGATATATTTTTTGAAGAAGAAGGACGAAGCATTCAAATGGTTCCGTATCTTCAAGGCCTTGGTGGAAAATCAAACCGAGAAGAAAATCAAAGTTTTGAGGACCGACAATGGGACCGAGTATGAGTCAAATGAGTTTAATGACTTTTGTAGAGAAGCTGGCATTAAGAGGGAGCCAACAACTGCCTACACTCCTGAGCAAAATGGTTTTGCTGAAAGAAAGAATAGGACCATTGTGGAAGCTGCTTGTGCCATGCTATGTGACCAAGGTATTCGAAAGTTTCTATGGGTAGAAGCTACGAACACTGCTGTGTATGTTGAAAATAGATGTCCGCATTCCGCATTGGACTCCAAAACCCCCGAAGAAGTTTTCTCTGGTAAGAAACCTGATGTTTCTCATTTTAGAGTTTTTGGTTGTCTTGTTTATTTTCATGTGCCGAAAGAAAAGAGAAGCAAGTTGGATGCTTCTGGAAAGAAGGGAATGTTTGTGGGCTACAGTGAAACTTCGAAGGGATATAGAAACTATGTGCCTGGTCAAAGAGAAGTGGAGATATGCCACGATGTCACCTTCGATGAAGATGCTGCCCTCAAGAAAGTGAGAAATCTTCCTAGCTCCAAGTAAGACAAAGAAGATGAAGAAGCAGGGAAGCAGGAAGACCCAAAGGATGACCTGATGGCCGATGTTGAAGGACCTATGGATCCCATTGATCCATCTCCTTCAAATAAGAGAAGACCCTGATGGCGTAAGGATACTCTCGAAGATGCTGAGAGACATGTTGCCCCAAGGGGGACATTCCGTGAAAGCAAGAAGCCGAAGAGATACCAAGGGTATCAAGCAGCCATGAGTATGATAGTACAATTTGAGCCTGGAACATTTGAAGAAGCCATAAAGCATCAAGTTTGGAAGGATGCTATGTACGAGGAGTATGAGTCTATTGTGAAAATTGATGTCTGGGAAGTGGTCTCGAGATCGAAGGACAAATCTGTTGTCACCTCGAAATGGCTCTATAAGATCAAGCATGGATTTGATGGAAGTGCTGAAAAGTACAAGGCAAGATTTGTTGCCCGAGGCTTCTCTAAAAAAGAAGACATAGATTATGATGATATATTTGCACTTGTGGCCCGCTATACCACCATCCGATCTATTATTGCCCTTGTTGCTATGCAAGGATGGAGTCTACATCAAATGGAAGTGAAGACCACTTTTCTGCATGCATCTATAAAGGAAGAGGTGTATGTGGAGCAACCTTTGGGGTTCGAAGTCCGAGATAGAGAAACCCATGTATGCAGGTTGAAGAAAGCCCTCTATGGGGTGAAGCAAGCCCCCAGGGCTTGGTATGAGAGGATAGATAGCTACTTGATGATGCTGGGCTTCTCTCGAAGTAATGCTAATCCGAACCTTTATTTTAAGGTTGATAGAGAAAGGCCTCTCATTTTGGTTCTCTATGTGGATGATCTCTTCCTGATAGGTGCTGACCCTCTCATTCATTAGTGTAAGAGGGAGCTGGCTTCCGAGTTTGAGATGAAAGACCTAGGATTGATGCACTACTTCCTAGGCTTGGAGGTATGGTAGAGGCCAGGCGAGATTTTCCTTTCTCAAGAAAAACATGTCGTGAAGTTGCTGGAGAGATTTGGTATAATGGACTGTAAGTCTGTGTCGACACCGATGGAACTCAACTTTAAGAAGTTGAGTGGAAACGCTGCTGGGCCCGTGCTAGCAAATCCTACTGAGTATTGACAACTCGTGGGGGCCCTGATGTTTTTAGTGAACTCCCGTCCAGACATATGTTTTGCAGTGAACACTTTGAGTCAACATATGGTTGATCCTCATCACATTCACTGGATTGGTGCCAAGAATCTATTGAGATATCTTCGGGGCACAATCAACCATAGGCTGAGATACATTGTCGAGAGTTTGAGACTCCATGGATATACTGATTCCGATTGGGTTGGCAGTGTGGTGGATCACAAGAGCACATCTGGATGTTGCTTCACCTTGGGTTCTGCTTCGATATCTTAGATGAGTAGGAAGCAAAAGTCGGTGGCTTTGAGCACTGCTGATGTCGAATACATTGCAGCGAGTATGGCCTGTTGTGAAGCTGTTTGGTTGCGAAAGTTCTTCAGTGAGCTGTTCGGGCATGTGCTAGATACCACCATTATAATATGTGATAACCAGAGTGGGATTCGTCTTTCGGAGAATCCCATGTTCCACGATCGATCCAAGCATATTGATATCAGGTACCACTTTATCTAGGATATGGTACAACGAGGCGCCGTAAGGCTCGATCATATAGGAATTGATGAGCAGGTCACGGACATTCGCACGAAGCCTCTGGGGAAGGTCAAGTTCCTAACCTTCCGTGAGAAGCATGGAATCGTGGAAAGACCCTATTCTGAGGGTCCTGATTGAGTTGGACTATGAGCTCTGGGAGCTCCACGGGCCTTGGGGATAGCTTCTTGGAGCTATAAGCACATATGGGGCTAGGCTTGCCGAACCTTGTTGTGCTTCTGCCCCACCGTTATTATATTGAGTTGGTTCGCCTCTCTCTGATCTATGCCCCGCACGTATCCTACCCATGGAGTTTCGGACTAATGGGAAGTACCTCTCATTTGGCCAATGAGGCGGAAATGTGGATAGAGACCAATAGAAAGACTGATGGATACACCGGAGATTGTCGTACTCTCCATGTCTAGGATGGCACATGTCCAACACCTTGATCTGGGATCAAGTATGATGAGGTTTTTACCTCTAAACTGACTTCGGGTCAGTAAACTAACTTCGGGTTAGTAGGAGACTCTTTTGAGTCCAAAAGAGTTTTTTTTACCTCTAAGCTGACTTCGGGTTAGCTGTGTGTGATGTCTTTGTGACTCACCTTTTGTTCTATCTGAAATAAAGAGCCAACAAAGCAAGTTACGACAGGATGACACACGATGTTTGGTGAAAGTACATGATGGTACTGATAGATGGCACTTATGGACAGATGGAGTTGTCCCTAGTTGAGAGGGAGTGTTAATTTTTGGGCAACTAGGTCCAAACTCCATGTTGCACTGCTCATATGACGATGGTCATATTTTGTTGGATTCCTCTTTCAGAGAGGTGCAAGATTGATCTAAAGATCATCTTGATTGGATGAGCAGAACATTTATTTTGAATTTATTTTCCACATGTGCAAGGTCAGCCAGATTTGTAATGTAGGCTCACATGCCTAAAAGATGTGTCACACACCCTCATTGATGGATATAAATTGGAGAGACTTGGAGGTCATTTCATCATTAACTCATCACACATTCTCTCATTGTGATCTGATTGGTTCGATAGTCTTTGGAGGCCTTTTTCCCCTCACACGTGTGGAGCGAAGCTGCTGTTTTCTGCGGATCTGTCTAAGGCTTTTTGCTGCAGCATTGACCAACGTTGACTGTGGTCAACCCTTGGTCGTTTGACCTCCCACTTTTGCCAAAAATCCGATTTTAGGAGGCTGTATAGCTGGGCACTAAAATCGAGGAATTTCAGGTTGTTTGACCAAAGCCCTAATTTGTTGTGTTGACTTTTTTGCTACTGCATGTGTTGACTTTCTCGCACTGTCTTTGGGTTGACTAGTGTTGACTTGTGATGCATTGTCTTTGAGGGCTGTGGGCGTGACACATGTAGAATGGCTTACCGAGAAAGACTTTGTTGGTTGAAGCATCCTATTGACTGCCATAATGCAACAATATCTCATATCTTTGCTCGACAAAAGGAATTGTAAATCTGATCTATATTTGGCTTGTCTTCTATTGATCTATTATGGTGTTCTGTCAACATTTTACTTTCAAGTTTATGTGATTGCTATTTTGTATCAGGCCTAAGAAAGATTGATGTAAAAGTGCACTCCTTTGTGATTCAAACTCCTTGCTCCTCATATATATATGTGCCTCTCATCCTTTCTTCTTACTACTTGTGCATTGTGAAAGAAGAATTTGAACTTGTGAGAGAGTTGGAGAGAGTTGAAGAAGACTGTGAGAGAGAGACTTGGAGAGTAAGAGCAAAACTTGGTGAGCCAAGGTTGATTCAGTGCTTCAGTGTTTCAGTGTTGACTTATTTGAAGGGAAGGTTGATTCAATGTGTGCATTTTCTACTGTTACCAGTGATCTTCATGCTACAACTTGTTCATAATTAGGTGAACTTACTCATTCTCTTGATCTCTCATTGTACTTTGTATCTCTGCTGAACAATTGATTTCTAATAGAAGAATGCGGCTGGGTTTTTCCCTTGTGGGTTTTTCTCTTGCCGTTGGACCTAAATTCTTTGTGTCTCATTTTTTTCTTGGTTGTCTTCTATTGTGCATGTGATTTATGTTCTATCTACAATTGCTTATCTAATATTGCAACATAAAGAAGTTTTGTAATAAGTGATTGTTACAACATAGAACATCATAATTTCAACATGGTATTAGAGCACAATCACGACTCTCAATAATGTTTTCTTACACTCTGATTATTGACATGACATATTCCTCTTACACTCTCTTACGCTGTCATTAAAGCATGCCATAAAAGGTTCCTCTTACACACTCTTTAATGCATATGTTACATTCTCTCGTTTATGGCATAAGTTACTATGGCATGCATTTCTCTCCTCATTGGCATGAGTTACACTCCTTAATTGACATTTGTAACTCTCTGTCAAGGCATGTGAGTTACTCCTTTATGATTCAAACCCCTTGCTCCTCCAATATATATGTGCTTCTCATCCTCTCTTCTTACTACTTGTGCATTGTGAAAGAAGAATTTGAACTTGAGAGAGAGTTGGAGAAGATTGTGTGAGAGAGACATGGTGAGTAAGAGCAAAACTTGGTGAGCCAAGGTTGATTCGGTGTTTTAGTGTTTCAGTGTTGATTCAGTTGAAGGGAAGGTCGATTCAGTGTGTGCTACCGATGATCTTCATGCTACAACTTGTTCAGATTGTAGGAATATCTGTTTTCCCACCATGGTTTTCAATTTCACCTTATTTCTCCAATTAGTTAAATGCCCTTTTCCATAACCTTACATTCAACACGCTGGAAAATAAATATTTTCTGAAAACACAAATTCTGGAAAACTTTCACAGTGCTGGAAATTGCAGAAATAAAAATCAGCAGACTAAAATAGCCACACAAAACATTTTAACATAGTGATTTTTGGTCAACATGACCTTGGAAAAACCCCCTACAACTCTTGGGGAAAACCAGTTCGAAAGCTTCTCTTTATTTTTTGAATATTGCTTTTACAGTGATGCAAAAATTTACACGGCCCAAAAAAAATTACAACAACTTTGAAACATAACTTATCTCGAAAACCGTGCCAAACTCCACCTTGGTTTCCGTGCCCACAAAACAAAAAAATTACAGCCTTCAAAACTGTACGAACAACCTCGAAAACAGTGCCGGAATGGCTATACGGCCTCCCTCGAAATCTACAATTTTCTCTACTCGAAATTCGTGCCCACTTGCCTCAAACTTCGTGCTCTGCGCTGCTGTATGGATTTGCTGAAAGTTAGTGCTGTTGCCCTCCTTCTTCTCACTGCTCAGAAAATTCTCTTCAGCTTTCTCCTTCTCCTTCTCTCAATCTGCTCATGAAAGAATTAATGAATGAATGACCTTTTCTCTCCTTTTCCTCCTTTAATAGAACTCTAAGTGACTTTTGGGTTATCCCCAAATCCAATGGTTGAAATAGCTTTAGATCTAGGGCTGAGATTAAATGCTCTTTTAAATCTCACTTTCTATTTTTTAATTCACCCCACTTTAATAAAGACCCACTTAGTCATTTATTTCCAAAGTCACTTTTTCTTTCTAATTTTACATTAACTTTATTAAAGTCACTTTAAAATTAGACTTTAGTAACTTTTTCACTTAAAGTCACTTTTAAATTAGATTTTACTTTATAACTTTATAAAGCCACTTCAGGAGAAAAATTAAATTCTTTTGAACACTTTTCCCTAAGCTAAAGATCAAAGCCTTAGGGAACCACTGGTCATCCGGTAACCAAATTTCAACACTCCCTCTTACCGAAGAAGGTGTTCCTCACCACACCCATCTTATCTTTGAAGTAGACATGCTTGCCCCATGGTAAGGCTTTGGTAAGAATATCTGCAACCTGCTCATTAGTGGGAATATATTCGAGCTTCACAGCTCCCTTCTGCACATAGTCTCTGATGAAGTGATATCTGATGCCGATATGCTTTGACCGATCATGAAATACTGGATTCTCCGTGAGTTTAATGCAACTCTGATTATCATAGTAAATCACTGAAGGTCTCAATGGCTGACCAAATAAGCCAAACAACATCTTGCGAAGGCAGATGGCCTCACAACTAGCTAGACTGGCTGCCATATACTCTGCTTCCGTTGAACTCAATGCTACTGATTGCTGCTTCTGGCTGAACCACTACACCACTACTGAACCCAACCCAAAACAGCACCCTGAAGTGCTCTTCCTATCAGAAGCACAACTTGCCCAATCAAAATCAGTGTAACCTGCCAATCTCACTCCATCCCCCTGCCTATAATCCAGACCATACTCCACTGTCCCCTGCAAGTATCACAAAATGTGTTTTGCAGCAATCCAGTGAACCTTCCTAGGCTCACACATAAACTGACTCATCGTGTTGACTGCAAAACATATATCTGGTCTGGTGTTGACCAAATACATCAAGGAACCAATCAGTTGTCTATACAATGTGGGATCCACCAACTCGGAATCTGAAGCGTGAAGCTTCTTCCAGTTGGTGATCATCAGTGTCGACATGGGTCTACAATCCTCCATGTGGAATCTGCCAAGGATGTCCACAATATACTTCCCCTGTCCCAGGAAGAAATGCCCCTCCTCTTGCCACACCTCCAAACCCAAAAAGTAATGCATCAAGCCGATGTCCTTCATCTCAAACTCCGCCGCAAGATCTCTCTTGCAGTGCTTTATGAGTCTCTCTGCACCTGTAATGACTAAGTCATCCACATACAACACCAGAATGAGAGGCTCCTCACCTATCACAATATAGTAAAGGTTCGGATCTGCCTCACTCTTTGTGAAACCCATCTCCTGCAAGTATGTATATATCCTGGAGTACCAAGCTCTGGGAGCTTGCTTCAGGCCATAAAGGGCCTTCTTCAGTCTGCACACATGGGACTCCTTCCCATGCACCTCAAATCCCTGTGGCTGCTCAATGTACACCTCCTCCTGTATGAAGCCATTGAGAAATGCGGTCTTCACATCCATCTGGTGGATCTTCCAACCCATCTCTGCTGCTATCGATATAATGGAGCGGATCGAAATATATCGAGCCACGGGAGCGAAGGTCTCCTCATAATCAACTCCCTCTACCTGGGAGAACCCTCTAGCCACAAACCTCGCTTTGAATTTCTCAATGCTGCCATCTGCAGCATGCTTTACCTTGTAAAGCCATATGGAAGTAACCACGGATTTGCCCTCAGGCCTCGGCACCACCTCCCAAACATCATTCTTCATGATAGAAGAATACTCCTCCTGCATGGCCTCTCTCCAGACTTGCTGGCTAGCTGCCTCCTCATAGCTAGAAGGCTCAGAGTCAAGGATGTTGGCAACCATTGCCATATAGCTACAAAACCTCTCAGGTGGTCTGCTCTCTCTGACCGGCCTCTTAGGCCCAACAACAGATGTGGCCTCTCTCAAGGTATCCTGAAGCCACTTGGGCTTCCTCTTCCCTGAGCACACTTCTCCCACTAGAGAATGAAACTCCTCCTCCTCATCATCAGGAGCTTGAACTCCTGACTATCTGTCTGCTGTCCTCCTGCCTGAACCTGAACCTGTAGATGCTGAGGTACCATGTGAACTATCCATCAGTGGACTCCCTAGTGAACTGCTTTGTGGACTGCTCTGCATGCTACCCGAAGCACCACCCCTCTGAGTTTGTGAGCCAATGTTCACTGACGGACCAGACATCGTCATAGATGTACCTCCGGATCCTCCTGATCCCTGCCCACTGGATCTTTGTGATTGACTCAGCTGCTCCTGAGGGTCTGGCTGATCCAGATACTCTAACTCCCGTGACCTCCTGAAGGCTCGGTCCTCCTCGAATCTCACATCCCGCTTGACAACAACTCTCCTCTGTGCGGGAATATAAATCCGAAAGGCCTTCGAGGTCTCACTGTAGCCCACAAAGACACCCTTCTCTGCGGTGGGCTCTAGTTTGGTCCTCTTCTCCATGGGTATGTAGGAGTATGTAATACACCCAAAGATACGGAAATGACCAACATTAGGCTTCTTCCCAGAAAAAGCCTCCTCTGGAGTCACATGCCCCAAGGCACAATGTAGACTCCTGTTCTGCAAATAAACAACAGTGTTGCAGACCTCTGCCCACAAAAACAATGGCGATCCCTGATCATGTAACATGGCTTTGGCAGCCCCTCCGATCGATCTGTTCTTCCTCTCCGTAACCTCGTTCTGCTGGGGTTGTAAGGAACAGTGAACTCCCTCCTAATGCCTGCCTTCGCAAAATAGTCAACAAACTCTCCAAGGGTGTACTCTCCTCCATTGTCTGACCTCAGGGACTTGATCTTCCAACCTGTCTGAGTCCCCACAAGAGCTCTGAACTCCTGAAACCGCTTGAAGACCTCACTCTTGGTCTTCAAGAAATAAATCCAGGTCCTCCTGGAGTGATCATCAATGAATAACACATAATAGTCATATCCACTCAAGGAAACATGAGACATTCGACCGCTCACATCAGAATGAATCAAATCAAGTATCCCAGTAGCTCTGCTGTCACTGCTGGGAAAGGGGCATTTGGATAACTTGCCCATCGCACATCCTTTGCATGTATCAATGTGATCAAGTACTGAAATCTGGCACACCTGTAGTGATCTCCTGCAATGTCCTCGAGGCTCCATGATACATGTGCCCCATCCTGCGGTGCCAAATCTCACACAGCTCAGAACTGCTAGCTCCGCTGTTGGTGCTACTGCTCAATGCCATAAGGGGCTGAAATGCAAACTTGTACACCTTTGCATGGCGTACACCTATCACTCTAGCTGACTCAGCTGGAGTACCCCTGGGATATATCAGCACCTGTCCTCTCCTGAACAATATCTCATACCCTCTGTCCTCCAATGCTGAGACGGATATGAGGTTCTTCCTCATCCCTGGCACATATAAAACATCTGACACCTTCAAAGGAGGTTTGGGTTCCCTATCAAATGTCAGTGTCCCCACACCGACTGCTCTAACAACACTGTCATCACCGAGTACTACCTCTATATCAGTGCCACTCTCTGAAAGCTCTGAGAAGTACTCACGGACACCTGTCATATGACGTGAAGCCCCACTGTCCACATACCAGATACCCGAAGATCTTCTGCTAGTCGAGAGAAATGCATGCTCCCTCTGAACCTACGTGGCAAGTGATCCTGCACTAGTGGACTCACAAGCACTGAACCCAAACTCTCAGTCAAATCTATTTGAAAAGTCCTCAATCTCTGCTGTTGCTGCCATGGTCTTGTTCTTCCCTTTCTTCTTCTTTACTCGGGACACACAAGCATAGTGTCCAAAGTAACAAAAATCGCGATCGGGATAAAATCGCCGAGGGGAAAAAATCGGAAAAAATCGTAAAAATCGGGAAAAAATCGGCACATACAAAAATATTCATTTTTTTTCAATTTTTTTAATATCTAAAGCATCTACAGCATAAAATAAATGCATTGAGACATAAATATGAAAAAAAAACTAATATATAAGATGTGTAATATCATGTCTGGTGCTACATCACACATAAAACTGAATCCTGTCCTGAATACTAAGTCCTGAGTCTCAACTCAACCTCAAAATATCAACAAAAAATATAATAATGTATCTCATATCATGAGTCATAATGTTATATACAAAGGAATGCACCAAATAACCTATACTACTGATTTCCTCTGCCACTCTTGCGAGAAAATGTAACAGCTTTCCCTCTAGACGAAGAAGTTGGCGGGGCTGGCAATGGACTCTGTTGTGCTCCAGATCCTGAAGCACTAGGAGCTAAAGGAGGTAGACCACGTCCTCTACCGGTAGCAGGGGTAGGTGGTGTCACCTCCTCCTCCTATTGTTGCTCCTCCTCCTCCTCCTCATGAAACTCGTCATTGATTCATCGCTACTAGAAATGGGATCATCAACAGGAGATACATAAACATCATCTAGCTCAAAGTCTTCAGACTTGGATTGCTCAACCTTAAAATGCGGTAGAAAAAGATTAACATGCCTAACCAGTTGTTTTCCTTTGAGTGAAAGGTACATTCTTGTTAAGGCCACAGTAGGGGAGTTCAACAATCAATACCACCAACATCAACAAAGTTCAACAATCAATGCCACCAACATCAAGGGTCTTAAAGGACTTCATGCTCTTGATCAAATGCCAATCTCATGCTCTTGATCAAATCCCCAAACCATGAAACCCTGAAAACCATTAAGTCTGTTGAATTTTGAGTGAAATCTAAAATTCTAGTTTCTCCATATGAAATCCAATGAGGTTGAAACCACTCTTAAACATCCTGAGTCATTTCATGGTAATGTTAAAAATTTAAGTAAAAGGATGAAAATGAAAAATAAAGGAAATATCACTTTTACTTTAAGAATTTAACATTAACATTACCATGAACTGCCAACAGGGTGTGTTAGGAAAATGAGAGGGCTGCAAAAATGACAAAAAAAAAAATCGATTTTTGAACTTATAGGGTTTCTATTTGATGGGCCCACGATTTTTACCAAAATAAAAAATCGCGATTTTTTCGCGATAACGATTTTTTCAAAAAATCGTTGAAAAAATCGCCAATAAAATCGGCAGCCCGAAAAACTCGCGATAAAATCGCGATGTTTGTTACTTTGATAGTGTCCCATCTTCTGACAATTCCAACACTTCACCTTGGAATAGTCCTTCTGCGTGTTACCCTGTTTACCTTTACCTTTGCCTTTGCCCCCACCACTGCTTGTGGAAGCTTGCTTCTTTCCCTTGCCTCTCTTGCCTCCTGCCAACAGTGTTACATCCTCATCCTACTCAACTGGCTTGGCTGCCCCAAGCTAACCCTTCCTGATTTCTGTCTAAATGCAATCATCCCAAAACCTCTCCCATGTGGGAAGGGTCTCACGTGCACAAACCCCATCAGCAAAGTTCAACCATGAACTTGGGAGGCCATTCACTGTAATCCGCACCAACTCAGTGGATGGAATGACCTCTCCAACTACTGCCAACTCATCTCTCACATTAGTAATCTTTGTGAGATATCCAACTGCACTATCCGTCTTACCCATCTTAATGGTCTTCAACTTCTCCCTTGGGACCATTTTCCTGTTCTCATTGGTATTCTGGCAGAGATTGGTCAATGCTCTCCACATCTCATGAAAATTTCTCTTTCCTCTCACATGAGAAATGAAATGGTCTTTGATTCCGTCTAGAATCAGTCTCTTACCCTTGTTATTCTTTTTATTATACACTGCCAACTGAACAACATCAGTAGGCACAACAACAGGGTGTTGTGCAGTATGCACCATGACATCCTAGACTTCTGCCTCGTCAAAGATACTCTGCATTCTCTCCTTCCACACGTTGTAGTTATTATGCCCATCCAACCTATCCTCCACCCTCAATCCCAATGACATCCTTGCTGTCCTAAAAACTGAAAATAACACTGCTGTAGTAAAGATAAAATTTACGTGAAAAAATCAGCTTCTTCAGAATTTTTAAGTGAAATTTCTACAGCTTTGTAATTTTTGTGTTTCATCCCAAAGCTGCACTTTCGGCACACTGACTCGATACATATAGAAATTTCTGTTTCCCACCGGTTTTAGGTTCCTTATTTCTCAAATTAGTTAAATGCTCTTTTCCATAACCTTACATTCAACACGGCGGGAAAATAAATATTTTAAAACGCAAGTCCACGGAAAATTTTCACGATCTTTGAAGCGCAGATTTAAAAATCAGCGGAACTAAAACAACCACACAAAACATTTAACACGGTGATTGCAGGGTCAACATGACCCTGGAAAAACCCTGTACAACTCTTGGGGAAAACCCGTTCGAAAGCTTCTCTTTATTTTTTTCTAAATATTGCTTTTTATAATGATGCGAGAAATTTTACAGCGAAAAAATTGACAACTTCGAAACGGGGTATCTCCAAACTCCACCTCAGTTTCCGTGCCCACAAAACAGAAAAATTACAGCAGAAATTATAGCCTTCAAAATGGTACGAACAGCCTCGAAAACAGTGTCGGAATGGCTATACGGCCTCCTTCGAAATCTGCAGTTTTCTCTCCTCGAAATTCGTGCCCACTTGCCTTGAACTTCGTGCTCTGCCCTGCTGTATGGATTTGCTGAAAGTTAGTGCTGCTGCCCTCCTTCTTCTCACTGCTCAGAAAATTCTCTTCAGCTTTCTCATTCTCCTTCTTTCAATTTGCTCATGAAAGAATTAATGAATGAATGACCTTTTCTCTCATTTTCCTCCTTTAGTAGAACTTTAAGTGACTTTTGAGTTATCCCCAAATCCAATGGCTGAAATAGCTTTAGATCTAGGGCTGAGATTAAATGCTCTTTTAAATCTTACATTCTATTTTTTAATTCACCCCACTTTAATAAGGACCCACTTAGTCATTTATTTCCAAAGTCACTTTTCCTTTCTAATTTTACATTAACTTTATTAAAGTCATTTTAAAATTAGTCTTTAATAATTTTTTCACTTAAAGTCACTTTTAAATTAGATTTTACTTTATAACTTTATAAAGTCACTTTAGGAGAAAAATTAAATTCTTTTGGACACTTTTCCCTAGGCCAAAGATCAAAGCCTTAGGGAACCACCCGTCCTCCAGTAACCAAATTTCAACACAGATTTGGGTTAACTTGCACATTCTCTTGATCTCTCATTGTACTCTGTATCTTTGTTGAACAATTGATTTCTAATAGAAGAATCTGGTTGGGTTTTCCTCTTGTGGGTTTTGCCCTGGTCATTGGACCTAAATTCTCTATCTCATTTTGTTCTTGGTTGTCTTCTATTGTGCATTTGATTTATGTTCTATCTACAATTGTTTATCTAATATTGCAACATAAAGAAGTTTTGTAATAAGTGATTGTTACAACATAAAACATCAAAATTTCAACATGGTATCAGAGGTTTGGTGAAGACAAGCCCAAGAAGATAAGAACTGTCTCTCCTTGCCATTGAAATCTTATTTGTTGCTCCTTATTTATTGTTGAATTTTTACTGCTGAAATTTTACAGCTGAAATTTATTGCTGAAATTTTACTGCTGAATTTTACTGCTACCGTTGTTCCAAGATTTCAAGGAACCCAAGATATGATAGTAATTTTGCAGATAGTAATTAAGGTGTTACATGTGTTTAATAGTTGTGGTTTTGGTACTTGTTGATGCATGCAAAAGTAAAAAATAGTTTTATTTATGTTTATGCACGTGCAAGGAAGTGTTGTTTTGAAAAGAAGTATAATGCATAAAAGGTTATGAAAGAATAAGTGATAGAAATTGAATGCTGAATATAGGGGGATTTTGACTCTCACATAATCTTATGGGTTTTGCTAATTTTGATATTAGAGTTTACTAACAATAGTGGTTGTAGGTAAGAATCATGACTTTTGCAAAAGTTGGAATGATAGTTTTCTAAACTAACCTCATTTGCAACGACCAAAGATGGATTATAACTAATATTATTGCTGACAATGAAGTAAATATGTATAATTATTATTACATGACTTCACTCTGGGATCAAGATTTGAAGATCTTTATAAAATCAATGGAAGTCCTATCCATGCATTGATTCATAATAAGTAATCATCAATATAAACTGTGGCACCGAAAGTTCACTCATCTTCGCTAGAAAACATTACTTCATGTGAGAAAGATGGTTTCCGAAATGCCTGAGATTAGAGTGGATCATGATGGAGTTTTCCAAGTGGTGTTCAAGAAGATGCATTCCTTCTGCCAATGACACATGACTGATGGACAATGGTAACTTATAGAGGTCAGATCAAGAGGGAGCGAACAAAAAATAAAGAAAGTATTTTCAAGTCTGATGTTGTTTCTTGGTGTCACTGCTCTTGTTTAGATTTATCTTTATAGATCATTGGTTATTCTTCTGGCATGAGTATTTGAATGATTCTTTCACTAACTTCTTGATGAGGATGCAATCAAGAAAAGTAGATCCTGAAGATTATCAAGGTGCAAAATAGTACCGGAAGAGTAAACTCCAAGAAGATGCTGGTGCAAGGATAATGAAGGAGCCACTCTCACATCTAGAAAAGAAAGAAAGACTTGTCTCATCCCCAGGTATACTTTCATTATTTTTATTTACCTTGCTATTTCTCTTGTTCTTGTTCTGGGATCAACATGTACATTTGATGAATGTGAGAACCAAGTCCTTTGTGTCGAGATTAAGGAAGATGTCGAGCCATCCCATGACTTGAGTGGACATGAAGTGGACAAGAGCTCAAGACTTCTAAAAAAAAGCTAGAATCAAGAAAGAGACCACATATCATATAACCTAGAACAAAATGGGCACTTAAGGATCTTTTACTGCCCTGTCTACGTTCATGAGCCAAAGGAAAAGAGTACCAAGTTGGAAGCTTCAGGTAAGAAAGGTATCATTGTTGGTTATTATGAAAATTCTAAAGCTTACAAAATATATGTGCTTGGTAAAAGAACTATAGAGTTTATCAGAGATATAGCATTTGATGAAGATGCAAATCTTGGAAAGACAAGAGACACTCCTCTTCCTCCTGCTAATAGTCAAGATGATGCATTTGATCCTGAGCTTGAAATTGATCCTGTTGATGAACCCATGGAGCCCATGGATCCCCTGGATCCTCCTGCTAAAAGGAGACTTTTATGGCTTCGTGACACTCTTCTAGATGCTGATAAACATGTTGCTTCTAGAGGAACCTTTAGAGAAAGCAAGAAACCATGTCGGTTCTAAGGATATGTTGTAGCCATGAGCAACATTATTCAAGTTGAACCATGCACTTTTGAAGAAGCTGTGAAGGCTCATGTGTGGAAAGATGCAATGGTTGAAGAATATGAGTCCATCATTCATAATGATGTATGGGAAGTGGTTCCAAGACCCCAAGGTAAATATGTTGTGTCTTCTAAATGGCTGTATAAAATTAAACATGGTGTTGATGGCAGTATTGAAAAATATAAATCTAGATTTGTGGCCAAAGTGTTCTATCAGAAAGAGGGAATAGACTATGATGAAATCTTTGCACATGTTGCCCGTTATACAACCATCCGATCTATTATGGCTCTAACTGCCAGCTAAGGATGGTCCCCTCACCAAATGGATGTGAAGACTGCTTTTCTGTATGGCTTCCTCGAGGAAGAAGTATTTATGGAGCAACCACAAGGATTTGAAGTACGTGACTGGAAAACTCATCTGTGTAGATTGAAAAAATCTCTCTATGGTTTGAAGCAAGCTTCAAGAGCTTGGTATACTTACATTGATAGCTTCTTGATGAAGCTTGGTTTTACTAGAAGTAATGCTGATCCAAATATTTAAGTAAAGACAATCCAAGGTATGCCTTTTGATTTTGGTATTATATGTTGATGATTTATTTCTGATCAGTGGTGAACCTCTTATCCTCCAGTGTAAGAGGGAGTTAACTTTTGAATTTGAAATGAAAAATCTTCATTTGATGCACTACTTTCTGGGTCTTGAAGAATGGCAGAAACCTGGTGAGTTTTTCCTCTTAAGGTAAATATGTTGTCAAGTTGCTAGAAAGATTTGGTATGACATAATGTAAATCCATGAATACTCCAATGGAGATTTTAAGAAGTTGTGTGGTGAAGCTGCAGGTTCTGATTTGGCAAATCCTTTTGAGTATCGACAACGGATTGGGGCACTGATGTTCTTAGTGAACACTAGACAAGATATATGTTTTGCGGTCAATACTCTGAGCCAATATGCGATTAAGCCATCATATGCACACTGGATTGCTGCAAAGCATGTGTTTGTTGGAAATATTGAGAGGGGTGGGGGGAGGGGTGTGAATCAGTATTTCTTTTCAATTGTTATTTTTACCAGTTAGATCACTTATAATTAGAACACAAAATGAACAATAGGAATAAATACTTTTATTAATTTCTTCTTTATAATAAATTCAATACATTAATGTGTAGGGCTCCAACCCTAGATGAAGACATCAATCTTCAATCCTTCCAGGCACCAACCTGTACTTTGCCAAGCACCAACTTGGACTTCACTAGGGTCCGACCTCAAGGGCTCCAACCCTATCTTCCCAAGGCACCAACCTTGTCACTTTCAGGCTCCAACCTCTAGGGCTCCAACCCTTTCTCTGGTACAGGCTCCAAACTGGTCTCTTGAGGACTCCTATCCTCTAGGGCTCCAACCCTTTGCTTCAATTTGTCAAGATAAGTTCACTAATTCTTCACGGCTCCCAATATCATTTGCAACGAGCCGTGACAATATCTTCACCAATGCTGCCCTCAATTGATCTCCAATATGCTTAGTCCATCAATGACAATTTTGTCTTCACATGAAGGTGTCTCCACGGACCACAACTCTTCATGTCACCCAAACAAATATCTCCAAAGTCACCTCATGAGGGCCTTCAACAATGCATCATGGTCTCCAAGAATCTCCAAGATCAGCTCCAAATCCACTTCAGGATATACTTCTTTAAGGTATCTTCAAGACAATGTCTAATGGTATGCTCTCAAACAATGTTCAATCCAAGTGACTTCAAATCAGCTCCACCAAGATTAGTCTTCAAAGGAAGTCTTCACAAGTTCCAAAGATAATCCTTCAATCTGCCCTCAATGCCAACTCAAAATGTTGCTTCAAAATCCTATCGAGGGCTGCTTTAATGACTACAATATCTGCTCCAAATTTCTGCTCCAAGACTCTTCAAATCTGCTCTAAGACATCCTTCACATGTTGTTCTTATAAAGTCTTCAGGATCTGCTCAAAATTCTCTCCATGGTTTGCTCAAGATCTGCTTCAAAATGTCTTCAAAACACTTAGCTTAAGATGCCTTAAGTCTGCTCCAAGACTTCTTCAAGGACAACTCAATAAGGTTTTCGATATTTGATTCAATAGATCACTCCAAAAAGCTTCTCAAAGATCATACTTCAAGAATCATCTTAGACTTCAGAAATGTGTACAAGTCTGCACAGGAATAGCTTCAAATCTGCTCAAAAGATAAAAAGAACGCTGCTTCAAAAGATCTTCAAGTTCTCCTTCAAATCTGTTCCAAGGATGCTTGAGGTCTACTTCAACAAAGGCTTCTAATAAAGGTGAGAATATCTTCTCAGAAACCTCCCTAAAGTCTGCTACAAGATTCTTCAAAAAATGCTTGAAGTCCACAAGAGAGAGACAAGAGAGAGTCCCCCAAACAATTCCAAATCTGCTCCAAGCAGGCATCCAAAGGTGTTTTAATAAGGGTTAGTTCACATGATTTGCTCCACAGGAAATTAGGGTGAGATTCCAGACTTGGATTACTTTAGTTTTGCGTTTTTAGGATAACCAAACTATTTTAACCCTACAATTTTTTTTTTTAGCCCAAAACAGAGTTACTTTCTGATCTCCTCGGCCCCTCTTATATTTCTCTCTTCCTGTAATGGTTCTTCACGAAACTGATGATAAAAATGGACAGTCAGATCTCATATTTATATGAATTTCGTCTTCCAAATGAAGGGACACGTCCCTTGACTATGAAGCCGACTTGTAGGCCAGGGATGGGTCGGCTCACTGCTAGGATTAATTTCCTTAACTTAAAAAATCAATATCTCCCAAACTATTTTTGTGTTTCGAGGCAAGAGCTCATTGGAAAGAGGAAAAAATCCTCTTTAACATGGTTTAGGTCCCATGTTGAAAGGTTGCATCTAAGGGGGTGAAAAACATTTTTCTTTGTGACTGCCCTTGAATTATTTAGTGCAGAAGCTAATTATGACAGTATGGCTTCTCTTTGTTTGGCTTCTCCATTGTTTGGCTTCTTTATTGTCATAGGGTCATAATGTCATCATGATATGCTTCATCCATGTCATCAAGATAGTGCAGTGATATGTCGTTAACCATATGCAGCATCAATAAGAAGGAACCCTTCATCAAGAGTAAGGACATCATCATGATTTCTAGGGCATCTTCATCAAGAGGAAGGATACATGAGGTTATGGTGTCTTCATGGTTAGTTCAAGGGCATCATTATGATCAATAGTCATCTAGGACAAGACTTCTTCTTAGTGGCATGACATCATAATGGCATCACTATCGCAAGAGGGACTTGTCATTATGAGTAAGGACATCATCATAATATACATGAGGTTATGACATCACAAGAATATTTGCCATCCCAATAATTCCATATTGACATCAATGACAACCTTGACTAACAGTGTTGAGATATCTGCATGGGACCATCAATATTGGATTGAGATATATTGCCGAAGATGTAAGACTACATGGGTACTCTGATGCTGATTAGGTTGGTAACTCTACTAATATAAAAAACACATCTGCATGCTGCTCTAGCTTGGGATCTGCCATGATATTAAACAAAAGTCTGTAGCTGTTAGCACGACTAAAGCCAAGTACATTGTTACTAGCATGGCTAGTTGTGACGAAGTATGGCCGAGGAAACTCTTTGGAGAGTTGTTTGAGCATGTGCTAGATATGACAGTAATATACTGTGACATTAAGAGTGGGATTCAACTTGCAGAAAATTTTGTATTCCATGACAAGTCCAAGCACATTGAGATCAAATATCATTATATCTGGGATATGGTGCAGAGAGGAGCAGTGAGGCTCCATCATATTGTGACTGATGGTCAGATAGTTGACATACCAAGCTTTTTTCGAAAAGGAAGTTATTAGTATTCAAAGAGCAACTTGGACCGACAGATGTGACCCTTCCTAGAAAGGGTTGTCATGGATTATGTGACTTGGTTGTACGAGATCCTTGTCATGTGTTGACAAGTGGATCCCCCACGCAGAGATGAGACTTGGTTGTGCGAGATCCTTGTCATGTGTTGACAAGTGGATCCCTCCAAGAAGAGATATGCTTGGTTGTGCGAGATCCTTGTCATGTGTTGACAAGTGGATCCCCCCAAGCAGAGATGAGACTTGGTTGTGCGAGATCCTTGACAAGTGGGTTATTCCCCCAAGCAGAGATGAGACTTGGTTGTGTGAGCTCCTTGTCAAGTGGGTATCTCCACAAAGTCTGTAGATGCAAGTGTTCTACCACTTGATTTTTGAGGGTCAAGGTGGGAGAATTAGTGAACAATAGGATAGAGTGTGATCCTTACCTCTCATGGTAAGTGGTCTCTTGCCTATTGCCAATCGTACATATATTGAGGGTGGTAGATTAATCTCCCCTATTTTCCGTGGATGTAGTGTTGTCGCTGGAGCTCCCTATCATTATTATTCTTCATTAGAGTGAGACATCATTGTTGTAGATGATACATAGCAAAGATGAACAGAGATGAGCTTTGGAAGCAAAGATCTTTTGTTGCAGAAAGAAATTCCTCCCTAGTTGAGAGGGAGTGTTGAAAATTTGACAGCTCAGAGATGAATTTTAAAAAATATAAAGTCTAAAAATAGATTTTATAAAAATATAAAATCTAAAACTAGAAAGTCTAAAAGTATGACTTTCCAAAAATAGTAAATCACCTTGCATCAATTGGTAGTCAAGTATTGTTGATGGAAAATACCTTCTGATCACCAATCAATCCAAGTAGTTCAATTTCAACTTAATCATCAATATTATTATTATTATTCTTAAGATACTATTATATTATTATTAAAAAGAAATTCAAGTCACTCAATCATGGCTCTCAATAATGTTCTCTTACACTCGCATTATTGGTATGACATATTCCTCTTACACTCTCATTAATGCTCTTACACTCCGTTACAGTGAATAAAAGCTCGTCATAAAAGATTCCTCTAACACTCTCTTACGCTCTCATTAAAGCATGTCATAAAGATTCCTCTTACGCACTCTTTAATGCATATGTTACATTCTCTCCTTTATGGCATAAGTTACTAAGGCATGCTTTCTCTCCTTAATGGCACGAGTTCCACTCCCTAATTGGCATATGTAACTCTCCGTCAAGGCATGTGAGTTACTCCTTTATGATTCAAACTCCTTGCTTCTCCTATATATATGTGCCTCTCATCTTCTCTTCTTACTGCTTGTGCATTGTGAAAGAAGAATTTGAACTTGAGAGAGAGAGTTGGAGAGAGTTGAAGAAGATTGTGAGAGAGAGACTTGGAGAGTAAGAGTAGAACTTGGTGAGCTAAGGTTGCTTTAGTGTTCAGTGTTTTAGTGTTGATTTAGTCGGAGGGAAGGTTGATTTAATGTGTGCATCTGCTGTTCCTACTAGTGATCATCATGCTACAACTTGTTCATATTTGGGTGAACTTATTCATTCTCTTGATCTCTCATTGTGCTCTGTATCTATGTTGAACAATTGATTTCTAATAGAAGAAGAATCTGGTTGGGTTCTTCACTGGTCATTGGACCTAAATTCTCTGTCTCATTTTGTTATTGGTTGTCTTCTATTGTGCATTTGATTTATGTTCTATCTACAATTGCTTATCTAATATTTCAGCTTAAAGAAGTTTTGTAAGAAGTTTATTGTTACAACATATAACATCATAATTTCAACAAATACATCATTGAGTACGAAAATTTTGTTCATACTGATCATTCTTCAATTCGATATTTAATGAATAAACCCATAACTAATATAAATTTTTTTAGATGACTCTTATTGTTATAGGAATTTAATATCATTATATTGGATAAACCTGGGAAGGAGTACACAATTGCTAATTTTCTTTCTAGAATTCAAAATAATAATACAACAATTCATGTAGAAGATAAGTTCCCTTATGAACATCTTTTTGCAATTTCTACTAAATCCCCTTGGTTGGAAAATATTGATAACTATTTGGCAACATGAAATTTACCACAACAATTATCATGAAGAGAAAAACAAAGGGTTATCAAACTCAATCCATCTTACTCTTGTATAGAAGGAAAAATTTTCTGAATAGGACTTGATTTGATCATCAAAAGGTGTGTAAGAGAGGATGAAATACTAGATATATTGAAAGCATGCCATGATAAGCCATCTGGAGGACATTTTGCTAACAAGAGAATTGCATACAAAGTTTTTCTTTTTGGATATTATTGGCCTACCCTTTTTAAGGATGCCAAATAATATGTGAGAGATGTGACAATTGTTAGATGTTGAAATTTGGGTACCAGAGGACAAGTGGTTCCCTAAGGCTTTGATTTTTGGCCTAGGGAAAAGTGTCCAAAAGAATTTAACTTTTTCTTCTAAAGTGACTTTATATGTTGTAAAGTCAAATCTAATTTAAAAGTGACTTTAAGTGATAAAGTTACTAAGTCTAATTTTAAAGTGACTTTAATAAAGTCAATGTGAAATTAGAGAGTGAAAAGTGACTTTGGAAATAATTGACTAAGAGGGTCTTTATTAAAGTGGGGTGAATTAAAAAATAGAAAGTGAGATTTAAATGCACATTTAATCTCAGCCCTAGATCTAAAGCTATCTCAGCCATTAGATTTAGGGATTCCCCAAAAGTCACTTAGCGTTAAATTAAAGGAGGAAAAGAGGGAAAAGATCATTCATTCTTTCATGAGAAGATTGAGAGAGGAGGAGAGAAAGCAAAGGAGACATTTTTGAGCAGTGAGAAGAAAGAGGGCAGCAGCAAGGAGATTCAACAAATCCGTACAACAAGGTTATTGGCACAAATCCCAAGGCAGAAATTCATACAACATGAGAGAGACACTGTTTCCAAGAAAGGAGGCACGAAAATCTAGGAAGAGGGCAGTGACATTAAGCACGAAGTTCGAGGCAGAAATATGGGCACGGAAATCGAGGAGAATGCTGATGATATTTTCGACACAAAAATCGAGAAAAAGGACAAATTACAACATAGATTTCTAGGCAGTTTTTGGGCACAGATTTTGAGGGGGGGGGTTGCTGTACAATCCGTATAGTTCCGTACAACTGGTTCCAACACACTTCTCGAGGTGGGCGTACAACATTTATTGCTTTCATTAATGCTGTAATATTTTTTGTTTTGCAAGTTGCTGATTTGGCACAATTTTCGAGGCAGTGTGCAAGCACGAAAATCGAGATAAGTCTGTAATTTTGGTTGCTGGAATTTTTACTGTGTTTTTCTGTCTCACTGTAAAAGCAATATTCAGAAATAAAGAGAAGTTTTCGAACTGGTTTTCTCCAAGAGTTGTAGGGGGTTTTTCCAATGTCATCTTGACAAAAAATCAGCGTGTCATTTTCTGTGTGTGTGGCTGATATATTTTCTGAGTTTTTATTTCTGCATTTTTAGCACTGTGAAATTTCTAGAATTTGTGTTTTCAGAAAATATTTATTATTTCCAGCTTGTTGAATGAATGGTTATGGGAATGGGCATTTAACTACATGGGAGTAATAAGGGGAAATTGAAAACCGGGGTTGGGCTAAAATTTCTACATGGTATCAGAGAGCCAGTTTGCTGAAAAGTGCAGTTTGGGACAACAAGAAAAAAAAATTACAGCAAGCTGATTTTACACACAGAAAACTGAACCTTTACCACAACAGTGAAATTTTCAGTTTATTAGGACAACAAGCATGTCTTTGGGCTTGAGGGTGGAGGATAGGTTGGATGGGCAACGCAACTACAGTACATGGAAGGAAAGAATGCAGAGCGTCTTTGAGGAGGCAGAAGTCTGGGGAATAATGGTGCATACCCAACAACACCCTATAAATGTGTCTACTGATGCTGTTCAGTTGGCTGATTTTAATAAGAAGAATAACAAAGGTAAGAGACTGATTCTGGATGGTATTAAAGACCATTGCATTCCTCATGTGAGAGGAAAGAGACTTGCTCATGAGATGTGGACAACTTTGGCCAATCTCTACCAGAGTACCAATGAGAATAGAAAAATGGTCCTAAGGGAGAAGTTGAAGGCCATTATGATGGCAAAAACTGATAGTGTTACTGCATACCTCACAAAGATCACTAATGTGAGAGATGCGTTGGCAGTAGTTGGAGAGGTCATTCCACCCACTGAGTTGTTGCGGATTACAGTGAATGGCCTTCCCAATAATGGCTGAACTTTGCTGATGGGATTGTTGCACAAGAGACCCTTCTCACTTGGGAGAGGTTGTGGGATGATTGCATACAGAATGAAATCAGAAAGAAGTAGCTTGGGGCAGCCAAACCAGTTGAGGAGGATGACAATGTAGCACTGTTAGCAGGAGGCAAGAAAGGCAAGGGAAAGAAGCAAGCTTCCACAAGTGGTGGTGGGGGCAAAGGCAAAGGTAAAGGTAAGCAGCCGAAGAAGGAGAAGGACTATTCCAAGGTGAAGTGTTGGAATTGTCAGAAGATGGGACACTATGTAGTTGTGTGTCTGGAGAAGAAGAAGAAGGTGAAGAACAAGACCATGGCAACATCAACAAAGATAGAGGACTTTTCGGAGAGCTTTGACCGAGAGTTTGGGTTCATTGCTTATAAGTCCACTAGTGCAGGATCACTTGCCACAGAGGTTGAGAGGGAGTGTGCATTTCCCTCCACTAGCGGAGCATCTTCAGGTATTTGGTATGTTGACAGTGGGGCTTCACGTCATATGACAGGAGTCCATGAGTACTTCTCAAAGCTTTCAGAGAGTGGCACTGATATAGAGGTAGTACTCTGAGACGACAACATTGTTAGAACAATCGGTGTGGAGACATTGACATTTGATAGGGAACCCAAACCTCCCTTGAAAGTGTCGGATGTTCTATATGTGCCAGGGATGAGGAAGAACCTCATATCCGTCTCAACATTGGAGGACAGAGGGTATGAGATATTGTTCAGGAGAGGACATGTGCTTATATATCTGAGGGGCGCTCCAGCTGATTCAGCTAGAGTGAGCCGAGTTCATGTGTGAGCCCGAGGGAGAGTGCAACGGGTTGTACATAGAAACACATTTTGCGGTACTTGCAGGGGACAGTGGATTATGGTCTGGACTACAGGCAGGGGGATGGAGTGAGATTGGTAGGTTACACTGATTCTGTTTGGGCAAGTTGTGCTTCTGATAGGAAGAGCACTTCAGGGTGTTGTTTTGGGTTGGGTTCGGCAGTGGTGTCATGGTTCAGCCGGAAGTAGCAGTTAGTAGCATTGAGTTTAGCGGAAGCAGAGTATATGGCAGCCAATCTAGCTAGTTGTGAGGCCATCTGGCTTCGCAAGATGTTTGGCTTATTTGGTCAGCTGTTGAGAGTCTGAGACCTTCAGTGATTTACTGTGATAATCAGAGTTGCATTAAACTCACGGAGAATCCAGTATTTCATGACAGGTCAAAGCATATCGGGATCAAATATCATTTCATCAGAGACTATGTTCAGAAGGGAGCTGTGAAGCTTGAGTATATTCTCACTGATGAGCAGGTAGCAGATATTTTCACCAAAGCCTTACCACGGGGCAAGCATGTCTACTTCAGATATAAGATGGGTGTGGTGAAGAACACTTTCCTCGGTAAGAGGGAGTGTTGAAATTTGGGTACCAGAGGACAAGTGGTTCCATAAGGCTTTGATCTTTGGCCTAGGGAAAAGTGTCCAAAAGAATTTAACTTTTTCTCCTAAAGTGACTTTATAAGTTGTAAAGTCAAATCTAATTTAAAAGTGACTTTAAATAATCTCAACGTTAGATCTAAAGTTATCTCAGCCATTGGATTTAGGGATTCCCCAAAAGTCACTTAGGGTTAGGTTAAAGGAGGAAAAGAGGGAAAAGATCATTCATTCTTTCATGAGAAGATTGAGAGAGGAGGAGAGAAAGCAAATGAGACATTCTTGAGCAGTGAGAAGAAAGAGGGCAGCAGCAAGGAGATTCAGCAAATCCGTACAGCAAGGTTATTGGCACAAATCCCAAGGAAAAAATTCGTATAGCAGGAGAGGCACTGTTTCCAAGAAAGGAGGCACGGAAATCGAGGAAGAGGGCAACATCATTAAGCACGAAGTTCGAGGCAAAAATCTGGGCATGGAAATCGAGAAGTGCTGCTGATATTTTTGGCACAAAAACCGAGAAAAAGGATAGCGCTATCCGAGATTTCGGCAGTTTACGAGCCTGGGCCGTGGAGGTACAACTGTCAAAGTCTATCAGGCTCATGTTACGGCATGCTTCCCGAGGTGGCCGTACATCATTGTGCTGTCATTAATGTTGTAATATTTTCGTTTGCAAATTCTTGATTTGGCACAATTTAAGACGGTGTGCAAGCAGAAATTAAGATAGTATGGTATTTGGTTCTTTGGAATTTTTCTTGTGTTTAAATATAGCAACAAAAACAATATTCAGAAATAAAGAGAAGCCTTCGAACTGGTTTTCTCCAAGAGTTTTAAGGGGTTTTTCTAGGGTCATCTTGACCAAAAATCAGCGTGTCATTTTCTGTGGGTGTGGTTGATATATTTTCTGAGTTTTTATTTCTACATTTTCAGCATTGTGAAATTTCCAGAATTTGTGTTTTCAGAAAATATTTATTATTTCCAGCTTGTTGAATGAATGGTTATGGGAATGGGCATTTAACTACATGGGAGTAATAAGGAGAAACTGAAAACCGGGGTTGGGCTAAATTTCTACATTAGAGAATGGGAAGACTAGTTCAAGCAGATGAGATGCATTTGAAAAATGGGCTTTAGATTTTGTAGGTCCAATTAATCCAACATCCAGACAAATATATATATATATATATATTCTTGCTTGTACTAATTATGTAACAAAATGACTAGAAGCTAAACCTTCATTTTTTGCTATTGAAAATGCTGTTGTAACATTTCTTTTTGAGGATATATCCACTTGTTTTGGTGTTCCAAGAGAAATTGTTACAAATCAGGGTGCACAATTTACATCTAAGCTTGTCTAGAAGATTGTGGAGCAATATTAAATCAAGCAGTGAAAGTCTACTCCATCTCACTCACAAGCCAATTGGTATGTGGAGTCAACAAAATAGTTCTTAAATCCTTTTTGACCAAAATAGTTCAGTTACATCACGAAGATTGGGTAGATAGGCTTCAGGAAGCACTCTGGGCATAACAAACCACATGGAAGAGTGCCACTGGACATACACCATATGAACTTGTTTATGGAAAGTAAGTTTTACTTCCTATAGGGTTTCAAGTGGAGACCTTCAAAACAACAACAAGACTGGGACTAGATCTCTCAGAAGCACAAAAGCAAAGGTTAGTGCAATTAAATAAATTGGATGAAATTAGACAAGATGCCATCCAAAGAACTAATATCATCCAACAACAAAGAACAAGGTGGCATGAAAAGTTAATCAAGATGAAGAAATTTAAACCAGGTGATTGGGCTCTTTTATTTGATTCCAAATTTAAAGTTTTTCAAGGAAAAATTTAAACACACTGGTTAGGTCCATATATAATAGAAACAGTAATATTTTAAGACCTATATTAAGAAGTGTTCAGTGGTTTTTCTCTCGGAAGGGTTTCCACCTAAAAATCTCGTGTACTGTCTTTGATGTTGTGTATTTTTGAATGATGTTGCTGATTTATGTTTTAATCTAATGCTAATGATAATCAATGCTCTGTGAAGTTAAAATTAAGTAATTGAAGTGAAATATTGATTCACCCCCCTCTCAGTATTTCCAACAACATGTTATTCAACTTAAAAACACATGTAATAGCTCAATCTAGAGTGCAGAAATTTCAAAAGAATAACAAGTAATTGCTACTCTTTCCCTTGGACAACAGTGTCCCTATCAAGGCCTAAATTACTAGTTTGGAACAAATAGCATAAAAAACAATAAGATACTTCAACTTGAGCAAGAGACCATTGACCTCCAAAGTCTTTTATATTATCAAGTATGTGACAGAATTACAGCTCTGTGAAGTTAAAATTAAGTAATTGAAGTGAAATATTGATTCACCCCCCTCTCAGTATTTCCAACAACATGTTATTCAACTTAAAAACACATGTAATAGCTCAATCTAGAGTGCAGAAATTTCAAAAGAATAACAAGTAATTGCTACTCTTTCCCTTGGACAACAGTGTCCCTATCAAGGCCTAAATTACTAGTTTGGAACAAATAGCATAAAAAACAATAAGATACTTCAACTTGAGCAAGAGACCATTGACCTCCAAAGTCTTTTATATTATCAAGTATGTGACAGATTTACAGCAGAGTGTACCCAAACTCTCAAGCTTGCTTCATTGTCAAATGAGAGCAAATGAATACAATTTATAGAGTTGTAAGAGGCCCATGAGGCCCACGAATTTCTCCAAGATGACTGCTGTCAAGTGGCAACAAATGGCCCCAATTTGACTGAGTGTAGGACTGCCTGTCAGCTGTGCATATCAGCTGTATATTTCCTTGAATCTACCTGCGTGGGGGCTGTTGTGACAGGTCTGCGTACAACCCTTAATCGCTGCGCATATTGGCTAGAAAAGGGGCAAGGTATCCCCCTTTTATACTGCGTATTATCTCCACTTTAACTGCTGCTGGTTCCTTAAATTTTGGTCATGTGACAGTCCCCTTTTTTTAGCTTGCATGCCCCTTAATTTGCTGGCCTTACAGCCTCTAATTTCCACCTATCCAACAGCTATAATTCGGCTTTCCTTTCTGACTGATTGGTAGCTATTTTGGTGGGATTTGGCCAACCAAATTGGTAGCTGAAGGTATCAATTCACCCTTGATTATGTGGCCTCCCAATTAACCTTCTTATGTCAACCTTTTGATGCCTTTGATTGCCACATCACTTGACTTAGGCCTTTTGACTTAAAACATGATTTTTACTTTGTCCCCACATTAATTTTTTGCAATTCCCTTACCTTTTTATCCTCACCTTAGGAAAAAGTGGGTTTTCATGTCAGGATAATTATTTTTGGCCCCTCAAAGTGGGTACCAGGAGAATGTTGGTGCTCTGAGCATGATTTTTGAGCACCCACAAGCCACCAACATTTCCTAAGGCCACTTATTTACGTCATTACATAGAAAATTAATTAAAAATCCTGTCTTGCGGGAATTTTTACTTATTCAAAAAATCCTAGAAAGACCAAGTCAAATTCCGTAAGACTCTAGATATGACCTAGCATGGTAATATACATTGGCCCTAGACATTAGGACACACCTAAGACTCAATTATTAAGTCACACTCTAGCTTTGGAGGTATATGGGTGAAAAAACTCGACTAATTATTTATCACCGAAGAGCGAAAATAATTAGTCTAGTGAAAAAACACCCTAGAGTGGACTCAGTAACTAGGTCGCAAAGGGCCCAAACATGTTACATAAGTTCATCATGCTAGCGTTCATTTATTACAATTCCCCCGTGGGCGTGCGGAATTTGAGAGAAAAAAGTAGAAGAGGAGACATAAGAAAGGGTAAAGTGCCTTGCTGGACTTTTGATCTTCAATAATTTTTATGAGTGCCTCATCCATTGTGCCATGAAGTCTCGTTCCCTGCCATGTGCATATGAGCAGGTAACAGGTTGCATTGGAGGTTTGACTGTGTCCATCTTTTCCGTCTAACCGATTGCTTGGCTACATGGTTACATTGGTCATTCGAGTATGTTGATTGATTATGGCAGTGTCTAGACTCTGAAATATTATTTAAGAAAAGAAGGAAAAAGATTGTAGATTAGTTGTTGATTTTTACTATATTTTCTGATTTTTCATTGCTGAATTTTGTGTTTAGGATAGTAGCAAGTACTTTTGTGTGCATTTTTTTCATTCACTTTAGCAGTCCTACAATCCTAGTTAGCTATATGCTGAAATTTTTCCCTCATATCAACATATTATGTTATGTCCTTGTGTAATAAAAGCCTTTTATAAGGCTGGTTGGTGTTTCTTATGAGTCACATTGGTCAATGACATTTTTGTCCATTATTTGTTAAGGGTAAAACTATGATTCCTATGCCATTTGTTCACTTATCCTTTTTGTTGATTTTCAAGTGCAAGAAAGGCTAGCACAATTTTCCGCTACAAATAATTACTTCCAATGATATTGTTTATACTTTAGCACATTTCAAATCATTAAACAATAATCATAAATGTAGTAGGACACTAGAGATCGCAGTAAAATAAATAGGCACAAGGGACACAAAAACTTTTACCCTGGGAAAACACAACCTCGGGAAAGGGAAAAACCAAACAATATTTTCTTAGGAGAAGTTGTCCAATTCCACAAAATGTACAATCTGAATATCCCAGTCAAAATTGGTCAAACAGATCAATCAAATAAGCTAAGTCAAACTTGGTCAAAAGAGGGAATTTCAGACTTCTGCAACAGCGAGTCAAATTTGGTCAAACAAGCCGAATTTCGGCCACTGCAACTTTTTGTCAACTCTGGTCAACAGGTCGAATTTTGGCTCCTACAACTGCCTCAAAATTTTTGGTCAATTATCCAAGAGTTTTGGTCAACTTTCCTCAGTGAAACTTTGGCCAAACAGAGCAGAAAAATATTCTGTCAACACCGGTCAAACAACCCATAAAATCCAGTCAACACTGGTCAAAGAAAGTCAAAATTTTGATGTACTTCATTGGTCTTCTTTCTCTATTCCCTTCGCATGTGTGGATAGAAAACAGATAGATAGATGATTCAATTTGATGCCAAATGGAGGAGGTCGATTGGTCAATATATAATGGTCGAATGAGGAGGGTTTTGACCAAGGGTGAAGCCCATTCATATGGTGGGGCTGACCTGAACCTCAAGAAAATATTTTAATATTCTTTGACTTAGTTGACTTGAAGACCGACCTTAGCTACAAAAATTCAACACTTTTTCCAACATTTTTCTTAGGTTGAGCCTAGATGAGGGACAATCATTGCTTGCTATTGCGTATTGTGTTCGATAGGTGGGTAGTTTGAAGAGTAGGAGTCTTGAGTCGTATAATTGTCTCGTCAAAGCAAGTCAAACTTTTGATGTACTTCATTGGTCTTCTTTTTCTATTCCCTTCGCATGTGTGGATAGAAAGTAGATAGATAGATGATTCAATTTGATGCCAAATGGAAGAGGTCGATTGGTCAATATATAATGGTCGAATAAGGAGGGTTTTGACCAAGGGTGAAGCCCATTCATATGGTGGGGCCGACCTGAACCTCAAGAAAATATTTTAATTTTCTTTGACTTAGTTGACTTGAAGACCGACCTTAGCTACAAAAATTCAACACTTTTTCCAACATTTTTCTTAGGTTGAGCCTAGATGAGGGACATTCATTGCTTGCTATTGCGTATTGTGTTCGATAGGTGGGTAGTTTGAAGAGTAGGAGTCTTGAGTCGTATAATTGTTTGGTCTCTTTATCCCTCATCAAGTCATTATCCCTGAGTCTGTTGGCCCCCCCTCCCTCCCCCGTCATCCAACACTAGGGACATGGTGCCATATTAGTCATTCTTGTTGTTGATCATTTGCGCTGAGGAAAATAAATCATCATTTCCTTTCAGTAGGCTACGTCTCATTAATTTCGACACCTGATCTAGGGGATAGCCCAGAGGTTGATTACCTTGATGTTTGTTAGCCTCAATGGTGATCACTTTGCATTTGACAAGGTCATTCATTATTGGGCTTTGATTGGATGATATTGGAAGTTCAACTCCAACACATCTTTCACAATTGGTGAGTTGTGCTCATACCTTAGGGCCCATTAGCCTCATTGGTGGGTTCCTTTGCCCCTGTTAGGCGTTTTCCTCATTGGCATCTAACCAGGTGGCTGCCTCCCATGTGTCGACTTTAGCACATCATCCAATGGCGGTAGCATACAGGTTAATGTAATAGCTGGTTGTTTTGTACGAGCAATGTGTATGGATGAAACCCCCCTTTAGCCAATCACCGGGAGCTCCATACTTGTTGACTCCATTGTCCACTGGATAGGCACATTGGATCAAGATCATTTTTCAAGTCATGTTCTTAATATACAGGCATAGATTTTAGTCTACAGAATTGATGATAGCAAGATGCCATTCATGGATGCAGTTTATAGAGATCACCAGGTTCTCAACATCCCATAAGGGGATGCTGCCCCTTGTTGGAAATTAGGTTCGGTCTTCAAAATGACCTATTTGTAATCATGACATTGTATACTTTGTATAAAGAAAGAAAATAAATTTTTATTTTATGTAAAGCATGAGTTTCATGCTCAAATCTAGTTCAAAGGCATGTTCTTCGTGCTTCTAGGTCTTTCCAGGACAAAGAAGAAATTGTGTCATGTATTATAATCCCATTTGGACTCATTGTAACAATGAAAAAAATTATTTTGTAAAGAAAAAGCCGTTTATTTCTCCAAGACCAAGTCGGCCCTAGTCAAGGATAAGTCAGCCCCAGTCAAGGATAAGTCGGCCTAAGGGAGGGCTATTCGACCCCTCAATGAGGCTATAAATACAAGGAGCTCGACCTCATTTGACACACTCACTCATCACAAGTTCAATCTGCAATAGAAAAGGAGAAGAAGAGCTAGAAGGTAAAAGAAAGGAAGGAGGAATTGAAGTTTCTTTGGATAATCTCTCCCTCTCTCTCTCTTTGTCCATGCTTGCAAAGTTAGGGTTTTCGTGTAGCTGTAGTTGTAGGAGGCCGAAATTCTGAGGAGCAGTCACAGGGATTAAATTCTAGAGCAAAGCTGCAGAAGGTCAAAGTTTGGAAGCTGCCTTGGAGAGGATCTTGCTAGGGGGATGGCTTGGTGCTTCGGAGGATTTTGGGCTTTGGTCTTTGGGTCTTGCAAGTCTCTTTGTGAATAGATTCTATAAGAAGAGAAGCATTTTTCTGGGGTTTTTCCCTGGCTTGGAGCCTATATCTTGTGTACTTTGCCTTGTTGTGATCTTCATTGTTTTGGTAATTGTTTGATGAACAAGATCTAATAAAGTAATAAAAGGCCAACACACATCAAAAGTAATTATCAAGTAAAGGAAAATCTCTATAATCTCTAAGTTTCCTGAATTTTCCAGCACCCCTTGAGTCGCAATTGTTAACCCCTAAAATTTCCCCTACTAGCGCATTTCACGAGGTTGGAGGTTCAAAGACTATTATAGATATGGGCTGGGGGTTGGTTCCCAGGGAGACTAGTTGTAGGATTGATTTAGTGATGATTCAGACATACTTTTGTATAGATTGGAGGGAGTTGCTATTTTTAGCAAGTCCCCTAACAATATTGATCACATATTTGGAGTTTTTGTGAACTCAAGGTTTTAGTGAGGCTACTTCGAGTGACATGCATGGCACTTGCTATTTTTAGTAGGTTTTGTCTAGGGACTCGCATGTCAGAGATAAAGATATATTTAGAATCCTTGTGAGATTTTGAGTCCAATGAGCCACTTATGGCTGACATGCAAGCACTTTCTAGTTTTAGCAGCACTTGCATGTCGATTTTGATTACAGCTTTGGATTCCTTACTGGAAGATGAATCCAATGAGTATGGTTTCATGAGATTCTGAGGACTTTCTATTTTTAGCAATGGTCGCATGTTAGGTCTATTGTGACTCCTCACCAAGTTTTGAGTTCAATGGTGGTGGTTTCATCCAATTCTGCTTATTTTCTATTTTTAGCAATGTTGGCATGGTAGTGTTGACAACATATTTGAGTTCCCCATTAGATTACGAGTCTAATGAGTGTAATATTATGGGCATGCAGTCAAATTGTTATTTTTAATAGTGCCTATTTTTAGGCGTATTATATATGGTAGGGTCCCCATATCTATTTTAGGTATTTCATATTTTTTAGTGGAATGGCTATTCATGTCTATTTTAGTAGCATGATGTGGCAGTTTGAGGGGTTGACACATGGTGGTAAGTGTGAGTGGACAAGTGGCAAGAGTAAGATAAGTCCTCAGTGAGGTGGAAGAGCACACGAGTTGACATGGCAATAAAGGCAATTTGGTTTTCCTCTCACATATTATTCTCAGGAAGAGGCCGATGAGCTTAAAAAAGGACAACTTGCCAATGCTACTCCTTAGGCTACAAACATTGAGCCAAGGATTGTACTTGAAGCAAGCGGAGAGCGACTCGACAACAACACGAACAACTGACATTGGAAAATGCTAGGAGTCCATCAACTAAAGAGAGTACAATAGCTAAAATAATTAATACTCAAGGTAGTGTAGAAGCTGAATCATGAGTGGCAATGTGGTTCAGTCTCCTTATGGAAAGACATTGTGTGGACAATTAACATAGCTCTTCAAGGGTTCAAGGGGTCAAACTATGAAAAAGTTTCAATCAAACTGCTCAAAAAGAAGGAGCTTGTTGATAATGTTTTAGCACCTATCCGTTCTTCATGGACTAGCTTTGGGGTTAGCATTGTCTCTGAAGGATGGAAAGATACTAGGTGTAGGCCATTGATTAATATCATTGGCAGTTCAGCAAAAGGAAGAATGTTTTGAAGGTCGAATACTATTTAGAGGAGGTAAAGGATGCTCCGTTCATTGTTGATATTTTTAATCAAAGTGATTGAGCAAATAGGGCTTGCTAAGGTGGTGCAAGTTATCATGTATAATATACCGGTTTGCAAAAGTTGGAGGGTTGATTATTGAGAGCAAATATGGTCACACTTTTGGACTCCTTGCATTACCCATAATCTAAATTTGATTTTAGAAGAGATTGACAATAAAGTTCCATGGATTAAGGAACTCATAGGACAAACAAGGGAGATAATTAAATTCATCACCAACCACCACTAGTCTCCATCAATATTTCGAGAACACTCTAGGTTAGAGTTGTTTAAAGTTGTTGATACAAGATATGCCTCAAACTTCATCATGTTGGGCTGCCTTGTTGAGATAAAGCAACCATTAATTTCTATGGTGGTGAGTCAACTTTGGGCTGAGTGGAGATAGGTAGATTTAGAGCAGGGAGCTATAGTGCGTAGATTGTGTTTTGACGAGGAGTGGTGGAGCAAGATGGAATTATTGTTCAAGTTCACATCCCCCGCACTTGAACTTTTTCGAAGTGCTGACATAGTCAAGCCTTTCTTGGGAGAGGTTTATGATGGTATGGATACCATGGTTGAGAAAACTATGGAAATCATTGGACAGAAATTTCCTCGACTTTTAATTGTTGATGCACATTTTGGCAATATAGTAAAGAAAATCATGGTTGAGAGGTGGAACCGGTTTAACACTCCATTGTAGACTTTAGCACATGACCTAAACCCAAGATTTATGTTGAAGACCTTATTACTCAAAGCAAGAGGAACATGGAGGAACCACATAAGGATAGAGAAGTATCAAATGGAGTGAAAAGAGTTCTTATAAGAATATTTCCGGCATATCTACATAGGGAGGTGAAAAAAGAATTCACTAGTTTTGCTATTGGTTTGGATGAGTATTTAGATATATCAGCTTTGGATGAGAGGAGCACCATGAGTCCAGTTAGATGGTGGATTTGTCATGGATGAATTGGTGTACATCTGTAAAGCATTTCCATTCATTTTCTTTCACAAGTGGCAAGCTTTTCATCAACAGAAGGCTGAGGATCTTGTTTATGTACATTCACACCTTCACCTTGCATCCTGTTTGGGTCCAGAATATAGTATTGGGCCTTGTAACGAATGGGATGTGAATCCATAATATTTTGACTTGGAAATCTCTCTTGTTGCAATGAAATTGAGGAACTTAAAAGTGGAATTGGGAATACTTCATGCAATCCATATTCCTCTATTGAACGTGGATCTTCTTCTATTTTCCATGACGAATATGAAGATGAGGACGATGACTATTGGCTTTTAGGCTTTACTAGCTTCTATTTTGACTGTTCATAGTTCATACATTCAACATTGTAGCCTCAAGGCTCATATGCAAAAGCATTTTTTTGGATATATAGCTTCATTAATAAATAATAAAGGTTGTTTTTGGATTTTTTTACCTGCATTTTGTATCACTTGTCCAATTTTTTACCTGCATTTTGTAAATTACATTGAAACTTTGAAGGAAAGCTTTTAAGTTTTAACATTATGATTTAGAATACAGATACAGATTCATGAATAAATATCACATTATATATATATATATATATATATATATATATATATATATATACACCTCGTTTCTTAATTTTTGAGGGATCATGCTTGCAGTGTGTTTCTGTTTCCGCATACCATGTAATTTAGCCCAATACATGTCATGATTTTCTGAATGAACCATTTTTATATTTGCACAAAGATATTCTCATGAATAATTTAAAAATATACCATATATATAAGGTGACCGCGAAATGTGTTTACAATCATGTAACCATATTTCTATATTATTATAGAGCAGCATAATTCAACAAAATAAGAAACTATTTATTGAGTAGTTAGACATTCCTCCATTCAAACCAGAAAGCCAACAAGCCCCAGTTCTCTTTTTAGGGATGTTAATCATAGTACGATAAAGCACTAAGTAGCATGAATGAATATCACTAGAGTAAAACTGTGGAACTCTCTCTCTCTCTCTCTCGTCGCCCCAAGGGTTGAAAAAACTGGGTGTCTCAATCTCTCACTGGGTTGAAAAAGCCCCAGTTCCCTTTTCTTGTTATGCTTAGCTCCACCCTTCTCTATACAATCCTTTTTTGTGCTTGTGCTTTTTGGTGTTTCAGCAGTCATGTTTCATAGGGATTCTACTCTAATGTTTGGTCTGCATAAGCACTTCCAACATGTTTCATTTGGGAATGTGTTTTTGTATGCATTCTTCCATATTCCTTCCCAGGTTTCTTGGGAACAGTTTTGCAGCCAGCATACTGTTTGAAGGTGTGCTAACATTTCTGCTGTACCTTTCTGGTCTCATTCACACTTCTTTTGGTCCATCTACCTGTAATTGGGTTCGTCTAGGTCCTAGTTTGACTATTGGATGAATAAACAGATTCGGTCTTTTCCATTTCTAATATGTTGCTTGCACATTTTTCTCTTTTGTTTTACACTGTTATACGTCCTATAAGATTCTCCTTTATATGTATAATTCTCTGTGCTTTCCTCCAGCAAGGAAAATATCGTGTAGGAAAAATATGTTAATGATACTTTTGTTGCCATAACTTGGAGACCTTCAAGTACCTTGCTTAAAAGTGGTTTGCTACCATACTTTAATTTACAAAATGTTGAATGTCTCTTCACTCTGCTTTTTCTTCACATCATTGCTGCATTTATATGAATTGCCATCTCTATTCACTCTGCTGACATCTATATTTGCCTGTAAAGAATGGGTAATAATCAGAGCTTTTCTTCACATCATTGCTGCATTTATATATATATTACCATATAGTTTATTAAATTAAACTGGAAGACCAGCTTTTTGTTCTGCTTTCTTTTTGCAATAAACAATATTGGTATCCAAAGTGCAGCTTTTTGAGAAGCTTTCTTTTTGCAATAAACAGTATCGATATCCATTTTTCTCATGTGTATGGTGTCTGTTGAAACTTGCAGGTAAATGCTGCTCTGATTGAAGCCCTAAGAAAAGGTACTAGCTTTGGTGCCCCATGTGTTGCAGAAAATGTTCTGGCTGAGATGGTTATTAAGGCAGTACCTAGCATAGAAATGGTCCGCTTTGTCAATTCAGGGACGGAAGCATGCATGGGCGTGTTACGTTTGGCACGTGCCTTCACAGGTAGGGAGAAGCTAATTAAGTTTGAAGGCTGTTATCATGGTCATGCAGATCCTTTCTTGGTAAAAGCAGGAAGTGGTGTTGCAACTCTTGGGCTTCCTGATTCTCCTGGGGTCCCCAAAGCTGCCACATTCGAAACTCTTACAGCACCCTTCAATGACATAAATGGCGTCGAGAAACTATTTAATGAAAACAAAGGAGAGATTGCTGCTGTGATTCTTGAGCCTGTAGTTGGAAATTCTGGTTTCATCTCCCCTGATAAGGGGTTTTTGCAGGGAATCCGGGAGGTTACAAGAGCAGACGGAGCACTTTTGGTCTTTGATGAGGTTATGACAGGCTTCAGGATAGCATATGGAGGTGCCCAAGAGTATTTTGGTATAACCCCAGACCTTACAACACTTGGCAAGATCATAGGGGGGGGACTTCCTGTTGGGGCATATGGAGGCAGTAAGGAAATAATGACGATGGTAGCCCCAGCAGGGCCAATGTACCAGGCTGGAACACTGAGTGGAAACCCACTGGCCATGACTGCAGGAATATGCACCCTTCAAAGGTTGCAACAAGCTGGTAGCTATGAATACCTGGATAGAATAACTGGTCGGTTAGTGCAAGGTATCCTTGAAGAGGGGAGGAATGCAGGTCATGAGATGTGCGGTGGACATATTCGTGGTATGTTTGGTTTTTTCTTTAATGCGGGGCCAGTCTTAAACTTTGCAGATGCAAAAAAAAGTGATACTGCCAAATTTGCAAGATTTCACAGGGGTATGCTGGAGCAGGGTGTCTACCTTGCTCCCTCACAGTTTGAAGCTGGGTTTACGAGTTTAGCCCACACTGAACAAGATATAGATTTCACTATAGCTGCAGCAAAAAGGGTCTTTGAGAGTATTTAAAATTGTCATCAGAAGCATTCGCTCAGTACATTACAATTAGTGAGAATTGCTTTGTAATCTATTTGTGCATTTTACCTATTATTCTCGATTTATGTCAATCTTAGTAATGAGTCAATTGGTGATGATGACAGACTGCCAATCTTCCAATAGTTTATCAGCCATCATGTGCAGATTATAGAATTTACACAGCTTTTTCCAAGGAACTCAATGTGATTCTGGTGTGGAACTCCCATGCCACAGCGAAAATGTGGGTACCTATTAAGCATGGATTTTTGTTGAGGCACGAGCTTTGTCACAGCACAATAAAATTAAGGAAAGAAGTTTCGTTCAACACCAAATTCAACACAATTAAATTAAGGAATAAGTTTTGTTCAACACGATTAAATTTAAATACTTAGTCATAGAACTAAATGGATTATGGATTCAGGTGCTTTAGTTAGATGATTGGTACTGCTGCATTATTTACTTACGATAATAATAAACACACAACTTAGGAAGTTTCTACAAGTTATGGTAAACAACTTTTATTCATAGGTTCTGGTAATCTTCATGTTCCTAATGGTATTCAGGAAGATGTTTTTCATGTTGAAGGCATGCCCACCAATCTCATTTTTACTGTGCTTGTCCAAAAGGTTACAAGTTTGACACGTGGCTTGATAGGTATGTTATTAAATATATTAAAAACAATTTCAAAAATGTTTCATCAGTTCCAGTAGATCATGTAGCAGGTTTGTTTAAATTCACTGGTTTTACTTCACCCAGCAAACGTCCATCCTATTCTTATACTGCACATGTTGATGAACAAATTTAGTTGTGGCACGATAGATTAGGACACTTGAACTATGGTAAAATGCAACTATGTCTAAAATTGTACTTGGCTCACTGACAATTTTCCACTAAAAGCTGTTTGTGAAGGTTGTGTACTCAGAAAACATCACAGGGAACCACTGGATAAGGACAAAGCATGGTGTGCCCACGAACAATCACAACTAGTTCACAGTGACATGCGATCTTCTTGAGACTCCATTATCAAGTGCCATTTGTGTCATTACTTTTATTGATGATTTTCGCAGGAATATGTGGATTTATTTCTTGAAGCATAAAAGTGAAACTCATGTTGTTTTTCAAGAATTTAGAGCTCTAGTTGAAAAGCAATTTGGTAAATGTATCAAGAGTCTTAGAACTGACGATGCAGGGGAGTACACTAAGAATGATTTTGTAGCATATTTATTCAAACATGGCATCCAACGTCAAAGGACCGCCCCTTACATAACCGAACATGATGGGGTTGCTGAAAGGAAAAATTAGAAATTTGGTTAAAATGGCTTGATGTGTATTTTAATTAAAAGGATTTCGAAAGATATTTAGGGCTGAAGCTGTGTATTGTGCTAACTATATTTTGAATAGGGTTCTTATGAAAACAATTTTGCAGGTTACTCCTGATGAAAAGTGGAGTGGAAGGAGACTGGACATTGGCTACTTCAAGGCAGTGAATGTTGGGCCCATATTCCTGATGAAAAAAAAGTTGGAGCCCAAATCTCATAAGTGAATATTTCTGGGCTATAGTGAGGATTCGAAATAGGTTATGTGATCCATCCAAACAAAATGTTATCATTTTGGTGAGATGTACAATTCAGTCAAGTCTCTCCACCAATCTAGTTAATCGAACCTTATGTTACCTTGCAGTGTCATCATCCTTAGTTGAGCCAGTGTTTGTTACTCCAAGTATTATAACTTGATCATAGTTCGCCTATTAGTTCAAGTGCTGCACCTGAAGATACTAGAGTGGTTCCAACCATTCCTCTTCTAATTTAGGCACGAAAGACATTTGAAGTTGCAGGTTCGGAGATTGGTAACACATCCAATACTCAAAGGACTAGATCTGATTTTTCTCTATGAAAAAAGTGTTTAACACATATGATGCCTCCACATATGAAGAAGCTAAAAGAAAACTAGAATGGGAAAAAGCAATGGCTGCTAAATATGACTCTATGATGAAGATCAATACTTGGACCCTTGTTCCATCTTCGGTTGGGAAGAATCATGTTGGAAACAAATGGATTTATAAAACAAAGTTCATTGCAGGAGGAGAAATTGAAAAACACAAGACATGGTCAGTCATTAAAGGATTTAAAAAAGAAGGTATCAATTAACTAAAACTTTTTGTTCTTGTTGCTAAAATGAGCACCATCAAAACCATGGTTTCTCTTGCATTTTTCGATGGGAAATTCACCAAATGGATGTCAAGATTACATTTTTAATGGTGATCTTCATGAAGAAATTAATATGCAACAACCACCTGGTTTTATCACCTCATAAACTTCAATTTTGGTATGCAAGTTGAACAAGTCTTTGTATAGTCTTGAATAGACACTCAAGGCTTGGTATGAGAAAATTGATATTCATTTCTCATATTGTGGTTCTAACCCTCTAATCATAATTACGGGGAAATGTTAGAATGTCAACGTATTAATGATTGCATAGTGGTATTTTGACCAATTTACTCTTCAACAACTCACCATATTGTAAAACGGTTTTATCTCACATGTATCATAGGATTTCTCTTCTTTTCACTCTTTAATACATAGCAAAGGTGAAGGCCACTCTATAGTGTGCAATATAATGAGTTCTAACTTCTAATGCTTATGTGGGAGTGTAGCCTTGTATGATTGAGAGTTTATCTAGAGAATAAAGGATCTATTTCCATGGATGTTTTCCCACATTGGGGTTTTACCACGTAATACTAGTCTCTTCCGTTCTTTTGTCTTGCATATATATATATATATATATATATATATATATATATATATATATTTTCTTTTAGGAGATTAGACTCCGTAGATCTATGACATGCCAATGCATATTTGTAAAATCTAACATAGTTGTTCTACAACTCTAAGCATAAAAGGCCATCGATAGCTACCTGGATTGTAATAAAAGTGTATTTTACGTTAACAAAGATGTACTATTTTTATTCAATTATTCATCTACTTTGCTGCACCTTCTTTTGACTTCAAGTTTACAATAGGATTATAGTCACCTCATTATTGTGTGGATAATTGTGTACATAAATTAACATACACAAGATTTAGAAAATAATTATTCAGGTAAGAATTCTAAACATATGATACACTTAATTAATAAATGTACAATCCTAAGTACACAATTGTATGGTAAAGGTCATGATGGACATATAAATGCAACAACCTTTCTCCATTGTATTTTTCATTATATTTTTATAAATGATCTTTATTTTTCTAACCATAATATTCAATTTTATGAACTCTATTAGTAACAATGGTGTTAGAGCTCTAATTGGGTGCGGGGTCATAATGGTATTAGAGTTTCAATTGGGCATTGGGTCACAATGGTTTCTACATATGGTTTGAATTAGATCAATATATTATTTGTCATCCATTTCGATGCTTTTAGAGAGGAAAATTTGGAAGAATTAGTTTGTAGGGTCGTTTTAACAACATTCACAGTTTGGAAAAATGCAGGGACAAACCTCCAGAGCCATTTTAAGGCCTTAAATGAACATTTTTTTGGGTCCCAACCTTACTGTGGACTCGATTCCATAATATACACATTGATATCTTTCCAACAATGCAAAAATTACTTTAATTAGAGCTCATTTGAGAAAGTGATGCCTTGTAGGAGTTGCCCTATTGAAATTGACCACTATAATTCGAGAGGATGACACACTAGCCATTGTTAATCATGGAAAGAGGCTAGCCATGTGGAAAATATGAATAATATTCTAGAAAGATAGAGTTGCAACTTGTTGGAAAATGTAACTAGTTTCGGTCTTAATAATTGTCAACGTACTCAAATCATTATGTATATCTTATGTTACAAGAAAAAAAGAAATAAAAATATTATTTTGAGCATGGGTTTAAAGTTCCATTTTGATGGTCATCTAGGTCAAGCACGTTCTTCATGCTTCTAGGATTTGTTTTGTTAAAAGAATATTTTTCTGGAGTTAAAAGAGTCTTTATCATTTGTATAAGACCATATCGGGCAAGATGTAATATGTAAAAGATGTTGATTTTGAGTCTAGAAAGTCCTAGAAATATCTAAGTACAAGTTGACCCAGGAAATGACAAGTCAACCCAAAAGAAGGAATTCAAACCCCTCAGATCTGTGTAAATAAAAGCAACATTGACCTCATTTGATCTCCAATTCAATCCCTCTCATAAAGAAGTTTGATTCGAAGTTGGCAGCGTCAAGGAAGCAAGAGTGAAGGTCTGGAAAGAAAGGAGAAGAAGAAATATATGTTTTTGGGCTATTTTCCTCTCACACGTGCAAAGAAGCTAGGGTTTATGCCGGGCCAAAATTGTAGGTCGAAGTTGGGGGCTGAAGTGAAGCTGGGTGCTGGTTGGAGCAGAGTTGACCCTCGTTGTTTTGGATGATATTTGACCTAATTGGAAGGGCTTCTTGGAGGGATGACTTGGTGCTTGGTTTAGGGTTTGGGTCTTGGTTTTCTTATTTGAAGCAAATTCTATAAGAAGAGAAGAGATTTTCCATTTTTTTTTCTCCTAGAGGGGTTTTTTCCTGGCTTGGAGCTTAATTTCCATGTCCATTGTCTTTACTATTTTGCACTTGATAATTGTTTGATGAAGATCTAATAAAAAACACAAGAAGATAATTAAAGCTCACAAGCAATTATTAATGTTAAGTAGAGATTGATTTAATACCTGCCATATTGCATTATCCAACTTGGTATTAGAGCTAAGGTGAACAAGAGAAGGAAACTAGAGATCATCTTGAAGGATTTGTCAAGGGGAATAATTTGCAGAAGGACACATGGAAAGAATAAGAAGACCCATTGATCAAGCTTTTGTTGAAGAAGACCTCATCATTAAGCTCTCATTGAAGGAAGGAAAGACAAATCCTTGCTGAAGGTTCTCTGGTGCATCATCTTGAAGAAGAGGAAGCATAAAGGAATCTTGATATCATCGTTCACTCTTTGACGCAGTTCAAAGACACCATTTTGGAAGAAATCCTAGAAGTTATCATTCCAGGGCATTATTGAATTCTCCTTGAAGATCTTGAAAACTTCAAGATAGTTGGAGACAACATCAAGGAGGACTCTTGGTTAACAAATAAAGTAGTATATTGAATTCTATGTCTCAATCTAAAGATAACATGGTTACATTTTTAGGTTAGCAAACTTCCTACAATGGAAGAAGATGATTGAGTTGGTACTCATAAAGAATGACGTCATGAAGTACGTCCTTGGAGAAATAGTTGAACCAAGCAAAGAGAAAAGTCAAGAATTGGCAAAGTATAAGAAGGGAGAAGTAAGAGCACAAAGAACCATTGTGGAATCAATAAAAGATCATCTTATTCCCTTTGTTGTTGATTTAAAGACATCGAAGTCCATGTATGATAAGTTGGTAAAGTTGTACTCTATAAGTACACAAGGTCAAAATATATCCTTGAGGAATCAACTATATAGAATAAGGAAATCAACAGATGAAGACATGGCCACCTATTCGATGAAGATCTCACAAATAAGAGACCAGTTGCAAGGGATTGGAGAGACTGTTACAGATTTTGAGATGACTATATGTGTACTAAATGTTTTGCCACCTTATTGGAGTAGTTTTGCAACTAGCATTTACTCCAAGAAAGATGCCACACCTTTTGATGAATTATGGGCTCTATGTATCTTGGAAGAATCCAGGATCAAGGAAAAGGATGATGTTGAATCAAATAAAAAATCTCAAGCCTTCATTGCAACCAAGAAGTTGAGGAAAGGGAAGTTTGGAAAGTCCAAGAAGAAGACAAACATGTCCAAAATTCAATGCTTTGGATGCAATGAGTATGGACATTATAAAAGGGATTGTCCAAACATTAAAGAGAACAACAAAAAGAAGGAAAGAAGTGAAGCTCACATAGCTGAGGAAAGGGGAGAACCCGTGAAGAATTTGAAAGGATAAGATCCCCATAATCTCTATTATTGAAGGAAGTCTAATCTTTGTCATGCTCTTTATGAATTTTTGTCTTTCTTTTGTTAAGTAGAAAGTAGAGTAGCATGCATTATTACTCTAGAAGAGTCTTGGTTTTGTAAAAAGCATGTCATCATAGATAGAAGCACATGATAGTAGAAAGATTATACTCTACTTATTTTCATTGGGAAATATCATCTAGTTTAAAAAGAATGAGAAGTTTGGAACCATATTGCATATTATAGTTTATCCAAGCATTTTCAGACATCGTGTTAGAGGTGGTCATTTTGCAAAGAAGGATTATTATGTCAAGATCCTAAAGAATCATAATTATGGAAGATTCTTGGAAGCAACATTATGACTGGTATATATTACATGGAAACAATATTTCTAAAGGATGAAGGAATGTTATGGTCAAATTATAGTATGAAAGGCATATTTCTCTTCTTGGAAAAGGAAACCTATCTTTGACAGGTATAAGAAGCAAGCTCGATCAAAGGATGGCTAGATGATTATATGAAAGAAAATGTATCCATGTTTGATGTTATTCTTCCCTAGAGCATGGTTCACACCTACAATAATTATGAAAAAAGAATTAGTTATGAATGTGCTTGATAGGTCTTCCATATGGTTGCATGATGCTCGAAAGAAGAAATTTGACATACTTTGGAATGGATGGAGATCAAGAATTTCTCACAAAGATTGCATGGCATAAATATAACAATGTTGATCAACATCAAGTATAATCGCTAGAAGAAAGAAAAGGAGTTAACAATGACAACTCCAAGGAAGATATTACAGCTTGGTAAACAAGCTCGATCCACGAGCACTTTGATGACTAAGATTCATATGGAGATGGATCGTGCAAAAGGATGTTGATCTCGAAGAAGTCAAATAAGCTGATGATTTTATGAGAAGGGTCATCATGACAAGTCTGATATTTAAAATTTTGATAATAGTTATCTGGTTAACATATTTTTTTTCTTCCTGGTAGGATATTGCAGGAATGCATGATGACAGTTGAGGCACGTTCAACTATGAACTCAATTAAACGAACATATGAATTGAGTAAATGGTTTTGACAATTAAGAAGCCAAGGTGTTCAAATCATCACCTTGGGATTGAAAGATAACAGTGAGAAAAGATAACTTGATGTTCATCAATAAATATCACTTTCATGAGGGAGCTATGACCAGGTTGAAGTTTGGTAAGGCTCCATGTAATGCCTCCAGTGATGATGACTTGAGGAAAGTGATATGCAAGATTGATGGCTTGAATCTTGTCACTATATTGAAGAGAGAAGATGACTACACAACATCTCGGAAGGAGGATACTCAATATGACGAGATAAAAAAAGGAAAGAGAGCGCCTTGCAACTATCTCCATGAAGATTTGGTAGCTGATACACTTATGAAGACAAGCTAGAGAGATTGTGGCTATGACTTCCCAATTAAAAGGAAGATAGGAATTTTCTCTATATTTGAGAAGTAAAAGGAGTCTCCTTGAATATGAGAAAAGGAGCAAGGATCAATTCCCTAATCTAGAGGGGATAAGGATCTCCTCTCTGGTTGAGAGGGAGTGATGATGGAAATCAAATTTGTATTCTCTTCTTCATGTGTAATTCACTTGACCAGGACTAACAACTGTAAGTCTAAGTGAAGGCCATGATGGAGGATTGGATAAGCATATGTGATTTCCTTGAGGATGTAAAAATCCAAGATAGAAAATGGAATGACTCTCTTTGAGGATTGGATAGGTATCCAAGGCAAGAGTGGTCGCAGAGGACCAATATTCTTTGAGGATTGGGAATCCAAGATAATAATAGTCCTAGAAGGAAATACCTAATGAACATCTGGATGGGGTATATGCCTTGTAGAGGTAGTGTGGTATCTCATGTAAAGTATCCCAACATTATGCTCTAGTATAAGAAAGAGCTTGTCAAGTTAAGACCTTACTATGTTGACAATGCTGGTTATGATGTTGATGCTTAAAGATGGCTTACCAATCTAACTCTTCTTATGAGAACTTTTTAGTTTGAGAATAACCTTGTACCAGGTGTACAATTTTGAATACCTCCCTAGTTAAGAGGGAGTGTTGGAAAATGTAACTAGTTTCAATATTCATAATTGTCAATGTACTCAAATCATTATGCATATCTTATGTTATAAGAAAAAAGAAAGGAAATATTATTTTGAGCATGAGCTTAATGCTACATTTTGATGGTCATCTAGGTCAGGCATGTTCTTCATGATTCTAGGATTTGTTATGTCAAAATAATATTTTTCTTGAGTCAAAAGGGTCTATCATTAGTATAAGACCCTATTGGGAAAGATGTAACATATAAAAGATATTGATTTAGAGACTAGAAAGTCCTAGAAACCTCTAACCACTAGTTGACCCAGGAAATGACAAGTCAACCTAAAAGAAGGAATTCAAACCCTTAAAATATGTATAAATAGAAGCATGATCAACCTCATTTGATCACCAATTTGATCTCTTATAAATAAGTTCGATCTGAAGCGACAACATCAAGGAAGCAAAAGTGAAGGTGTTAGGTCCCTCTATTACTAGTGTAGTCCTTTATTATTGTTAGTGTAGCCCCCTTATTGTTATTTTTGTACCCCTGTAACCCCCATATTATTATTATTGTGCCCTTGCATTATTATTGTTAGGTCGGCTAAGATTGTATTGTGACCCCATGGATTCCCATATATAGAAGGAGGTTTTGTCATTTGTATCATCCAAGAATTGTTCATTTATGTAATGTAAAGGAGGTTTCCCCCTCGAAGTGGCTTATTTATAAAGCGTCGATCTCTCTTTTCTTCTATTTTTGGAGCTAGTTTCATAACATTTGGTATCAGAGCTTTGGATTCTAGGGTTTCGATACTCTAAACAGGTCATCGTGGAATTTGCGCTATAAATTTTTTTTCTACGAAGGTTCAGAAGCTGAAATTTTTATCACGCGAAGTAGAAATACTAAGGAACGTCGTGTAAAAATTTCAGATATTGGTTCACAATGTTTTAGGAGATATGATCTGTGGAAGTTAGGGTTTTTGCAGGCTCCCAAATTTCATCTAAAAGAGGCGACCTTGGGAAAATCGTCATAACTCTCTCTCCGAGCATCAGATTGGAATTCTATAAAAAGTGGCCAAAACAACATGGACTGTAGTTTCCTGTTTATCAATTTCAGAGCCTAAGGAGGAACCAATGACACGTGGCACGTCGTACAAGTGCGCTCTACTGAACCAGTCCATAATTAGGTCATTGTGGGAGATTGGGCATAACTTTGTTTTGAAGCATCCAAATCAGGTCAGACCTATGGCATTCGAAAGAAAATTCTGAGGGCTACTGCAGGATCAAATTTAAGATTTTGAAGATCCGAAATTACAGAGTTATTTCAGTTTCAATATCGAGGTCCTCGAAAGAAAGAAAAAGGTGTGTATTTCTCAAATTGCATAAGTCTTGTTTGAAAAATTATTTTGAAGTGATTGCAAGGGCATATTGAAGCATAGATATCAGTATTGGGTTCTAAAATTCCCCTTAAAAATAATTTAACACCCATTAAGTCCTCATAATACTCTACTATGATTCATGAAGATGAAGAAGTGCAACATGATATATCAAAAATACAAGAGCAAGTGCACCAAATTTCACTCTCGCAAAGAGCAACAAGAAATGAAATGGAAGTTTTGAAGAAAGGTGTGGAAGCTAAGAAGGATGGTTTGAAGAAGGGCATGGAAGCTAAAATGAATGGTTTGAAGAAAGGCGTGGAGGATAATATGGATGGTTTGAAGAATGGCATGGAAGACATGGAAGCTAAGATCGAAGAAAAATTGAAAGACAACATGGAACACATGAAGAATGATCTAAAAGCAGACATGGAAGATTTGAAGGAAGGTTTGACAAATTTGATACAAGAAATTATTCCTACGGGTGAAAATATAGTAGAGGAAAATCTTGATGAGAACAAAAGAAATGTTAATCGTGATTTCATAAATTCGAATGTTGGATGGAAGACCCACCATATTTCAAAGATCCATATGAGGAAGTTTGATGGCAAGGATCCCGTAACATGGATACTATAGATGGATCAATATTTTGATCTCAATAATGTGCAAAACACAAAAAAGGTACGCGTTGCAACTTTATATTTAGAGCAAAATATATTTGTATGGTATCGATGGCTTTGCTCCCGTAAAATTATTGTCACTTGGGTCAATTTTTACGAAGGAAATGATAACACATTATGAGGATACAAAGAACAACACCTTCTTTAGCCAATTGATAAATATTAAAAAAAGGGTTTAATGGTGGAGCACATTGAGGAATTCCAAAAATTGAATATAAGGGTAACTGATATTCCAGAGGAACAAAGGATTGATGTCCTCATAGGGACTTTAAAGGATAACATCCAACATGAAGTTCGCGTTCGGGAACGTCATTCATTGGAGAAGGCATTCAGGTTGGAAAGAAAAATTGAATGTAAAATTATGGCGACAAGGAAGCCTACCACTCACATCTATAAAGATGGAAGTTTTGCTAATCCTAGACTTCCACAACCTACAAGGTTGACACCACAAAAATTGGAAGAAAAAAGAGCAAAAGGGATTTGCTATAGTTGTGATAGAAAATACACTAAAGGTCATAAGTGTGCTGAGAAGAAATTATTTTACATAGATTGTGAAGAGGAAGAAGAAAATGAACAAGAAACTTCAAAAGAAGATGATATACACCAAGAACCAACCCTAGAGAAAGAAGAAATGAGCTTGAACATATCATGTAATGCATTGGTTGGAATTACCACTCCTCAAACTCTCAAGATAGAAGGACATATCAAGAAGAAAAAGGTAATAGTGTTGATTGATTCTGGTAGTACCCATAAATTTATTCATTGTAAGGTAGCCAAGGAATTGAATTGTTTCCTACACCCAACACCAGAATGTCAAGTGATGGTTGTAAATGAAGGAACTATAAATTTCTCTGGAAAATTCCATAATATCAAGCTAACCATGGGGGAATATGTATTGAATAGTCCAATGCTTTCTATTCCAATGGGAGGTGCTGATGTTGTACTAGGAGTACAATGGTTACAATCTTTGGGGACGGTAGCTTTTAATTTTCAACAACTTTTCTTGAATTTTTTTTTGGAAGGAAACGAAGTCGAATTATGAGGTATCGCAGGGAAGTCAGGAAATATAATAAGCTCTAATGTCATGAAAATTTTTCCGAAGAAAGAAAAACGAGGCGTAATTGTACAATTATGCTCACTAGAAGTTCCAACATCAAAATCATCTATTTCTCCAGATCTCCAAAAAGTCTTGAACAATCATTCCAAGGTGTTTGAAACACCCAAAGGACTCCCACCTATTTGTGATCATGATCATGCTATTCATTTGATTCCAGGAAGTGTTCCTCCAAACATCAGGCCTTACAGATATCCTTATGTCCAAAAGAGCGAAATTGAACGTATGATTGCAAAAATGTTATAGGTTGATATAATTCAACCTAGTCAAAGTTCTTTCTCTGCTCCAGTAGCATTAGTGCACAAGAAGGATGGATCAGGGCACATGTTTCTGGATTATAGGGAGCTCAATAAGATCACTATTAAAGATAAATTTCCCATTCCCGTGATTGATGAATTATTGGATGAATTACATGGAGCAATTTATTTTACCAAGTTGGATCTTCGTTCAGGATATCATCGAATTAGAATGAAGACTGAAGATATTCCGAAAACAACATTTCGAACTCATGAGGGTCATTATGAATTTATGGTTATGCCTTTTGGCCTTACCAATGCAACTTCTACATTTCAAGGGTTGATTAATTCCATTTTCAAACCCTTCCTTAGAAAATGTGTTAGTATTTTTTGATGATATACTAATCTACAACAGGTCTTGGAAGGATCATGTTCAACATGTTGACAGGGTGCTCAAACTACTGGAGGAGAAACAATTATATGCAAAAACCTCCAAATGTTTCTTTGGAGTACAAGAGGTGGAATATCCAAGCCATATTGTATCTCATGAGGGTGTTAGGGTAGACCTTAACAAAATTAAAGGCATTAAGGAATGGAAAGTCCCCACAAGCATAAAGCAGTTGCGAGAATTTCTCGGGTTAATTAGGTATTATTACAAGTTTTTAAAGAATTATGGGAGAATAGCAACACCTCTAACAAAATTATTGAAGAAAGATGAATTTTCATGAATCCTAAAGCAACTCAGGCCTTTGAACATATTAAAGAGGCAATGTGCCTAGCACTAGTATTAGCTACGCCAGACTTCACAAAAACCTTTATTGTTGAATGTGATGCCTCAGGAAATGGAATTGGGGCTATTTTAATGCAAGAAGGAAGACCCATTGCTTTTGAGAGCCGTCCAATCAAAGGAAAGTATTTACAGAGAGCTATTTATGAGAATGAAATGTTGGCAATACTACATGCACTAAAGAAATGGCGACCTTACCTAATGGGAAGACACTTCAAGGTAAAAAATAATCATGATAGTCTTAAAAGATTTTTGGAACAAAGACTATCTTCAGAAGAGCAGCAAAAATGGGTCACAAAGATGTTGGGTTATGACTTTGAAATCATATACAAAAAAGGGAAGCTAAATGTTGTTGTAGATGCACTCTCAAGAAAGGATGAATAGGTGGAAGCATTGCTCTGTGCCATTTCTATTATCCAACCAGATTGGATAACCGAAGCAAGGGATGAATGGAAGAAGGACGAAGAAGTGTGGACGCTCATTCAAAAGTTGCAGCAAGATCCTAGTGCATATGATACATTTAGTTGGAAAAATGATTCCTTATGGTACAAAGATTGCTTATATCTTTGTAAGAATTCCCAACTAAAACAAAAGATTCTTCTGGAATTGCACACTTCTCCTTTAGGAGGACACTCAGGATTTTTAAAAACTTACCACAGGGTGAAGAAGAATTTTTTTGGGATGGCCTTAAATCTGATATTCGAAAGTTTGTGGCGGAATGTTTGGTTTGCCAGCAGAATAAAGTGGAAACAATTAAGACCCCAGGACTTCTACAACCTTTATCCATTCCAAGTCAACGTTGGGAGGAGATTTCAATGGATTTTATCACAAGTTTACCTAAGTCAGAAGGAAAGAGTGTCATCATGGTGGTAGTTGATAGACTTACCAAGTATGCACACTTTTGTGCATTATCTCATCCATTTAAAGCAAGTACAGTTGCTACTACATTTATGGACAGAATTCAAAAGCTACATGGAAGCCCAAGGGTTATTGTGAGTGACAGAGATCCCATTTTTACTAGAAATTTTTGGACATAGTTATTTTCTTGTTTGGGTACTCAATTAGCTCATAGCTCATCTTATCATCCTCAATCCGATGGTCGAACTGAGATAGTAAATAAAATTTTGGATGGATATCTTCGTTGTTTTGTATAAGATAAAAAAACACAATGGGTCAAGTGGTTACCTCTCGCTGAATGGTGGTATAACACTTCCTTCCATACTGCAACAAAAATGACCCCATTTATGGCACTTTATGGATATCATCCACCATCCATCACATCATCTTTAAGAAAAAATTTGAAGGTTCAAGCAGTGGAAGATCACATCGAGCATCAGCAAGAAGTTCTCCAACTCTTAAAGGATAACCTGAATTTGGCACAAAATCGAATGAAACAACAGGCAGATCAACATCGCAGCGAGAGAAGTTTTGATGTAGGAGATTGGGTATTTTTACGGATACAACCATACAAACAAATGTCCCTCAAGCAAGCTAAGAAGGATAATAAATTATCGCCAAAGTACTATGGTCCTTACAAGGTGTTGCAAAAGATTGGTACTATGGCATACTGAGTGGGCACTTCCCCTACTTCTTAGCGATTATCAGTTAAGTATCATATTTTGTAAACTAAGAGGTTTATGTTTATTCAAAATTCCAATTCAAACAATATTGCTAGAACTTGATGAGGAAGGAAAAATCGTATTGGAACCTGAAGCAGTCACGTAAACAAGAACTCGACAGCTACGAAATCGATCAATTTCAGAGGATCTCATCAAGTGGAAGAACTTACCCACTGAAGATTCTACATGGGAGGACGAGAATTTTATACAAAATCATCCAGATCTACTCAAGAATTGAGGACAACACTTTTTTGAAGGAGAAGGGCATGTTGGGTCCCTGTATTACTAGTGTAGTCCCTTATTATTGTCAGTGTAGACCCCTTCTTGTTATTTTTGTACCCCTGTAATCCCCATATTGTTATTATTGTGCCCTTACATTATTATTGTTAGGTCAGCTAGGATTATATTGTGATCCCATGGATTCCTATATATAGAAGGAGGTTTTGTCATTTGTATAATCTAAGAATTGTTCATTTATTTAATGTAAAGGAGGTTGCTCCCTCGAAGTGGATTATTTCTAAGGCATTGATCTCTCTTTTCTTCTATTTTTGGAGCTGGTTTCATAAAAGAAGGTATAAAAATCAAGGATAAATCCCTGAGAAAAAGAAATATCAATTTTTGGGCTATTTCCTCTCACACATGCGAAGAAGCTAGGGTTTAGGTAGGGCCGAAGTTGCAGGTCAAAGATGGGGGCCAAAGTTGAAGATGGATGCTGGTTAGAGCATAGTTGATCTGTGTTGTTTTGGCCAATCTATGGCCTAATTAGATGGGATTCTTGGAGGGTTGACTTGGTACTTGGAGGGGGACTTGCTCTAGGGTTTAGGTATTGGTTTTCTCATTTGAAGTAGATTTTATAAGAAGAGATTTTCCAGATTTTCCCCTTGGAGGGGTTTTTCCTTGACTTGGAACCTAATTTCTGTGTCCATTGTCTTTATTATTTTGCACTTGATAATTGTTTGATGAAGAAGATCTAACAAAGAAACACAAGAAGATAATTAAAGTTCACAAAATTATTAATATTAAGGAGAAATTGAATTAATAGCTGCCATAATGGATTCTCCAACAAAACTCATATTGAAGGTTGAATGAGACAAATTTAACCCCTAGTTAGCTATCAGGTTATGTTATAGCCGAGTTACTAAGAGGAAAATGGATTCCATTCTATTCAAGTGCATTTTGTTCCATAAATGAACAAAGTAGATGAGAGTGTATAGGGAGAGAAAAAAATATAGAAGGTTTGTGCATTATAGTAGCCAACGAGACACAAGTGTCTCTACTTTGTACTTGCATATATTTCCATTCAGAGAAAGAGCAAAGCAGTCTCACCTTTCAACTGAGTTTTCTCCCAAAAGGGTTCCCAAGTCATATCTTGTGTTATTGTGGTGTGAAGGATTGTTATATTTGTTCTCTAATTTAAGCACATTTAAATTTTGCTCGCATACACAGTAAAATTTAACTTAATAAATCCAACAGTTTAAGGAAAATAACCATCATAGTATAGATTTTGGATTTTAGTAAAAAAATGTTAGATTTGTTGTGATGAACTGTCCAATGGAATATTTACAGTAGTTTACGGATCATATTGGTATTAGAGTAGGTTTATTTATGTATATTATGGGGATTTGTAGGGGATCCAGATCGATTAAGCCAAAAGTCATGTCTCCTCAGCCATGGCCAACAAATCTATTGATAACCCTCGAGATCTCGCAGAGGAGAGGTTTGCTTGATTGGAAGAACATGGCATAGATATAAACCATAACATGGACCTATTCATGGTGCCCATGGAAAATAAGCTCGGGCTATTAAAAGAATATGGGGGTTCTAATGTAGAGGTTAGATGTGAGGGAAGATCAAGAGATCGAAAAGAACTAGATACAGAGTCTAAGAAAGAATCTAAAAATGATCAACACAAATTGAGTGCCGTGAACCATTCACAATCCTTGTTGAAGATGGAAGTGAAGGTTGATGATGGTAGTGCTTAGAAATTATTATGAGATGGTGATGAATGAAGAGTTATAGATATGACAACAATAGATATAGATGATGTTACAATAGATGGAATAGTGGAAAAGATGCATACTAGAAATGTTGATTCCCATAATTGTTTAGTGTTGATGTCTTTTTAGATGAAAAAAGAGGGCGTTTATTTAAACAAATGTAAAATCATACTAGGAAAAATGATGTAGAAAGAATGTTATCAAGTTTAAGAAGATGATGATATGAAAATGTGTAATAATAGTGCAACAAATTAATAGATGAAAATTAAATATAGTGAGGTGAGGAATGCATAACATGTTTATAATGGAGAATAAATTACAAAAACATTAACATGCTGATATCTAGAGTGAGTGTAGTGTTAAGTAGAGTTATCTAAATGAGTGCATGGATCACACCTCTAGTGGATGGATTCAATAAATGTGGATGGATTGAGAAAATTTTGGTAAATTTTATATAACTCCAATCTTGAGAACATTGGCTGGAGGTTGTGAAGGATGAGATGCTGAAGAGTCTATTAAAAGTGGTCGTGGAGATGTCACAATAATAAGTGATTGTAGTATAGGAGTGTTTGTAGTTGAAGAATAAAAATAAGAGAAACTCTTAAGTGGTAAACATTAGTGATTATTGATGAAGAATGGTGATGGAATAGAAGAGTGAGGATGGGAGTAAGTAAAAACCATTAAGTGGGAGCATTTTGAGGTAGTGAGCCCAATTGGTAAATAGTGCTAGAAATTTGTAGAGAATTCAAAGAGGATGAAGGAGAATATGCCAAAATTAATGTGGGAATGCTATGTTTCCTACAATAGAAGAGAATAGAGGGAAGGAGTGAATTTTTTTTGAACATAGATTGAAGGATGAGTGGAACATAGTGTGGATGAGAAGGAAGAAGAAAATAAATAAAATATAGATATATTTAGAGGTTGTTGTTTGATTAAGCACCTTGTGAGAAAAGTTCTCAAAATTTTTCAACTAGGGGAGTTTTATGTAAGAGTTATTTTGGTTATTCTACATCACGCAAAACTATTTCTAGTTTCGCTTCGGATTTGTAGATTTTGTAATACAAACTGGTCTACTATTTTCGTAAATGATCTCTCATGCATTAAAATTAGAAGATCAATTTCATATATGCTAGATAGGAGACATTTTAATACCTTCACACTATATTCCAAAATAATTTATGGAATTTAGAAACTATGTCTAAGCCTAGGACCAATGTAAAGATATTTTTTTGTGTAGAAACCAACCTAGTTTAAGGTATGAAATTTTGATATGTTGAAAGGAAAAATTCATATATATTGTCACCAAATTTCATAAGAATTTATTGTGTTTAACTATCACTTCCAAGCTACCTCATATTTATAGACACAAAATTTGTCAAAAATAAGGGTTTAGTATTTTGACTTGAGTACAACTAATACTTGAAGTTAGAGTATAAAATTTAACTAGAGGACATATTTATCTAAATATCTTCCAAATTTCTTAAATAAATACTAGTGTAAATTAATAAATTCAATTCATTATATTTTCAATTTATTTATATTAATAAAATTATAAACCTTCTTCTTCTTCTTCCTTTTTTTTCGTTATTAAGTTTATAATATGAAATCACATTAAACAAATTAAATACTGATGATTCATACTGGTAACCATGATATTTCAAAACTTTATGTTTAAATTTAATTAACTACTACAGATCCATCTTAACCATGGATATTGAAAGATATTTCTCTTGAGGCCCAAACTTTTTTAAAGTGAAAAAAATAAAAAAAGGTTCTCACCTCAAGAGATTTGGTCTCTCTTGGAGGTTGATAGATAAGTAGTTATCATGTGTAATTTTTCGTCGTTTAAATTGTATTTTTTAAGGAGTAAATGGATTCAATGCCATGAAAATCCCCTTGAGCAATTGGATTATGTACACTACATAGCTTAAACTTGTAATTCCAATAAATCTTTGTTAGATTTCAAGGAAAATTGAAAGAAAAATAAAACGGTGAAAATATAGGATAAAGAACCTACTGGAATTGTTTTTTTTGTTGTTAATATATTATTTAGCCTTGTATATTGAAATATTTTATTTATGATTCAATTTTTTTTTTGTTACTATGAATAGTTTTTAAGTAGTACATATTAATTTTATATTAAGAATTGAATGAATTACACGATATTATTTATTACTTTATTAAGAAGTAACTAATTTTTTGTTTACTTTCCATTACTTCTTCCATTTAGTCATTGAAACCTTCTATTATTATCATTTTTTTTTTCCATTTCCTTATCAATAAATCACTCAATATGGATACTCAAATAATATATTTAAGTGATAAGCTGAAATATTTTATAAAATATAAGAATTATACATTTTACTCACACATGAAATCATAATATTCTTTTTACTTTTAATTACTTTGTTTCTCTCTAAAGTTATATAAATTTATGTTAATTTAGATGGACATTGCAATACTTTACTTACCAGCCTAGATCCATCTTAATTCCCGATCTATCAAGCACCTAGAGGGACCAAATATATTGAGGTGAAAACCTCTTTTTTGAGTGCAAAACTTGAGGAAAGGTTTGCACCTTGAGAGATTTGATCCCTCTGGGCACTTGATAGATCCGAAGTTAAGAAGGATCTAGGTCGGTTTCAGTCGTGTGCCGCCAAGGAAAATCTATTGAACATATGATTAGTTTTATCAATAATATGTAAATACATCTAATATTGATATAAACATTTTAAATATGCTAAATATTTCTGATATTTATCTCATCATTTTAATTTTAAATTTACTTAGTTACCCCATTTTGTTGAGATGATAAATATTGTAAAATAAATTTAATGAAGTCTTCCTTGTGATCAATCTTAAACTATTTTCTTCTACTATTGTTATTGTCACCCTTGTTAGTTTTGTCATCTTTTCATATCGATTATATGAAAAGTCCAGTTGAAATCGTAAACCATTTAAATATTTAGCTCGAGATGTTGTAGTAAACATCATACCTTGTCTCTCTTGCTCTCTAATATCAATATGTTTAATTACTATAACACAAAAATCAATGTACATTGTCAATAATTTGTTTTTCTTACACTGAAATCAATGCACACTATTAATCCAATGACTTTAAAAATAATGTACCATCATACATACAATTACATAAAATTAGAAATAAACATATATACTAAAATCAATGCATCTAATTCAAGAAATCAAATTAGATTAGAAAACAACATCTACACTGAAATCAATGCATCTAATGAAAGTAATCAAATATGATTAGAAATCAACATCTACACTGAAATCAATGCATCTAATGTAAGCCAGTAAATAGGATTAGAAACCAACATCTACACTAAAATCAATGCATCTAGTGCAAGCAATCAAATAGGATTATAAATCACCAGCTACACTGAAATCAATGCATTTAGTGCAATAAATCAAATAGGATTAGAAACCATCTACATTGAAATCAATGCATATAGTGCAAGCAATCAAATATAATTAGAAATCACATCTACATTGAAATTAATGCATCTAGTGCAAGCAATCAAATAGTATTAGAAATCACCATCTACACTGAAATCAATGCATTTAGTGGAAACAATCAAATAGGATTAGAAATAATCTAAGTTGAAATCAATGCATCTATTTCAAGTAATAATATATCATTAGAAATCAACATCTACATAAAATCAAATCATCTAATGTAATCAATCAAATAGGATTAGAAATCACAATCTACACTAAAATTAATGCATGTAGTGTAAGAAATATTCTTCCCTCTCTCCCCCCTCCATCTATATCTATATATCCATCCATATCTACTTCTTTGTATCTTTATCTCACTCCCCCAAACACACACACTCTCTCACTCCATATCTATCAATCTCTCTGTCCCTCCCTCCCCAACTCCATCTCTCTCTTCTTTCTCTTCACCTTCCATCTATATCTATATCTCCCTCTATCTCTCTATATCAACCCCAAAACATACAATCTCTTTCTCCAATATATCTATCTATCACTTTTCCCTCCTCTCTTTCTCTCTCTCTCTCTCTCTCTCTTCCCATTCCCTCCCTCTCCCCCACTTCTCTATCTCTTCCCTCCTTCTGTCCTCTCCCTCTCTCTCCATCTTCCTTATCACTCCCTCTCTCTATCTCTCTGCCTTTCTCTCTCTATGACTTTCTTCTTACCTTCCTCTATCTCCCCCTCCATCTCCATATCTATTTCCCAACTTTGTTACTATATGCATATCTCTCTCCTTCTCTCCAAATCTCCTTCTTTGTCTCTTTATGTCACCCCCAAACATACACACTCTCTCTCCATCTCTCCCTTTTCACTCTCTATCTCTCTCCACTTCTTACTCTCTATGTATTTCTTCTCCCTCCCTCTCTCCCACTCCAACTCCATATCTCTATCGCTCCCTCTCTCCTCCTCTCTCTTGTCCTTCCTCTCTCTCTCTCTCTCTCTCTCCCCTACAATCCTCTCTCTTCCCCCATCACTCTCTTCCTCTCTCTCCCTTTCTCTCATGCCTCCCTCTATCTTCCCCGTCGATCTCTCTCTCTCTCTCTCTCCAATCCTCTCTCTTCCCCCATCACTATATATCTCTCTCCAACTATGTTACTATATCCCTCCCTTTCTCCTTCTCTCTCCTTCTCTCCCCCCTTGTCTCCATCTCTCCTTCTATGTCTCTTATACATACACACTCTCTCCATCTCACCTTTGTCACTCTCTCCACCTCTATCATGATATAAATAGAGTTAATATATATATCATGATATATTAATATAAATTATAATATAAAAAAATTAATATTGTATTAATCCAAAGCTATTAAATTTAATAATATTAGTATTATAATATATTAATATGAATATTAGATATAATAATATTAATATGTTAATATATATATATATATATATATATATATATATATATATTTGGTAAATGAGGCTATCTATATTAATTCAAAATTAGAACAGTACATATGCTACAGGCTAAGTTGGTAAGCTGCGCTTAACCAATCACAGCCTTTGTTGCGCAAGTATAGGGATCTTCCTCCACGATGGGAAATGCGTACGCCTGCGCAACAGCTTCCTCATCAGCAGTGGGTTGAAGCAGAGGCCTGGAGACAGATGATGGGAGCCACCGGGTACTCGACATCTGGGACTCACGTCCAAGTTCCTTCCGCATCCGTTATCCATACATCTATGTCATCCCCCTCATCTTCCTTTACAGGAAGAGGTTCAGTCTTGCTGGGCGAGGGATGGTCCTGGTGCGCAATGGTGGAATTTTGAGGTCCGCTTCTATCTCTCTGCCTAACATGAGTGGGAACCTCCTCCTCCTGGTTGAGTTCGGGGATATGGGGAGCCTCTCTGAAATGACTGCTTGAGGAGGAACCTTCAATAGATTCTAGGCGATTGTCAGGTCCTCGATGGTGGCGACCATGGAGCGCACCTCTCTGGCCTCCTCTGATGGTTCGTTGGCACAGTCTAGGTGCCATGGTAAGATGAGGTGGAGGATGGATAGGGAACGAAGAGGAAGGTAAGAGAATATCATACCTAAAATGAGAGGTGCGCAACTAGGTGCTGGTGGTCAGGGAGGTGCGCTGAAGGGGAGTGCACGAAGGGGAGCGCGAGATATATGGAGCAACTAAGCTGATGAAACTACTAGGGTTGAAGGATCCAGGCTGAATCACGCAATCAGGGGGTAGCGTAGCCTGGAGGATTCAATGCAGCACAACACTAGGGGGGAGGCTGCGCAACAAATTGGGCCCGCAGGAGGGCTAGAACTGAAACAACAAAAAAACTAGAAGGAACAGACTATGAGTTGCTTTGTGCTGTGTATCCTTCCCTTTAATCGGTTTGTGACACATGCGAAATCGCTGAGCATTATTATGCCTCGCTTGCAGCTGCATGCTGTAACAATTTTCATGAGTAGGCATGTGCATAGAGTTATGGCCCAACGCCATATTCGTCCATGAGATCATTCAAAAGATTGCGGCAGAGAGGTGCCCCGAAGGGGATGATGCTGTCTAGGCGTGTCTTCATGATGCTCAATCTCTATCATCTCATGCGAATGATTGCAAGAGTGTGGATCCATGTCGAGTGAAGGCCTGCGCTGCAGATCCACGTTAGCTCGAGCGTGGGAGAGATAGTTTTCATGCATACTTCTACCGTCACCCCCATCTGGGGAATAATATTTTAATATTAATATTAGGGTTAATAATGTTTTTTTTTGCATGGTATTAATAATAATTTGGTCCATGGTATTTGGCCCATAGGCTTGGTATATAATTAGATGTTGATTTCTAATCCTATTTGATATATTTTTATTTATTTACCTTACCTATTTTATATTTATTTATTTACCATACCTATTTTATAAATATGGTATTTGGCCCATAGACTTCACCTAAATAAAACCTTTTTTTTTGAGTTTCTGTAAATATAAATAGGTTTATGAAGTATTTATTTCCCATACCTCTAGTTTATTTATATATATATATTTTTATTTACCATACCTTTGTTTTATTTATTTTTTATTTATTTACCATATCTCTTTTTTGAGTGTTCGTAAACCTCTTCATATTTTAAATTTATATTGTTTAAATTTATTTTTAATGAATTTTTGATTGTTTATTTTTAGTTTTTTTTTTTTTTTGGCCGAGTGAAATTACATCTCCCCCATACTCGGTTGTAGAATGCACCTCTAGGATCAATAATTGAGAGTGGGAGTGAAATATTTTTACCATCAACAAAAAATATTTTATTTTTATTTTAAGAGGTATACTTTTCAATTTGATGTTGTGTAGAATGCATCTCTAGGCTCAATAATTGAGAGCGGGAGTGAAATATTTTTACCATCAACAAAAAAATATTCTATTTTTATTTTAAGAGGTACACATTTCAATTTTATGTTGCGAACTGTAAAATGCCCCTCTCCATGCAATAAACATATAATTATAAATAAGAAGAATATTTTTGTATATAAATATATATCTAGAAATGTGAAATATATATAGAAGTTAAATAATAACTATTAATGAAGATCCATTGTACCATATAAATTAAGATAATGATGATTCATATATATATATATATATATGAAGAAAAAAACAACAATTTTTATTAAGAACATAGGAGTTACATTCGGAAAACACACTAAGTGTGTATGTTATATGATCACCAAAAGAATATTCAACACATATCATCCCAGAATCCAAAAAAGAGAGAGAGTTTTAAGTGAATATATATCTATTCTCGCATCAAGGAGCCAAAAGAGAGCAGTGAAATAAGCTCATATGAAATCATACTAGTGTATAAGGAAAAGAAGAGTTTATGAAGCTACTTCTTCCTGTGAAGGAATAGGCACCACCACTTTACCATGAACTAATGAGGAAGAAGTACCATCATGAACCTCCTGTACCTTCCAAACTCCCAAATCCAAACCTATAACAACTTTGGAAAAATCGATCTACCTCCCTATTTCGTTGTCTGAATATATGATGACATGAAAATGAGTTAAAAGAGTTTTTTAAATTAATAACATGGTCCAGAATAGGAGACATGAAAATATTACTACAAGCCTGAGCACTCTTAAGCCAATTAATCACAAGCAAAGATTCACCAAACAAATGAATGTCTGAAAGCCCCTGTTTAATGGAAAAATAGAGAATATGACAATAAGATAATAATTTGACATAATTGTTCAATCCCGGTCCAAAACCAATAAATACATGAAAGAAATGAGAGGCTGATATGTATAATGAGAAACCAGTACCGCAAAGGTCCACTGAGGCATTTGATGCCCCATCACAATATTCCCAAGGAAGATATTGGTTAAGGTTTTCAACATCAATTACTCTGATTCTACGTGCATCCTTTTCTTGTGGAAAGTGGCTCAAAATGGCCATTGCTTCAGGAACAATTGAACTGGGAGAGGAGGCAACATCTTTAAAAATTACTCGTTTCTGAGCCAGCCATATACCCCAGCAAATAATCAGAGGGAATGCTCTGAATGTGCGAGAGGATGAGATAGAAATCCAATGCCGCTAATCATATTCAATATACATACCGGTACATGAGCTTATCAAAGCTTCTACCAATTGAAAATGTGACCAAATTTGCTGGCCAAACAAACATAGTAGGAAGAGATGAGTGATTGATTCATCTTAAGCTTTACATAGAGACCACCCTAGACCATGAAATAAATAATTGTGGAGTACATCCCAAGTTGGAACTTTCCCATACAAGATGCAACACATAGAAATATTTTCCTTTGGTGGGAAACAATATTTCTAGATATAATTCCACCACCATTGAGGGACAATAGGTTTGTTCTCAAAATTTATAAAACCATAACCAACCTTAGGGGAATATATGACCGATGGAGACAAATAACACACTAATTCAACTTCCTTATTAGAAATTATGATATGGTCCCGAATTAATGCCTAGAGGAAGGATCACCACGACTCATTAAAATTTGCAAGGATGCCTAGCTCAATTGAGGATTTCCATCCCTGGCACCAAATAGTAGTAGAGTGATCTGTATTTATGCAGGAATGCAACAGAATACAAAAATAACCATAAACATAGAAATACAGTGGAAATAAGGCTTCATTTCATTAATATCAAATCACAGAAAAATTCTTACAACCATGATGGAAATAAAATAGCTAGGGTGCTGGTAGCAAATCTCTTAGAAGAGATGCGGTGGCTACAGACCTCTGAATTGTGTTACAATGAGGCTCGAGGGCCTATTTATTATGGAGATACATTGGAGAACTCTAAACGTCAAAAAACCTAACCCTAGGAGATTAAGCGCCAAAACTATGGGCCCCGTTTGGGTAAATTGGTGTTTCAACTTCTCGAGGATGTAACTTCGGCATACTATCTCCATTTGGGGCTTCAAAATGGCTTCGGAAGTTTAGGACCTGAAAAACTGCTAAAAATAGTAAGTTGTGAAAAAACTGAAAGAGACAATGGTGGGGCCCCGAGTGGAATAGGTGGGTGGCCACCAATATCCACCTGGATCATTCCTCACCCCTTAGGAAGTAATGGTTCCCATTGCATTGAGTTCCTCCATGAGATGAGGAAACTTCTATTGAACTTGGTCCCTGGTGAACCACTTGCCTTGGTGCAGGAGTTGGCCAGCTTTGACAACCCGATATAGTTGGATCTTCTGTCGGCGAGTGTTCTTGATTTGCATGTCCATGATATAGTCTGTGGCGGCATGCTCCATGCAATCTGGGTTTAACTCTTTTGGTGTGAATTCTTCTGCAATGTCAGAGGTGTCCAATAGAGGTGGGAAGTAGGGACGAATGTGGTCTACATTGAATACTGGGTGTAGACCAAGGAATTGTGGAATACTAAGCTTCCAGAAGGCATTGTTCTTATAGCCTTGGTGATGGTGTACAGCCCATATCGGAGCGGGTGAATCTTGCGGTGGGGTCCAGTGAGGCGCTCCTTCTGCAAATGTAGCCACACTTTTTTGCCAACCTGGAAGTTGTGTGGCCCCCGATGTTGATCATGTCGTTACTTGTACTTAGCATTGGCTCTATCCAATATGTCATGAACCTGTTGGCAGATGTGCTGAATGCGCTCGATGAAGTTGTTTGCTTTGTCAGCTTCGAACTGGACATGAGTCGAATCAGCCTAAGTAGCTGCAAATGGCATGGCTATGTCAATGGGACATAGTGGCTGGAATCCCAAGCCCACCTGAAAGGGGCTATGGCCGGTTGAGCTGTGGAGAGCCCAATTATAACTGTGTTGTACATAGGGAAGGATCTCATCCCATGTGCGTGGATGCTTTGAATTGTACATGCGTAGAATGTGTATGATCATCCTGTTGACGACCTCTGTCTAGCCATCAATTTGGGGATGGAAAGTTGTGGACTTGGTGAGCTTGGTGTCCAACATTGACCAGAGGTTGGACCAAAATGTGCTGAGGAACCTGCTATCGTGATCTGATATGATAGACTGTGGGATCCCAAAGTGCACCCACACTCGTTCAAAGAAGAGTTTAGCAGTGGCTTCTGCTGTGATATTCTTCTTGCAGGCCGCCATAATGGCCATCTTTGAGAATCTGTCAACGACCACAAAAACACAGTCATTTCCTTGCTTAGTAGAAGGCAGGCCCAACATGTAATCCATGGAGATGGATTCCCAAGATCGACTAGGGGTAGGTAGAGGAGTATATGGGCCTTGCTTCTTGATGGTCAGTTTGGCAATGGCACAAGCAGTGCAGGATCTGATGTGCTTCTCGACATCCTTTCGAAGGTTCGGCCAATAAATAAACTAACGATCTTGCCATTTTTTTCTCAACCCCCAAAATTCCTAGCGACTCCTCTTTTTGTAGTGTGCTTCCCATATAATCTTGGCACACTTGCTTGAAGAGGAACAAGGTGTCCCAGGTGACATAATAGTCATCTTGGAGGTGAAAATTTAGGTTTTACATACCCCCAAAGGAAGTGCCTTGTATGTAGTTGATCCCTAGTTTCTCTTGTAGAGAGCGGCCAATGCGAAGTCTCGGTGCCAAAGTTGAGAGCGGTGGTTATGGCCTGATGAGTGCGAGTCGGATGAGGTGATCTGCAACATTATTGATTGCTACCCTTCTTGTACTTGATGTTCAAAAGAAATTGTTCTTGTCTCTTGGACCACTTCTGATGGCGATCGTTCTGCAACTTCCCTTGTTTCTGTATGAACTACAGGGGTCGGTGGTCTGTGTGGATGATTGTATCCTTCCCCAAAATGTAATGCTTCTATTGTCGACAAGCCTGCACAATGGAATAAATTTCTTTGTCATAAGTGGGATACTTTTGAACTGTGTCGAACAATTTCTCACTTTGATATGCCATTGGATGCCCCTATTGAGTAAGAACTACCCAAATAGCATAGTCAGATGCATCTGTCTCGATCTCAAATGGTTACGAGTATAGTAATGTGAACGGGAAAGATGTGAACGCCTTGTTGAATTAAGACCAACATAATTTTTCTTTACCGGCTCCTCCTTTGGTGACTTGACTGAAGGGCCAAGTGATATGAGAGAATCCCAACACGAATCTACGGTAGAAATTAGCAAGACCCAGAAAGCTGCGAAGCTCTGTTATAGTAGTCGGGGCTGGCCAATCCCGAATGACTTGAATCTTGGCTGGATCCACATGCACCCCCCTTTCATCAATAATGTATCCCAGATATTGAACCTGGGTCATGCCAAACGTGCACTTCTCCAAATTGGCACAAAACTTGTGTTGCCGCAGTGTTTGGAGGACTTGTCGGATGTGATGAAGGTGCTCTTCCCAAGTCTTGCTGAAGATCAGAATGTCATCCAAGTACACCACTACGAATGAGTTGGTGAATGGCCGCAAGATGTCGTCCATCATCCTCATGAAGGTTGCGGAAGCATTCGTCAACCCGAAAGGCATGACCAACCATTCAAAAAGGCCTTCCTTAGCTTTGAAGGCAGTCTTCCACACATTAGAGGGTTCAATTGGTACCTGGTGATACCCAGACTTCAGGTCGATCTTACTGAAATATTTTGCACCTTGGAGTTGGTCCAGAAGGTCATCAATCCGTGGGATTGGGTACCTACTCCGGACAGTGATCTTGTTCAGCGCCCGATAGTCAATACAGAGTCTCCACGTCCCATCCTTCTTCTGTACCAACACGATCGGGCTCCCACAGGGCGATGAACTTGGTCTGATGTGACCTTTCTGCAACAGCTCCTGAATCTGCAGATTTTACATGTCTGAGTGAGAGTGCCTATAGATTGGTCCATTGGGTAGCGGCGCACCTGGGTCGGAGTCAATGGAGTGTTGGACTGGCAATGTAGAGGCACTGTGAGGTGAGTGAAGATGATACGTACTCCTGAGCCTTATCCATTTGTTGTTGTCGTGTAGAGGAGCCCTGTCTAGAGGTCATGGCCACAGTATTCTTCTTGCCTTGGGGGTGGATCATCAGGAAAACAAATTTCCTGGTTTGGGAAATGAGCTTACTGCATTGTTTTGCAGTAACCAAAGAGATAGCAGCAGGAGGTGGTACCTATGGTATCCTGTACAACTTATTTCCCAAAGTAACAATAACAGCACGAGGCCGAGACTCATACACAGCATGACGCTTCCACAAGTATGGTTGTCCTAATAATACATCAGAAACATCAATAGGAGCAACGTCACATAATACCTCATCCGTGAAGGGTTTGATGCTATAGGGAAGGCGACACTGCCGACTGACGCGGAGATCTCGTCCTTGGTGAAGCCACCCGATGGTGTATGGATGTGGGTGAGCTGTGGTCGGCAAGCCCAACCGCTTCACGGCGTCTGCTGAAATGAAGTTCTTTTGGCTCCCATTGTCGACAATGAACTGTACAGGGGAGCCCTTTACCCACATCTGGGAGTGGAAGAGACGTTCCTCCTCCTCTGGATCTTACGGTTCCTCCTTCTGGACCTTTGTAGTGGCAACAGTGGCGTTGGGCTCCGCATCAATAATCTGTTTCCCTTTTTCATTCCCCTTTTCAGGTTCTGATTCGAAGTCGGAGCATGCATCTGACTCAGAAGCCCTCATCTCAGCCACTAGCGACTGCTTGGCCCGACACTCACTTGTGTTGTGAGTGGAGCTCTTATGGAACTCACACCACTTTCCCGTGTCCTTCTTTGGCTTTGCGGTGTTGTTATTTGCTTGTGGCTTCGACAGGTTGTCTTGAGTCACCATGCCTTGGCTCTGTCCTTTGTTCTGCGGTTTGGGAGCACCTTTCCCTTGCTTTTGATTCGCAGATCCAAAGTCTCGCTTCTTCTGTTTGAATTTCTGCTCAATCTTGGCAGCATATCGGTATGCCGTACCAAGCGAGGAGATGTCGAGGAACTCCATTTCCTCCTGAATGTATCTGTGCAGACAGCTGCGATACTTTAGCACCAAATGTTTCTCTGAATCTTTGATACCCAACTTTGTGCGCAGGGTATGGAACAGATTCGTCAGCTCGTGCACATCTTGATCCCTTTGTTGTCGCAGCGTGGTCCATTGTATGTACTTGTCCTCATAGCTCCCACGGGATAGTACTGTTCCTTGACGGCGTCTCGGAAAGAATTCCAAGTTGGTACAGCCGAGAACAGAGAGGGTTCTGTCTGGTCCTTGTTCTCACAGTAGGTTTCCCACCAGTCCTTAACATTGGGGGTAGCTTTGAGGAGTGCAAAAATAATCTTCTCCCGGTCTGAAAAGTCATGAACAGAGAAATATCCTTCTAATAGATTCAACCATCTATCTACGACATATGCATCTATTTTACCCTCAAATATGGGAATGTCAAAATTTACTTGTACAGCAGGAATTCGCACCTCGAGTGGTTGCTGGATGCAGATGTGCCGCCGGTGAGCAGTCGTTGAAGGATCTGGACAAAGTTATCCATCATCGCGTTCTTGTTTTTTTAGGGACTCCTCGAGCAATATTTTGATAGGATCTCCTGCTCGCTCATCTTTCTTTTCATCCCCCATGGGCATCCGTCGGGGTTTGCAAGGCTGATCTTGCAAAGGTTCCACTAGATCAAGCCCTAACTCCTTATAGCCCGACCTCGTTGGGGACATGCAAAGAAGGATTGAGAAAAAGTAGACCGCTCTGATACCATTGATCCGAATTTATGTAGGAATGCAACAGAATACAGAAATAACCATAAACATAGAAATACAATGAAAATAAGGCTTCATTTCATTAATATAAAATCACAGAAATATGCTTACAATCATGATGGAAATAAAATAGCTAGGGTGCTGGTAGCGAGTCTCTGAGAAGATATGTGGTGGATACATACCTCTGAACTGTGTTACAATAAGGCTCGAGGGCCTATTTATTATGGAGAAACAATGGAGAACTCTAAACGTCAAAAAACCCAACCCTAGGAGATGAAGCCAAAACCCAGGCCCCATGGTAAATTTGTGTTTCCTGCACGCCCTGGATGAATTCGGCATACTATCTCCGTTTGGGGCTTCAAAATGGCTCCGAAAGTTCAGGACCCGAAAAAATGCTAAAAATAGTAAGTTGTGAAAAAACTGAAGGAGACAATGGTGGGGCCCCAAGTGGAATAGGCGGGTAGCCACCAATATCCACCTGGATCATAGAGGCCAAATTTGCAATTTGGGATAACCTTGAGATACCATGCTCCCAAAGGAACTCAATATTAGGAGGAGGAAGAACATGATCAAGACCACTCCCATGCCATGGATCCTTACCAATACAAATTTTTTTCCACCCGATCCCAACTTCCAAGCAAATCCTCTGCGAATTTTTTCAAAAGTATTAACCAATGCTGAAAAATTATTGAGATATTTTGTTTGGGCTTATCAACCCTTCAAACCTAATATTCCATAGAGAGTAGAGATTTATATTTTGTAGTGAACACTATAAACCATAATAATTCTAAGGATAATAGTTTCCAAGCACTTTTAGCAACTAGAGCGTGAAAGAACATGAATATGTTAATAAGGCCTTAGCTCTGCTGCGCTTTAGGAAGAGCAATTTTCACCCACCCAACCCAAGGCATAGTAGTCTCCTCTTTTTTTTCTTTTTTTCGAACCATAATAATTTGAAAAAAATGCACTTGATGGCTCCAAAATTCCTTTTGGAATCTAGGTCAGGGAAGCCCAATAAATAGGGATGACTTTAAGGACAAATTTTATGAGGACCAAGCACCTAGCTCTAGAAAGCCACCTATGGCTCTATTTTTTTATAGGTTTCTCTTCTTTTCGAATCAAATAAGTCCAGTCAGTCTTGCGACATGTATTTGGTTTTAGATGATACCAAATTATTTGATACCTTCATCCAAATGATAGGGGACCATCGAAAAAAAATAGAATTATTTGAAGTTCAATATAGCTCAAGTTTGAAACAAGAAGAGTGGATTTATGAAAATTTATGATCATACCTGTAACTTTCCAAAATATTGTTGAAATTTTCTTTAAGAGATCCACTTCCTGCAAGGAGCCACTAGTAAATATGAGAATATCATCGACAAATATAGGCGAGATATAACTAATGTTCTGGTCACCAAGAAACCTTGAAATTCACCCCTTTTTTTATTCTCTGCTAGGAGGTGACTCAAGCCATCAACCAATAGCAAGAAGAAAAGGGATGAAATAGGATAGCCTTGACAAAGACCCTGCCGAGCATGAAATAAAGGGGAGGCCGCTCCATTTATCAACATAAAAAAGGAGACAGTTTGAATACAAATAATTACCCATGTTATAAATCAAGACCAAAACCGACATGTGCTAAGAGAATCCTGATATATCCCCAACCAACTCTATCATATGCTTTAGATAAGTCAATTTTGAACACTGCCCCTTTTAGATTCGTTAATTTCAGATTATGTAGGCTTTCTATTGAAACCCCAATGGCCTCATCAATTTGTCTACCTTCAAGGAAACCAAATTGTTCTTTTGATATAGAGGAAAATAAATAGGCTTGAGTGTCAAGGCTATCACTTTTGGTATAATTTTTTATATAATATTTCATAAAGAAATAGGGCAATATTCGTTAAAATAAGTGGGATTTTCCACCTTTGGAACCAGTGTAATGAAATTAGGATTAAAGGTAGATAAAATTTTGCATTCCCTTTTGGATTCTTCAAGCACTACCAGAAGATTAGGACCCAATGTTTCATATAAACTCAGAAAAATTTCAGCACCCCAACCATCTAGACCAAGACTCTTATCCTTTTGGAAACTGTGAAGAACTTTCTTCAACTCATCTTTAGTTACGATCGCCATTAGAGTCCTATTCCCATCTTCATCAATAAAAATAGGAAATTGGAGAGTTGTGCGAATGATTTCAACAATAGTACCTTCTTCATGAGCCTTGAAAATATGTTCAAAGTGTCTCTTCCCGTATTCGATAATGAGGAGAAAGAGGAGGCCACATGAACATCCTGATCCCTCAGAGACCAAAAAATATTTCTCATTTTTCATCCTTTGGAAAATGCCTAGAATATTTTGTATTATTGTCCCCAAAATTGAGCTAGATGGCTCTACTTTTAATCGCTAGTCTACCTCACGGTATTTTAAAATTTTCTATTATTGGGACTCGAGATGGAAGAGCTCCACCTTTGACTTAACCAATCCAAACCCTTCCTTGGAATGGTCTATAAATACCTTTAATTTATGTCTAATCTCCCTAAGTTCCATATTTTTTGCATGTTTTTGGGCCAGGTTCGATTCTTTAGTCCTCTTTTTTATACATTGAATTTTTTTAGCAAATTGTTTCCCTGTTGAGCCACCCGATTGAGGATAGAAAAGAGACTAGTTCGACCTAACCAATTCCAAAAATGAATCATATTTTAGCCAATGTGAATTCATTTTGAAAGGAATTGTAGGTTTTTGTGAGGCACCTTTAATATCAAGAAAGAGGCGGGAGTGTTCTGAGACACCACCAACACTTACCTATTGTTTAATATAGACATAATGATACACAATATGTTCAGATACCAAGAAGCAGTCAAGAAGTTTGGCGATTTGGTCCGACCCTTCTCATTTGTTATGCCAAGTAGGCTTCACTTTACTAGTATCCACATCAATAAGAGATTTACATGTTAATCAATCAATGAATAAGTGAGACAAAGTTCAGCCAAAACTAGATCACCCCAAGACTCCGTAGGTCCCAAAGAAAATTTAAATCAGCTTCGATGATTAGGGAGGGAGAAATAATAAAGGATTTTTTAAATAAGGATTCCCAAAATTCCATCCTATTTTGATTGGGACCATAAAAATTAATAAGAGTAATATATTGTTCCAAATCCTTAGAAATAATCTAAATACATTAACCAAAAACAATACTCCAAGAGTTAGTTCATGTAATGGATTTCTTGTTCCATCCAATTACTAAGCCACCCAAATTACTAGATGCATCCAAACATAAAAACCCACAACCACCCAAAATACCTCCCAAACATTTGAATATGGATTCATGGAGCCAATAATTTCTTGGAGAAAAATAAAATAAGGAAAATCGGATTCCACTATGCTTGAGGGCAAGTCGTTTTGGGATACTTGCAAGGTCTCAAAAGATAAAAGGAAAATATTTTCATTTGAGCACCTTAATGGGGGAAAAAAACACTCTAAGCCCCCCTTGAATCAAATCTTGTATCCCAATAGCCAAATCCACTTTAGCACGCTCCATGGCTTTGGTCAAGTGTGATTTTCTCCCACACCCCCAATAATTAGGACAAGAGATATGGAGCTGCCCCAAATTAGAAGTGGGAGGGAATTAGAATATAATTTTTCATTGAGGGTGAAGGTTATAGGAATATGAACCTCATCCCAAGGAGAGGGAGCAGGAATAATAGGGAGAAATAATTGGGGAGGATAGGTCTCCCATACCAAAAGAAAGAGGACATAGAACTTGTGGAGGAAGATTGAGGGGAAACGAATAAGGGGGGATATGATTAGATTGATGGCAAGAAGATGAAAAGGAGAGAAAAAGAATCAAATATATCTGTACATTGATTAAAAAAATGAGAAGAGCTAGAGGGATAAGGATTTAAAGTACCTGGAACATGTGGCTCAGATGGAGGCTGTAGATCCCCGTCCACTAACATTGGGTCCATATGGGGCACTACAACTGTAGACATAAGTTATTAAAAATGTTTGGGAGGGCCCCAAAACTCCCCATATAATGAATGAATGTGATTGAAAGCTTCCAAGTCCTCCTAAATAAAATCATCTTTAACCTTCACATGAGGGAAAACATTGTTTGATACCCAGTATCTTAGGGTTTGAAATAAAAATATTCGACGCTCAATACGACCCACCAAAGATCTTTCTTCTAGAGCCGCTACCCGATCCATCTTGATGTCCCCACCTAGAACTAGAAAAAGCGAAGTCCTTTTTTATTCTTGAGGTAGTGAGGTTTTTTGACCACACCCCCCTAATATAGTTGGTGACTTTACTCATCTTTTCCTTTGAGGATCGGGATGCAAAACCTTAAGAATGAAACAGTTGGATAGGAGGGACTACATTATGGGCCAAAACTAAAAAATTAGAGCCACACTCAGGAAGATTATGAAAATGGAAGGATTTTATGTCTGGAAGAGGAGCCGTAATAATTTTTTCACCATCTTAATAAAAACCATTTGAAACCCCCACATCCTTTGGAAACACAAAGGCATTTGCTTGTTTTGGAATGACATGCATATAATTTTTTAACAAAATGTTAGAGAGTGACACAGGATGGGAAGGGTCTGAACCCTAAACTTAGCTAAGCCTATGGAAAATTTTCATATTTTTCATAATTTTTGTAATCAGAATTGGTTCACTTCACACACACACCATTGGTATTAAGACTTGAAAATTTGGTATCAGACCCTTCATTGGTGTCAAAAAATTAGGGGGAGTTGATAGTAAGGATAAGCATCAATTTAAGGGGAATCTATATGAACAATGACATGCACGAGTAGTTGGTATCCAACATGCATATGCAAAATTGGTACCAACAATTGATTGCTATTAGTAGTTGCAAACACAACCCTTTTCCATTGATGTAAAAGGGGATACTTAACTTGCTTGGCTATTGGAATTGTGAGTGATATATAGGGGGAGAGACCAATCATCAGAGAAAAGTTTAGACACTATGCAAAGGGTGACAATAATTGGTTCGTATCTTAATTAATGCAAAAGTTTGGAAATTGGTTGTGAAATAAGTTGGTGCATAACTTAACTGGTTCATAGCTTAAATTTATGGTATATTGATAGGGAATGGTATCAGAGAAAACACTCCAATGCCAAGGGTTTCCATCAATGAAAAGCTGGGGTATTATTGATAGTGTTGTCATTAATGTCAAGGTACATCAAGAAGATGGAATGAAGTTCAGAAGGTCAAGGAGGTAAAACCAAAATTTGGATACAACAATGAATTGCCACAATCCTTTAGTGATTAATTTCCCCACCATCAAATAATGCAGAAGCAACCTTCCATTGCTAAATGACCAATCATATCCGGTCAATTGGGAAACAAGCTCATGAGGGGTCTCATGCTGAAGACCAAGATGACTAAGAAGTATGAGAATGCCAAAGGGACGACAAGGTTGGGGGACAAGAAGGATAAGAAGGGTGAGAGAACGAGAAGCATATTTCTCGAGACGATGTGGAAAGACAAGTAGTATGAATGACATGGATTTTTATATCATAGGATAACTGATGTGGAACCATGTAGAGATGACAAGTTGCACTAATTTTTGGCATTTTTGGATGGCCAATTGGACAAGTGGAAAGTAACATGGAAATACACGTGGAAAAAGAACATGTGGCACTCGGTATTTGGCCCATGATGGCATGAAACAAAAGACTCAAAGGCCTCAAGATCTATGCGAAGACCTTGCTTGGTAAATTTTTTATGTGTTAGATAATTTTGGAGCTTTTAATCTTGATAGACAGAAACCATGTGAAAAAAACATTCACAACACTATTGGGTCCCATATTAGGCCTCGAGTCATCAGAACATTAGATGTTGAAATGGGAACGAAGGTGGATCGTCTTGAGGTGTGAACTCATGAAGTGGAAAGACAATTTAATTTTAGTTGAAATAAATGTTAAAGATTTCTATTAAGTGAATTTATGTTTACAGGCCTTGGGACTTTGGTCTAAGTAATGTGTCTGGCTAGTATAGTTCCAACTGCCACATAGAAGTGTTGGTATAAATTTACAAATATATTGGTTTTGTAGCAATAAGCATGGAAGTGGATGTTGAGAGAGGTCATGATTTCCACAAGCCAAAGTTCCTCTAGAGACCCAGTCACAAGGATCAATCCCATAACATTAATATAAAAAATTCCCATGCAGGTAAAGGCATAGAGATATATCCAAATAGAGAAAAGAGCATGAAAAAAGTTATAAATAGGAATAGGTAGTTAACGAATGACATGGAAATAATAGAATATGAAAAAGCATACATGCCATTATGAAGCATGAGTGAGGTGAGCACATGTGTAAGTAGAGCATGAGCTTGTTGAGATAAAGGTGTGAAGTGGATGTGAAAACTCTATGAGAGGAAAAGGGATCTATAGAGATCTGATCGAGTAAGAGATGGAGAAGAAAGCACAAAGAAAATGCGTTTGTAGATTTGAGAAAACACATGTAAACAGAGTGTGTACAGTTAGGAAGTGCAAGACATGGTATAGTAAAGAGTGTGTAGAACAAAGTGCTATACTATGCAACATGGTAGAAAATTGTCAGTAAACTAGAAAGATAATGCTACCGGTGAGAAATAAAAAAAGGAAGAAGATTTGAATTAAAGGTTTTTGTTTGTATAAGAATTAAATAAGGTGGCTCTAGATTCAGTATGAAAATGTGATGAAATAAAGATCTAGAAGGTAAAAGTAATTAGAACAACAAATGGAGAGGGGATTGATTCGTTTTTCAATTGGTGCATGCATATCATTAGCATTACCAACGTGAGCAACATTGAGGTGATAACCATAAAACTAAACATAACTATGCCTGCATGAAATTTAGAATTCAAAATATATATTAGTATTTTTTTTTACAATTTGATATATATATATATATATATATATATATATATATATATATATATATAGACACACACACACACACACACACGATCTTAAATCAAATCATAGCCACAATAGTGGGAAAATGACATTTGCACTAAGATTTAGGGTATATATATATTTTACAATTTGATACATACATACATACATGCATGCATACATACATACATACATACATACATACATACATAGCCACAATAGTAGGAAAATGACATTTGCACGAAGATTTAGGGTATATATATATTTTACAATTTGATACATACATACATACATACATACATACATACATACATACATACATACATACATACATACATACATATATATATATATATATATACATATAATCTTAAATCAAATCATAGCACAATATTGGGAAAATGGCGTTTGCACTGAGGTTTAGGGTTTGGTACTTCTGCAATTAATTCCCATCTGTTGCCAGAAGTCAAGGGTTTGAGATGCTTTGAGGGCATGCCATGGATTGGAGTTGCAGACCCCATCATTCATATGGGTGATAATATATGGATGAAGAAACTTATGTCTGTGGTTAAACAACCACCTCTCTGCTACTATTTGTTTATGTTTTATGCAGGCACGAGGTTGTAAAGCCTTGTAGAAACCTCATTAGCCTTGGATGATTATGTGCCCAAATTCAAGGACCAAATAATAAAAAAGGGATCCAAAACTGTTTTATCTGGTAGTTTTTTGTTACTTTTGAGGCAGATGTGGTAGCTAAGCCTAATATGGTTGTTTATTGATTTCCCTACCTCTAGCGTTCCAGACTCACGAGCGCATTCAATATCAAGGAAGTTGTGACTTGTGGAGGGTTTATCATCTATGCACAAATGTGAGATTTTTCTTCAAAGCGCACTCAACATCTTCAACAAGTATGAGCAGAATGAACCAAATGAAGATATGGGACATACTATTTTCAATATTTTAATCAAGAATATAAGTGGGAAGTCCTTCATTTTCAGGACAGGAAGATCAAACTCAGTCAACAATATGAAGTAGCATCACAAGAAACTCAACCATAGTATTAAATATGAGGTTGCGTGGAGGAGCTCCATAACCCATGAATCTAATGGATCAACCTCCTACAAGTATGTGGCACAAGGAAATGATTCCTCCCCTACATATTATCATCAAAACAAACCATATCCCTATATTTTTGAACAAATGAAACAAGCACCTTCTGTGGAGGAAAACCTCCCCGAGGTAAACAACCTTTCTTATACTCTTAAAGCGAAGGTTGTAATATGTAGGTTCAATGGTTTTTGGCCTAAATTTTATGCCTTACATCAATGGGTATTTTCTTCTTGGACCTTAAACTATGATATCTATTGATGCTCTAAAGGTTTTTGTATTATCCAATTTGATACTCAAGATGAATTGGAGAAAGTCACACACGAGGAGCCCTTGTTTTGGGGAAGACCTGGGTCTTCATCACCTCTTGGTTCCTAGATTTTTATGCCACTAAAATAATGGTCTTAATAATCATGGTACAGGTGCAACTACCAAATTTACCCCTCCCTTTCTTGCACCATAAGGTTCTAGAGGAAATAAAAAACACTCTTGGAAAATTCAGAAACATGGACCTCAAAAGAATAGAGAAATATCTATTTACCTTTGCCAAAATATGTGTAGAAATAGACCTTATTAAAGGTACATTTGGTCACATTTAATTGAATCATAAAAAAATTCAATGGGAGAAAGAATTATATTATGAGAACACGACATTCTGATGTCGTATATGCTACTAAGAAGATCACTTGTAAAAGACAAGTCCACATGAAAAAACACCCCCCCAAAAAATAGTTAGGCCCATAAAACAAAAGGATAGTTTACCTCAAATCTCCACTTATCTAAAGAAGAAGTAGAAGAAGCCATGGAGAACCCTTCGAACCATGTTTAAGTGGAAGCATAAGACCAAAATGAAAACATATTTCAGTTGCAGAATGACATCGAAGCACATGCGATGCAGGAAACATAATCATAGAATGATGAGGCACATACAAAAACTGGGATGGGGGGGGGTAATAGACCATATTAATGAGACTTCAGACTTAGAAAAAGAATCCCCACCAAAGGCAACATGAAGAGAACTGGAAATGGTTCTCGTTGAACCAAACAAAAAGGGATGGTAGATAGTGCAATAAAAGAAGGGAAAAAAAGAGAAGTTAAGTGATCATTATCACACTTAACTTCGAATATTTACTCTTGTAATTTTTTATTGTTTTTTCTCTTTAGCTTAAATGTCATGAGGCACTTCTATTAGAATGTTTTCAACACGTGCATAATGTAATTTTTTTCTTTCATCTTGGATGAATACAATTATGTGTGTGTGTGTGTGTGTGTGTGTGTATGATATTGAATTAGGCGGGATGACAAATGAGATGAAATATAAGATAGTTGGATAAACCAGATAGAATGTAAGATTTATGTTATAATATCTTTAACATATATAATATATATATATATATATATATATATATATATATATATATATATATATATATATATGTATATATATATATATATATGTATATATATATATATATATATTATTGAATATCTTTAATATATATATATATATATATATATATATATATATATATATATATATATATATATATATATATATATATATATATATATATATATATATATATATATATATATATATATACCAAGGAAAAAAAAACAAGTATTTATATTTATAGACAAAATAAAAATACATATTTTCATATGCCATAACATGCCTATGGAACTTGGCCCAGTAATTTAATCATTTTTTTTTGTACCAATACATTTTTAGTTTCAAAAAAATGTTAAGAATAATACAAAATATTTAAAATCCTATCATCTTCTTGAGTTTCAAAAAGCTGATCCTATAGCTTTCTCCTAGATGTTCAACCCTGAGACTTCTCTTCCAACAACCACTATGTATATATATGAAAAATTAATCCCTGAGAATAAGTCAGAACCATGATAAAATGCTGCTATAATATATGGATGTTGTTGAGATTTTGAGGTAACATCGGGTGTGCTATAGCCCTAAAATTTTGTGGAGGGTCTAAGACAAAAAAGATCTCCAAAACCCAGAAAGAATTTGGAGAAATTTCATCTAGTGTGAGATATCAAAATAATTAGTATCTTTAATGGGGACCTAAGTCTAACTTAGGGAGAGTTTCTTTCAAAACACTACATCAATGCTACAACAAGAGGGAAAAGAGTTTATACCGAGGAGCTCTGGGCGATGGAGACCAAGGGTTTCAGGCCTCGGCCCTAGGTCTCATGACCCTGGCACATCATTGAATACGACGACAGTAAAAATGTCAGTACCTGTACTCGGTAACCACAAATGTCATACGTTTCTCTGGACCTGAGGTAACTGTGGTGAGGTTGGAACTCGGACCATTAGTTTTACAACCATAGGATGGGGTTAATCCATTTTAACCGACATTGTTTACTGCAAAGCGTTTTGACAACTAGGGTTTTGAGACGGTCGCGGTTTTCACGCTGTGTCGGTTTAAGGTTTGTTAGGGCGCGGCAGGGATGGGGTTTGATAGTGAATTTCTTGAGCTCGAGCCTGTGCCAGAGGACCTTTTGACGTGTTGGGGCCACAAGGTCTCTTCTAAGAATCTTGATTTGTTCTTCCCAAAGAATATAGACATCCAGGGTCCCAGTAAAGAGGCGTTTGCGGGAAGCTCTCAATATGGTGTAAGCCGACGAGACGAGAACATCCTGAGCCCCTGGAATGGTGTTTGGCGGGCGGGCGCTACTCCTGTGGAGAGCCAAGAGCAGCCACGAGCAGTTGAAGACCGGGCGGAATTTTTGAAGCATTTCTCTCGCATTACCTCTTCGAACAAGGACCAAGGTAACACTTCACGACCTAAGCTTTCTGGTGGCTTGGAAGATATCGTAGGAAGTTATGGTTTGCCAGGCGTTTCAAGTTATAAATCCATAGGAGAAGTGGCTCTTTTCGGTGGAGTCCCGCAAGGTCAAGCTTGCCCCTGGCAAGGTTTTCCACTGTTTTTCGCACCCCAGGGTCAAGAAGCCTCACAAGGGGGCGGAGGACCTTCTTTAAGCCTCCCTTAGGCCGCCGCATGTATAAATCGACTGCCCTGGGCCACATCTTTTGGAGGGGTTGACAGAAACCCTAGGGTCTCGACCTCTACATTGATCCCTCAAGTTGTTGCTTGCGCAAAGGAGGTTGGGACCGTCGAAGGAAACCAACAGAGGTCGTCGGAGGAAGTAGAAGTCCCTTCTGTGCCCGAAGGAGAGGGTCAAGGGCCGCCATTTTCAGTTGCGCCGGATGCTCCTATTCCAAATGCTGAGGGAACGAACGGGGACCTCAAGGAAGTCGTGGGGGAAAAGAGACAGAAACCAAAGTCCATCAAGAAGAAAGAGATTCGGCCGTGCTGTCTGTTGGGGGCAGATATCAGCATAGAACAAACAATGGACGCAACTGAGACTATTCTGGTTGGCCGTGTAAGAGGAAGGAAGTACTCGGCCGAATACATAGCGGATTGGGTCACTTCTGAGTGGAAAGAGGCCCCGGGCAAGCCTTCAGAGATTCTTGTCTTGGAAAGGGGTTGGTTCAGTATTCACTTTGACAGCAAATCACATGCGGACTGGGTCTTTGAACGGAACTGGAGTTTTGGGAAGCGTCCCATTATTTTTCGCAGATGGACTCCATTATTTGATGCACAGAAGGAGAAATTGGCGGAGTCCCCTGTCTGGGTAAAGCTCCCTGGACTCCCCTTACAATTCTGGACGGAATCAGTTTTTGTTTCTATTGGTAATACCTTGGGTAAATATCTGGATTATGATAACTCTTACATCATAACCAAGGACAGGAGTATGGCTCGAGTGCTCGTAAGCCTAAATCCAAGGGAGGGTTTGGCGGACGCAATGACGTTAAAATACAGGGACCTTGAATTCCTTCAAATCCTGGATTATGAAAACCTCCCTTTCCGCTGTCTTCGGTGTCATAAGTGTGGTCATCTTGCGAAGGAATGTCCATTGGGACATCGTCGTCGTCGCCGTCAAATGAAACCCTTCCGACCTCAGGGGGTTCCTGCACAGGAAGTTGGGGGGGCTCAGCAGAAGGTTTCAGTGCACTCAGTAGAACAGGCGAGGGCTCCAGAAATAATCGACTTAATGGAGCAGGATCATCACTTGGACGGCAAAACCGCATTTTCCGCTCAGATTACTCCGCCGGCCACCCTGGCTCCCCTTCCTGATGAGCTTGCTGGGGCGTCCATGGCGGGTATGTCTTCTTTTCCTCCCTTTTGTGATTGTTCTTCAATATTCTCTTTACAGTCTCTCTCAGAAAGGCCTGGTCCCTCCAGGCAGATTTTAAATGATTTCTCTGCGCTGAATCTATCTAAAGCCTCCTCTGATAGTCTTATTATCTCGGTCTCTCTTCCTTCTGTTGATGCTCTACCTACCTCTGAGATTGCTTTCACTCCTGCTGAATCCTATGAGATTGCTATTACGGCTGTTGATTCCTGCGTTCAAACCTTGGATAACCCACCTTATAATCTCCGCCCTTTGGCCAATAGAAAGGGTAAGGGACAGGCTGTAGGAGGCATTGCCTTGGACCCAGTTGTAATTGGGCCAAGGAAGTTAAGGGGAAGAAAATATTTACTCTCAAAAGCCCAGTTTAACGCTGTCATTGACATTGTCGACGGGAAGCAGAAAACTTTTCCTGGGGTGCTTAGAGCGGAGCCACCACCCCCCCTTTTCCCTGATGATCCTTCTTTCTTTCAACTGCAGAGGCTTAGCTAGCCAGCCTAAAAAGCTAGCCTTCAAAAACCTTGTGCACTCCTATAACCCTGATGTTATTCTCCTCCAAGAAACAATGGGGAAAAGTGACGATGTTATCTGTTCTCTTCAAAAGCTTTTGCCTGGATGGGCCTTCTCAGCTCTCGACGCCGTAGGAAGGTCGAGGGGTGTAGCTACAGGTTACAATATGAGGAAGCTCAAGGAAGTCTCCTCTTGGGGTTTTGAAAACTGTTTGGCAATGGAACTCTATTCTGGAGAGTTGTGTATTTCCTTCCTTATCCTGAATGTCTATGGGCCCTGTTTGGCGAGGGAACGTTTCTGGAACTATTTTTTCAGCCTCTCTTGTCTCTCTCATCCTTACCTCATCATTGGAGGTGACCTGAATTTCTCTTTGGGGGATTCAAAATCTTGGGGTGCAAATGCCCACTCGGACCCCCTCTCTATTTTTTTCAGAAATAAAATTGCTTCCTCCCACCTGGTGGATGCCCCTTTGATCAAATTGCGCCCTACCTGGAGAAACAGACGCCTCAGAGTCGATTGGGTGGGCAAAAGACTAGACCGCTTTCTTCTCTGTGAGCCTCTGGTGGATTTTCTTTCAGTCTTTAGACACTGGGTCGGGGAAGGGGGTCACTCTGATCATTTCCCGGTCCTCCTGGAATTGAAAGGAGCTGCAAAAAAACCTGGAACCCCGTTTAAATTCAACTCATCCTGGTTGAAGGATGTCTCCTTCGAAGCTCTTTTCCATGAAACATGGAGAAAGGATAATCAAAATGAAGAGGGAAGTAGAAGCACCCACTTTTCGAACAATCTTAAGAGAATGAAGCAAGCGACAAAAGAATGGGCGCATCAGAAGAAATTGAAGGAAGAAGAGGAGCTCAAAAGTATAAATTTCGAGTTAGATCTGTTGGAAAATTCGGAAGGAACTGGTTATGAGTCCTTGGATTCAAGAAACATAATTAAAGAATTGGAAGCATCTCGGAGAAAACTTCTCCAGTTAAGGGAAGAAAGCTGGAGATTGAAAAGTAGAGTCATTTGGCTGCAAGCGGGAGACGAAAACTCTAAGTTCTTCCAGAATTATGCAAAGGGCCGGAAGATTGCCAATACAATTTGGGAGTTGAAAAAAGAGGATGGGGAAATGGCAAAATCCTTTGAAGAATTGGCTTCTCTAGGGGTAAACCACTTCAAGAATCTTTTCAAAGCCCCGGAGGAAGTATCCATAGCGGAGGTCATCAGAGTTGCCCAATTCTTTCCAAGATATGTTGAGGAAGAAGACAATGACTCTATCATGGAAGCTGTCTCTAAACAAGAAGTGGAGGACATCCTCAAGGATATGCAGAAGGAAAAAAGTCCTGGGCCAGATGGGTGGACAGTGGAATTTTTTCTTCATTTCTTTGAATTCACGGGGGATGATCTGGTTGTGGTGGTGGAGGAATCGAGATCCTCTGGATCTATCTATCAACCCTTCAATTCAACCTTTCTGGCTCTAATCCCCAAATCTGATCAGCCAGCCTCTTTCGATGACTTTCGGCCTATTTCCCTATGCACCTGTGTCTATAAAATCATTGCCAAAATCATTGCTTCCAGGTTGAAACCCTTCTTATCTAGGCACATCTCTCCAGAGCAGTTCGGCTTCTTGGATGGAAGACAGATTCATGTAGCAGTGGGAATTGCTCAAGAAACCTTGCATAGCTTAAAGAGGAATGGTAAGAAAGGGGCAATTGTTAAAATTGATTTATCAAAGGGCTACGACAGAATAAGTTGGATGTACTTGCGCCTACTGTTGACTCACCTTGGTTTCAGATTCGATTTTGTTAGATGGATTATGAGCTGCATTACTTCATCCTCTATCTCCTTATTAATCAACGGAGCAGCTTCAAATTTTTTCAATCCGGAGAGAGGGCTAAGACAAGGATGCCCTTTGTCCCCCCTACTTTTCTTGTTGGCTGCTGAGGGGATTAGTCTGATGATTAGTAGGGCAAAAAGACAAGGAGAGATCAGAGGAATTGAAGTGGCTGTAAATATGTGGGTAACCCATCTGCTCTTTGTAGATGACATCATTTTATTTAGCAATGGAAGTGCCGAGGACTGTAGAGCTCTCAAGAACATTCTGGACCTTTTTCTTAAAGCCACAGGTCTTAAAATCAATGAGCAGAAATCGACCCTTACAATCTCAGGAATGTCTTTGGAGGAGAGTGGCAGAGTAGGGGCTCTTCTTCCATTTGAAATAAAAACTCTGCAGGAAAGCTTTAAATATTTGGGATTTCTGTTGAAACCTGACTCTTATCGGGTACAAGATTGGAAATGGCTCCTGATAAAAATAGAAAAGAAACTCAATTTGTGGAGTCATAAATGGTTTTCTAGAGCAGGGAGGCTGGTCCTAATAAAGTCAGTTCTGATGGAAATTCCTGTTTATTGGGCCAGTCTCATGTGGGTACCTAAAGGTATATTAGCCTCCATAGATAAACTGTGTAGCAGATTCTTATGGGCCGGATCTAAAGTTGAACATGTGACTCCTTGGGTTGCATGGGATAAGATTTCGAGACCGAAAGAATGGGGATGATGGGGAATTAAGCACTTGTTCTTTTTTTCAAAATCCTTAGCAGCCAAGCTGGCATGGAGATTTATATTGACCGATTCTCTATGGTCTACTGTTACAAAAAAAAATTACATAGCTCCGGCCACTGCTATTGAATGGGTCCACAACCCTGTAAAGTCCTCCAAAAATGCCTCAGTGCTCTGGAAGGCAGTAGTTGCTTCGGCTCACATTATTGAACAAGGACTTGCATGGAAAGTGGGGGATGGTACTCGGGTGAGAATCGGATGTGACCCCTGGGTTGGGTGCTCGGAAAGATATGCCTTATCACATGATCTGAAATTAATTTTAACTGAACGGGGATATCTTTTCCTGAACCAGGTGGCCAATCCTTGGACTACTACCATCTGGAGACAAGGGTGGTTGACAGAAGCTGATCTTCTTTTGGAGGAGAGATGGAGGGAGGAATGGAGCCTCTTTGTGTTGGACCTCCAAAACTCCTCTGTCCGGATTTCAGAAGCAAGGGATGAGCTAGTCTGGGTCCATGCACAGACAGGAAGATACTCACCTAAGATGGGCTACAAATGGATGATGTACCAACAAGGTTGGGAAGACCCTGCATGGTGGTCAAAACTTTTCTGGAAGTTGAAATGTCCTGCAAAAACCAGACTTTTCTTCTGGTGCATCCTTTAGAAAAAAGTGCCAACATGGGATTTCTTGCAGAAAAGGGGGAAAATAGGCCCAGGATGGTGCTCTCTTTGTAAAGCAAATGAGGAATCAGCAATGCATTTATTTCTCACATGCCCTTTTAATGTCAGCCTTTGGGATGAATCCTTGAGACTCATCAATTCTCCTCTCAGGTGGGAAGGAGACAGTATCCAGCAAGCATGGTTCCGGTGGTGGCAGGAGGTCTCTGATGACAAAGTCCGCTCCATCCCTCTTTTGATAGCCTGGGGCACGTGGCTAGCAAGGAACCAAGTAATTTTCAAAGACCTTCCTTTCCCTATTGGAAAATTGGCTGTGGAAGGGGTAGCAATATATGACAGCATTCCATCCTCATCTGGACATTCCATCCACCGCTCTATTCAGACTGAATTTATTAGGGAATCTGTTCCATGGGCATACTTTGACGGGGCTGCAGACTTAAATGGGCGATGCGGAGCAGGTTTGGTCATTCATGTTACTCCTGAAAAATCTTTTCGAGCCTCAATAGGCCTTGGGCAGGGGACTAATAACTTTGCTGAGCTCAAGGCCTTACATCACCTACTATGATGGCTATCCTTGAAACAGTTGAGACAGGTTCAGATCTTCGGTGACTCAAAGAATGTTGTGAATTGGTTCAACAGGACTCAACATTGCAGAAATTATATTTTGCTTCCTTTGCTTAATGAGATTTTGCATATCAAAAGCTTCTTTAATGATATTACTGTTTGCCACATTTACAGGGAAAGAAACCAGGAGGCAGATAACTTATCTAAAACAGGTGTACAACAAGTTTTGGGGACCTGGTCAGTAACAGAGATGGACAAGGGGGTGATCATTCCTATTGATCAGCCAGTCTTTGGTTGACACTGTTCTGTTTTGATGCTCTACTTATTATCATGCTGCTGCTGTTATTTTAATTATATGTCGAACTTCATATATTCTGTTATGTCTATTTTCAAAAACTATGGAACTGAACTTACATTTTAAACTTTCTTGTGGGCTGTTTTCCTCTTCCGAGGAGGCCTGTTGACACAGTTTTCACAAAAAACATTCGTTTTTGTTTTTTACAAGAAACTTTGAGACCAGAATAGTGCCTACTGCCGGTCTCTACAGGTATTTATTTTGTTATGACTGGTATTACTTCATATTTTGAAGGCATGCTTCTGTCTTTTCTTTATCTCTGTTTCGGTGATATGCCGGGAGATATGAAAGACTGGAAGTGTTTTCTTTATGTCCAGAACTTCTTTCTGCTTTGGCAGCCTTAGGGATACTCATGGGTGCCCAAGGAAGCCGTGACTGCTTTTCTCCCTCACCTGAAGGAGATTGGGAGTTGATTTGTAATGCAATGCATATGCTCTGTGACTCTCTAATATATATAGAAAGTCCGATTTTTTTCCGTGGAAAAAAAAGAGTCTAACTTAGGGAATTATAAAAATTAAAGTGAATTAATTAAACACATGTGATGAAATGTTCTAAGTGATGCAGATCAAACAATATTTTAATTCGAGCCGTTGATAAGAGATTAGATCATGGCCGTTGATGTGTCAACAATAAAAGTATAAATGAAAGGCTTGGGGTCAGTTGGAAAATACACCCAAAGTCTAAGACATCGATTTTTTCTGACGGAGCAGTGCTTGGACGAAGATCAGATCTAAGTGACTCAGAGTTGTAGTGAGGGGAATATGCAGTGATTGGCCAGGAGGGCCAAGAGCACAGTACAGAGAAAGGGAAACATATACGCAATGGAGACATCGTAGCCATTAGAGGGTGTGATCTAGTCCCTCAGGAGGGTGACACAGGCCCATGCAGGGACATCGCAATGTATCCAAGAAAAAGTCTGAAATTCTGCTGGAAGCAAGGGTTTCTGAGCCAACAAGGCTGAAACCGAGATTGGGGAGTTGATAGTAAGGATAAGCATCAATTTAAGGGGAATCTATATGAACAATGACATGCACGAGTAGTTGGTATCCAACATGCATATGCGAAATTGGTACCAACAATTGATTACTATTAGTAGTTGCAAACACAACCCTTTTCCATTGATGTAAAAGGGGATACTTAACTTGCTTGGCTATTGGAATTGTGAGTGATATATAGGGGTAGAAACCAATCATCAGAGAAAAGTTTAGACACTATGCAAAGGGTGACAATAATTGGTTCGTATCTTAATTAATGCAAAAGTTTGGAAATTGGTTGTGAAATAAGTTGGTGCATAACTTAACTGGTTCATAGCTTAAATTTATGGTATATTGATAGGGAATGGTATCAGAGAAAACACTCCAATGCCAAGGGTTTCCATCAATGAAAAGCTGGGGTATTATTGATAGTGTTGTCATTAATGTCAAGGTACATCAAGAAGATGGAATGAAGTTCAGAAGGTCAAGGAGGTAAAACCAAAATTTGGATACAACAATGAATTGCCACAATCCTTTAGTGATTAATTTCCCCACCATCAAATAATGCAGAAGCAACCTTCCATTGCTAAATGACCAATCATATCCGGTCAATTGGGAAACAAGCTCATGAGGGGTCTCATGCTGAAGACCAAGATGACTAAGAAGTATGAGAATGCCAAAGGGACGACAAGGTTGGGGGACAAGAAGGATAAGAAGGGTGAGAGAACGAGAAGGATATTTCTCGAGACGATGTGGAAAGACAAGTAGTATGAATGACATGGATTGTTATATCATAGGATAACTGATGTGGAACCATGTAGAGATGACAAGTTGCACTAATTTTTGGCATTTTTGGGTGGCCAATTGGACAATTGGAAAGTAACATGGAAATACACGTGGAAAAAGAACATGTGGCACTCGGTATTTGGCCCATGATGGCATCAAACAAAAGACTCAAAGGCCTCAAGATCTATGCGAAGACCTTGCTTGGTAAATTTTTTATGTGTTAGATAATTTTGGAGATTTTACTCTTGATAGACAGAAACCATGTGAAAAAAACATTCACAACACTATTGGGTCCCATATTAGGCCTCGAGTCATCAGAACATTAGATGTTGAAATGGGAACGAAGGTGGATCGTCTTGAGGTGTGAACTCATGAAGTGGAAAGACAATTTAATTTTAGTTGCAATAAATGTTAAAGATTTCTATTAAGTGAATTTATGTTTACAGGCCTTGGGACTTTGGTCTAAGTAATGTGTCTGGCTAGTATAGTTCCAACTGCCACATAGAAGTGTTGGTATAAATTTACAAATATATTGGTTTTGTAGCAATAAGCATGGAAGTGGATGTTGAGAGAGGTCATGATTTCCACAAGCCAAAGTTCCTCTAGAGACCCAGTCACAAGGATCAATCCCATAACATTAATATAAAAAATTCCCATGCAGGTAAAGGCATAGAGATATATCCAAATAGAGAAAAGAGCATGAAAAAAGTTATAAATAGGAATAGGTAGTTAACGAATGACATGGAAATAATAGAATATGAAAAAGCATACATGCCATTATGAAGCATGAGTGAGGTGAGCACATGTGTAAGTAGAGCATGAGCTTGTTGAGATAAAGGTGTGAAGTGGATGTGAAAACTCTATGAGAGGAAAAGGGATCTATAGAGATCTGATCGAGTAAGAGATGGAGAAGAAAGCACAAAGAAAATGCGTTTGTAGATTTGAGAAAACACATGTAAACAGAGTGTGTACAGTTAGGAAGTGCAAGACATGGTATAGTAAAGAGTGTGTAGAACAAAGTGCTATACTATGCAACATGGTAGAAAATTGTCAGTAAACTAGAAAGATAATGCTACCGGTGAGAAATAAAAAAAGGAAGAAGATTTGAATTAAAGGTTTTTGTTTGTATAAGAATTAAATAAGGTGGCTCTAGATCCAGTCTGAAAATGTGATGAAATAAAGATCTAGAAGGTAAAAGGAATTGGAACAACAAATGGAGAGGGGATTGATTCGTTTTTCAATTGGTGCATGCATACCATTAGCATTACCAACGTGAGCAACATTGAGGTGATAACCATAAAACTAAACATAGCTATGCCTGCATGAAATTTAGAATTCAAAATATATATTAGTATTTTTTTTTACAATTTGATATATATATATATATATAGACACACACACACACACACACACGATCTTAAATCAAATCATAGCCACAATAGTGGGAAAATGACATTTGCACTAAGATTTAGGGTTTGGCACTTCTGCAATTAATTCCCATCTGCTGCCACAAGTCAAGGGTTTGAGATGCTTTGAGGGCATGCCATGGATTGGAGTTGCAGACCCCATCATTCATATGGGTGATAATATATGGATGAAGAAACTTATGTCTGTGGTTAAACAACCACCTCTCTGCTACTATTTTTTATGGTTTATGCAGGCACGAGGTTGTAAAGCCCTGTAGAAACCTCATTAGCCTTGGATGATTATGTGCCCAAATTCAAGGACCAAATAATAAAAAAGGGATCCAAAACTGTTTTATCTGGTAGTTTTTTGTTACTTTTGAGGCAGATGTGGTAGCTAAGCCTAATATGGTTGTTTATTGATTTCCCTACCTCTAGCGTTCCAGACTCACGAGCGCATTCAATATCAAGGAAGTTGTGACTTGTGGAGGGTTTATCATCTATGCACAAATGTGAGATTTTTCTTCAAAGCGCACTCAACATCTTCAACAAGTATGAGCAGAATGAACCAAATGAAGATATGGGACATACTATTTTCAATATTTTAATCAAGAATATAAGTGGGAAGTCCTTCATTTTCAGGACAGGAAGATCAAACTCAGTCAACAATATGAAGTAGCATCACAAGAAACTCAACCATAGTATTAAATATGAGGTTGCGTGGAGGAGCTCCATAACCCATGAATCTAATGGATCAACCTCCTACAAGTATGTGGCACAAGGAAATGATTCCTCCCCTACATATTATCATCAAAACAAACCATATCCCTATATTTTTGAACAAATGAAACAAGCACCTTCTGTGGAGGAAAACCTCCCCGAGGTAAACAACCTTTCTTATACTCTTAAAGCGAAGGTTGTAATATGTAGGTTCAATGGTTTTTGGCCTAAATTTTATGCCTTACATCAATGGGTATTTTCTTCCTGGACCTTAAACTATGATATCTATTGATGCTCTAAAGGTTTTTGTATTATCCAATTTGATACTCAAGATGAATTGGAGAAATTCACACACGAGGAGCCCTTGTTTTGGGGAAGACCTGGGTCTTCATCACCTCTTGGTTCCTAGATTTTTATGCCACTAAAATAATGGTCTTAATAATCATGGTACAGGTGCAACTACCAAATTTACCCCTCCCTTTCTTGCACCATAAGGTTCTAGAGGAAATAAAAAACACTCTTGGAAAATTCAGAAACATGGACCTCAAAAGAATAGAGAAATATCTATTTACCTTTGCCAAAATATGTGTAGAAATAGACCTTATTAAAGGTACATTTGGTCACATTTAATTGAATCATAAAAAAATTCAATGGGAGAAAGAATTATATTATGAGAACACGACATTCTGATGTCGTATATGCTACTAAGAAGATCACTTGTAAAAGACAAGTCCACATGAAAAAACACCCCCCCAAAAAATAGTTAGGCCCATAAAACAAAAGGATAGTTTACCTCAAATCTCCACTTATCTAAAGAAGAAGTAGAAGAAGCCATGGAGAACCCTTCGAACCATGTTTAAGTGGAAGCATAAGACCAAAATGAAAACATATTTCAGTTGCAGAATGACATCGAAGCACATGCGATGCAGGAAACATAATCATAGAATGATGAGGCACATACAAAAACTGGGATGGGGGGGGGTAATAGACCATATTAATGAGACTTCAGACTTAGAAAAAGAATCCCCACCAAAGGCAACATGAAGAGAACTGGAAATGGTTCTCGTTGAACCAAACAAAAAGGGATGGTAGATAGTGCAATAAAAGAAGGGAAAAAAAGAGAAGTTAAGTGATCATTATCACACTTAACTTCGAATATTTACTCTTGTAATTTTTTATTGTTTTTTCTCTTTAGCTTAAATGTCATGAGGCACTTCTATTAGAATGTTTTCAACACGTGCATAATGTAATTTTTTTCTTTCATCTTGGATGAATACAATTATGTGTGTGTGTGTGTGTGTGTGTGTGTATGATATTGAATTAGGCGGGATGACAAATGAGATGAAATATAAGATAGTTGGATAAACCAGATAGAATGTAAGATTGATGTTATAATATATTTAACATTATATACACACACACACACACACACACACCAAGGAAAACAAGTATTTATATTTATAGACAAAATAAAAATACATATTTTCATATGCCATAACATGCCTATGGAATTTGGCCCAGTAATTTAATCATTTTTTTTTGTACCAATACATTTTTAGTTTCAAAAAAATGTTAAGAATAATACAAAACATTTAAAATCCTATCATCTTCTTGAGTTTCAAAAAGATGATCCTATAGCTTTCTACTAGATGTTCAACCCTGATACTTCTCTTCCAACAACCACTATGTATATATGTGAAAAATTAATCCCCGAGAATAAGTCAGAACCATGATAAAATGCTACTATAATATATGGATGTTGTTGATATTTTGAGGTAACATCGGGTGTGCTATAGCCCTGAAATTTTGTGGAGGGTCTAAGACACAAAAGATATCCAAAACCCAGAAAGCATTTGGAGAAATTTCATCTAGTGTGAGATATCAAAATAATTATTATTTTTAATGGGGACCTAAGTCTAACTTAGGTAATTATAAAAATTAAAGTGAATTAATTAAACACATGTGATGAAATGTTCTAAGTGATGCAGATCAAACAATATTTTAATCCGAGCCATTGATAAGAGATTAGATCATGGCCGTTGATGTGTCAACAATAAAAGTATAAATGAAAGGCTTGGGGTCAGTTGGAAAATACACCCAAAGTCTAAGACATCGATTTTTTCTGACGGAGCAGTGCTTGGACGAAGATCAGATCTAAGTGACTCAGAGTTGTAGTGAGGGGAATATGCAGTGATTGGCCAGGAGGGCCAAGAGCACAGTGCAGAGAAAGGGAAACATATACGCAATGGAGACATCGTAGCCATTAGAGGGTGTGATCTAGTCCCTCAGGAGGGTGACACAGGCCAACGCAGGGACATCGCAATGTATCCAAGCAAAAGTCTGAAATTCTGTCGGAAGCAAGGGTTTCTGAGCCAACAAGGCTGAAACCGAGATTGGGGCGAAACAAATCTACACAGAGCTAGGGTGACCAAGTCCCTCAGTCCAGGCTATGCAGGTTGATGCAGTAGCTACGCAAAGCCAACTGGGGTTTCACCAGTTTCTCATTCGGATCAGCCGGGACTTGCAAGCCTTGAGGTATATATCACATTTTCTCTGATTTCCAAGGTTTTCTATGTTGGGTGAGCCGATTTTATGACATCCTATATGTACTCAGAAACTGCTACTTAATAATAATAAACCCTCATATCTAGTGCATCAGTTTTTACGGGGAAATTTGTCTGAAAAATATGCATGTCACTTTGTGATATGAGCATGCTATTCAGTAAATGATCTATATGTGTAGGCTGTTAATTTGGAATATTCAAATTAATAACTTGTATTTTTAATCAAGTAGGAGAAGTATATCGAGATTTAACAATATGGTTTCTTAGATAAATAAATTCTCACATGGTATCAGAGCACTACAGATCAAGTTAAATCTCCAACAAAATCGGTTGAAGAATTTTTTGCTGCAGAGAGCAGCTGAAGCAGCAGAGATCCGGAGAGGGCAGCGCAACATCAGAAGGACGCAGTCCCAGCAGAGGCTATGCAGGGACTGACGCAGAGACAACACAGTGCCTTCTAGAGGGACGCAAGAGTAGTCTGCGCTGCACAGTCACTGTGCGGAGGTTGCGCTGAGCCAATCTGCTCATGCAGAGGCCAGCCAAAGGGACACAATCTAGTTTTGAGTTACTGTGCAATATTGACGTGGTCTAGAAGAAGGGCTTAAGATATTCAACAATTTCTGGTATGGTGGAGATTCTGTCGGAGTAGAATCGTGCCTAGCTAAGTTGATAAAGAGTGGGAGGAGGATAGTTTCTTAGCAGATATGTGCCAAACAGATCTTAGATTCGATCAGGAGGGTGATCGTAGATAACTGTTTAGTTGTTTTTTTGGCTGAGGATTTCTTGGAGGGAAATCAATTTTTGGAGAGAGAAACTACTATAGAGGGTTTCTAATCGCCAAGAAACCCAGATCCAATATTTATGTTGGGTGTTGCCACAGAAAGAGGGAGAGGAGTATCTATTCTGACAAATTTGAGCAAAGATGGCTTCTCATGGACTGAGAGATCAGGACAGGTACGATGACATGTCCAACTTCGTTATCTGGAGGGCTAGGATCCTGAAATTCTGGGATGAGTACGACATCAAGGACCATGCTTAGAATGTCCTAGTTGTGATTTCCAATCTATATCCTCTGAAAAAATTCAAGGAGAATCAAGCACGGGCTAAGCGCTTGATCATGGACGGATTCAAAGATCACGTTGTGCCACACATTTCCAGGAAGAACACGAAAAATGATATGTGGAAATATTTAGAGATGATGTATCAGGGAGGCTCTATCCAAAGGAATATTCTTATGGGGAATCAGATGCTATTGTTCCAGATGCAGAAGGGTGAGGAGATAGATCCCTTCATCTTCAGACTTCAGACTATCCAGGATCAACTGATTGCCATGGGTGCAACTCTGGATGAAGGGCTCTTGGTGAGGACTGCCCTGAATGTAGTCATCGAGGAATGGGAAATGTTTGTCCAAAGAATCTTGGGTAGAGCAACGTTACCATCCTGGGAAGACATGTGGGTAATCCTCTGTCAGGAGGAAATTAGGAAATTTACCAAGAGGAAAAGTAGTAGTAATAGAACAGTCAAGGTAAAGAAAGAAGAGGAGGAGGATGCAACCCTTGCACCAAAGGAACAGAGGTAGAAAGGGAAGAAGAATAGGGACTATCCAGGGTCCGGTGCTTTAATTGTGGTGAACTTGGACACTTTGCCAACACTTGTCCTAAGAAGAAGGACAAGGGATCTTCTGAATCCAAGGCAGCAACAATAAAGGACGATGGGAGTGATGATGATGTAGCCATGAGTTCTCATTAGCTACAAAAGTGGTGTGACATGGATTTGTAGAGTAGCTACAGATGAAAGGGGGCAGGATCCTTGAGTAGCCCGACTCTTGGAGCACATACAAGCTATGGGAGCCTTAAGACGGTAGCAGGACAAGTGGAGCAGTGGGTGCAGGAGATCATGGTGAAGTGGAGGGAAGAGAAGAGACACTGTAGATGAGAGAAGCATAGTGCAGAGGAAACAACAACATAGAAGCAACAATGGAAAGGGGCTGATGGGACTTCAGCAGTGTAGAGGAGGCAATGCTTATGCAGTGCAGAGCTATAGTAATGTAGTGGCTTCAGGAGGACATCACAAAGAAGTAGCCAAGGGAGCTTCAGTGATGAGATGCAACCTACCTAACTTGTATATCAATGATTGGGAAGGGGTACTTCAGTTGCTTACTTCTCAACAACTGAGTTTTAGTGCAACAATTATCAGTGGCAGTGCTATGGGCAACATGATGCAAAAAATTGAGAGGGAGATGCAGTACATATGTAGCAGTGTCAGTGGAAATGACATGGGAATCAATATAGAAATAAACAGCAGTGGATGGAGGGCAGTAGGCCAAGCATCACCAGCGCAGAGATCGATGCCGAGATCTTGCGATACATGGTGTGGATGTATTGCTAGAGCACACTGCGTGCTAATTGGGAGTGTTGATATTTTGAGGTAGCATCAAGTGTTCTCTAGCCCTAAATTTTTTTGGAGGGGCTAAGACACACAAGACCTCAAAAACCCAGAAAGAGTTTGGAGAAATTTCATCTGGTGTGTGATATATTAAAATATATATTTTTTTTAATGAGGACCCTAAGTCTAACTTAGGGAATTAGAAAAATTAAAGTGAATTAATTAAACACATGTGATGAAATGTTCTAAGTGACACAGATCAAGTAGTATTTTAATCTAAGCCATCGATAAGAGATTAGATCACAACTGTTGATGTGTCAACGAGAAAATTATAAAGGAAAGGCTTGGAGTCAGTTGGAAAAGACACACAGAGTCTAAGAGATCGAATTCTTCTAACAGAGCAGTGCTCAGACAAAGATCAGATCTAAGTGAATCAGAGTTGAAGTGAGGGGCAGATGCAGTGATTGGCTAGGAGGGCCAAGAGTACAGTGTAGAGAAAGGGCAACAGAGATGCAGTGGAGACATCGTAGCCATCAGAGGGTGTGACACAGTCCCTTAGGAGGGTGATGCAGGCCCACGTAGGGCTCACATAGGGGTAGCACAGTGTCTCTAAGAAAAAGTATGAAATTCTGCTGGAAGTGAGAGTTTCTGACCTAGCAGGGCTGAAACTGAGATCGGCGAGAAGAATATCTACGCATAGCTAGGGTGATGCAGTCCCTCAGTCTAGGCTACGCAGACTGATGCAGTAGCTGCGCAAAGCCAGCTGGGGTTTCACCAATTTCTCATCTCGATTAGCTGAGATTTGCGAGAGTGAGGTATATATCACATTTTATCTGATTTCTGAGCTTTTCTATGTTGGGTGAGTTGAGTTTATGGCACCCTAGATGTACTCAGAAACTACTGCTTAATAATAATACACCCTCATATCTGCTGCACCAGTTTTCCCGCATTGGGTTTTTCTGGGGACATTTGTCTAAAAAATATGTGTGTCACTTTGTCAAATGAGCGTGCTATTTAGTAAATGATCTGTATGTGTATGATGTTAATTGTATTTACTTCACTATCAATTCTAAATATTCAGATTAATAACTTGAATGTTTAATCAAGTAGGAGAAGTAAATCGAGATTTAAAAATAGGGTTTCTTAGATTAAGAAATTCTCATAGATGTTATGTTAATATAAAGAACCTATACATTGGATCCATAAGGACGTAAAAAGCCACAATATTAGGGTTGAGATATATATTTATAACAAAACTTGAAATTTGGCATAGGGTAGCTCATAGAAAGAGAAGAAAAAAAATCATGACCACGAGTTTTGAAAATGTTGCATGTGGATGCCTTCATTTTTGTAATGTTCCCAATTTTTAGCCTCAAGCTAAAAGGAACATTATAGTTAGTAGTAGATGAATAAAATGGGTAGGGAGGCCCATTAACCTCTTTAGAAGAGAAAATAACATTCCTCATGTGAAAAGGGGAAGAATAAGCAGCTGGATTAAGCACCTACAGGTGTGAACAAGATTGGATCAAATTTATTCAGTCATATTTGACCAAGTCCACGTGCACTGTCTAGATACATTGTATCTCCATGATGGACTGCGCAGTTCTAATGGAGGACAACTTGCATGGGCTAGGTGGCACATATGGATGGGACCCATTGTGGAGAGGAGCACTTGCTATATATGGAGAGGAGGACAACCATTGTATTCATGTTGGGATTATTATTTTCTTTGGTCTGTTGAGACTTTGCTTCCTCTTGCTGTTTAATAGGGTGGCAGTGTTGTTTAGCACAAGGGTGTTCTCGGTCGGGAATCCCTACCTCATCCTCAGGGAAGGAGAGGTTATTGAGCTACATTTCCTCATTCCGGTATTTTGGCCAAGCTACCTCCTTCAGCTACAACATAGTTTCTGTTTAGAGCTGGGTTGTGTTGCAGGGTGCAGCAACGGAGGACCTCTTTGAGTCATTTCCGGGCTTGTTTTTCAATGGAGAGCTTGTATATCCATTGGAATATCGATAAGGAGGACTTCCGCGCATATTTTCATATCTTTGGCATTAGGGAAACCATCTACCATCCCTCACAACACAATTTCATTCTAGATCTGCGTTACTTTCAGAGGCAGTTGCTGGGAGGGTTCATTTAGCTCATCAGGAGGGTCTATTTCTGAGTAGAGGGATCAACCTTCCAATTAGAAATACCATTGGAGGAGGAAATAAGTATTTCAGATCTTTCATAGCCTCATTTTATATCATATCCAGTTGGTAGTGACACATTAACCCAGGGTTATTTGTCACATTGTATGTTTTCCGACATTTCTAGCAATCCTTTCCAGGTTGGCTAGAATTATTGTATTGGAGCCCATATCTTCATTATTGGGCATTTACTTTGTTTCCTTTAGCCATATTTCATGTATATATATTTGCAGCAGTAGCTACACTAATATAGACTTCGTAGCCACTGCTCTTCAACATTCTATATAGTTGTAGCATCTCATGTATCTATTTCTTTGATCATTGGAGACTTGTTCTTATGGATTGAGTGGCATGTCCCTCATGATATTTTGTACATTGTTGCTGATCAATTAATAAAATTATGGCTGAATATTGTTCTCTCTCATGACATGATCATAATTTCCGTGTTTACAATATTGTGTTCATGTATTGCTAAAGCTCCAACTTTGGAATATCTTAAGATATTCTATTTGTTGCAGCTGTTCCCATTTTGGGATATTACAGTGGTATCAAAGCTGTTCCCTCTTAGGTATTATCCCTCCTCTCATCCATCTCAAGATATATCTGGGCACTTGAATACGTTGTGAATCATGGTGTGTAGCTGCATGCTTACACTCACCATGTGCAAATCTAGATTAAGCTCTAGATCCAAACTCCTTTGGAGACCCCATCTCCATTCTCATTTTCTTCAGCTCTCCTTGAAAGCTTTGCATAGATTTTGGAAGAAGCTTTGTAAGCTTGTCTTCCTTTCTCCCTTCAAATACTGAATCCTTCTCTTTTCTGTCCATCTCTCCTGAAAGTGTAATGGCCTGAGATCCACAGGCTGAGCCAAGATTGAAGCTCTGATACCACTGTAATATTCCCAATAGTGTAGATTTTTCCTATTTTGGAATATTACAATTTTTTTCCAATATTACCGACAATCCTTTATCCAAATCTATTCCTTTTTTTGAAAAGATATCAACTTCTTTGTTTTGTATCTTGTAAATATGAGAAAAGTTCCACAACCTTTGAATAATAATTTGGAAAATTGGAAATAAAGTGTGGTTCCTCAATCCTTTTTTTCCATTCATTCGATTATTCGATAACTTTGATTCCTCATATAGATGAAGGGAAATTATCTATAAATACTTTTATAGTTGTAGAACAATTTTGAGAGAAAATAATTCTACACAATTATTTGAAGCTAATATAATGTTACATACAAAGTATGTGTCAGAAGATAAAGTGTTCTTCTCAATCCACTTATGGATGGAGTTTTATGAGCTACTCCTTCAAAGAATGCCGAAGGGAAATATTTATGAATAGTCACCTTAGTAATAATTTGTGAATGTGGTGGATTTTTGCTAAATGGACAAGTCTCTTGTAGTGAAAGGCTATGCATATCCAACCTAATATATGACTGTCCTTGATCTTAAAAAATTACACTATTTCTTTCCAACTAGATCCCTTAGTTTACAATTAAGGGAATAGCTTTTAATTTCTCTTTTAGTTTAGCTTCCAACTATTTTTTCAGAAATTATTCTATGGAGTCTCCTTGCCAAACATACCAATTCCCCTCCATTTGAATCTATCTCCAGATTTATTTCGAGAAGGGGTAGTGGGTGAAGAGTGAGTTATCAATTTATATTATTCAAGGCAGTGAGAACATCAACTAGGCCCACAAAAAGATATTTTTTTTAGTATGTACCATGTTGGTGCTTTTTTGTTTAGCAACAACCAAATAAATTTTTTTGTCTTTGGTAGACAATGAAATTTCCTTAATCATTTTTCCCATCAGAGGGGAGGCTAAATAACATATGGAAGATCCAAATATAAATATCCAAATTTTGGGTTGTAGTCTCCGAAAGAGGCTGAGGACTAGACCAAAATATCCTAATTAGGCGACAAAGGAAAAAGGGATTGCTGCAGGGAAATAGTATATGTCATCCATTCATTTTATAGGTCACCTTCTATATTGAGTACTACTATCAAAGAATTATAGGATTGTGCACCAATATAACCAATCATGTTGTAGGCTTTATGAAGAAAAAATTCTGCTTAGGAATTAAGAGTCTTAATCAACCGATCTATAGGATATAATAATTTTGGCTCCTAATCCAAGGATATTTCCCAATGAGAATCCTAGATCCATACCCTAATTTCTATTTAAGCCCTTTCTTAATGATATTGAAACAATTTATGATGGAATTACAGATGGTAAATCTATTTTGGGTTGAATTCCTTGGATATTTGATCCATTCCATAGTAGAAGCATGATATATATACCCACCCCTCCCATCACTTGGGCCCAAAGACTTGTTCCTTTGATCAATTTCCAAGATCCTTTGGTTGCCAAATATTTTGAGAACCAAATTAGATTTTTTAAATCCCATACACCTAGAGATTTTGGAGTGGCTATAGAGGACCATACAATTAAGGAAAAGGGCATATTTTCTTGATTTATGGACCATAGGAAACACATTGTAAGTTGCTTGATTTTATGTAGGACATACAAAGGAACCCAAGATAATGAATCCTAGTAAACATGTGTTAAGTCCATATAATACTAGTGTAGCTTCCATATTTTTATTGATGTGTCCCATGTAGCCCCAATATTGTTATTGTTGTGCCCCATAGAAACCCACTATTGTTATTTTTGTGCCCTTACATTATTATTATTATTTAGGCCCTAATTATATTGTGACCCTTTAGACTCCTATATAAACAAAGGAGGTCTTGTCATTTGTATAATCCAAGAATTGTTTATTTATGTGATGTAAAAGGATATTTCCCCCTCAAAGAGGCTTATTTTCAAGTCATTGATCTATATTTTCTTCTATTTTGTGATTTGGTTACATAAAATTTGGTATTAGAGCTTTGGATTCTAAGGTTTCACTATTTCAATAATGTCATGGAACTTTTGTTATAAATTGTTTCCTACAAAACTTCAGAAACAAAAATTTTGACCACCTGGAGCAGAAATCCCGGTGAAAGTTTTGTAAAAATGTCAGATCTTGGTTTGCTATATTTTTTGAGATATGGTCCAAAGAAGTTAGGGTTTTTTCATGCTCCAAAATTTAGTCTCAAACAAGTGACCTAGGGAAAATCACCATAAATTTCTCTTCGAGTATTGGATTTTAATTTCATAAAAAGATACTGAAAGTGAATAAAATTTAATTTCTCTAGTATCAATTTTAGGGTTGAAGGTTGAAACAGTGACACGTGGAATCCCATACAAGTTTTCTCTCTTGAACTATTCCATAATCAGGACATCGTGGGAGATTTGGCATAAATTTATCTTGAAGAATCCATTATTGGTATGAATTTTGGCATTGGAAATAAGACTCAGAGGGATACAACAATACAAAATTACATACCTTGGGAGTCCAAAATTACAGAGATAACAAAATTTCAATATCAAGCTAAAAAAAAAGGGGTGTGTATTTTATTTTTAAAAATTTCATAAGTTTTGTTTGAAAAATTAGTTTGAAGTAATTCAAAGGGAATAATAAAGAATAGATATCGTTATTTGCTTCTAATATGCCTCACAACAAGAAAATGGATACTCAAAACAAACAACCAAAAATCTCTACTATGACGCATGAAGAAGAAGAATAAATGCATCAAGATATATCAAAATTACAAGACCAAGTGCAACAAATTTGACACTCACAAAGAGTAACAAAAAATGAATTGAAAGTGATGATAAATGTTAAGATGGATGGTTTAAAATGGAACATGGATGGTTTAGAATTAAAAAAAAAAGGGACATGGATGGTTTAGAAACAAAAATGGAAGTTTTGAAGGATGGTTTGAAAAATTTATAACAATAAATGTTTCCTAATGGTGACAAGGTATTCTATGAAACTCATGATGAAAACAAAAAGAATGTCAATCCTGATTTTAGTGACTCTAAATTTGGGTTGAAGACCAACCACATCCAAAATATTGATATGAGGAAGTTTTACGGAAAGGATATGGTAACATGGATAATACAAATAGAGCAATTCTATGATCTACATGATGCACAACACACACAAAAGGTATGCATTTCATCTTTATATTTAGAACCCAATTATTTTGTAGGGTATTGATGGATTTTCTCTCGTAAATCTCTTGTAAATTTGTCAACTTTAACGAAGGAATTGATAGAAAATTATGATGATACAAAGAGCAACACCTTCTTTATCCAATTGATAAATCTAAAAAAAAGGGGCTTAATGGTGGATAACATTGAGTAATTCCAAATATTTCATATCAAGGTAAATGATATTCCTGAGGAGCATATTATTGATGTATTCATAGTGACTTTAAACGATACTATCCAACATGAGGTTAGCCTTTGGGAACCTAAGACACTAGAGAATGCATTTAGGCTGACAAGAAAATTTGAAATTTTTTTTGTGGCAACAAGGAGGTATACCACTCACAACTATAAATATGGAAGTGTTGCCACTCCTAGCCTTCCAAAACCTATCAGGTTGACACCACAACAATTGGAGGAAAAAAAAGCTAAAGGGCTTTGTTACAATTGTGATAGAAAATACACTAAAGGTAATAAGTGCGTTGAGAATAAATTATTTTACATAGATTTTGAAGATGAGGAAGAAAAGGAATAAGAAACATCAAAAGAAGAAGATATACACAACACGAGGGGCTGAAAAAGAATGAATTCGAAAATATATTGTAATGCATTGGAGGGAATTACTGCTCCTCATACTCTCAATATAGAATGATATATCAAGAAGAAAAAGGTAATGATATTGATTGATTAAGGTAGTAGCCATAACTTTATTCATAGTAACATAACCAAGGATTTGAATTGGTTTCTATACCCAACACCACAATGTCAAGTGATGGTTGCAAATGAAGGAACTATAAATTGGTTAGGGAAATTCCATAATATCAATCTAACCATGGGGTAATATGTATTGAATATTCCAATAATTTCTATTCTAATGGGTGGTGCAGACGTTGTATTAATATTCTAATGGTTACAATATTTTGGGAAGATAACTTTTAATTTTGAAGAACTTTTTTTGGAAATTTTCTACGGAGGAAATAAAATTGAATTAAGGGGTTTTACTGGGAAAAATGGTAATATAATAAAATATAATGGCATGGAAAAGCTTTTGAATAAGAAACAATGAGGTGTAATTGCATAATTATGCTCACTAGATGTTAAAACATCTAAGTCTCCCATTTCCGCAGATCTCCAAAATTTCCTTGAAAATAGTTCCAATGTATTTGAGACTCCCAAGGGTCTCCCACCTATTTTTTTATCATGATAATGTTATTCACTTGATTCCGAGAAGCGTTCCTCCAAAATTCAGACCTTACAAATATCATTATGCTGAAAATAGTGAAATTAAATGTATGGTTACATAAATGCTAGAGAATGGTATAATTCAACATAGCCAAAGTTCTTTCTTTGCTCTAGTAGTATTGGTACAAAAGAAGGATGGATCATGGCATATGTGTACATATTATATGGAGCTCAACAACATCGCTATTAAAGATAAATTTCTCATTCTCGTCATTGTTGAATTTTTGGATGAATTACACGGAGCAATTTACTTCACCAAGGTATATCTTCATTAAGGATATCATCAAATTAGAATGAAGACTGAAGAAATTTGAAAAAAGCATTCAAAACTCATGAAGGTCATTATGAATTTTTGGTCATGCCTTTTGAACTTACTAATGCACCTTCCACATTTCAAGGTTTGATGAATTCCATTTTCAAACCCTTCCTTAGAAAATTTGTGTTAGTATTTTTTGATGATATACTAATTTACAACAAGTCTTGGAAGGATCATGTTCAATATTTTGATAGGGTGCTTAAACTATTGCAGGATAAAAAATTGTATGCAAAAATATCCAAATGTTTCTTTGGGGTACAAGAGGTGGAATATTTAGGTCATATTGTATCTCAAAAAGGTGTTAAGGTAGACCCTAACAAAATTAAAGACAACATGGAATGGAAAATTCTCACAACTTTAAGGCATCTTCGAGGATTTCTCGGGTTGCAGGGTATTATCACAACTTTGTTAAGAATTATGGGAAAATAGTAGCAACTCTAATGACATTACTAAAGAAAGATGCATTTTCTTGGACTCTAGAAGAAACTAAGGCATTTGAACATATTAAAGAGGCAATATGCCGAGCTTCGGTCTTAGCTACACCAGACTTCACAAAAACCTTTATTGTGGAATGTGATGCCATGTGAAATGAAATTGGTGATTTTCTAATGCAAGAAGGGAGAACCATTTACTTTGTGTGAAAATTTCAATTCTGAAATTCTTTTGCAGTTATAGATTTATTTATCCTATTTATTTCCACAATAAGTTATTTACAAAATTCTTCGAGTAAATTTCGAAATAAACACTACTAAAGTTACCACTCAAGTACATATAGAGAAAAAAATAGTAACATGCAAGCACAAGAAGAAATCACAATGACAATTATTTTTGGACAATCATCCCCGAAAAAACCTAATGTGGGAAAACCGGTGCAACAAATGAGGGTTTATATATCAATATTTAGTAGCAAATTATTTACAAGGAAAGACTGGCAGAATAATAGATAAAATTCTTAATAAAGCACCTGAGTTGAATTATCTTAGGCTTCTCAAGAATTTTCAACACCCGAGGGACTCACTAGCCCCTACTGCATCACCCCTGCATGCTTCGCTGTGCAGAGACTGCGTGAGACTCAATCACTACTGCGTGAGCCCTCTGCACTGCTCCTTTGTGTTGCCTCTCTACCCTTTTGCGTATTTATTCCCTTGAGCCCTCACACTATTGATTCAATTTGCTTCATTCGCCCTGCTACTCTCCCTCTAAAATTAAATTATATTCCTTCAGAATCAACTTCCCCTGGGTTACTGAGTGTGTGAAAGACTTACTGTTACATAAAATTTTTTCACTCTCCGTGTACTCCCTGTTCCTTGATCCTAGAGGACCCATACAGTGACCCTTGTGTAATTTCCAAGCATGGAATACATCCCCCTGAACCACACTTTGTCTTCCAGTTCATCTCCCTTTACAACTTTTATGGAATATCTCTATATAAACCTGGTTTTCAAGATCGAAACTTTATATCAGTGTCTGAATTGCGTTGATAGAAGATATTTGCATTGAGCTTGCGCTGATCGATGCTTTGTCTTAATGTCGGACTCGCACCGATCCTCTTTTGGAAAGTTTTTAAAATAGAAACGAAGCTTCCATGACTAGAAGATTCGCGAGGTGGTGAGATGGAAGTTTTTTTTGAGGATATGGCCGAGGAATTACCCTTTGGGCTTCTTTTTCCCAAGAAATAGGAACTACTCCAAAATATAAGCTCTTTTCCCATTATTTGAGGGCCCATATCCTCCTCCTCCATTGTTATATAAGGATAATACTTTCACCTATGATGCCTTAGTTAGAGTTATCTAGAGAGGAGAAAAAATTATAGCTTTGGGAGAATAGATAAGAGTGTGATTTTTTGTGTGTGTTAGGAACATAGTGAGATCTTGGACCTTTGTGTATGAGGGTGTTGCAAACGTGCTTGGATACGGACCTTCCGAAGGAGAGCCTCAACATCTAGGATTGGTTGTAAACTCCCCTTGTCTTTATCATAATAAAATGCAACTGATGTTTATCTTCCACTCTTGTTTACATTCATAATTATATTTCTAGCATTCCTTGATCAGTTAGATAGGTTGTAATTGTTTTATGTTTGTCATGTTTTTACACTTGTCGTGGTGTTTTGACTGTCTGTACAGGGAATTGAACGTTGGTAGCAACGTGTATCGAGCTTGAGAAGAGTGATGCATCAAGAAGCTTCGACGGAAGACAACAACATAGCATCAAAGCTTGAGAAGAGCGATGCATCAAGACGCTTCGACGAAAGATGACAACATAACATCAGAGCTTGAGAAGAGCGATGCATCAAGAAGTTTTGACGAAAGACGACAACATAGCATTAGAACAAGGTAGGTCATCTTCCTTGCTCTGAATTTCATTTACAATCTAGGAAGGTAGACGTTAGTATGTTCCTGTAGTTACTAGACCCACCCTAGGGTTAGAGGGGTCGCTTGTGTCCGCAGAGGGGATTTTACCTAAGTCCTTCACTAGTGTGTCTTGCCCTTCTAGTCCTTTTCTCTGATTGCTTGATGTAAAAGGGAATGAATGCCTTGTTTTGATCCCATGCTTTGGAAGTCCTCTTTGTTCTTGAATTCATATGTCTTGTAGCTTTTTGAGGAATTTCGTTATAGAGTGTTCAAAACAGGATTATATTCTTAATGTTTGTCGCATCCTTTTTTCATTAAGGAAAGTTGCATTCTTTTAGTTTTCGTCTCAAAGTTTCCTCTTCGTTAAAATGCATTAGATCAAGTTGCATTGAAAAGACATGTTTGAAAATTTTCATTGAACTTAGATTACATTGTTTAATGATTGAAAACTAAAAGTCATGGTGAGTGAATTCTCTTTCATTAAAGGAATGCATTAAGTAGATTCTCATTTAATAGAAAAATGCATTGAGTGCATTCTCATTCATTTAAAAGAAAAAGGAAATTGTGCATAGATTACAATTGCATAGTTTTCAAAAAGAGATTTTTTCATAGATTACATTGTATAATTCACATCTTTGAATGTTTTAGATTACTTTTGGATAGTGAAAGTCATCTAGTTATGATAAAGTTTGGTTTGCAGTATTACTGTTTGTTGCATCATTGTTTTAGTCTCTTCCCTTAACTACATAACATTCATCGAATTAGAAGATTTATTCCCTCATATAGCTACATATAGAAGTTTTCAGATGGCATCGATAGGGCTTTGAAACTGAGACATAATTCAGGATAAACCGTTAAATTTTATTCAATCAATCTAAGGAAACATTGAAACTTAACACTCATATTTAGAGGTTTAGGCTAGTGACGTGTTTCGACGTCGTTAAACCTAGTAGCTTTCATTCACCATCTGACATTAGACAACACTAACATAGACTTGTGCTCCCCATACCATCGAGTATATAAAGGGATACCCTCATAGGTTGCAATCCTTTATCCATAGGAAGCCAAGTCTGCCGCCCTATAACCGTTATACACCGAACACAACATTCGGGGAGACTTCCTGCACGTACGTTAAGTCCTTGGTCAGTTCTCTTTCATTTGATCACCAAGATGTATATTGTAGTTCATGATTAACTAGTAACCCTTTATGCCTAGAATACTCTGAGTAGTCATTTTTATCTTTTCGTGACTCTTTAAAATTTGAAAATATCATCGAGCACTTGTCCTTTCGAGCTCGTCCAACCTGAAAGTGACTAGAGTCACCTTTTGTCCTTTTCTTGACTCTTAAAATATGAAAAGGCACAGTTGTGTTTCAGTGTCTTAAAATTGACTTCCCACGAAATATTCCTAGTTAAAGTTGCATTCCCTGGGGATTCTTTAGGGTTGATTCCAATGGCGACGTTTCTAGAGTCCATCAACCAAGGAATCCCCTCATATGGGAATCTTGGTATTTTTCCTTCATTCCAGAATGTTGGCCTCATATATGGCAATGTTGTCCCTCCTGGGATTAACCATTGTTAGATGATCCAAAAATAAAATATTATCATAGGTTATAAAGTTGGAATAAAATAATTATTAATTTAAGATATTAAATTGATAATTATTATTCTATAATATTTAATTATTTAATGGAGACATTTAGAATTAGCATATTGTTGTAACAAGATATGACTCTCCAAATGTGTCGTATCTTAGGCTTTTTTTGTTAGCTAGTTATTTGGAATAGCATTTAATGTAAGTGGACACTTGTTATTTAATAAGTGATCCATAATTAGTGGTAGTTAGGACATTGAGCATATAAATAGCTCATTGCAAGAGTGTTTTAGTTGTTCGGGTGTAAACTCTTGCATAATTCCAAATGTAATTGTTTTTCTGATTAATAAGATTACGTGTCTGAGGACACTTCGACCATTGTTGCGGTATCAGAGCTACAATAATGCTGCAGTAGATGTGAGGAGGAGATTCTAGCTCTACAAGTTCTTGGAAAACTCCATTGAATTGATTAGCAAATGATTGGTATGGAATTTGTCAAGTTTTTTTGTTTAAAAGAAACAAAAATTTTATTATTGATTTCAGATTTGTAAATTCTAAAATCATTTTATTATAAAAAACAAATGCAAAATCTGTGTGGCTATGTGCATTTGTGTTTCTGGCATTCTTGTTATGAGTTTACGATGAGACACACAATTTTGGAGCAGTATTGTGTTTGAAGGCTCGTATATAGATCCCCAACATATCTTGATCTTAACCTTGAAATAAAAAAAAAGGAATTGATCACAGCCGTACAGAAGGTATTGCGTTTATCAGCAATTGCGTTTATCTTGATCTGAATCTGGATTCTTTCTAATGAATAGAGCTTAGAATTTGTGGAACTGAGTTGAGACCTGTAATAATATTAAACTTGAATTGTTGTTGACCATAACAATTGCGTTTGTCGGCAATTGCGTTTATCAGCAATGGCACAAATGTTTTGATTGCAGTCGGTCTTAGAATTCACTTGATCCACGATTCCACCCAGAGCTTGCATTGGATACCCACATCCAGATCTTGGAAAACCAAAATGGTGAGTAAATCAGAAGATTTAAAGCAATATTATCCAACGACCACTATAGTTGTAGGCTTTGCCCTCTCTCTAGTATTCTCGCAGTTACAAACAAATATGAAATCACTAAGTTCAATTATCCGGGCTTGATGATTGCTCTACAGTATTTGATGAGCGTAATGGGTGTTTGAGTTCTCGGCAAATTAGGTTTGTTGCAGCACGATCCATTTGTTTTGGAAATTACTAAGAAATTTTCTAGCTACGTTTGCTTTTACTGTACGTGACTTCTTATTCTGTAAGCTTATTCACGAATACAAGCCTTCTCAAGCATGTCAATATGGATTCTAGCCAGCGCTACTAAAACCAAGCAATCACTACTATAACTTCGTATCTTCAACGCGGCTGCTCCCACCTCTCTGCCCGAGAAACAAAGCAGCCAGCATGAGCACTAGCCAGCCAGTGTCAGCTAGTCAAGAACTAGCCTGAAGGTGAATCTGAAAATTCTTTGCTGGAGAGATAAGGAATATTTTTTTTAATTTTGTAAATTTTTAGAGAGATAAGGCATATTTTATTTTGGGGAGATAAAGTATATATATTTTTTGTAATGTTTTATTGGAGTAATAAGGATTTTGTAACATTTGTGAAGTAATAAGGTTATTTGTAATTTTTTTGGAGTAATAAGGAGATTTTTCTTTGTAATTTGTTTCTGGAGAGTTAAGTGTGACTTAAAGTAATTTTACTTTGAGGGGGGGTAACATTTTTTTTACCAGATTTTGCAAGATCATCATTGTAAAAGTAAAATTTTGAAAGTTACCTTGTAAACATTTGAGAAATTGACTAGAGCCAAGTGTAAAGGTCAGTCATTTTTCTTCTGTTTCAACGACTATACGAGGGTCAAGGCCAAGCCCCGATAGATCATTTTTTTTGCGTCGTGTGTAATTTTTGCATGGCGTGTTTCGTGTGACGAGTTGCTCAATTTTTTTGTGCTTGATTCTTTTGGTGCACTGCTTCAACACTCCAATGTCGAAGTTAATTAATATGTTCTCTGAATCTGATAAGCTAGAAGGAGTGAAATCTTATAAGACATGGAGATGTATAATTGAAAGCACTCTTATTTTTAATGAATTATGGCATGACATTTGTGATGGCAACATTAAGCCAAATAAACCAACAGATCCAGCTTCACTTGCAAAATGGGAAATAAAATATGCCAAGGCATTAGCTCTTATAAAATCTTTAGTTAGTAATGAAATGTACATACACATTGAGAATTCTTCAGATGCATGGGCTGATTTACATAAATTTAAAGATCTCCTTGATACAGAACCTGAATCGAAGAAGGTTGATCTTCAATTAAAATTGCTTCAACATAAATTAAATGAAGGTGGTGATGTCCGTGAGTACATTTCATGGCTTAAAAACATTAGGCAAGAAATCATCAATGCTGGCTTTCAAGCTATTGATGAAAGCTTCTTAACTACAATTTTAATTGCTGGATTGCCATCATCATATACTCATTTTTTGGAAACTTTGCAAGTCACTGGCAAGTTAGAGAAGATCAAATTTAATGAAATGAGTGACATGTTAGCACAACATGATAAAAATTTCGGGAAGAAGAAGCAGATTGGGGAAGATGTCTTCTTCACCGAAGCCAGTTCAAGCAACTCCTCCGCTGATAGTTCTAGAAACATAGGAAGAGGTAATTTCAATCCAAATCAAGTAGCTCAAGGTCGTCGTCGCAGTCAACACAGAGGAACCAATTCCAACAGAGGCTCCCATTCAAGCAGAACAACTTTTCAAGGCAGAGGCAACAATCAAAACAGAGGATATCATCAAGGCACAGGACAAAGTCTAGGAAGAGGAAAAACTCAAAACAGAGGACAAAGCAGAGGTCGAGGTTAGTCTCAGGGAAGAGGCATCGATTTGAGTCAAATTGTTTGCAGGCGATGTAACAGAGTTGGTCATTAGGCAACAGATTGTAGAAATTCTATTGAGAAAATTTCTAAGTTTCATCCAAACTCAACAGAGTTTGCAAATGATGAAGATGATCCAGATAGTTCCGAATATGTCTTCACCAACATAGAAGCAACAACTTTATAGGTTTCAAGATTTCTCCGAAGTGATTATGAAGATGCATGGATTCTTGATATAGGCGCTACTCAACACATGACATTTCGACGTGACTTCTTCTAGAGTTTCAAATAATGTCATCTAAATTCAATCTATCTTGCTGAAAAAACCAAACATACTCCTTCAGGAAAAGGTGTAGTTAAATTTTTTTTACCAGGCATCGGAGAAAGAATGATTTCAAATGTCTGGTATGTCCTAAAATTCAAGCAAAATTTGTTGTCCTTAGTCATGATTTGAAAAGCAAGACATACAGTAATTATGGAAGATGGATTATTTAAAATCAACTCAGTCAAACAAAACATGCAAATAGTACTCACAGGTTATGAAGATGGAAAACTGTTAAGGATGAAAGGGACAGTTATTCCAAGAAATTTTGACTTTGCAGGCACATCAAGTACATATATTTCACCGATTAGATTATGGCATGTCAGATATGGCCATCTCAACTTTGACAGTCTTTCTCAGTTACAAAAACAGGGCATGGTTAAAGGACTTCCAACCTTCAAAAGGGAAAATGCAAAGTGTGAATCTTTCATTTTTGGAAAACAACATCGAGAGACTTTTTCTACAAGTTCATAGCGTGCAAACAGGCATTTGCAGTTGGTTCATAGTGATATTTGTGGACCCTTCCCAACTTCACTTGGAAGTTGCAGATATTTCTTACTTTTTATTGACGATTTTAGCAGGATGAATTGGGTATATTTCTTGAAGCAAAAGTCAGAAGAATTTGAAAAGTTCAAAACTTTTCGTAAGCTTATTTAAAATGAAGTAAAGGAGAATATTGGCACTCTTAGAATTGAAAATGGTGGAGAATTCACTTCAAATGAATTCAAAATGTTTTGCATGGATAATGGCATAAAATGACATCTTACCAATGTCTACACTCTGCAGCAAAATGGGGTAGTAGAAATAATGAATCGTACCTTGTTAGGAATGGCGCAATCTATGTTAACTTTCAAAAAGTTAAGTCCTTCATATTGGGCTGAAGCAGTTCATACTGCTGTCTACTTTAGAAATAGATCTCCCACAGCTTCTTTAGACCGAATCACACCTTATGAAGCATGGTTTGGATTTAGACCTTGAGTTAAGCATCTCAGAGTTTTTGGATCAGTCTATTATGCCTTAGTTCCAAAGGACAAACGAACTAAGATTGATGCACGAAGCTTGAAGTGCACAATGATCGGGTATTCTGATGAGAAGAAAGGGTATCGAATTTTTTCGAATGGGAAATTTATTGTAAGCAGAGATGTGATTTTTGATGAAAATGAGAGTAAGAGTGCTGAAGAAGTTGAAAGTATTCTTCAAAAGTTAGAAACAAAAACTGATAAAAGAAATGGAAATTTACAAAGTCAACCAAATTCACCAAGTTGGTATGAACTTGAAATTCCTTCACCTGATGATGATTCATCCAGTCCGTTTTCTTCATCAGCGCCATACAGGTCTTCTAGCAGTTCATCCAACTCTCCTAGCAGCAACAGTTCTTCTGACAATGACTCTCCACCCCCAGAACCTGCGGTTGATCAACAGACATAAATTTACATCAACCCTCTTTTTAATGATGGTGATTTTTCACAAGCTCAAACCAGTGAACATCAATTGCTGAAATGGGTAGTTCAACTTTTGAAAGATGTAAGGCCTAATGAACAAAATAAACAGGAACAAGGGGATCAAAACAAAATGAAGGCAATTTTGCTTTGATAGAAAATGATTTTACTGAACCTTCTTCTTATCAAGAGGCAGTAAAACATAAAGCATGGAAACAGGCAATGGTTGATGAATATCAGGCAGTTCAAGACAACAACACTTGGAAACTTGTTGATTGTCCTCAACATGTTAAACCTATTGGATGCAAATGGGTTTATCGAATTAAGTACAAGCAAAATGGTGATATTGACAAGTATAAACCAAGACTTGTTGCTAAAGGTTTTACGCAACAGGAAGGGATAGATTATGAGGAAACGTTTGCTCCTACAGCTAAATGGAACACCATCCACCTCACACTTGCCTTAGAAACTCAACAAGGATGGAAAGTTCATCAAATGGATGTAAAAAGTGCTTTTCTCAACATATATTTACAAGAAGAAGTGTACATGACACAACCACCAGGTTTTGAAATTGAGGGACAAGAACATAAAGTCTGCAAACTGATAAAGGATTTATATGGGTTAAAACAAGCTCCCCGAGCTTGGTATGCCAAAATGGATGAATACCTTCGCAAAGTTGGTTTTCATCAAAGTGACTCTGATGATACCTTGTATGTACGCCAACAAGGTAAAAATATGGTGATTTTGGTTATGTATGTCGATGATTTGATCATCACAGGAAACAATGATGATCACATTGAACAGGTGAAAAAGGAGTTACATGCAGGTTTTAAGATGATAGATTTGGGACTACTTCACTACTATCTTGGAGTTGAAGTATTCCAACGTCCACATCAGATCTTCATTTCTCAGAGTAAGTATGCAACATAAATTCTTCAGCGATTTGGAATGCAGGATTGCAAGCCTGTCCTTACCCCTATGGATTAAAACTTGAAACTTTCAAAATTTGAAGGTGGGGGGAAATGGTGAATAACACTTCTTATCGAAAGTTGATTGGTAGCTTGATTTATCTGACAACTACTCGACCAGATATTTCTTATGCCGTCAGTATTATTTCTCGCTTTATGCAGGAACCACGAGATAGCCACTAGAATGCAGCTAAAAGAGTTCTTCATTATATCCAAGGAACAAAAGATTTTGGTCTTCTTTACAAAAAGACTAAAAATTTTGTACTTGGTGGATTTTCAGATGCCGACTTTGCTAGCAGTATTGATGACAGGGCATCAACCTCAGGTTATTTAATAAACATGGGGTCAGCTACAGTTTCCTGGAGTTGCAAGAAGCAAGCTACAGTGGCCACTTCTTTAGCAGAAGCAGAGTACATTTCAGCATGGGAAGCAGCATGTGAGATTGTTTGGTTACGTCGAGTTTTACAAGACTTGGGAATTCCTCCAACAGAAGCTACTTCATTATTCATCGAAAATCAGTCAGCAATAAAGCTTGCCAAGAATCTAGTTTTTCATTCAAATACAAAGCACGTGGACACCAAGTATCATCATATCATATCACTCATTGCAAAGGACGTCATCAAGCTGATTTATTGTCGTTCAGAAGATCAGACCTCCGAAATTTTCACGAAACCTCTTGGCAGAATAAAATTTACTAAGTTCAGGGATGAACTTGGTATCTGTTGTAATGTATCTTTGGATCATAGGGGGGAATGTTAGATGATCCAAAAAAAAATATTATCATAGGTTATAAAGTTGGAATAAAATAATTACTAATTTAAGATATTAAATTAATAATTATTATTCTAGAATATTTAATTATTTAATGGAGACATTTAGAATTAGCATATTGTTGTAACAATATATGACTCTCCAAATGTGTCGTATCTTAGGCTTTTTTTGTTAGCTAGTTATTTGGAATAGCATTTAATGTAAGTGGACACTTGTTATTTAATAAGTGATCCATAATTAGTGGTAATTAGGACATTGAGCATATAAATAGCTCATTGCAAGAGTGTTTTAGTTGTTCGGGTGTAAACTCTTACATAATTCAAAATGTAATTATTTATTTATTTACTTATTTTTTTTTTCTTTTTCTGATTAATAAGATTATGTGTCTAAGGAAACTTCAACCATTAACCATTGGTCTTCCGGTTTGGTTTTTTTCAACCCCTATGGTTTCGAATATACCGATGGTCTCTCAATCGAGTTCTCCTTCGCCTGAACCATGTCAACCTCATGTTGAACCTAAGGTTGACCCCTCACCTTCTTCGCCTATTTCTTCAGCTCGTTCTTCCTATTTTCCTGGTGAAAGTCTAGATTCTAGTAACCGGGTGGCTAAGAAGAAGAAGAAGAATTCGAAAAAGAAGAGGAAAAATAAGCTAGGGGGGAAATCAAAACTATTGCTACCCATGTAGCTAATATCGAGAAACCTCCCGCTCCATCTCGCAGAGTCAAATTCCCTTGCAAGCTATGTGAGGGTGACCACCTTCTTCATGATTGCCCTGGTATTCCCAAGGTGCTAGAAGTGTGGTCCGTTGGCCTGATTCATCCTTCATCATCAACCTCTGGATATCATGCTGATGATGAGCCTTCAGCTAGAGATAATGAGACTCATAAGAAACAAGGTAAGATCAAATTTCCCTGTAGGTTGTGTGAAGGGAACCATCCCATTCACCTCCATCCTTATATGGATGAATCCTATAAAGTGTTGGACACCCTTTCGGCTTCTGAGTCTCGTCTTCCCGTCAGTTACCAGAAGTTTTCTTCGAGTCCTCCCATAGTTGATAAACCCATTGATCGGGATTCATCTCCAGTCGATTCAACTCTCTTTAAAAGTAAGTCTCTTGAGTCCATTACCGACCAATAATTGGTTGAGAAAAAGGTCGACTTGATTCCACCTATAGTTCATCAGGTTTTTTCTATCGAGAGTGGGTCTCATCCTAGTCATGTTCTTTTTGTTTCCTCTGATTCCCCGGGATCGAAGGGCAATCCTCCCTTTTCCATGATATAGGAGTGTGATCCTCTGACTTCTGTCGCCACAGTTCCAGAAAGTGATACTCCTGATCTCGTTACTGGATTCTAGGAGGATGGTCTTTCCACTCTCGTAATGCAAGGGGATAATCCTCTTATTCCTATGGCACCCCCTCAATGTAGTTTGGTCGCTTCCTTTGATTGGAGTCGATTTATGGGATATCGTCTTCCTTCTTACGTGCCCTTTGAGATCACTGTAGAGTCCTACAATATGGTCGTACCAGGCATGATTATAGATGAAGGCGCCTTGGTTAGTATTCTGTCCTCAACTACATGGACATATTTGGGTTCTTCGCCGCTTGTGCCTGTTACTCAAAATATGTTGGCTTTTAAGAGAGGAACAATTCAACCATTAGGGATCCTTTCAAAGTTGCCTATTACTTTGGGAGGGAAACCGTCTATATAGACGTAATGGTGGTCCAAGGCCCCTTGGATTTTAACTTACTCCTGGGGGCGAAATTATGCTTATGCCATGGGTGCACTTGTCTCTTACCTCTTTCGTGTGGTCTGTTTTCCACATAAAGGTCAGATCGTGATCATTGATAAAATTTCATTATTTGGTCCTAATGTTACATCTGGTCTACCGTTATCCCTTCCTGGTACTTACCTGTCAGTGGTATCTTCCCCACCACAGGTCAATTATGTGGCCACCTGTTCCATGTCTGTATCCACTAATAATTCAGTCAGTGAGGTAGTACACAATGTACTGGGGGCATTGGGTCCTAATTTCTGAGATGTTGTTCTCCCATCAGATGAGAACCTCTTGGAAGCCATGACTCTTTGTATGTGTTGAAAAGATTCTCGTTGGAGCATAGTTCGTCTTCTTGTGCCAAGCTCCTTAAAAAATGAAACGAGATTCTCGTTGGAGCATAGTTCATTTATTGTGTCAAGCTCCTTAAAAAATGAAACAAGCTCGTTGGAGCAGAGTTCATTTTCTTGTGTCAACTTAAAAAATGAAACAAGTTCTTTGAAGCAGAGTTTGTTTTCTTGTGTCAAGCTCCTTAAAAAATGAAACAAGCTCTTATGAGGACAATTCATTTACTATATCAACCTCATTAAAAAATGAAACAAGGTGTCATGAGGATAGTCCTTTTAATGTGTCAACCTCGTTAAAAAATGAAACACGTTCCCGTTCAATTTGAGTCTTTGAATATATCTTGTAAAATCCAAGTCAAGTCTTTCGTCTGATCTCGTAATTGAAACTTCATTCCATCCACCTGTTAGTAACAAGCATTCTACTCTGGTGAATTCGATGAAGCTAGTGGGCATGTACCTTGAATTGAGTCATCATGCTCGAGGCATGAAAACTTATTCCAAGCATAGTTTGTTTTCGTTTCAAGCTTGTGTAAAAATGAAACCAACTTCAAGCAGAGTTTCCTAATTTCAGGCTTGTGTAAAAATGAAACCATTCTTATTTTATCTCTCGTGATTTCCATTTTATCAGCCTGTTTTTCCAGATGAGCCTTGGTTTTGTCATTCCATCGTTACCATCTGCTTGGCCGATTATATGCCCTCACTTGATTATTTTACCCATTTCTGAGGAACACCTGCAATGAGTGGTCTTGTTAGCAAACCTATTGACCTTTACTTGTTTTGAGCAGTTCCACCATCACCAGAACCAGTTGCTACCCTTAATACCACTCGTTCCTCCAGAAGGAGTCATCTTTCAGCACTTTTCTGACTCCCAAAAAATTGAAAAGATTTCCGATACTCTTGTCTTTTTGAACTCGTTAAAGGCTGCGAAAATTCATTTTCCCAGTATACGTTTACCCCTTTTTCGGGCTGGGATAGATTATTTACAAAAAATGAATACCTTAGCCAATCATGACTAAGAGGTTCTCTCAGATATTGTTTTCTACCATTTCAGATCTGCAAGACTATCTATGAAAAGGGACCTACTGGAGTTTTCTTTTCTGCTTCTTTTCAAAATATCTAAACATGAAAAGGTGTCGAGTTCTTCCTTTTTCAGACTCGTTAAAACATAAATGACATCGGAAATCGTCACCATGACATTACCGAGTTCCTCCTTCCTAGGGCTCGTAAAATGTACTAGGATGGATTTGTCCGAAGGAAAAACTTATATGACAAACATATGCTATCCTCTTCAAGCTTGTGTAAAAATAAAGAGGTACTCGCCAGAGATGGTGGGGGAAAATGGGAGTTATTCATCAATTGTGTCAGTAGTATGTCACTCTTGAACATGAATCTTATCTGTAGTTTGTGTCAGGTTGGGATATCTTCACTCTGTCACTTTGCCTCCATGGGTTTTGGAAATCCGTTTGCCTCTCATTCAATTACCAATTTTGTCAACATGACCTCTGATCCTATTTGAGTCAAATGCTTCCAAATTCTAGAGTCGTGTCGAATGTTTAAGAGAAAATCCTTCTGTAGTTTGTACATTCCCTGATCCTCTATTTTAGTTTTGATTAACACTCATATTACATTCTCTATTTCGTGTTGATGATGTGGGATTCATTATGACCCTCCTTCGACAGATCGCTTCCTGTTGACTTCAGCTCATTATCTGGGAAGTCGATCTAGAGATTCCTATCTGGTACCTTAGAGCTTGCATGCCTCAAGGGAAAGTTCTTCACATTCGATGACAGGCTCACATCATTGAACTTTTATCGGGTGATTTCATGGGTGTTCGACTTCATCTCATTGTTCACATTCCGTGGATTGTACTAGTAGTACCTTGAGAACCATTGGCATTATTGGTGGTATCTCTTGCACCTGTTAACAACTTTCATCATTAGCTGGTAATCAAGTGAGTTTCCTGCATGTTCGACTTCAGCTTATTTATTCGCATGCTTGAAATTTTACTTGATTGGGTCGTGACAGAGTGCAAGACCCTGGATTTTATTCTCTAGACTCCAGGTTGCGAGGCGGTATGATTTGTCCATGATTGGATACATGTTTCTTTCAGATGGATGGTTACGACCATACCATGAGTCTATATGTGATCCTTCTCAGATGCTGTGACCATACCATGGTCTCTTTTACAGATGGCTGCGTCCATACCTTGATTCATGTATTTTCATCAAAGATTTTAGTTATGTATATGTATCTATGCTTGATTTTCAGGGTTTCCAACAACAACGTTTGGTTCCTTGCACATACTTGTAAAGCGTTTCACCCCTTACTCATGTTCAAACTTCATACTTTAGGGGGCATCTGTTACACAACAATTTGTCACTATCCCTATACTCCCCATTCCTTGATCCTAGAGGACCCATAAAATGACCCTTGTGTACTTTCCAAGCATGGAATACATACCCCTGAACCACACTTTGTTTTCCAATTCATCTCCCTTTACAACTTTTCTGGAATATCCCTATATAAACTTGGTTTTCAAGGTCGTCGCTTTGTCTCATTGTCTGACCTACGCCGATAGCAGATATTTCCACTGAGCCCGCACCGATCAGTGCTCTGTATATAAATGCTCTGTCTTAATGTCCGACCCATGTCGGTCCTCTTTTGGAAAGTTTTTAAAATAAAAAACAAAGCTTCCATGACTATAAGCTTCGCGAGGTGACTATATGGAAGTTTATTTTGAGAATATGGCTGAGGAATTCCCCTTTGGGCTTCTTGTTCCCAAGAAATAGGAACTACTCCAAAAGATAAGCTCTTTCCCCATTATTTGAGGGCCCATATCCTCCTCCTCCATTGTTATATAAGGAGACCTCTTTCACCTTTATTGCCTTAGTTAGAGTTAGCTAGAGAGGAGAAGAAATTATAGCTTCAGGAGAATAGAGCAGAGTGTGATTGTTTTTGTGTGTTAGGAACATAGTGAGATCTTGGACCTTTGTGTATGAGGGTGTTGCAAACGTGCTTGGATACAGACATGCCAAAGGAGAGCCTCAACATCAAGGCTTGGTTGTAAACTCCCCTTGTATTTATCATAATAAAATGCAACTGATGTTTATATTCCACTCTTTTTTACATTCATAATGATATTTCTATCATTCCTTGATCAGTTAGATAGGTTGTAGTTGTTTTATGTTTGTCGTGTTTTTACACTTTTCGTGGTGTCTTGACTATCTGTACAGGTAATCGAACATTGGTAGCAACGTGTATCGAGCTTGAGAAGAGTGACGCATCAAGAAGCTTCGACAAAAGACGACAACATAACATCAGAGCTTGAGAAGAGCCACGCATTAAGAAGCTTTGACGGAAGATGAAAACATAACATCAGAACAAGGTAGGTCATATTCCTTGATCTAAATTTCATTTACAATCTAGGAAGGTAGATGTTAATATGTTCGTGTAGTCGCTAGACCCACCTTAGGGCTAGAGGGACCGCCTTTGTTCGCAGAGGGGATTTACCTGGACAACACTTACTTTCCAAATGGCCCTCAAGTCTTCTTTTATAATCTTTTCATTGACAAATAAATGACCTAGATTAGAAGTCTAATTGATGGCTAAGATTAAATCTTGACTCGATCTTCGTTATCTAGAATATTCACACTCTATTTTATTAATACCCACTAATTATTTAATTTCCCTAAGTTTAGACTTAGGGTCCCCATAAAAATAATTAATTATTTTAATAAAACATAAACTGAGGGGAATTTCCACAAACGATTTCTGGGTTCTTTAGAATACTGGTGTCCAAGAATCCTAAAATATTTTGAGACTTAGATCACTTTCTGATGCTAAAAAAATCAACAATCCCTCTTAGCAAGGAAAGTGTTCTAGGAATTTGCCTGCTGTATATTGCTCTGACTTTGAAGCAACCTCTACACTGCTGATGCCCAAATTCTTCCCCTTATATGCTCCACTTCTTCCTTCTGTACTATTTCCCATGACACTTCCACTGTCATTTCCTCATACGTACTGCAGCTCCCTTTCAATTATGAATCTTCCCACTTCTGCTACTGAAATGGGTTCTTGATCATCGACGTCTTCTCTCTGAAGTAAACAAACTGTCTTTCCCAGAGCTTTAGTGAGGATGTCAGCCACCTGTTTTCTTGTTGGAGTGTACTGCAATTTTACAACTCCCTACCAGACACAGTCTTTGATAAAATGATACCTGATGTCAATGTGCTTCGACCAATCATGAAACACATGATTCTTAGAGAGCTTGATGAAATTATGATTATCACTTAGAATGATGCTTGCTTCCATATTTTCCTTGAGTAGATTCAAAAGCAGCTTCCTAAGACATATGGCTTCACACGAAGTAGTGCTGGCTGCCATATTTTCTGCCTCTGCTGAGTTTAGAGCTACATACTTCTGTTTCTTGTTGCACCAGGAAGTCATTCCTGATCCAACGCTGAAACATCACCCATTGGTACTTTTCCAATTTATTGAACATCTAGCCCAATATGCATCAGTAAACCCACTCAGTCTGATGTCATTTCCTCGGGTGTATCTCAATCCATGCTCGGCTGTTGCTCGTAGGTATCTGAGAACATACGTGGCTGCTGCCTAATGTGCCCTCCTTGGTTCCACCATGAATTGACTGAGGGTTTTGACAGCGTAACAGATGTATGGCCTAGTGTTAACCAGATACATTAGGGACCCGATGAACTATCTATAGATGGTAGGATCAACCTCATCATCTTCGGATGTATCAATATTCTTCTTGTTGGTGATCATTGGAGTAGCCATGGGTCTACAATGATGCATCTTGAATATTTTCAAGATTTATGTAGCATAATATCCCTTGACCAAGGAATATTTAACCCTTCTACTGCCAAAATTCCAACCCTAGAAAATAATGCATCATCCCCAGATCCTTCATGTCGAATTCTGTAGCGAGGTTCTCCTTGCAATCTTTGATGAGCCTAGATGAACCTATTAGGAATAGGTCTTCTACATACAACACCAGTATTAGAGGCTCATTCCCTACTTTCAGATAATAGATATTGGGATCTGCATCACTCTTGACGAATCCCATCTTCTGCAAGTAAACATCAATTCGATCATACCAAGCTCTAGGGGCTTGCTTAAGTCCATACAAGGCTTTATTAAGTCTACAAAGATGAGTCTTCTACTCATGCATCTCAAATCCCTCTAGTTGTTGGATATATACTTCTTCTTCTATCACCCCATTCAAGAGCGCAATCTTGACATCCATCTGGTGAATCTCCCACCTCATCTGCACAGCAAGGGTTATCACAGATCTAATAGAATTATATCTAGATACTGGGGCGAAGGTTTCTTCATATTCTATCTCCTCATTTTAAGCATATCCATTAGCCATGAACCTGGATATACATTTTTCCACGTTGCCATCTACAACATATTTGATCTTGTAGATCCATATCGAACCCACAAATGATCTGTCTTGAGGCCTATGAACCACTTCCTAGACATCATTCGTCATGATGGAGTTGTACTCTTCCACCATTGCATCTACCCATACCTGATGCTGAGTTTCTTCTTGAAAAATAGAGGGTTCCCCTACCTAAGCTACCAAGGATTGGTATCAGTATTATTGCCTATGCTGCCTCTTCTCATTTCTAGGAGCTCCAATGAACTCCTCTGCATCCCTCATAATCTTTCATAATTCCCTGCTTGTACTACTGCTGGTAGTAGGTGGATATTCCTGCTCCTATTCCTGCAAATCCTCTAGATCCTTGTGCCCTGGAGAAGCACTTGTGCTATTTTCTGCTGGTCGTAGTGGCTAGACCAATGGATCATCTTCAGACTGCCCTCCTGAAGGCATCTCCCGAGATTTTCTAAAAGCTCTTTCCTCCATGAACTTTACATCCCGTCGCACTACCATATTCCTGCTGTAAGGAATGTAGATTCTGTAAGCCTTAGAATTCTCACTATATCCCACCAGATATCCCTTTTCCGTAGTCCTATCCAATTTCTTCCTCTTCTCTTCGGATACATGGCAGTATGCCACACTACCAAAGATCCTAAAGTGGTTTACTTCTGGCTTCCTTCCAGTGGAAACAATTTTTAAAGTGATCTTACCTAGTGCACTATGAGAAATCCTGTTCTAAACATATACGACTATGTTACAAGCTTTAGCCCATAGAAATTTGGGAATTTCTTGATCATACAACATTTCCCTTGCAACCTCCACAATTTTTCTATTCTTCCTTTCTGCAGTTCCATTATGCTTAAGATTATATGGAGCAGTCCACTCTCTTCTGATTCCTTCCCTTGCACAGAATTATGTGAAGTATTTATCAATGTATTCTCCACCATTATTTGATCGCAGTATCTTGATTCAGTTTCCTGTTAGATTCTCAACCAAAGTTTTAAACTCCTTGATTAATCAAATACTTCATCCTTGGTCTTTAGAAAGTAGATCCAAGTTTTCCTGGAATGGTCATCAATGAAGGTGATGAAATATTAGGCACCACTAAGAGCTCTAGTGGACATTGGTTCACTGATTTTCGAGTGTATGAATCCCAACACACTCTTAGCCCTATTTATGCTCCTGGGGTAGGCTACATTGGCATAATTTCCTAGTACACAACCTCTGCAAAAATCATCTCGCTTGGTGCTCATATCTGAAACTCCTGTGACAGTCTTGTTGAGAATTATCAAAGCCCCATGGTGTAAGTGCCCCATTCTCCTATGCCATAGTTCATTAAAATCCCTCTCATATCTGCTACCTGTTAGTGCCATTGGAGATTCAAGCGGCAAATTATACAATTTATTGCTCCTGACTCTGATTTATTCCTTCCTCTTCCAACTCAAGTGTTTGACATAAAATATTTTTCCAATGAAGTAAACATCATAGCCCTTGTTTTGTAACTAATACAAAGAGAGTATTTCATCCCCAAACAAGACACATGCAACACATTGGTGGCTCAAATCTTATTTCCAGCTTTAGTTTGAAACACTACGGTACCTCTTCCAACAAGGGTACACTTTGCCTTATTGCCCATGGTGATCTGAAAGTTCATCTTCTCTTCTTGGTAGATTGAGAAACATTCTCATACTCCCGTCATATGTGCAAAAGCTCCAATATAGTTATACCAGACTTCTGGAGAAGTAGAACTTGATACACAAGAAAATTATTCTTCTAGTCTGGAAACCAATACAAAGATGTCGTGGTCCATCAGTTCTTCCATGATTTCCCTTTTCTATGGAAAGCTGTGTGAACCATTTCGAGTTTCTGTTGTGACAACTTCTATAATTCATTCCATCATAGGGTATCCAAACCTATTACTCAATCTCAACTCTGGTACCATGTGAAAATTTCAATTATGAAATTCTACTGTAGTTATAGATTTATTTCTCCTACTTATTTCCACAATAAGTTATTTACAAAATGCTTCCAGTAAATTTTGAAATAAACACTATTGTAGTTATCACTCAGGTAAATATAGAGAAAAGAACAATAAAATGAAAGTACAAGGAGCAATCACAATGACATAGTTATTTTTGGACAATCGCCATCGAAAAAACCCAATGTGGGAAAACTGGTGCAACATATGAGGGTTTATATATTAATCTTCAACATCAAATTCTTTACAAGGAAAGAAAGGTAGAATAATTGAGAAAATTCTTAAGAAAACACCTGAGATGAATTCTCTTAGACCTTTGGAGAATTTTTGACACCCGAGGGACTCACTGGTCCCTACTGCGTCACCCCTACATGCTTCTTTGCGTGAGACTCCATCACTACTACTTGAGCCCTCTGCACTGATCCTCTATGTTTCCTCTCTGCCATTCTTGTCCTTCTTTCCTTGAGACCTGACATTGTTGATTCCCTATGCTTCCTCCGCCCTGAAACTCTCCCTCTGAAATCTAATTCTATTCCTTCGAAATTGACTTCCCTTGGGTTACTAAGTGTGTGCCCTACTTACTTTCCAAATGGCCCTAAAGTCTTCTTTTATAATATTTTCATTGACAAATCAAAAACCTAGATTATAAGTCTAATCGATGGCTAAGATTGAATATTGACTTGATCTTCGTTCTCTAGAATGTTCACACTCTATTTTATTAATACCCATTAATTATTTAATTTCCCTGAGTTTAGACTTATGGTCCCCATTAAAATAATTAATTATTTTAATAAAACATAAGCTGAGTGGAATTTCCACAAACGATTTTTGGGTTGTTTAGAATATTGGTGTGCAAGCCTGCTCACAAATTTTGAGACTTAGATCAAATTTCGATGCTACAAAAATCAACACTTTGAAAGTCATCCAGTCAAGGGAAAGAATTTACTCAAATCCATTTATGAGAGGGAAATGATGGAAATCCTACATTCCTTGAAGATATGGCACCCTTACCTAATTGGAAGACACTTCAAGGTAAAGCCAGATCATGATAGTCTTAAATACTTCTTGGAAAAAATATTATCATTGGAAAACAAAAATGGGTCACAAAGACGTTGGGTTATGACTTTGAAATCATCTACAAGAAAGGGAAGAAAAATATTTTTACACATGCACTCTAAAGAAAGGACGAGGATGTGGAGGCATTGCTTTATGCCAATTCTATTATCCAACCAGATTGGAAAAATGAAGCAATGGATGAATGGAAGAATGGCGAAGAGGTGTTGAAACTCATTCAAAAGTTGCAACAAGATCCTAGTGCATCTAATAATTTTATCTGCAAATGATTCATTATGGTACAAGGATCACTTATAACTATGTAAGAATTCCAAACTCAAAGAAAATATTCTTTTGGAATTTCACACCTCTCTTATAGGAGGGCACTTAAGAATTTTAAACACTTATTGTAGGTTCAAGTCGAATTTTTGTTGGATGCCCTTAAATATAATGTTCAAAATTTTGTGGCCAAATGTTTGGGTTTCCAACAAAATAAAGCTAAGACAAGTAAATATCCTTGTCTTTTACAACCATTATCCATTCCAAGTCAGCGTTGGGAGGAGGTCTCAATGTATTTTATCACAGGTATACCCAAGTCCTAAGGAAAGAGTGTCATCATGGTGGTAGTTGATAGACTTACCAATTATACACACTTTTGTGCTCTATCTCATCCTTTTAAAGACAGTATAGTCGCTGCTTCATTTGTGGAAACAATTCAAAAGTTACATGGAAATCCAAAGATTATTGTAAGTGAAAAAGATCCCATTTTCACTAGAAATTTTTGGACAATTTTTTTTTTCTTGTATATGTACTCAATTGACTCATATCTCATCTTATCATCCTCAATGTGATGGGAAAAATTATATAGTGAACAAATATTTGGAGGGATATATTCATTACTTTGTATTTGATAAAAAAACACAATGGGTCAAGTGGTTACCTCTAGATAAATGATGGTATAACAATTCCTTCCATACTGCAACAAAAATGACCCCATTTATGGCACTTTAAGGATGCCATCCACCGTCCATTGTATCATATCTAAGGGAAAATTCTAAGGTTCAAGCAGTGGAAGATCACATCGAGCATCAACAACAAGCTCTCCAAAACTTAAAAGATAATATATGTCTAGCACAAAATAATATGAAGCAACAAATATGTCAACATTGCAGTGAAAGAAGTTTCAACGAGGGTGATTGGGTTTTTTTACGTCTACAACCACACAAACAAATGTCACTCAAACAAGATAAAAAGTATAATAAATTATCACCAATGTACTATGTCCCTTATAAGGTATTACAAAATATTGTTACTATGGCATACAAATTGGAGCTACCTGCATCTTCACAAATACACCTAGTTTTACATGATTCATGTTTGAAGAGGGTTATAGGTGACAAGCTTCCAGTTCAAAATATATTTCGAGAACTTTATGAAGAAGGAAAAATCATATTATATCCTCAAGCAATCATGGAAACAAGAATCTGATAACTACGAAATATATCAATTTCATAGTATCTCATCAAGTGGAAGAACTTACCTGCTGAAGATTCCATGGGAGGATGAGTATTTTATTCAGAAGCATCCAAAGCTACTCAAGAGTTGAGGAAAACAAATATTTTAAGGAGAGAGGCATGTTAAGTCCCTATAATACTAGTGTCGCCCCCATATTGTTATTTATGTGTCCCGTGTAGCCCCCATATTGCTATTGTTGTGACCCATAAAATCTCACTATTGTTATTGTTGCACCCTTACATTATTATTGTTATGTAGGTCCTTATTATATTGTGACCCTTTAGACTCCTATATATACGAAGGAGGTCTTGTCATTTGTATCATCCAATAATTATTCATTTATGCGATGTAAAAGGAGGTTTCTCCCTCGAATAGGCTTATTTTCAAGTCGTTGATCTATCTTTTCTTCTGTTTTATGATTTGGTTATGTAAAAACAAGAATGGCTTCGAGTATTATAGGCTTGCAAAGAACCATTTGACTCACTATATAAAGCTATCAATTGCGCCATATTTTTTGCTCAATTTTTGTGAGGAGCCAAGTCCAATCCTTTTTCAAAATTGATTATTTTAAAGGGTCTCCCAAAGGCAAAGGATATTTTGTGAGAATTTTGGTTACTCTCACATTGTTCCTTCCTCCAAGGAATTCCCAGAGAAAGATGATTTTTCATTATTTATCATCATACTTGTGGCCAAGAAGAACATATCTAAAGTATTTTTGATATTCCAAACACGACCCATGCCTATGCTCAAGAAGATGATGATATCATCCAAAAATAGTAGGTGGGTGAGTCAGCAATCCTGAGTGATGTTTATTCCAGCTATGATTTTCCTTCCTTTTACATCCAAAATATCCCTGTTGAGAGCTTGTGCTACCAAAAGGAAGAGAAGGGGGCGGTAGGGGAAAACCTTGTCTAATATCTCTCCGTGGATTAAGAAATGGAGAAGCAAATCCATTGATCAACAAGGTCATTGAAAATATGCTTATGCAACTATCGATCTAATCCTCAAAGAGAGATTAAAAACCCAAATGTAGTAGAATGAGCCTAAGATAAAGCCAATCCACATTGTCAAAATCATTTGAAAGATCTACCTTGTAGATGAGGACCCTTTGCTTTTGGATGTGAATGGAGAGGAGAAATTCCTATGCTAATCTGATCACTTCATAGTTTTGTTGGTCCTTTAGGTACCCACAATGATTTTGTATATGGTATTACAAAGGGAGATACAATGAAATTGATCAAATGAGTTAAGTTTTTTCGATTTTGGAATGAGGGAGATAAAGGGGGAGTTAAAAGGGGTCAAAATTCACCCATTTATACATAATATTCAAGCACTTTTAGGAGATCATCACCAATGAAATCATAATAATCTAAATAAAGAATCTTACCAACTTAATGAGAAATTTACCAAGTTCTCGTTTTTTGGAGGTGGCATCGAATCATGATTTTTATGGTTATTTTGAAAAGTGGTGATGTGACATCACCTTTTTTCATTTCAAGGTAAACATTCCAACATTTTTTAACCATTGTATTAAAAATCAAATATCATGACTACGAAAAGATATGAAAAATCATGCTGAAATGAAAAAGTGGTGATACAACATCAACTCTTTTTTTATGGTTAAAATTCAAACAATTTTCAATTATATCATTAAAGACCAAATATCATGATTATCAAAGACATGAGAAATCATGTCGAAATACAAAGTGGTGATGCAACATTATTATTATTATTATTATTATTTTATTTTATTTGATTTTCCAGGGATAAAATTCAAATAATTTTCAATCATGTCATTAAAGACTAAATATCATGAGTATGAAGGACAAGAAACACATTGAAAAGAAAATGTAGTGATGCAACATTACCCCGCTTTTTATTAGGGTTAAAATCCAATTTTTTTTCAACCATGGCATTAAAGACCAAATATCAAGGCTAGGAAAAATACTAAAACTCAACACTTATGTTTGTCCTCCTTTCTATATATATATATATATTGTTTTTGTTTTAAAATGTTTTTCAGATTTATCTAACTTCTATTTTATTTTATTTTACTTTAAAAAATAAAATAAATAATTAAAAAAATAAAAAATAAAAAAATTTAAATTGATTTAAAAAAATTATTAATATATATTTTGAAAAATTTTAAAATAAAAATTTAAATAAATTTTATAAAATTTTAAAAATAAAAAATAAAATCATAATTTAAATTAGAAAAAATAAAAGAAATACATTTTAATTTAAAAATAAAAGTAACAATATAATAAAAGATTAATAAAAAAATGAAAAAAAACATGGGCATAGGGGTGATTCTTGACATCACCCTCCCCCAACACACATGTGCATTTATGTGTTTGGCGCATCGCCCCTTTGTACACAAGGGCCAACTTGCTGCATAGCTCACATGACTGTGTGGTGAGCTACCAGTATGGCCTCTGTGGGCGAAAGGGACATGTTTGACACCACCCTCCTCAAACACACAAATGAAAAACATACTTGGCATTGTGGGATGGCTCCACCCATAAGACATTTATTTATTTATTAATTTTTTAAAATTAAATTATATTGATTTTTTGCGATATATATATATAATTTTAATTTTGTTAATACTAATTGTTTTTTGAATTATTTTTGTTTATATATATAATTTTTAGTCTTTAATATTTTATTTATTTATTATTTTTAAAATTTTAAAATATATATATATATATATATATATATATATATATATATATATATATATATATGTAATTTGGTTTTTTAAATTTTTTTTTCATATTTTTAATTAAAAAATTGAAAATTTTGCGTTGCTTCAATTTTTTTTAAAAGGTTTTTTCATGATTTTGTGTATAATAATGATGATTTTATAAGCTATAGTTAAAAATTATTGCAATTTTAGTGCTCGATTGAAAGTGGGTCAAGTTGTCTTAGGCTGAGATCACAAAAGAGATATAATTTCTAGCCTTTAAAAAAATGTTATTCACAGAATTACTTGTTGATTTAGGTGTTGATTTTTAAGGTTTTTTTGGTCATGATATTTGGTTTTAATTCTATGGTTGATGCCATAATTTTAAGGTTTTTTGAAGTCATGCTATTTGATCTTTAATGTCATGGTTGAAAATCATTGGAATTTTAGGGTTTTCCATGATCATGATTTTGGATTGCAATTCCATGGATTAAACATGTTATTATATTAACCCCAAAAAAGGGGAGTGTTGCAACACCACCAATTTCTAATTTCAAAGCTTTTTTTCATGTTTTTTTGGGCAAAAAGGGGGTTTTTTTGGGCTAGAGTTCTCTTTTTGAGGTTACAATTCTCATTAAGTTGGTAATATTGTTAATATGAATCTATTGTGAGGGCATATAGACTAAGGATCCTATCCTTTTGGAAGTTATGAAGAACTGATTCAAGTTCAACCTTGGTCACTTCTGCCGTTAAATCACCATTTTCATTCTCCTCTATGAAACTCGAGAAGTAGTTTGCAATGTGAGGAATCTTGTCAATGTTTACTTTGGAAGGCCTTTTAAAAATAATTTAAAAATAATTGAATCCTTATTCAGCAATGTCATTTAAGGTTATCGCTTTGGACACATATATATTTTTTATTTTCCAAATAGTATTGATGGATTTCCTGGGGATAGAAATTCTATGAAAATATTTTTAGTTCTCATCTCTGGCCTGAAGACATAGAGCCCTACTCTTTAGTTTCCACTCTCTTTCTTCGTATATGATCAAATATATATTTTTTTACCCCGAAGAGACTTTAGTACCTATTTTTGATTCTCATAAAAATATGTGTAATTTGATGCGATCAATAGCTCTTGTAATTTAGCTTCAATTTCAAGGAGAAGATTTTCATCTTGTCTCTTTTTTCGTTGGCCCATAGTGTGATGGATGTTTTTGGCCCTTTTCAACTTTCCATGAAATTAAAGAGGAAGGGATTACCTAAGATATGGTTTGACGAGAATCCAACCATCCTTTATATTTTATATAGGAGATAGTTGTTCTAGACAATGTGGGTTTAATTTGAAGGGCCCAAAAGGTTTTTGAGCAACTAGGTCAATACTAGGAGAATTGGTCTATGATCAGATTCATCCCCAAGGGAAACCCATTGTTTGATATGAAGTTTCATATACAATAAGGTTTTTGATATAAGAAAATGGTCTAGTCACTTAGAAATATATGCATCTCTAGTTCGATTATTCGACCAAGCTGATAAGATATTTGCGGGGAGAACAACCATCAACCCTACTGAATCTATACTATCCATGAAATAGTATGCCAATGGATCTAAGTCTGTTGAGGAACCTAAAATTTTAGAGAGCCCTACTATGAAGTTGATGTCCCCTCGAATAATGATTTATTTATTTGCAAAATAGGGAAGTTTTAAGGTGTTTGTCCATAATATTTTCCTATCCTGGTATGGTCCATAAATGTTTAAACCCATAAATGAGAAATCCAGAGTCCCAGGAGATGAAGGATGTCGCAAGACATGACCAAGAAGTTCAAGCTGATGTACAACACAATAGGTAGGCCTTCTAGCCTGTAATAAGTCCTCTAAAGAATCCATTTTAATTTGTATAGTGGAAAGAACAATCCAACAAAAAGGTGGATAAGATAGCTATTGCCTTCGAGACTTCTAACATAGTTTCTTGGATGAAGAGAATTTGTGGGGAATTTAAGGAAATGAGCCTTTTCAGGGCCAATTTTTTTATAGGGTTCGTCATTCCCATGATATTGTAAGGCATAAGTCTCTTTTAGGATTATTGGAAGGGGCTATCGCCTAAGGGCTCTGAGAATGGAATTTTTCTTCCCTTGAGAAACTTGAGAAGAAGGTTGTTTCATTACTAAGTAAACATAAGACTTGTGACCTATGCCAAAACCTAAAGGTCCCAACTCTTTAGGGAATCCGGGTCCCCCTCCTAGTTTTGACACAAAATTTCCGAGTGGATCATCGAAGAGTCTACTTGATTTTGGGAGAGAGAATGTAAATTGTGAGGGGGTAGGGAATGTCATAAGGGGGAAGACGAGGAATAATATTTCGAGAAGAAGTGAAGGGAAGCGGGGGGGAAGGAAAGAAAGGTTTGCAAGGGGAAAATTAGAAGGGTATTTTTAAATGATTAGAAAATTTTTGAGGTATAGATTGGGCCTCATAAGGAAAATTATAAAATAATAGTGGGAATAATAAAATAAGATTAGATTACATCATCAAATTTTAGAGAGAAAAAATAAAAAACTACTTTTTCAACTCGTATTTTCAAATTATCTCCCTACAGTTATACTCAAATTTCGAGTGAGAGTAATCGTTGGATGTGCTGGTTCTTAAGAGACAACCCCTTGGTTGTGGAAAGGAATTAATTCTTAAGAAGTTTTAACAATATATTACAGAAACAATGTTTATCATCCGTTCTTCATTCTTTTCCTTTGGAAATTAGTTTTAAAACCCTTGATTCTCTGGAATAAATAAAATATTTCACAATGCCTTTAATTCCTAAAAAATGAATGAATGAGAAGAACTGTAAAGGAACTTAAGATAATATGTTGTAAAGACAGAATCTATTAACTTAAGTTTCAGATAGAAGTTATAAATAGGACGATGGAGTGAAGGAGCACACTTTAAGGATATTTAACTCTTACTTACAAATGTAATTCAGAGACCTGCAACTTCATTAATTCAATTCATTTATAGAAGAAAGAACATAAAATGACACATGAAAGACAAACCAACATCAAAAATTGCTGGAAACTTGATAATTATTTCAATAATTCTTCAGAGAAATTATCTAGAGGTTCCAAAACTACGAACCCCTCTTCTTCATTTTCATCTTTCTTAAATACATTCAAAATAAGTTTGTAACTGCCAAGAATTATTGAAACTACCTAAAATACTTCTTGCCTTTATCAACTACTTTTATTACAATCGAGGGTAACATTACAACCTCGTTATAAAAACAGAAAGAAAATACAATAATAGATAGAAATATTATGATGTCTTCTAAATATCTTTCGCTGCTGATGTAGTTCCCTTCACTGTTGACGTTGTATTCTGAATATCACCTGCTGCTGATGTGTCCTCAGGAAGATTGGTCATCCATGTTCTACATTTCTTTCAGATTTTGTCCTTGGGGCATTAATTAACTTATGACCATCCATAAAAACTAAAGATATTTATGAAAGAAATTAATAATTGTTGTTCCTTTTAAAACTGCAGTCTTCTCATGAGTATTGTAAATTTTACTTTTTGCTTCCACCAACAGAGTTTCATATGTTTCCTAGGACAAAAAATTACCTTGCAGATCCTAGCAAGATGACAATCCAACCCTGGTTCTTTTATCAAACATAATATTGAAGTTGTCTATTGATTGCTTGATCTTTGTCAAATTCTTTTTTGCTGACTTCCTATGATCATTCTTCACTATCTCCTTGTTAATTTATAGAACACATAATGTTATATATTTTATCTCATGTTCACCTAGTTCTTGATCTGACTTGGAGTTGACAAAATATATTGGCTTTTTAGCCCACATAGCTCTATCATGCATTTTTTGTTTGTCAGCGAATACAAGCTCTTGAATATCCCTGATGATACTCTTTTCTTCTGAAATAATAACCAGTGATTACCATATTGTTTTCAACACTCCTATAATCTCATTCCAAATAATATGTTTAGCTTCAATTAGGGACATGTTCCCCTTCACTTTCTCTTTGAGATACTTGATTTTTTCACAAGTTGATTGATAATCTGTTCTGTATTTGTCTGCAGTGTCTTTTGATATTACAATTTCGTTATCCTTTGCCCTTATAAATTTGATAGTTGTCTCAAGATCACTTTGAGCTTTCTTCATATCAATCTCTGCCATCTTAAAATCAATACTCAACTGTGATATCTTAGCTGCTAGGTAATCTGTTTCAGATGATAAAACTATTGTGCAGACATGAGAGTCAATCTTCCCTTGTAACTTAGTTACTGCTTCTTTCATTTTGGAAAGCGCTTCATATTTTTACAACACTTGCTGTAAAAGATTCTCCTTTTCAGATTCTAATTTTTCTACTTTGACTTCCATTGTGTGTTCTCCAGTAGGCAGCTTCAAATTTTTTCTTAAAACATTGATCTCTGATTCTGCACTCTGCAATAGCTTCTGTACATCTGACCTGTCATTGGGGTCTGTTAGAATCCTATACCAATAGGTGTCATTTTTCATGATTGTCTTGATTGAACTATGGAATATGTTCAAACCTTTTTCTTGAGCAAAGGTGTTCCATATGTTGGGCCGTGAATACAACCACTTTGTAACACTTATTTCATCCATTCTTACCATTCTCTATTATATCATTTGTTATAATTTATCATTTAAATCCATTTTATAAATGATTTATGCTCTTATGGATGAAAATTATTTATCCTCCTTTATTTCTAATAAATTGATGATTATGAATTATTTTATCAATGATAGTTTTAATAAGTTGGTTATAACATTATTCACCATTTTTTAGCCTCCAAGATAATTTCAGATTGAAGATTTGATCATTAAAAGTGCCAACTCAGAAACGCGCTGGAATAAGGAGTGACAGTTTTGCGGTTGAGATTCTGAGCAAATGAAGACGAATCTGGAAAATCCGGAACATGGGTTTTGTCCAGAACGGACCCAATTAACTTTATCAAAGAACGGTTTGCCCAAATTCGGCCTGTGTTGAGAGATTCGCAGAGTTCTTTAAGCATGATTTTCTCAGTTCTGTTGTTGCGGCCGTCCTCCAAATCTCAGCTGCAAAGCCAAATTCGCCTTCTTCTTGTTGATCAATTGGTTGGAAACAATCTAATTTTGTAATAGAATCATGTTGTAATTATCTACATTGTAACCACTCTCTGCTCTCTTTGTATTTAAATCAGAACAGAGATCAGAGAGAGGGAGGACTTCAGGGATGGATTCGAATGATGGAATTGAGGATGAATTAGAGAATCAGAATTGAGGATGGAAGAGAGAATGGATAATGGCTGAGCGATTGAGAGATTTCTTGTTGTAATCCATTATAACTCTGCTTTGATATTTTAATATAAATCTGGTTTTCGTTCATTCTGTTCATCTGAAGTAACCCAGCAGCATTCGCTGGCGGCCAAGGGCCCAGCCTCTGGTGGATTGTGCTGCTGCTGTATATTCTTTGGTTTATGCGTGGTTTTTCTTATTAGCATTATTTGGTAATCTGATGTGTTGTTTAGTTTACATCACACGCTCTGTTATGCTTAATTCATTGAGGTTTCTAAAGACAGAACTATTGTATTGACTCTGCATCGTATCTCTGTTCCTTTAAGCGTTGATATAATACTGCTAGTCTTTACAGAATACTGTTGCCGTTTAATTACAGAGCTGATGTGCTGTGCACTTGTTCATTAACATTACGGAATTTATCTTGGGAGTTATATTCTTTGCGATTGTTGGATCTATAAACAATGCTGTTCTACTTTGAAACGCAGTCGTACTCTTTCTAACTGAGATTGATAATTGGATCAGATTTCTATTAAGGTGTGTCGTGTGTTAAGTCATTGTGTATTTATATTTGACTTTCCATCGTTGTTTCATATTCTATCATTAATTAATGCTGTTCTATTTCCGTGTGCTGTCCGATTTATTCTTAGAGTAAAGGTGCTATTAATTTGGCTTTTGCTATTGTTCATTTCCATTAATTAGAGTTTGCTGTCCAGATTCTTTTAATTACAGTTTGCTGCCCATTTACTTTGTTGTTCTATTTTGCTATCTGCCGTTCCATTTACTTGCATTTGTTGTTTTGGTGTGAAGACGATCTAAGGCTGTAGTGAGCTTCGGCATTTACTGCCTAGCTCCCAGACCCGTGGTCCATGCTCTAATTTCCTTTCCATCAGTTTCCAAAGGGATGGGTTATCGCTGCCAAACCCTTGACTGATAAGTTGCCTCGTTTTCTGCATGTGTGATTTATTCTTTTGAAGTAACTTAGTTATAGACAAGCATCCGTTTACTTTTGGATTTTGAGCACTATACTGCAAAACATTACTCTTGAGTAAATAGCCGCCTCAGACTGAGTACACTCTTGAAACAAAAAGTCGTCCCTGGGTTGACAATTAATGTGAGGTAATTAGGAGTTACAAAGACACCTTTTTATCGCTCCACATTTTGGCGCCGTTGCCGGGGAGAGTGTAGCCATTTCTAAAAGAGTAGTGTGAATCTGATGAGTGCCTGCTAGGGAAGAGTTGGATCTTAAAAACGGAAGGTAAGAACCTACGTGCGGAGCATGTAAAAGCCCTGCTCCACTGTCCGCTTTCCTAACAGATTTGTTGTTGCTTTGTTGGGTAGAAATAGATGTTTGAATTTTTGTGAATGATTAGGAAAAAGATAGAAATTTTTAAAAAAAATGGATCACACGATTTCATTCAAGTGGTGATGTAAGCACCACCCATTTCACTAACTAATTGACAGGAACATTGGAAGAAGGAGCTTTGAAGGAACACATGAAGGACATCTTCTGTTATGGTAAGAAACTGCCCAACATCTGTTTGAATTTCCTGCTCAACTAATTCCATACCCTCACCGCAATAAACCAGTACAACATACTTACAGTGTTGAACTGCCAAATTTACCCACCCTTCCCACCCATTCTATCTCACATGTGCCATTAGAGAAAACTTACAATGAGATTCAGAATGTTTTAAATTCAAAAATTGTAGAATTTATGGAGGAAAATGAGCTTACTTCTAGTTTGCATCAACAAACCATTTTAACAGCTCAAGAACTTAATGATATGATGGATATGGGAAATCAAGAAAATAACGGATATATTGAAGATTGGTTTCACTCCATCACTTGTTCGCAACATTGCTCCACACTTCAACAATTTTTGACTCCATCTTTTCAAGGGAAGTTGGCTTCTCGTACCCTAATTTTCACTAATATGCATTTTTCAAATTTGGGTATGTGTATACATGAAGCCATATTTCGAAAATGGTTCCATTGGAAGTACTCATATACGTAGTCATATTCATTTTTCAAATCAAAATAGGTTAGTGTAGAAAATAAAATAAATAAGGGAATAAATAAATGCATTTTGTTTTTCCATGTAAAACTAGTGTTTTTTTTGTTGCAACATGCTATGCAAATCAACATTGGTGATAATTTTTTTTAATTCATTTGTGTTTGTAGATGACTTATAATGGAAATAATAGTTCTACAAAACACTCATATTCACTTTTATCACCAATTTGAAAAAATGCTTGAATATCATTTTTTTTGGCTTGCGGGCTTGATGAATTTTCTGGAAAAACAGTCGGGACAGTCATGTTTTGAGGGACCAAAAATGAATATTTTTAAAACCTGTTTCTACCCTAGGTAGCCCTTGATGTCTACTTTCTAACCCAATTTTAATCAGTCAATTTGGATTTGAAACGAAAAAGTTAGAACCAATACATTGACCGGATGTCTAGTGGGCAGCTCAGGAACAGAGTTGGGACAGTCAGTTTTTGGAGGCCTAAATGAATGAATTTTTAAAACCTGTTTCTATGGTAGATTCCTCTATGAATCTAGTTTACAATGCAATTGGAATCACTCATTTTCGATATCGTATGGGGAATTTATGATCAAAATACTGACTGTCTATCGTAAATCAGCACCCTTAAAACTCTGTCTTTCCGGCTGTTCCTTACAGTATTTGACCTATCAATTCTTCTTTTCTTCAAAACCTGTTTCTATTGGAGATAAATAAATGAATCTACTTTCATTTCCAATTTGAATCATTTGAATCCGACATCAAACGAAGAATCTATGCTTGAAATATCAATCGATGGTCTAGATTGGGTAATCGAAAATGACTCTATTATGCAGGTTGTTCTAAACAAATTTGACATATCATATCATTGAATTCCTAAAACCTGTTACTACTGGAGATAAACCTTTGAAGTAGCTCTCATTTGGCTTTGGAATCACTCAATTTCGATGAAAAACAAAGAAGTTGTGATTAAAACACTGCTGGATAGTATGGTCGACCACTGCTCTCCCGCAGGTGACAAATAAATTTTACTTTGTTATTTTCTCAATGGATTTGTTATATAGAGTAACTACTTGTTGTTTTTTTGCATCATTCTTGGATTAGGAGAGCCCGATCACCTCTCTTTCTCCATGATTTAATGTTTTATTGCAGGTAGATACTCGTTTTTTGCAGGTCCTAGGAGAAAAAGAAGGTCAATTTATGGACGAGTGATTCTTGAAACAAATTTTAATAAAACAAAGGAATTTCATCCAACTCATTACCCAACGGATTCATAATAGAACAAACGAAGAATTGATTTCAATCTGAAGATTCATGTCTTATCACTGCTGCCAAAACATTTTTCAAATAGATCATTTTTTTGACATAACATCATAGCTGTTGTAACTTAATTTAGTTATTTACATATTGTTTTTAAATAAAATATTGTTTCTTTTCTGATATTTTTTATATTTTGTGTTTCAGGTGTTGCTTCATTCAAACTGTGACCCATCTTCAGCATCAATACAGTGAACAACTAATTCATTCTTTGCGTGCTCGCATTTCATGCTTGTGCATTTTTGCTGTTCTTTTTCTGAAGCGACAGCATTTGTGTGCACTTTTGTCGTTTTTGCTGTTTCTTTTTCAAAGGGACAACAATTTCGTTTTATTATTTCTTTTCCAAAGGAACAACACCTTTTTGGTCAGCAATTCATTTTGTTGTTCCTTTGTTACGGGTCATTTTGCCATTCTTTTTCCACGACTCTTTTTGCTGTTCCTTTTTCACGATTTGCTGTTCCTTTCCGAATGGAACAGCACTTCTGCACTTCCACTTTTTTTTGTTCCTTTCCGAATGGAACACCACTTCTACATTTTCACGTTTTGCTATTCATTTCCAAATGGCATAGCACTTCTGCATTTCCACTTTTTGCTATTCCTTTTCGAATAAAACACCATTTTTTGCACTTTTACGTTTTGTTGTTCCTTTCCAAATGGAACAACACTTCTGCACTTTCACGATTTGTTGTTCCTTTCCGAATGGAATAGCACTTTTTCACTTTTCATTTTTGTTGTTCCTTTTCCAAAGGAATGACACGTGTGTTTTTGCTGTTCCTTTTCCAAAGGAACGGCACTTGCGTTTTTGCTGTTCCTTTTCCAAAGGAACGGCACTGTCCATTTTGCTGTTCCTTTTCTAAAGGAACGACACTTTTAGTTTTTGCTGTTCCTTTTTCCAAAGGAACGACATTTGCATTTTCATACTTTTTTTGTGTGTATTTTTGCTTTTTGTGTGCATTTCCTTTGTTGTTCCCTACAAGGAACAACACTTTTTTGCGTGTTTTTGCTGTTCATTCAAAAAAGCAACACTTTGAGAGTATTTTCGAAAGCAACCCTTCCTTCCTCTTGTGGAATTGTTCTTAGTTCATCTCAACCACATTTTACTAATTCCCCTTCATGGCATGAAGTACACTATTTTTATGAGGACAAGAATTATGGATTCTATTGAAGCGAGTTAATATCATTCACGTTATGATCTTTATCAGGACAACTCCTTGATGATAGAATATTTTCAAAAGAGACACAATTATTTATATACTACTTTACTGCATTGTTTTCTATTGAACATGATGTTGATTGATCATCTTAATACCATGCTGGTTCCACCCTTCTAGATTATAATCTTCTCTGTCTGTAATAAATGAGATTATGGGTATATTTTTCTATTGACATGTTCAACTTCTTCCACCATCCCTGCTCCTAAGGAGTACTGAGCCTCCCTCTTTTTATCATAAAATTGTGTAATAACAACAAAATTTTGTTCATAGATGGAGGATAGGGGGTCTCATTACGAGCCAGCCTACCATGTTCATAAGGCTGTAACAAAGTGACATTCCCATTATGGCCACCATAATTGCATACATCCAATGATAGTCACAACATTCAACAGAGGTCTCATCAATGAAGGCCTGACACTTCTGCGCTCAAAAGCATGATCAGATTCTTCCGTAGGGAACAAAGAATGCACTCTCTAGTTATAAATTGAGGATCCTGGCTCATATGGGTTAAAAAGCAACCCTGCCGAGGCTATGGACGCCTGCTGGCAGCAGCGGCTCTGCTTATGGTATTGAAGTTATATCTTATCGTCAATTATTATTATAATACCCTTTTCTTATTTTTTCTTTTTATCAGAGAAGTTATTTCTTTAACTTTTTCCCTGTTTTGAACCTTTATGCATGAGAAATTGTTTTATGATCAATCGCATCATTTTCAGCTAGCATACTATCAGTGAAGCATCTTTTTGGCATATTGTTGTTCTTTTTCTCTTTTTCATCACCTATCATCAATTTAAAGCGTCCTATCTCTTATTCATAACTATCTTTACACACTCTGCTCTCATTATAACCATAACTCCCACTATCCTATCATTGATATGTGTACTCTGCTTCATTCACTGCTATATTGTTCATTCCCTTGCCTTGCCATCAGCACAACACCTCTCATATGCTTTATGGTCATGGAATTCCTTTTCCAATTGGAGGGAGGAATGTATGCATTATGTATTTGTCAGCAAGATGATTACTCAATTACAACTTATTGACGATAAAGTTTTTCCGATTAAATTTTTGCAGCCAATCAATCGCCTTCAAACCAACGCATGGATCCAACGATTACGTGCATCAGTGATTTGGTTTATGTTGAGTCACGGCATAAATAATTTATTCACAACAGATGATCGTAAAGATTTAATCCAACAAGAGGTTAAAGAATGCACAACGTTGGAACTCATCTTCAAGATATGATGTCACCGATTCAATCTTTTGTATCACTTTCAGCACTTTAACTTCATTACATCATTTTCACCAAATGCCAAACATATATGTCATCTCATACTTTTCTTTGAGGTAAATTTTGAGGTGTATTATACAATTTTCTGATTATTGTCAGAATCATAGAAATCGCGAAAATCCATTTTGAGCATTATTTATCATCCTTCAGTCCACATCTATACCACTCCCTATTTTTCAGCGGCATATCATTTTCGAGTATGGGGGAGTGTTCCTTTCATTCATTTCTTTCTTATGACCATGTCATCCATATTCTTTATCATCCATCGTTATTCTTATTCATTCTCAACACCTCCATTATTCCATGTTGTTTTACACCAAGCATAGAATTCAACAGATGGTAGCAACCATCTCTATTTGTTTTCTAGCATTGCATGAGGGCATGCTAATTCTTCAGAGAGGGGGAGGAATTGCTACGCATGATGGATGTTTCTATTTTCTTTCTCATTTAAGGCACACAATTTCAATGTAGAAATTGATTTCCATAATATTTTTAACTATGAACTCAATTCTTGTGATTTTTGGAAAACACAGACGTATCATTAATACAAACCCAGACAATTTCAAGATAAATTGGTTCATAAAATTTCGGAAATCATGCACTCTCAGCTACAGTAATTTTGTTTATATCTCATGATCCATGCATCAAAACAGTCTGATTTTTGGATTATAAAGGCATTCATATATTATAAATTTACTTGCCAAATTTCAACAAAAGCTGGTTTGTAGTTTTTGAGAAAATGGTTAATGAAGTTTGCTGTTACTTATATCATATTTTGTTGCAACTTCATACATATAGTTGAATGTCAATGTAAAAATTGTTATGCCTTCATTAAGATTGCTAAAATTGAATATTCATTAATTAAGGAAGCATTCATTTGTTCTCAAATTTTTATTGCTTGGTTAACACATGGGTTTTGTCTTGGGGTTGCATGAAGACATGCAATATATTCAGGTTTTCGTTGCATGAGGACATGCAACATATTGAGTGTGGGGGTGTGTTGGGCCATGAATACAACCACTTTGTAACACTTATTTCATCCATTTTTACTCTTCTCTATTATATCATTTGTTATAATTTATCATTTAAATCCATTTTATAAATGATTTATGCTCTTATGGATGAAAATTATTTATTCTCCTTTATTTCTAATAAATTGATGATTATGAATTATTTTATCAATGATAGTTTTAATAAGTTGGTTATAACATTATTCACCATTTTTAGCCTCCAAGATAATTTCCAGATTGAAGATTTGATCATTAAAAGTGCCAACTCATAAATGCGCTGGAATAAGGAGTGACAGTTTTGCGGTTGAGATTCTGAGCAAATGAAGACGAATCTGGAAAATCCGGAACATGGGTTTTGTCCAGAACGGACCCAATTAACTTTGACAAAGAACGGTTTGCCCAAATTCAGCCTGTGTTGAGAGATTCGCAGAGTTCTTTAAGCACGATTTTCTCAGTTCTGTTGTTGCGGCCGTCCTCCAAATCTCAGCTGAAAAGCCAAATTCGACTTGCTGTTATTGAAAGATGGATGTAAATATATTTTCTTGTTGATCAATTGGTTGGAAGAAATCCAATATTGTTATGGGAAGATTGTATTTACTATTCAATTTATCCTCCTTCTGATTATAAAAGGAGAAGCACGTATTGTGTAGAGGGAGGATTTGGAGAGAATACGCTTTTATGTAATTTTCTGAAGACATCAGCTTTGATTATTAAGTTTTGTTGAGAACTGGTTCAATGTATTTTTGATCGATGCATTAATAGAAGCTTGGTGAATATTTCATCTCTGCGTCTGGATTAACTTCAAGCGGTGTATCCTTGGAGGCTAAAGGCCCGGCCCCGAAGGACACTCGCTTCTGTACCATTACGGCTTTACTTCTGTGTGGTTTGTTTATTATTGTTATTTGATAATTTGATATGCTTTACAAGTTCATATTATATGCTCTGTTCAAGTCCGAATCATTGGGGTTTCTACAGCTAGAATCGTGTGTTAACTCCGCATCAAGTTATTAATCCTTTCAAGAGTTCATTACATGTTCTTACTGTTTTGTTACGGAGCTGTTATGCTGAACATTCGTGTTTTACATTTGTTGAGGTAGTGTTCTTTATAATCGTTGGATTCAGTAACAATAGCGTTCTATTGAAAAGCACAATTGTATTTTCTGTTGATTGTTATTCTAATGTATTGTGTGCGTTTCTGATTTATCAGTACTGTTCTATAATTCATTAATTGTTATTGCTGTTCCATTAGTACGATTTGTGTGAATTGTCGTTAAAGTGAAAGAATGTTATTTGATTGTAAAGAATGCATTTGAGTTCATGGATTAAGTTTGGTTACGACTCGCGAGACTTAGCTGTTCGTTTGTTGTTCCATTTTAGATTTGTTGTTCAATTCTTTATTTGCTGTTCTATTTACTCGCATTTGTTGTTTTGGTGTGAGAGATGATCTAAGGCTATAGTGAGCTTTGGCATTCACTGTCTAGCTCCCAGACCCGTGGTCTATGCTCTAATTTCCTTTCCATCAGTTTCCAAAGGGATGGGCTATTGTTGTCAAACCCTTGACTGATACATTGCTTATTTTTCCGAATGCATGATTTAAGTCTTAAAATGCTTTGTTGTAAGTAGATTTTATTTCCAGCTTTCATTTACTTTTGGATTTTAAGCACTATACTGCAAAACATTACTCTTGAGTAAATAGCCGCCTCAGACTGAGTACACTCTTGAAACAAAAGTCGTCCCTGGGTTGACAATTAATGTGAGGTAATTAGGAGTTACAAAGACACCTTTTTATCGCTCCTCACCCACCGCCTTTTCTCCGATGTCACAAGTATAATATCCACCTTAACCCGCTGAAGTGTGTCTTTTGTGTGCCCGCTAGCCGTCCTTTAGGCTTCATTGTGTCTAAATATGGTATCACTCTTGACCCATTAAAAGTTCAAGCCATCCTTGAGCTTCCTATCCCCCATACTTTACGCCAGTTACAAAGCCTCCAAGGAAAAGCTAATTTCCTTCGCCGGTTCGTACCTGACTATGCCACCACTACGCATGGGTTCCTTAGACTCCTCCGCTCCAATATCCCTTTTGTATGGGATGCCTATGCTAAAAAATATTTTGATGCCATGAAGCATGCTCTCACATCTGCTCCCTTGATTCGTCCCCCTGAATTTGATAGGGATTTCATCTTGTATATCTCCGTTTCCACCCACTCTGTCGCTGGAGTCCTTATTCAGGAAGATGACAATGGAATTGAGCATGTTATCTATTGTGTCAGTAAGAACCTCATAGGACCCCCTGTATCCTACTCCCACGAAGATAAATTAGCATTGGCTATCGTGTTCTCGATCCAAAAACTTCTTCATTACATCCTCATGTGTTCCACCAAGGTCGTGACTAATTCCAACCCCATGGAATTCCTATTGAGTCATCAAATCATCAGTGGGAATTACTCCCGTTGGATCGTGATCCTCCAGGAATTCGATATTGAATTTGTCACACCAAAAAGTAAGAAAGGTTTAGCCCTCGCTGAACTCATTTCCGAACTACCTACAGGTACGCAGGATCCTCCAATTAATGATAGTTTTCCCGATGAAAACTTATTTTCCATTACTACTGATGAACCCTGGTATGGGGACATGCTCACTTATTTGCGAACTCAAAATTTAGCCCTCCATCTTGACCGTGATGCTCAACGACGTATCCGGAACCAGGCCCCCTGATACCTTCTTATCGGTGACGACCTTTGTCGTCGCGGTGTAGATTATGTCCTTCGTCGTTGTCTCACACACGCTGAAGCAGAACAGGTCCTCAATGCCTATCATAGCGGTGGCCACCTCTCCGGTCTGGCCACTGCCCAGAAAATTATGTGCGCTGGGTATTTTTGGCCTTCTCTCCTTGGTGATTGCATTGAGGTAGTCAAACACTGCCCCAATTTCCAACATTTTTCCCCCAAGGCACGAGCCCCTCCAGCGCCCCTCCATCCTGTCATCTCCACTAGCCCCTTCTGCAAATGGGCCATAGATTTTATGGAGTGTCGGCCATCATCAGATGGTAACCATAAGTATATCATCGTGGCAGTTGACTATTTCACTAAATGGGCTGAGGGCATGCCAACGTTTAACATCACGACAACTACCGCAACCCTCTTTTTCTTTAACCATGTGATCGCTTGATTCAGAGTTCCAAAACAATTGGTCTTCGATCATGGTCGACATTTTGAAGATGAGATATGGTGAGAACTATCCTCACTGTTGGGCTTTGAGCACCAATATTCCTCCTCTTATTACCCCCAAGGTAATGGCCAAGTTGAAGCAGTCAATAAAATTCTTAAAACGATACTTCAACAGACAGTGGATAAGCACAAAACCAACTGGCATCTTATGCTCTTTCCTACTTTGTGGGCCTATAGAACTTCTGTTAAAACTACCACTAGGTTCACTCCTTTCCACCTTATTTTTGGAGAGGAGGCAGTCTTACCGATCGAGTGTGAAATCCCTTCCCTTCATCTTGCCGTTGAACTTATCCCTGACACCCAACCTTTAGAACAAAGACTTATCATGCTTGAACGCGCTTTCGAAGACCGTCGTGTTGCATTGCAAACCATTGAGGTGGCTAAGAAATGCACCAAAGCTCAATATGACCGAAAAGTCCAACCTCGTACTTTTCACGAAGGTGATCTTGTTCTAGTGTATGACCAGGCCCATGATGTCCTTGGTCATGGGAATTTTGACTCATTATGGCTAGGATCTTACATCATCAGTAAGGATTTAGGCAAGGGGGCATATCTATTAGAGGACTTCGAAGGCCATCCCCTTGCCAATCGTCGCAATGCACTCTATCTGAATAAATATTACCCTTAGCATTTCCTTCCGAAAACGCGTGTTTTATTTTCTTTAGGTAGCCAGCTCATGTTTTTTAGTGATTTGATACTTCACCAGGACACTTTTTGGCCAAGAAGCGTCACTTCACCCCCCTCGCAAAATCAAATTTCTTCACTTGCAACACTTGTATTAGGGGGCACCACTTTTCCTCCATACTTTTCCACGCTCGTGTCGACTTTCGTCATGATTTACCATTTTGTACTCATGTTTGTATGATCCCCATTAGACCTTCTCTGTGTGGCAGTACCATCGAGTCACTCTTGTTTAGAGCATCCGAGATGAGTCATCATTGCATTCATGGAATCTATCCCGAGTCCCTTTGCATCCTTCTATAGTCCTCCATCCTTCATTGCTTGGTCCCTCTCTCGTGTCATACACTATGGCCTTCAGTCCCACTATCCCCTATCCCTCATGATATTGTGTCAGTCGCTACCAAGTCATCCATGCAATTTATACTTTAACAAGGGAAGTCGTCTGTTTGCTACTCAGTCCCCCACATGTCATCATCATCATATGTGTCAGTCTGTCAATCACTCTACTTTTTTCTATCGTGCCTTAGTTGAGGATCCCTTATTGCCTCACCTATGGCAAACCTCCTTCTGTCGACATCAGCTCATTCATTCCAGAAGAAAGGTCTAGACGGTAGGTGTACCTTGGTTCCAGCTTCCACTCTTGTTCGGTGCCTCGGATCAGGAAAAGGGACTCCTTATTTCCCTTTGACTTGATTTCTTCTCAGCTCCAACTCCTTTCATCATGATTGAGATCCGTATACTTGATGTTTCAGTGATGCAGAAGCTGAGATTGATGATTCCCGAGTGTGTGTGAGATGTCTCGGCCCTCATGAGGGGGTGGCCCTACAGGTAGCCCCCCACACACTCAGATGACCTCTTCATTATAGCCTTCTATGTAGTTCCATACATTTGATGATGTCAGCCTCAGCCACTTGCAGCGCCTTTTTGTTTGCATGTATCAGTCAGATTTTTAGAGACCTTTCCTGTTTCAGGGGCATCTGGGTTGCATTTATATCTCATGTGCTCAGATATCATTGTATAAGTCCTAGATGTTATCCCAGGCACAATATGTATGTGGGATTCATTATCATATTATTTATCTGGCTCATGTTTATGCTAGCATTATGCCATCTCGTGGTTTTCCAGACGCCTTATTGTTTGTAATATTGCCCCGGCGGGCATAGGTATGCCTCCCCTGCCGCCTATAGCAAGTACTCACTTATCAAAAAGACTTGTCGCACCTGCAAGTCACCTCCTTGGGGTCTATTTCTTTCAACACTTTGTTCTACCTTACAATCCTCTCTCTTTGACTTCCCCGTTGTTGTCTAGTGATTGAGTTCTTACAATGTACTTCGGTCATATGATTAGCTCCTAACGCTCGCACGCCGGGGGGAAATCTGTTACACCATTTTTTGGTCATCTAATCCATTGTTATTAGATGGACCCAAGTACATCAAATAAGACAAATTTTACACCAATTAAAATCACATTCACTATGAAAGACAACTTAGTAAAGCAACTTTATTAAGTTGTTTATGGTCTAAATAGGAAACCACATGGGGAAACATTAAATAAATCCATATCTGTTTGACTTTCCTCAAGGAATAATTATTTAAACAACAGTTTAATTAATATTCCTGGTTACATTTAACCTAAAACAAGGAAATTAATTAGATAAATCCTTATTTATCTTATTATTTTCTAGGAATAATTATTTAAATCTTATTTAAATAATATTCCTTGTTAAATATGACTAAAATGGTGAAAATGTGAAGCTGGGATACACTTTTTGCCCTTTTTTGAGAAATTTTTTTCATTTTTTTGGGTTCTTCAACTTTCTACAAACTATAACAATTTTTCCGTGTAGAATTTCATTTTACGGTAAAAATAAAAGTTGTGAGAAATTTTGTTAGCTTTCTATTACTTATTTTTTGAAATTTTTTTATGCGGATTTGATATGTCAACTTAGCGTTTCTTTGAGTGTGTGTTTCTTAACAATCGAAGAATTCATAAGTAGTCATGTTATGTGGCAACGTTGTATTCATTGAAAATTCTTGTTTTTGAAAAAACAAAATGTGTTACAACAATCTAGACAGAGTCTACTTTGGTTTCATCATATTTACAAAGCCAATGGATGCATATCATAATTACTAGAATTTTTTGAACTGGTCCAATATGAAAAACTGCGTATTTTTGATATGTTTCGCGTGGCAACAAATTTCTTAACATATAAGTTATAAACTAAAAATCTAAAAGCTACCCATTAGAGTCAACGGACCAATGTAATGCCTCATAATTTTTTCAATTTTTTTTACAATGTATTTTGGGAGACACAAAATTTTGATTTCACTGAATCACGATGACCCTCAAAAATTGTTTGCACTCATTTTATTAGAAAAATAATTAAAATTAATAAACGTTTACGAAATTCCATAAAATTTATATTTCCAGAAAGTAGATTCAATTCTGAAAATGCTTGTCTTGGTTCCGACAGTTAATTAACAAGTTTTCATGGAGTTTAATCAGTCCAAAGTTGTAGTACTTGTGTTACCATCAATGCAAAAAGGGGATATTGTTGATAGGTGGTTTTCATTTATGTCAACCCAAGCAGCACCAGGAGCTACCCCGATCTTTGATGGAAAATTTGACATGGTAATTCAT